>JAOWCC010000936.1:59081011-59681011 GCA_030867875.1 Actinernus sp. WN-2022
TATAGCTATATATAAGATTTATTCCACACTAATTCGCCAGATCCCTCGAGAGAGAGAGAGAGAGAGAGAGAGAGAGAGAGAGAGGGTGGGTGGTGGGGGTGGGGGAATGGTTACGGTTATTAAACAGAATAGCCCAATAGAATCTTATTAGTTACATGCATTGCTCGTCACGTATCTAATGCTGTTATTTGCTTCATATTAATTTGTCTGCATATAATTATTGTATTAATGTGTGACTGAGGAATATGCATTATGAGTGCAAAGTCTTGTGTTTTGGAATCTCATTACTAACATGCATTGCTCGTCACATCTAATGCTGATATTTGCTTCATATTTGTTAAATGTGTCTACATATAATTTTGTATGAATATGTGACTGAGGAATATGCATTATGAGTGCAAAGCCTTGTGTTTTGGAATCTCATTACTAACATGCATTGCTCGTCACGTATCTAATGCTGATATTTGCTTCAAATTAATTTTGTTAAATCTGTCTGCATATAATTATTGTACTGTATGAATATGTGACTGAGGAATATGCATTATGAGTGCAAAGCCTTGTGTTTTGGAATCTCATTACTAACATGCATTGCTCGTCACGTATCTAATGCTGATATTTGCTTCATATTTGTTAAATGTGTCTGTACATAATTAATATTCTATTAATGTGTGACTGAGGAACATGCATTATGAGTGCAAAGCCTTGTGTTTTGGAATCTCATTACTAACATGCATTGCTCGTCACATATCTAATGCTGATATTTGCTTCATATTTGTTAAATGTGTCTACATATAATTATTGTATGAATATGTGACTGAGGAATATGCATTATGAGTGCAAAGCCTTGTGTTTTGGAATCTCATTACTAACATGCACTGCTCATCACATATCTAATGCTGATATTTGCTTCATATTAATTTTGTTAAATCTGTCTGCATTATAATTAATGTATGAATTATTTTTTTATGTGACTGAGGAATATGCATTATGAGTGCAAAGCCTTGTGTTTTGGAATCTCATTACTAACATGCATTGCTCGTCACATATCTAATGCTGTTATTTGCTTCATATTTATTAAACGTGTTAACATAATTAATATTCTATTAATGTGTGACTAAGGAATAATTATTATGCATTATGAGTGGAAAGCCTTGTGTTTTGGAATCACATTAGTTACATGTACATGCATTTCTTGGTCGCATTTTACCCAATGTAAATAATAATGCTGACATTGCTAATAATTACAGGGTTAGAAAAAAATTGAAGACACACTTGCCCTCTGAGTGATTCCAAATTGTACTTGCCCGATTCCTCTTCTCAGTTGCCCAAACCATTTTCTTGGGATTCAAAAAGTATTGTCTTATCTGTAAAAACATGTACAGTACATGTAGCCATAAAAACATGTAGATTTATCCCTCCCTGAAAATAATGTTTTCAAGCAATAAATCTACCCTTTAGAAATATTGCATTCAGTAAGGGGCTCAGTGGCTCCACTTGCCTGCTGTACAAGTGTGATTTTCTAGCACTTGCCCAATGTTGTTTAGCACTCGTCCTGACGAGCAGACGAGTGGCTTCTTCAAACCCTGAATTACATGTTTGAATAGGACATTAAGCATTTTTGGGTCTGATACCCCTAAAATGGGTCTGTATATATGTTTGGACTTTGACTGAGTAAAGGCTTTGCATTTATCTGTGTTGCATGTAAATGACTGAAAGTTGTTGAGACCTTAATATGCTTTGTTGGAATTAAAGACAGTTGGTTGTGTTACTGATGTTTCTTTTTTCATTTTCTTTTTAGAAATGTTTGTCTGTCTGCAAAAGGAAGAAACATAACTAAATTAAAAGCCGAAAAAAGTGCTGTTGAGGAATCAATGTAACACAAGTGAAAATTTGAAAATTATGTACATATTTAACAAGCATGAAAAGTTGAAGCACTTGTTAGCTACTATGAAATCTGAAAACTAATAACCATTAAGTCAAAGCTAGCTAGTGCATTCAATAAGGACTGAACAGCTTAGACATATAAATTAAAGGACAAATACAGTAATGATACTCTTCTTGGTGAAGGGAGGTTTGGACTTTGTAAGCTTATGAGTTTGGATATCTTATGATCAGGAGAAGCATTCCTAGTGGCATGCAGTTAAGCAATCAACAATTCCACTCCAAAAGAGGTTGTTAATTAGGGGAAGCTTCTTTCCTAACTCAACTCTCGCATCCAGCATTTCCTTTGTTTTTGGTGTTGCATTGAATAGCCATATGTTAGTTTTAGAGTTTTGTGAAATTTCTGAAGGGCAGACACATTCTCTTACCATGTCTAAAGCTTTGCACAATGTACATCCATGTAATATGCAAATTTTTTTAGCAGAGCTGGCTCCATATTTTAATGGAATATATGTTGTGAAGGTTTTGATTATCTAGAGGCTCAACTGTAATGCAGACATCACAATCCTGTCCGTTCAGTGCCTGTATTAAAGATGTTGAGGCTCAGCTTTTCTTTGTCTATGATGAACAAATTATAATATCATTCCTCTTCTAGAAATAAAGAACAGCAAACTCAACTCGACAAACTGCTGAAACAAAAATGTGGGAAGAAGGGCTCACAGGAAGAGGTTTTAACTGTTAGCAGTAAGTATCTTACATGTAGGTACCGTAATTCCTCTATTAAGCCACCTGGTGCTTATTTAATTCCAGGCACATTTGAGGGAAGAGGGGGAGGGGAAGTGGCTTATTTAATTTCAATAGGTTATCAGTTTACTCATTTTATTGCAAGCCATGAGTACCTTCCCATAATCAAAATGTCCAAATTAACTATGTGTACATGTACATCGAATTAAACATTAATTATCACCATGATACTGTATTTGCAGTAGTGATGTACTGGTAATACTGTCAGTTATTGTGTCTATTTTGAGGTGGGAGGGGGAGGGGCTTAAAAGAGAGGAGGGGCTTAATACATTTTGTGCCTTAAAAAGGGGGCTTTTTTTATAAGAATCGAAGGGGGTTTAATAGAGGATTTACAGTACATGTACAAAAATTATATTTACTCTATTAGATGGCTGGTCTCGAATTAACGCCGGTCTCATATAAATGCCAGGTTGACGAGGCCAAATTTTAAATAGAAGCCAAGGGCATCTATTCGATTGTACCGAGCCACCTTAAACAATTGTACATACATGTGTTCCACTCCCTCTCGTTTTATAACTAAAGGTTTACAGTTACAGTACTTCAACTTTGGACTCATGATATTATTGTTAATATGAAAAAGTGGTCCTCGTGTACTTTTTGTAAATTATATTTGATGCCAGCTCTTATTGTTTCTTGCATAGGAACAAGCCTATTGAAGAGGAGGTATGCAAGTTTGTCCAGCCTCAAGTTGTGGCAGTTGGAGAGCTTTATGATATGGATAATTTGTATATTGTTTGAGAGGGAAGCATACTACCAAAACAGGTAGAGTGGAAACTGAGCTCGAAAAGAGGTCGATATGTTGCCCGTGACTCTTCAACGAATTGGTACAGATACGGCGTCAAAATGCCCGGGCCAGACTTTGGCAGTTATTCTGTTGAAATATACAGTTTTAGAAGTCTTGATCAGAGCTTTGAGTTGAAATGGGGAATAAATCTTCCTTTATATGGAGTAAAAATATATATTCTTAGCATAACACAGCCATGCCGACTATTGGCAAATCTCTAAATCTGATTGGCTAGACCAGTGACTTCCACCGTTCGATAGATGTCATGGGCACAAGATCTGACTAGCGTGTGCAGGACAAAAATTGATTGTTTAGCAAGGTTTTCTCGATGTTAGTCCATTGCTATTAAGTTGATAAAACGATAGCTATGTTATGCTAACACAATCCACTTTACCAAAAAAGATGGCAGCCGGTACATTTACCCACAATTCTTAGTGTGCAGAAAACCTAAAATTCCCCATAAAAGAGGGGTGGAGAAACTTTAAACTATGCAGGTATAAGGCTGTTAACAAAGCCATAACTTTCATGCAAGTAAACAATTTCTATTTGTTGTGGTGGCTGATTTAGGTTCGCAAGGAATTGTGGTTAAATGTACTGCCACCATGTTTTTTGGTATGGTGGCTTAGACTGGCTCACTCTCGGTTTTTATCGACTTTGATACTAAGTTGGCTCGGGGCTGTGCCCCTCACCAACTATCAGTGGATAGAACCCTTTAGCTTGCAGTCTAATTGTTAAATAGGTGGAGCCAGGATTTTGAAAAGGAGGGGGTCCAGCCCCCCAAGAGGGAGGTCAAGTATAGTTTTGAGCATTTTTTGTAACTTTCAATAGAACATTTAAAAGAGTAATTCTCAAGAAGTGGGGGGGGAAATGAGAATGGAACCCCTAGACCCCCCCCCCCCAAGATCCCCCACTGCTATTTTAAAAGTTTATGCTTTATATAAACTAAGAAACCTTGGTACATTTTATTTCATGTAGGATTTTGTGCCATCGAATTTTTACACGAATAATGGTCATCGAGACAGTCACCCAAGATTGAAAGCTTGTGATTTTTCTCAGACACTTCCCTAGAAGAGCTAACATTCCTTTATGTTTTGACTTGTATATAGACATACGAAGAGTGAGTGGCGAGACATCAACCTTTTTTCGAGCTCAGTTTCCACTCTACCTGTTTTTCGTAGTAATGTACACCCTTCCTAGCCACAATATTGTAGATGCCATCTTCGGTTTGTTGCCCTGTTTTGTTTTACATCTTACTTACAGGGGACAGCAATTCTCTCATTTCTTGAGCAATACTCCCTCATTGTACTGGGAAGGAAAAAGACTAGTGTCTGTTGCATCATTTTGTACTGTCAAAGGTATGAATTTAATACTTGCAAGTTTTGGGAAAATATATTAAAATACACCCAAGAGTCTTTTCCTTCCAAAGATTGCTCAAGAATCAAAGGGAATTTGGATTTTTAAAGTCAATAGCAAAGAACTGATGTTGCCTCAAGATGTGGCAGTCCGAGAGCTTTATGATATGGACAATTTGTATATTGTTTGTGAGGGAAGCATAATGTATACCCTTCCCAGCCACAAAATCGTAGATACCATCTTTGGTTTGTTGGCCTGTTTTTATGTTTTTAACATAATTATCTTACTCACAGGGGAGAGACTCTTAGTGTCTGTTGCATAATTTTGCAATGCACCGGCAAAGGTATGAATTAAATATTTGCAAGTTTTGGGAAATAGACACAAGGGTCTTTATTTTCCTTCTTTTTTTTATAACGATGTGGCCTTTTATAATCTCGGTATAAAGTATAATCTTCCAGGGCACAAACAGCATTTGTTATTGCTATTTTATAGGTCATCTTCAATTTCAATTAAAGTGGCAATTCATTTTAAATCTTAAGTTGTTGTCTCAATTGATTATTTGTATTTCTAAAATCTGTATTTAAGGTGTAAATTTGCGAAATCATCCAGTGTAAATGATTACAGAATACGAACAGCCCTGATGGGGTCGATGCAACCCCATTTGCGGTAGTGACCTACTCTACCCCCAATCAAGTCCAAATCAGAACCATTAAAAACCATTTTGGCACTGCTAAATGGGTCAAATCAGTCCTTGTTACAGAATACAAACAGCCCTGATGGGGGTCGAAACAACCAAATTTGAGGTGTTATTTTAGCCCTTTCAAAATCCAATTCAGAACCTTTAAAATCTAATTCAGAACCTCTCAAAAGCATTTCAGACCCTTCGAATTTCAAAACAGTACCAAACAGGGTTCATTTCAGCCCTAATGGAAGGGGTCAAATCAGGGCCCCAAAAAGGGCCAAATTAGCTCTAACCATTATGTCTGAAACAGACTTAAAAAAGGTGCCATATTTTACTCACCGATTCGGCCCCATTTTTGGGGCTAAATCAGCTCTGTCAAAATTACAGTGTATGCCTAGAGTACTGGAAATGTTTCGTTATTTTTAACGGCAGTTCACTTGCAGCAGCGGATATGACAGCTCTAACAAGTGGTCTGTTTAAGTGTTAGCGAATGATCTTGGAAGTATTCCTACAATTACTCTCTCCTGTCGATTTTAGGGAGTTATAATTAATATCCTTCACAGTTTTAGTCACTTAATTAAATGCTATTTCATGAGACGGAGATAGAACGCTCCCGTCAGATTTATGTCATTAAGAGAAAAATACTTGGATTCAGTCTTTGTAAGACTGTTAAACCCGATATCTTAATACAAATGGGAAGCGCTTTTTCTTTCAAAGTCGGTTACGAGGAAAATATCTAAAATAAGGACATTTAATTAAGTAAATCTATAAATTTCAATGAAGATCACCCTCAAAAACATTTATTAATGAAGAGGAGGGGTTAAAATAGAATCGAAAAAGTTATGAGTTTTAAAGAAGCTAGGTAGGTCTTGTCGAAATACTGGGGCCAACACAATAACACTTTTAACACATGTATTTTACAAGCCTGGTCGTTGTTTTCCGGCGTGTACACACATGGTAAGGGAAGGTCAAAACATTGGATTTCGAATGGCGGGTAGTTGCCCAAACATATATTGCCTAGTTACTTCTCAGTCAGTTTAAGATTATAGTTTGGTCAGGGACCCATTACCAGGAGCGTTCCTATGTCATGGGCTGGGCCCCCAGCACAGGAGTAGATGTGGCTATATTTAGAATTCCAATTCTCGCGTTGAAAGTGAGAGGAATCATAATGAATAATGATGAGAAGTGACGTATAGCTATCTGATTGGCTAAGACAACATTGCCTTTGTTTATTTCGCGCGAAATGCAATTCTAAATATAGCCACATCTACTCCTGTGCTGGGAACAGAACCAACGAGGAAGATGGACGCTCCTGGTTTGGTCATACTGGCTCAATAACAATTCTTAGCCCCCTCTCCTTCCCACTTTTTTTAGACCCCCCCCCCCCCCCCCCCGAAACCGTGACTGATCCGCTGTAGCAACATCTAGACTTGTAAAATACACGTGTAAAAGTTCTGTTGCAATGATCCCCACTTGTCACTTCGATAAACATTGTGAGCTTTTGTTTTCTGATTTCTCGATTTCAGGAATGTGACAAATGGACCACCACCAACTGTAAGAATCCATTGTTGTTATTAAAACGAGGCTTCAATTGCTAAATTGTTTTCTGGTTTGTATTGTAAGCGGAGACTGACGAGAATTTATTACCAGTCGACTATAAGCCAATCAGCGCGACAGAGCTGAATAACTGGGACGCATGCGTGAGCGATGTTCAAGTCGGCAGGAATTTTACCGAAAACACATTCTCGTTCCCAGTGCATTCTGGGAACGAGAATGACCGAAAACACTCTTGGCGGTAAATCTTGCGTGTTTGAAGGCAATGTTATCCCAGTGGCCAAATATATGTTGTTTCTCAGTTTCTGGAGGAAATGGTCTGAGTATTTGAATCTTATCGTTCCAGCAAAACTCTTTTTCTTCTCAAAAAGCATGAAGGTATACTCGCTACTGCGGTACGCAGTAAAGCTGATATTTGTTTTCTGCACGATTCGTATGGAATTTGTCGAGTAGTGTTCAATAGTTAGTTAACGCTTCTTCAGTCATGCGTTGCCCATGTGGGTATAAACACCACGAACGTGTTGGCGTTCGTCCTTCGGGTCGCTACACTGTGAACGACTAACTACACTGAACGCGAGCTACTGAGGCGAAATTTGCCTTTGACGAAGGTTTAAATTTTCCCCCATCATCTTGTATTTTAGTGCGATGTATGTTTTAGTTTGGTTATATGTACTTGTAATTTCTTTTCTTTTTTACATATATACATATATATCTCTTAAAAATGTCATTTGTATAACTTTAAGAAATGTGCAAATAAAGAAAGCTAAAGTCTAAA
The DNA here is from genome assembly GCA_030867875.1 of Actinernus sp. WN-2022. Classification (NCBI taxonomy): domain Eukaryota; kingdom Metazoa; phylum Cnidaria; class Anthozoa; order Actiniaria; family Actinernidae; genus Actinernus; species Actinernus sp. WN-2022. Next base: position 59,088,845 of record JAOWCC010000936.1, read on the forward strand.
AAAAAGGCTCGGAGCAACTGTGTGAAAGCCTCTACTTCGGCTGTTCCTAAAACGAATAAATGATTAGCCGATGACTTTAGTAAGGCACAAAGTTGATGTACTACGGAGTTTGTGGAAAAATAAACCAGTAGGTTCAGTCCTTCTTGACTGATAGATATCAGAGAGTTGTGTTGGAAGGGGAATCATCAGATGACATTGGCGTGCTTTCCGGGGTACCTCGGTTCTGTCCTCGGGCCATCCCGGGGGGGGGGGGGGGGGGGGGGGTACTCCTGTTTTTGACGTATTATGTATGTGCCGCCCGGGTGGGTCAGGGTTTTGAGCTCAATTTGGGCAGGTAGGGTCAGGGTTTTGACCTGATTTGAGCAGATCAGGGTCAGGATTGGAGTATAATTTGGGTGCAGTCAGGGTCGGGGTTCAGTATTTTTTAGGCAGTTAGGGTTCAGTTTTTTTTAGCTACTATGTCGAAAAAAATACATTCTCTTGCCGCATTTTGATCGCCTGTCCACATGCAAGCACTGAGGTTCCCTTACATTTTGACGCCGCTAATTCGTACTTCAGTACTTATCTATGTACTCCATCTGCTGATTTGTTTACCCAATACCACGTCCCGACTTGAAATGTTCCGTATTTTGCATGGAATCCCGGTACGCGGTATACCGGCCGGGATATATATCCGACCGTGTTTTTAAAACAATTTAAAGATGGGGCAATAAGGTTTTTTTTCCCTAAAAAGGGGGCAATCAGGGTTTTGGAGCTCGGATTGGGTCAAACAGGGTCAGGGTTTGAGTCTCTTCAGGAACACCCAACGGTAAAACTTCATAAAAACAAACATTCTGATGTTTTTATAACAAATCAGATGTATTTAAACATATTTAAGGGAATTGTTTTTCAGCTGGCAGACGAACAGCTGTTCTGCAGCGCCAGCCAGCCTAAAGTTCATGAAGAATTTCTAAATTTCCCAGCTTAAATATTTAAGTGCAGAATTTGCCAGCAGCAAAACATTTTTTTACATATATTCCCAGCTGAAAAATACAAGTGAAGAATATGCCAGCTAATAAAAATGCACGATATCTATTCCAATACTGGTATGATCAATTAAAAGTCAATTAAGCTATACTAACGGCCGTGAGCCACGAGTAGCAGCTGACGTTTCAAGCGTTTAAGCAACATACGCAGACTCAGTGACTGATCATTAGCGGCGCTTGTTCTACTCACTGATGTGATCACTGAGTCTCCGTATGTTACTTGTGCTGATGTCGCTAGTGTGAACCAGCCGGGGTATCAAAATTAACACGAAACTACTCTTAAACGGGGTCCACATTTGATGACCAGGGCGGTACATACCCCTCCCCTGGGGACTTGTAGAGACCGAAAACTGTTTTTAAATGATTTCTATATCTCAACACCTTTCAACATTTTAAACCTGTTTCAAGATCGGCTCCAACACTAAATATTGTTCCGATGTTGAAACGGTTTGTACAGGGCTTAACTGAAATATAGAACGCTATATTTTTATTTTAAGAATAAAAACCTGAGCTAACCTGCAGAATTCGGTATTTTTAAAAACCTGTGAAACAACAGGTACGTGCAGAATTTGCCAGCTGAGAAATATCGCTCTGTTATATTATTATTATGTAATTATATCGGACTGCAGAATTTACCAACTGACAAATATCGCTCCGTTATATTATTATTTAGTATCAGACTGCAGAATTTGCCAGCCAAGAAATTCCAAAGTGCAGAATTTGCCAGCCGAGTGGCCCAGAAGAACAGTTATTTTGCAGAACAGTTCGTTGGGTGTTCCTGTCTCTTGGCCTCACATACATACCCATTTTTCATGTAAGTACACCCCCCGGGCGGGCCATGCCTCTTCCTCTTTTACATAAACGACCTAAGAGTTAGGCGGAAACGGGAAACTGGGCGACGCGACTAATACTCTCCATGGTAAGATCCTGGCATCGGCTGAGTCGACGGCGAAATACCTAGGCGTCATCATAACATCTGATATGAGGTGGCATAAACACATCGAAAACATCACCAACAAGGCGAAAAGAACCCTAGGGTTTCTGAAGAGGAACCTAAGGATTAGTTCTATCACACTTAAGATCTCAGCCTATTTAACAATTAGACCCGCAGCCCAAATGGGCTACGAGCCAATAGCCCATGAGGCGCAGCCGAATGGGCTATTTAACTCGTAGCCCATGAGAGCGAGAGGTCTAATTGTTTTAGTATAAACTAACTAGTCGGCCAGTAGAAAATAATAGAAATACATATATTGAGTTGAAAAACTGCTATTATTTCGTAAAAATGCGTGCGGTTTTCCTCCACCATGGACTAAAACAAATAGACCTATAGCAGGGTAGCCAATCAGAATGCAGGATTTGTAATAGTCCACTAGTTGGTTTATACTAAAACACGATAGTCCGCCCAACGCTTGAATACGCCTGCACAGTCTGGGATCCACATACACAAGCCAACATATACAAGATCGATATAGTGCAGCGGCGAGGTTTACCCTCAGCAGACACAACAATACATCTAGCGTTGGGGATATGCTAACTCAACTTGGCTGGGAGTCTCTATACAAAACAGAACGAGGGCACTGAGGCTCTGCATGATGTATAAGATACATAATGGCCTTGTTGCCATGGACGCAAAGGAATTTATGACACCACTCAAGAGAGTGACCAGACATGTCAACATTCAAGGTTATGAAGTGCCCGGCACGTTCCGAAACAAATTACCACATGTTCTCTTACTTCCCAAGAACAATACGGGACTGTAACAGCCTCCCAGAAAACACGGTGCTCTCTCCCAACCTGAACACCTTTAAGGAAAGACTGTGGCCCGCCAAGACCCATGCTGACCGCCATTGAATTCAAAAAACTTTTTTTATTAAGCACCTACACCGCACTTATTCAAATATTATAGTACTTTGTTTAACTTATAGCACCTGCACTGCACTTACGAACACTCACTATAATCTTCTATTATAGAAGGAGGTGAGTTTTATTGGAAGAAGGAACAAGACGAAGTTGAGTATCAATTTATGAATTTATTTAATTGCAGTGCTGGCGAATTTAGCGATGGTAGTAAGAGCGACAAAGTGAAAGGTCGCATTGCGGGTGCTATCGATTTTCGGGCCGATACCTTTCTGGCCCCGGAATTCGTTTTAAATATGGTTGGCCAAGGCTATAGATTGCCATGTAGTATTTATTAAAACCATTGTGTTTTGAGGAATATGTCGGCTGTTTCGCATCAAGATTTTGTGACACAAGCAATTCTTGAGTTGTTAGCAATGAGTGTATAGTGGAACACTTCCTCATTTTTGTGTTAATCCGTTGACAGTTGCGGAGGGAAAAAACATAGATTTGAGGCACGTGAACGAGTTCTTGGTAAGCCTAATTTCAAGTATGAAGATTTGCGCTTATTGTCTCAGGTGCTGGACGAAGGCCAGTGGCTTTTCACGTGGGATTTGAAATCGGGCTATCATCACATAGATATTTGTGCCGATCACCAGAAATATTTGGGATTTTCTTGGACCTTTAATAACGTAATTAGATATTTCACATTCAGCGTCTTGCCTTTTGGCTTAAGTAGTGCATGCTTGTTTTTGCTTTACTAAATGAATGCGTCCCCTTGTTAAGAGATGGTGCTCTATGGGGCACGTAAGCTTTTTTATCTCGATGTCGGTTTCGGTAGCCAACCTGATAAAATATTCGCTATCGCAGCCAGCGAAATCCAACGCAAAGAGCTTGGAAAATCAGCCGGGCTACTATGCAATGAAGAAAAGTCTCACTGGGAGCCGATGCAGATAGGGGAATGGCTTGGTTTTATCATTAACACAATAGCTATGACGTTTCAAATACCTGAAAAGAAAATCTTCAAACTGAAACAGCTTCTAGACATTACTATATTTGATGGCTATAGTACATGTCATGCTCTAGCTAAGATTCCAGGTTCGGTTATATCGTACGCACTGGCAATGGGTTCGATTTCTTGCCTGTTCAGTCGTCAACTGAGACCAGATCCTTTTGGGATGCAATGGTGCGTTTACCTCCAAGTTTGCTAGAGCTAGGAGCTCAAGTTTTGGTACAGCAACATCGACTGTTTCAATGGGTATCCTGTCGACCTCCATCTACAGTTTGTTTTGTGACGCAAGTGATTTAGCGTTCGGCGGATATTGCGCAACCATCGATGGAGCTCCAGTTAGCGGTATGTGGACAGCGGATGATATTGGTCGAAGGTCCACCTATCGCGAACTGAACGCTATATATTATGTTTGCCTCGCCTACGTAAATCGTTTACAAGGAAAAAAGGCCTACAGTCTTCACAGATAATCAGAGCGCGGCTAGAATTGTTTCTGTTGGCAGTTCCAAGCAAGAATTACAGCGCATCGCCTTAGACGTTTATAATGCCTGTTTACTTAATGGCATGGCGCTAAATGCTCAATAGATTCCGCGCGAGTTTAACGAAAAGGAAGATATCTTGAGTCGTTTTATTGACAAGGATGATTGGTCCATCAATCCTGCAGTTTTCAAGGTAATCAACTCCAAGTGGGGTCCGCACACAGTGGACTGTTTCGCCTCACATTATAATGCGCAAACCGCGAGATACAACTCGACGTTTGCTTCATCAGGAAGTTGTGATGTAGACGCTCTTGCGCAGGGCTGGAGCAGAGAAAATAATTGGATGTGTGCCCTATCAGCCTTATTGTTCCATTAGTTAGGAAACTCCAAGCTTGTCGAGCACGCGGTACCCTTATAATCCCCGAGTGGTATTCGGGTTACTTTTGGCCGTATTTGCATGTAAGTGCTACAAAGTTTAAGCCTTACGTGAAAGTTGTTTTCGTATTGCCTAAAACTTTGGAGGTCCCGGGCAGGTCGCAACATATGCGAACAAGAAGTCTGCATTCTCCGATTGCCCAACTTTTAACATGTTGGCTCTTCGCATAGATTTTAGCGATTAGCATGTGGCGAATTTGCTGAATTTGCTAAGAGCCGTTTTGGCACTTGATCTGCCAGTTGGTGCATAATTTACGTATTTGCAATTATCCGCTGACCGTTAAGTATTACGGCGCACGAAAAGTATTAACAATATACTTTATTTTCAGAGGGTAACACTTAACAATAACCAAGGGTACTGATGATCCCGTGGCCCTCTATTTACAATATAAATACATTTATCTACACCTATTTGTTTGTTTGTTAAGCGTATTAGACCTAAACATACCAGTTAGGTGCGTGACAGCGAACTGTAATGGCTCACCAGTTAGGTGCGTGACAGCCAGCTGTAATGGCTCATCAGTTAGGTGCGTGACAGCCAGCTGTAATGGCTCACCAGTTAGGTGCGTGACAGCCAGCTGTAATGGCTCATCAGTTAGGTGCGTGACAGCCAGCTGTAATGGCTCACCAGTTAGGTGCGTGACAGCCAGCTGTAATGGCTCACCAGTTAGGTGCGTGACAGCCAGCTGTAATGGCTCATCAGTTAGGTGCGTGACAGCCAGATGTAATGGCTCATCAGTTAGGTGCGTGACAGCCAGCTGTAATGGCTCATCAGTTAGGTGCGTGACAGCCAGATGTAATGGCTCACCAGTTAGGTGCGTGACAGCCAGCTGTAATGGCTCACCAGTTAGGTGCGCGACAGCCAGCTGTAATGGCTCACCAGTTAGGTGTGACAGCCAGCTGTAATGGTTCTCCAGTTAGGTGTGTGATATCCAACTGTAATGGCTCACCAGTTAGGTGCGTGACAGCCAGCTGTAATGGCTCACTAGTTAGGAGCGTGACAGCCAACTGTAATGGCTCACCAGTTAGGTGCGTGACAGCCAAGTGTAACGGCTCCTCCCTCCGCAAAAACCAACACGCTAAATTCTAATTCGATCTGTGGATTGGCCGGGACTTGGCTTTGATCAGCCCCCATGGTTGTTTCAGGTCTCGTTAGAAATTCAGAGAGTTCAGAATTCAGAGTCTCACCGGTTAGGTGCGTGGAAGTCAAGCGTAATATTAACGCCTCGCCAGCCTCATTTTCGGGTGCAAAGCGGATTGCTGTTATTTTTGTGCTCGTTATCCTTGTATCTTCGTCAGTTTCTTTCAGACATCCTTCAGACTGAAGCGTGGCAGTCCGCACGAGGTTTGGAGGACCCTAGCCTTTAGCAGTTGTTGCCAGAAAGTAACGCACGATTATTGCAATAATTGTAATTCACTGGCAGTTATTCGATTTTTATTTATCCTCCTTGTTGGATATGCCGGCTTTTTTCGCATAGATGAAATATTAAACTTAGGATAAACGCGGGATATTTCAATTTCTAGCGCTCATATTTCAGTTTTCATCCCAAAAAGAAAGAACGATCAATATAGAGGGGCATACGTCTCTGGTCGCTAGATCTAATAAAACGTGTCCCGCTGCCATCACCGAAAAGTTGATATCTTTATTACCTAGGAAGAGTACCGATTCGCCTATACTCAGACGTATAATTAAGTCGAAAATGGAATCAGTTATGCAACTATCAGACACGACTTTCAGAAATATCTGTCTCCATTTGTAGACGACATTAGTGAGTTTGGAGCACAGTATTGAGGCCGGAGCAGCTTCCAATCCCGGCTGCAGAGCAATTGACGGTGATTTATTGGATAAGCACGCAGTGTGGAGAAGCGCATCCACTAAGTCTAGATACATTAAATACTCCAAAGTTTTTTTTTCCTGTCTTCCTTGGCACGCCTCCGGACGTTTTTCGAATTCTGCTAAGTATATGTTTTGGAGTTTAATTTTAGCTGATCAAGGCTGATTAATTGTTTACAGTACATATTACCAAGAAGTTCATCTTGAATGATGTATCATCTAATGATTAGAGAATTTACGTTCATTGGAATGATTCAGTTGTAATTGATAGGCTAGTCATGTGCTGAGCAGGTAGTGCCGATGTTAGCAGAATTAGGGCTTGTTTTCATTGTAAACTCTTAAAAAATAAATATGTGCAGTCATTCAACAAACTATATGCAATGTTCACAATGCATATCGTGTTTGTGTGGTTTATGTGTATGAAATTCCAGGGTATAGGGTAGAACCCTTCTTTGATCTTGATCGGCTTTGAGTCTGCCTTGTGCGATGTTTACAGCTCCTGTTCAGATTCTGCCCTTTCTCGCGGTTTTGCTGTGCGAACCACGTTGTGTTTGTTAAGTGCGGTTTAGTGTTTCTTGGGCTTTTTTGATCTTGGTCGACTTCTGCGATATTTCCAGTTTCTGATCAGATTCTGAACTTTCTGTTTTTCTGTGCGCATGCTCTGTTTCTTTAATAGTCGTGTGCGAGATTGCTCTGGCGACACTTCTTTGACCTTGGATGACCAAGGTCAAAGAAGAAATGGCGCAAGAGCAAGTCATGCTTTTTGTATCCGAACTAAGAATGGGGTCCTGATTTCTGTAATTTCTCTCCTCGCTTGAGTTCCAAATGTTTCTTGTTTGTTTTTTTCTCTTAGCCTTTTCCCTTTTTGACTGCCTTTGGCCGTCTTTTTATCTCGGCTTAGGTTTGTGCCGTTTCTTTTTGGATCTAGGCGTTCTCTTTTTCAGCTTCACCTTCCCGTAGATAAATAGTGGCATGGTCTGTAAAATGGTCATCTGCTAGTCAAGAGTTATCCGCTGGTTCCCCTGGTTAGCCGTCTGTGCTGCAGTGCAATCCATGATATGCATGGGAGCTTCTCACTGGTGGCTCGTACTTACTCAACAGTGGAAGCGTTGGAAGTGTGGTCCTCGGTTCGTTTTAAAACGGACTGCACTGCAAAATGAGAGAAAACGACTACAAATATGTCTGATGTCCAACCTAAAAGATGGGAATTAGCATAACTACAAGAAGGGTCTTCAACTTCAACGCCTTTTAAAACTAGTTGAGGGACTTCTGTTGAGATAATTCCAGCCCAGATAAAAAAAAAATGTATTCGAATTTCCTTTCATACCTTTGATTACCTGTTACTTACTGTGCTGGTGTGGAGCTATGGTACAGTTAGTCCATCTTGTTAGTTTTATGTCTAACAACACAAAATTAACAAAATGGGCCAACTCTATAATAACCGGGTCCATCCATCAGTTGACATGCATTAGATTCGAAAGTTATAAAAGTCAAAGTTATCTCAAAGATATACTATTTGTATTCTGTGACAAGAAAAGTACAAATATTCTCATCAAAACCATAACGGATAGAGAAATCAGATGCGTTTATGGTCTCGATATATGTTCAGCGAAAATTTGACATTTGATTCTGTTTTTATTCCTGCGCAGTACGATTTGGAATTTTAGACCTTTTTCCTCAAAATTTATCGATGACATACTTACTTGGTTGAGGAGGTAATTAAGATTGCTGTTTGTCCTCTGGTAACCATCTGCTGTGGAGTATACTGAATCGAGAAAAGCATCAACGCGCCAAATATAATTAATGGTAAATTCATTTATGTGTCTTCACTCTCAGAGTTGAACATTAGCTGTCATGACGTCAGTTTCTAATTGGTCATTACCATTGTCGACGTCACTAGAAAAGCGAAAGTAACATTCTCTGCTCACTTTAATTGGCTTGTAATAGACGTGTTAGACCTATCTTTAATTGCTGATTTATATTGTTAGTTTAAAGTGTAATGAATTTGTCATTTATTTTTCTAGCAATATAAAGCTGCGCGCGCACTAGCTTTTACATATGCAGCGCAGCGACAGGTCTACAAAAGGTTGCGCATGTGCAGTTAGCGGTAGAAATTGCGGGAGCAGCTCTACATGCTCCTAAATGGTTTCTGTTTTAAAAAAAACTCGACACGTCTCAAATAAAGACCCGGTGTTAAAGTGCCACTACGACGAAAATTTACCATTTCGATTTGCCACTTTTTCAGTGTCTATAGGTCAATCAGTATTAGTAATATCCGAAATAGTAAAAAATATTCCCAAATGGGCAGCTTAAACCACAAATTTTAGGAGAGTTTACCGGTAAAATCCTGTCCGCCATTGCTGGAAGCCGTGCCCTTTGTTCAGCTTTAAACAAAGGTTTATTCACCGGAAGTGATGTCATACACTTAACACGACAACCTCGTGGCGCGAAATAGCGTGCATAAAAAAGTAGCCAACCTCGCAAAGATAAATATAACTTTCTTCTTATGTACGTGAAGACGTTTTTAGTAGAAATATGCCTCCAGGTGTTGTGTTCTGCAGGCGAGCGTTAAGTGTATGACATCATTTCCGGTGAATAAACCTTTGTTTAAAGCTGAACAAAGGGCACGGCTTCCAGTAATGGCGGACGTGTAGATTCAATATTCGGAGCTAAAAAAATAAGACTTCCTGTCGTTGTATCGAAAAACAATTTGAGTTGGTATTAATATATGAACTCTACTTTATGAATATGCAAAAACATTGATATGTCAAAATTTGATCGTAGGGGCACTTTAAAGGGAAAGTCAGAAGAGTTTTATTAGCTTAGTCATCAAGCCAATTAAATTAATTTGGGACTGGTTCATGAAAGGACTTAAAAAATCGAAGCTTGTTCTCTTTGAAGTCCAAATTTCAAGTGAAAATAACCAAAATGATGCGCGCGAGCGTAATTTTCGGGTGAAATTCACGAATGCGCAAGCGTTTTGCAGACCCAGTGTTCAGCGCAGCAAAACGTTATGTTCCGCTGGCCGATAAGAACGTGGGCTCTGGGGAGATTTTTAGAAATAAGGATTCTAAACTATCAAAATTCTAAAACGAACACGCTGTTATTAGCAAAGAGTTTTATTATTGTGCAAAATATGATGCACCAATATTTCGAACTATAAAAGTTAAAACAAGGGAGTTTCTAGCGCTGAAAACGCTCGAAACGTCAGCTGGTAGTCGCTTTCCACGGCGGTTAGCATACCTCAATCGACTTTAGTTGATTACATACCAGTTTCATTATAAATGGTTTTATGTTATTTATTTCGCGCCAAATATTGGCGGGAAAATTGCTAAAATTTAAAATTGAATAACGTTTGTTTACCTCAACCAATCGAGAACGGGTTTTCGATTCCTTCATTCTAATGAACAAGAGATTTAAAAAAAGATATAATAAAACGTTTTTAGAGGTAATACAAATTTATAAGAAACCTATTAGAAATGGACAAATGACGTCGTTGTGACGTCATAATGATGGCTACATTAGCTTAACATATCAGGTTATGTTCTGTTGACACTCCTTTATACACCTACCAAAATTCATTCCTCTACGCCAAACATTTTTAAAGATATAGAAACCCCGGTCTTTTTAGGATCATTTGTGCCCGGCGTGTCCCTTCAAAAAGCAGCTTGCAATTATTTTGCATGCCATTCAAAACGTGAATAATGACTAATGATTCACACTAACTAACAATATCTGGGATATAAAAGAGCCGAGAACATAATATCCAGCCTAGTTTTCACAAGCAGCGGAGTTTTGGTTACATAGTGGAGAACATTATCGCGACTTCTAGGCCCGCCCAATGGCTCGTCCCCCACGGCCAGCCAGTTCCTGTTCCATCACCTGTTCTACCGGTCCAGCGCCAGTTCCTGCACCAGCACCACTTGTGGGAGCCTGGGAAACCAGCCGACTTGCTACACTTGTGGCAGTTCCATGCAGTTCCAGACTCAATTAAATCCCGATTAAATCGAATCAATCAATACGCGGCAGAACCGACTAGGTTCCTTTCTGAGGGAAATCTCCATCGTACTCAAGCATGTTTTAAAAGGCGTGGTTCATTTAACGGAAAATAGATTTACCGTACTAAATGTTTCTAACAGGAACAACAGTTTCTGAAGTGGATCATTGTCATATCACGTAATCGATGACCTTATAATTAATTAATTAAGCTGAAGTAGATAGATAGATAGATAACACTTTATTTAAAGAGGGTGCACAATTACAGTAAATACCGTATTCTCCCTTGTGGCCCTAACAAAAAGGATTGAAAATAACAAAAATACAAAGATCACTCTAAAAAAGTTTGAAAGCGAAAGCGATATATGAAAAAATATGAATATATATCCTAATTTACTTAGTTCGCGAAATATATAGCATAGACCATTAATACGTTTTATTAACACGAAAATTATCAGGAGTATACGTAGTTAATAGGCTTTATAAACCTTAACTATATCCACTCATTATACTCAGTTTCCGTTACACTCGGAGTATTTTGGATTTACTGATTTCATGGTCTAAGCCACCTGACAGACCACGTGACACGTTTTTACTGTACACAAACCGGTTTTACCCGATATTTGACCCTGAACCAGGCCTTAGCATGCTTGAGTACGTAGTACTTGAACGAATTGGGGCCGGATTAATGTTCCCTAACAGTATGCCACTTCAGTGTTTCCCATCTCATAGAGTCATTAACGAATTACTGCTGAAAAGTGTTTGTTATCTATAACCAAGAATGAAACTATTATGCTTTTTCTCGGGCTTTTCCCCATGCCCCTAGCTTTCACCTGCGGCAGCCGGTAGTCCGATCACATGACCAAATTGGATTCTGCCCTGGCGCCAACGCCGGCATCAGTTCTCAAACTGTATCTCAACTACCCTGGCATAAAACTAATGTCGATGTTCTCGGTTAAATCGACAATTAACAGACGCGGCAGAACTAGGTTATGCTTCGAGGGGAATCTCTAGATATTGTAACGAACTTGGGAGAATGAATGTTTCATACAGTACGCCGTGTTTGATATGATTTGACATCAAATTCTTTAATTTCCGCCTACGGTATCCGGTGGTTTCCTGGTTTCCGCGCCAACGCATTGCCAAACTGTACTATTCGCATTATTTAAGAAATGGTGGCTCAACTACCCTGGAATTAAATTTAACACAGCATCGGGAAACGGGCTGCTTGAATACCCATTCCTTTTGAGAAACGAGAAACGGAACTTAGACAAGTTGAGTAAGTTGGCTCAATAAAACTTCGAAAGGTAGGACTGAGAAAAAAAATGTTACTTTGATTTTATGTCAAACAATTAACTTAACTGATACTTCGGTTCGTTGAAATAGAGCGTAGCCAGGATGTATATGTATAGTTATGATATGAAATCATGTTTGCCGCGTAGCACTATAGTAAGTGTAAGGAATGTGATGTAAAGTGGTAAGCTGTAGTGCTAAGTGTGCACGCCCTTGAGGGAAAGAGAAACAATCTCTGACCCAAGTGCACACTTTTTTTATTAGCACAACAGCTTACCACTTTACATCACGTAGCCAGGATGATTAGTTTTTTCATGGCCGAAACCAGCAACGAGCGAGAGAACATTAACCTCTGTCGGCTTTTTCAACATTTTGATATCTACTTATATTATAACAAAATCGTCGGTACTGCTGAAAGAGCACTTCGAAATTACGGTTTATACCATCTTGTTTATTCCTTGTATCAGTAGCAAAGATACAGGTCCACATGTACAAGCTCGGAAAATTTCGAAACCTTTTACGGACGTTTGTATGGAAATTTTAACTGGGAGGCAAACTGATGACTTATGTCTGTAGGGATAAAGTTATCCTTGCTTCAAACAACCACGTCAAGTACGGTCTGATCATGAGTGAGAAGTAATAGTTCAAAGCCGACAATACGAGGTTCCGTACATAATGCTCAGTCGTTCGTCATCCCGTCCAGTCCGAATTGGAGGCTTTGAAATGACATCTCATTGTCATTAATTATTCGGGAGGGATGTTGTTTTTATTTCGGGTACAGGTTGACAATTGATTTTTTTCATCATAATTATAGACTACAAGGGTTGTGATTGTTATTTTGTCACGGTCACTCCGGCAACAAACGGCCTGATAGCGTAGTGGACAAGACAGCGGACTAGTAGTCAAGAGCAGCCATGCGGATGATGGTTCGAGTCACACTCTGGACACCGATTTTTATTTCCGTCTTCTCCTTCACTTCTCTATGTAAAGTCATACTTATGCTGTAATCCTAGTAGCTTAATTAGGCCCAACACATGCATGAATGATACCCAATGAGAACACAGATGAACATCACTAGTGATTTGGATCAAAATTAATTCAGTCCTTGGACTGGAACAAAATTAATTCAGTCCTTGGACTGGAAAAAAATGGTTGAATGTAGTTCTGGGAGTACTTTCCGGGGTTTCAAGGATCGTCATGTGATCGAATTCAGGGCACATGGTTGGTTGGTTACCTCATGAATAATTAATGAGGATGAGATGGGTCTATCACAGTTAATAGATTAACCTTTAATTAGATTACTTATACCAAGAGTCTCTCTTACTTTACGTTAGTCTCACTTATTTTCGCGCGTACTTCATAGTTGAGTTCGTGAAATCGACAGAACCGTATTTCGCGAGGCTTTATTTTCGCGATTTCATAGAGGAGGGGGGGGGGGGGGGGGGGGGGGGGGGGAGATCTGAATAATCCGTAATCCTGAGTAAATTTTGGAAATAATCCGTTCCTTATTTTGTAAACGCAAATATCCGTAAGTCATCGATGTGATAATAATCCTTAATCCTAAAATCCAACCCAAATAATCCGTAATCCTTTTATTTAGTTGCCAATAATCCGTATCCCTTCTCTGAAAACCATAATAATCCATAATCCTAAAACCCTAACAGGGCCTCATAGAAAATAAGACCTGAAAGGCATTAAATTTTGCGAAAATATCGCTATCGCTAAGTTTAATCATCCATAAACTTTCAATCAAGAAAGCGTACCTAGAAGAAAAAGTACATTGTAGTATGCAATGCAATAACGGGTACGATTTTACACAATTTCAATTCTGTAAATGTTTCGTTATATAATAGGATATATACTTGTAAAAATTTCGCAACACCTTTTTTTCACGGGTCTTAATTTTCGCGTCAGTTTCTTTAAATCGTATTTAGCACCAGAACTATGATTTCAATGATGCAACCTGAACAACCCTTTCCGTAAATGCGGGAGGGTACTGTTATTTACAGGAAATACACATGCTTTTCCATCCCTCCCCCCTCATTTTTGCAAAGTGTGCAGACCCACATTTTAAAGCGATATCTTGCATTTGGCATGTATAGTAAGTGTGAGAACAATGATTTACCGCTGAAACTTCATTTAATAAATACCCTGGTTCCAGAGGTTTTCTATAGAGAACAGCCACGGAGAAAGAGCCGAGAAAGATCGCCGCTTCGCGGCTCTTTCTCCGCGGCTGTTCTCTCTCCAGAAAACCTCTGGGACCAGGGAAGTTAAACTGTCCCAGCATGCCTTGCGGCCAAAACGAAATTCACCAAAATGTTACCAATAGAAAACTTCAGGGGGTCCTTTTAGTTTTTTAGGAGAAATGAGTGCGAACACAAAATTTCAAAACAGCTTTCAAGATTTCATCTACTTGGGCGAAATCACATTAGATAGGCTGGTTTTTATTCCTTTATTCCCGCGGAACGGCAGAAATGAAATAAAACATAACCACAATTTTCGCGCGTTTATGGAGGGGGATTCTGGACAAAATTAAGACGTACTGTACCAAACCCGAAATGATCCCGAACCCGAAATGATCCCCGAACCCGAAATGATCCCCAAAACTGTTCAAGTCGCGCCTGAAATGATCCCCGACCCGAAATGATCCCCAATCAGTACCCGAAATGATCCCGTAATAAAACTGCGAATGGACTAAAGGATTTGGGGCTTTCGGAATAGCAAAATGTTTGCTAAACGTCTTGCTAAAAGAAATAAAGCTCAAAAGTAATAATGTTTACTAGTGTTTTCTAAAAGGACAAACCAACACTGGCAGACAACAAACAACCCTTGCCAATCAAACCATGTGATGTCATCGATCATGTGACGATAGCGGAAATCACTCCTATTTCGCTGGAGATAAACATAAAAAAATCCAGAACAAGTCACGAAACGTCGAACCGTCCGAGTCTTTATAGTGAAATTTGCTAATATATGGTGTGAGTCATAGAAAACCATCACTAAGCGGGTTATTAGTTGATTAATTAACAGCAGCTGTCAATAAAACCGTGCAACGTCATTGGTGAGTACCCATCACATTTTTATTAAATGTTTTATTTTTATGATGTCTTCAAAATTTATATACACCTATTTCAAATAAGGTTGTCACGGACGAGCGACAAGCGACAAAGGATTGTCATTATAACTGCATGTACCCTAAACTGCATGGCGGCAGCTATGAGGAATGGAATACGGTGCAATTCGTTTGCCGCTTGTCCAGGACAACACGTATATAACAAGAACAGGAACAAGTAAAACGAAGGAAAACTCTACTAAGTCGGTCCTGGAATCTACATATGGCCGCCTCATCACGTCCAAGCAAAAAGCATAAAAATATGCAGAAGAAAGCAATCGAATAACACGTGCTGCGACCAATGGCGAAATAGTTCTGCCTATCAATATCCGGTAGGATAGCAAAGTGTCAATGATGAATGGGAAACGCATGCTTATTGGTCAGTAGAAAAAGGTCATATGCATTTGTATTAGTATTTTTATTGGGCGTAACTAAAACTTGAGTAACAACCAACCTTCAAAATGCCTATATACTGAGCGGAAAAAAACTTTGTATATACTTTTGTTTCTATTTTGCGATTTGTAACTTTACATGATCGCTGGGAAGATAATTCAGGTCTGATCATCAAATGTGCTTACATGATAACTGATTCCATCGATAGGGACGTGATTTTCTTAGTCATGATTGTCGTTTTGTGCTACTGGTTACAACTTCCAGGAAGTACAAAAATGGCTAGTGACTATCGTGAAGGTATGGCTGCTGTGCTGTTTATCTCCAGCGAAATACGAGTGATTTCCGCTATCGTCACATGATCGACGACGTCACGTGGTTTGATTGACGGGTTGTTTGTTGTCTGCCAGTGTTGGTTCTTACTTTTGAGCTTTATTTCTTTTAGCAAGAAGTTTAGCGAAAATTTTGCTATTCCGAAAGCCCCAAATCCATTCCCAGTTTTATTGCGGGATCATTTCGGATACTGATTGGGGATCATTTCGGGTCGCGGATCATTTCAGGCGCGACTTGAACAGTTTTGGGGATCATTTCGTTCGGACAGGCAGTCCGAATTTGGTTACAGCTTGAGTGCATCATGGGATATGGGATTTCCCGGGCCGGTGTATCGATCTATACTACTTTAAATACTACGGCCATGATTTTCCCCTTCGCATTTCATCATTTTAGTGGCGGATTCTTCATAAAAGGGTTTCCAAAGGGGGATTCTCTCGACTAATCAGTGGCTCTTAGGGTTTTGTAACTATAAGACAGAAGAAGCAAGGTGAGAACGTTTTGATTACAATTTCCCGACCTTGCCGTTTGCGGTTTCTATGTGAAGTCTGAAGACTGAAGAGTGATAAGCCTGAACTAAAGCAGCTGAAGGTGAGTAAGAACGTGGGAATTCTTTCCATTTTTCTTATGTACAAGCTTATTGACACTTAAGCTTAACGACTTTGTTTATATGAAGGAAAGTTGGCTCGATCGGGCTGAGTCGGAGGGAGGGTCACCCTCCCTCCTGAGCCAACTTTACCGAGCGTGTATATGGAAAAAAAGTTTTCCCGGGTGCCCGAGACAACTTTGTCTTGAGCGAGTCTGGGCACTTTCCTTCATATAAACATGGCCTTATAAGCTTAAACTGCTTAAAATATAGCCGAACGAGATATTCCAATAAAGAATCCGAATATTTTAGCTATCGATTGGTAGTTTTGGCGGCCTTTCAGTTCAAGACAGACTCAAAGAACAAGTTTTATCATAGCCAGGTATCCCCCAAGCTCACTTAGGATTTTTCGTTATAAAGAAATAAAATAATTATAATCGATCTTGAAACTTCACTCACTTGCGAGTTCTTTGTATAATTTGTTCTAATTATCTCTGGAGAAAAGTTGAACTCATTTCGCGTAAAATTGAGAGAGACTAAGGGTGTATTCGTTTGGGAAAATCCAATGATCCGGATTACATGGATTTCCAGTTCTCACAAAAACACGAAATCCGAAAAGGGATTTGTTGCTACGGCAACTGTCTAATCCGTCTAAATTAAATTGGTCACTATCAAAAATGGCACACTGGCGAAGAGCTCTCGCTGCGCTCTTTCTTATTTTTGATGAGTTTTTTGATACTGAAATAGATGCAGATATTTTGAATGAGTGTGATGACAATGGAGCTGTTCTTTTGCTTCTCATGCAAAGTAACCAACGGACGAACCGAGTGCGAATATCATTGTATTTTGAAGAGGTTGTACCACACTACCGTCCGTCTGTTTCCGTGTCTCGCGGGTCAATTCTTCTTGCTCTTTGTCTAGAGCTACCTCAGCATCAAACCCACGGAGGCAGGGCCCCAGTAGATTTAAGAAAGCAGATTATCATTACAGTTTGGATACTAGGTAATCCCGAGTGCACGAGGTCACTGTCAGATCGATTTGATGTCACAACATCCCGACTGCTTTTGAAGTTTATCACCAAGTCTGCAATGTAATCGTAGATCGTTTGGGGCCGAGATTCATCCATTTTCCAGAGGGTCAGGGGGTAAGAGAAACGATCGATCAATATGAAGAGAAACGAGGATTCCCAGGTGTAATAGATGGCTGCCATATTCCTGTTCAAGCGCCTATATATTGAGGACCATGAACAATACATATATAAATCGAAACAGATGCGTGCGCACAGCATTACCGATGAATACTGCTGTTCATTAGTACTAATTACTAATCCGTTTTCGGATTTCCCAAAAAAACACAAAGACAGAAATCCGGATTTGGATTAATCCACGAAATCCTTCTCAGAGATGGATTTCTTGGATCATGCTAAAGTCGAAATCCGTTTTCGGATTTGCCAAACGAACACGAAATCCGTTTTCGGATCTCGAAATCCGAAAACGGATTTCCCAAACGAATACACCCTTAGAGTAAGAGCGATCTGACTTTTTCTCATACACAGTATTATCAACATCTTGGAATTCAGGGCAATGAACAATGAGCTCTATTGTGGGGTTAGGGTTCTTCGTATTTCAGTGTATTAATTGTTTTGCTGTAGTTCATTGTCGTTGATACACCTAGAAAGAGTCCTTCCTTTGCTCTCCCGAGGGGATTTTGACATTTGCTGCCTGCCCCAGGGTGGGATTATTTACAGGAAACATAAGAAAGATGGTATCTTGGGGGTGGTAAATTTGATATTTTTGACCAAACGCATTGTGACCCAAGGGTGGGGAATTTGACATTTTTTTTGGAGAATGGCAAATTTCTTTTGGAAAACCTTAGTCCAATACATGCCTGATAATTTACTGTTGTTTACTTCACTTACTCCTCACTATCTGCATCAAATTAAAAAGAAAAGTACAAATGTATAGGTATCCAGAGTTATGGATGATTCACTCTTTCAGTAACCTCATTATTAGTGATGTCAGGCTTTAAGTACTGTTTAAAACACGAACAGCAGTGATTTATCAAGTTTAAAAATTTGAGGGCGAAGCCCGAGAATTTTTAGACTTGATAAAACACGTGCTGTGAGTGTTTTAAACGGCTTCAAAAACGCTTTAAGAATGCAATGAAAGAAAGACGCACATCTCAAGGGAATGGTTACTTAATGAACCATTGAACCTTTGTATTCACAACGCCATGCAAAATATTCGAGTAATCACCGCCTGCAATTACAAACATCTCAAGGGAATGACATGAAGAAATTACCATACTATGTTGTTTGAAGCGGCGTTTCGCAATTCAAGAAGTACCTGCACTTGAAGGATTTGGTGTCGTGGTTTACCTTGATAAAGTTCAAGACTTGGAAAGCGATGTGACTGACATGACGGCAGACTCTAAATTTTTTACTCCGGCACAAAATATGTAAGTTTAATGCACGTTTTTATTATTTTACGGCTTTGAGTTTGGTTTAATAATTGGAACTAAACAGTGGCTCGGTAAACAAGTTGGATAACTTCATTTTAAAAATATTATCTGTGTATCTCGGTAGTCTGCTGATATCAGTAAATTTAGTGCAAAATTTATTATCTAGGTACCTTATGTTCCGTGTACTTTTTGCTATCCAGTTGGGTCTTTATCAGTGAATTCTTAATTAGGATGAAACTTTATATAAAATTTCATGTTCATTAGTATTCTTTATATAAAACGTTCATCCTAATTAGCAATTCAACGAGAAAGCTGAAACATCAATAGAAATTCCATTGTCTCAATCATTAACCCAGTTTCCCCCTGGGACAGACTTCAAATCCCTCCGCGGGCCTTTTAGAATGATGAGATTTTATCAGGTATAAAGGAGCATGCACGTGACTGATTTGCTTCATCTGATTGGACAAAATGCTCATTAATTATTCATGAGTTTTTGAAGCATATTTAATCAGACTGCCAACTATAAAAATATCACTAAAGAAAATACTATGACTTCTGAGTGTTAGGCAAATGTATTTTGTCAATAGAATTAAAACAAATTCTAAACTGGCTATTTTCTGAGGACATCCAAATATATTCATGACATCATAATGACGTATACAATGTATGTTGTGGTTCAACTTTAATTCTGGTGCAATTTTTTGCACCACTGGTGCAGAATTTTAAGATTCTAAATTACAACTTTTTTTTAAGATAGTAATTTAGCACTTATTACAATGATGTATGTTCACTGATGGTTAGTGTGTTTTAATTGTTGGGTTAGGATTTGGATTAGTTCACATGACTATTATTGAAGAAGGATATTTGTCCGTTGTTTAGCGACTTAATTAGCCCTAAAAATCCAAAATTAGTGATTAGCTCTAAACACCCTAAATAATTTAGTGAGCACTCATTATTGACAGTTAGGGTGTTTTTACTCGGGCCAGGCCTTTGGCCGGCACGAGTCAGAAATCGAAATTGTTGGTGTTGTGAGTTGGCTCAACATGTGACAGGGTCAATTTGATATTGCTCAGGACACTAAAAACAAGGTGGCTGATTCACCTGAGAGAGAAGTCTCGTCACTTGTGAAGGAAATTTCTTTCAAATTTGGAGTCCCATCTCAGAAGTAAGCAGCTTAAAGACCCTGTGTCCGAGCCCATGGTGCTTTGCGCCAATGTTATGATTAGTTTGTTTATCAACGGCCGCATAAATTAAAGGCCAGCTTTTAGGCGAACTATAATGCTCTCGATTGTTTATAAGTTTCATAAAAGAAGTACACATACACTTTGGATAACAAATTTCATAATTCCTATTGGATTAAAAACCCAATCGAGCCCACAAATTTTCCACGGATGCTTCGAATATGATTTGAACAGTACTCGGCAGGAAGCCAGTTGTTCTGTCTTTAGATTCTAATTCAATTTACGAGTGCGGCTTTTCACAACTCTACAAGCAAACACATACTCTTGTTACCTTGTTTTCATGTCTCCAGTATTGCTTAATTAGCTGTATTTGAAGATCTCTACTTTCCTTGCGAATGATATATTTTGAGTGCAAAATGAAATGTCGTACTCGCACTCGAGTCAAACTCACAGCGAAGTAACAGCTGAACTCGGCAGATTGGAGTTTGACCCGCGATCGTAGTTTTGGTAGCAAGACAGATAAGTCGTAACACCTCAGTGGAGCTTAGCCGTGCGAAATTATAATTACGAATGTTCTTGATACCAGAAGTGGTTGCTTTGTATTTCCAACGAAGCCCGCCGGTCCCTTAGTGCAGCAAATCCCCGGGAAACTCACGTAGTACTTAGTCCTTTTGAACCACAAGTGTTCTCTTGTAGACCTAGAGAAAGTAAAATGTGGACTGCTGAAGGATTATTTGTCGAGTCACTTCGCCTCGCTGTCTCTGTCCTTTCTTCGGCATTCCTTTACTCGCCACTCTAGACCGGGTTCGAAGAAATATTCAAACTAAAAAAGTATATATACAAATGTTAAGATAAAAGAAAGTCAGTTAAGCATATATACCTATGAATAATTACACGATGGCCCAAACTAGGGATGGATTTCGAAAGATTCGAGAGTCACATAACAACAACAACAATCTTTCTGATTTTCGTAGCCTGCGAAAATGATTTGTGCGCGCAAAGCACCATGGGCTCGGACACAGGGTCTTTAATGTTTTATTTAACTTCATTCGTGGGAAGGCCTTCCAACAGGCTCAGGATATTATTTTCAACTGGTGCCTTTGTTGGAGCTGTAGGTTTTTTTTTACCCAGACCGGCTAGACTGCTAGCAAGTCCCTAAGTTCTACTGCACATTTTTTTAGAATGGCTAAACATGGTTGCAAATGGCTAACGATGGCTAGACGTGGCTAGAGTTGGCTGTGTCTGTAAGTAGGGACTGCCCGTGCTGTCAAAAGGATCATCTTTTTTGACAGCTCTGCCTCCTAATTACTCCCTAGGTCTCAGTCTCTTAGTTTTCACCAGTCAATTTTATTATTTGAGCAGCAGTGCAGTAGCATGATTGCTAAAAATTAGTTCAGAATATAAAGAGACAATGCTGTATCCGTATTCTTTGGTTTATATGATAATTGCAAACTTTGAAAATCACATTTTAAGAATAATTATTCATAACAACTAGAACATTTCGTTCAAAATATTTATGTGTCAACATCAGTTATAAACTTGCCTAAGAAACCAGGAAGAAAATTCAAGATCAAGAATCAATGCAAAGCGAAGTCAATATGTGCTGCTAATTTAAACAACAACAGTGGTAATAATTTGCAACATATGTATCAGACAAACCAGGCTGAGAATCCTATAGGAGATCAAGAATTCAATCTGATTGTTGTCCGGGTTGTTGTCGATGAACTCAGCAAAATATTGCACAAAGAGCGTTCACGTTATTGACAGTTTGACACAAAGTTTAAACCAAGCATGGAGTGCTTAAGAATCAGCAGGTTGCTACAAATGTAGTGTTTTAAGTCAGGCAATCTAGAAGCTCATTTAAAGTGCCTATAGATGAAATAAAATTTTCGTCATTAAAATTAAGATTTCAGTTGAAAATCCCTTCGAAATGAGGAAGGATGGCGTTTTCTGTTTTTCACTATCTCATTTTGTTGCAGAGATATTCAGGTTTTTCGAATATGCAAATTAGAGGATTTATGACGTCATTAGTTGTGCACAGCGGGATGCCCATTGATAAACTAAAGTGAATTATTTCTCTAACAATAGGGTACCAACTATTGAAACTTTGCACATGCGTAGTACAAAGCAATACATACAGCATTTTGCAAACCACAATGTTGCCATGGAAACACTCTTGGCCCCAGACTCCTTGAATGGGGAAAAAAAATTACCGGATTCCTCCTTTGGTAAACACAATTTTATTGCTGTGAGTGCAGCAGACATTTTGCCACAATGTAGGACTTATGTGTATGTGCCTTAGAGTAAATTATTTTGTATAACATAGACAGATCCTACCATTTTATGTTCAAGGTAAAAGGAGCCTGGATCCAATAGTGTTTCCATGACAACATCATAGTTTGCCTATTGATGACTATTTTCCTTATTAGTGTACATGTGCAAAGTTTCAATTGTTTCTACCAGCTATTATAATTTGAGTTATTCTTCATTTTGTGATTTGTCTTCAGGCTTTGCAAAACTAATGACGTCATAAATCCTCTAATTTGCATATTCGAAAAACATGAATATCTCTGCAACGAGATGAGATAGTGAAAAACAGAAAACGCCATCCTTCCTCATTTCGAAGGGATGTTCAACTGAAATCTTAATTTTAATAACGAAAATTTGAACGCCATAGCTTTACACTTGACTGTATTAATTACTGACTAGAGTCATTTTGATGAGCCATTGACAGATCTGTAAAAACTGTCCAATGGTATTTCCCATTCCTGGGCTGACAAGGAATTCAACGGTCAGTACAAAACTTACAAAAGAGTCAGCAGTGACCCTTCTTACAGACTAGACACAGGCAACTATGCATACCATGTCTAGTCATCTGGAACCATGTTTCAGCCATTCTAAAAAGAATCGCAGTAGAATGGACTTATATAGTAGTAGAGTAGAAAATATTTATATTTCAACCAAACGAACACCACCTGGGTCATGAGTGGCCAAAATGCAAGCCAAGTTTTGCTGAAACCAAAGGTTTCTTCAATGGAAATGGCAAGGTGTTGAGTATTCACCTATTCCTAGGTGGCCCAAGTTAAGGCCACTTGGGGCCTCTTGTTAAATGTACAATGTAGGGACCAAATTTTCTTCTAAATATAAAGTGAGAGGTGAAATCCTATTTTCTTGTTTTCTTTTAGTTTGGTTTTAACTCTATAAAAGTCAATTTGGTTAACAGTTTCCCACTTCTAATAATGCAACTCAGCAATGTTTTCGTCCGAATTTGTTAGTAGTGCGTTTATACAGTACTAAAAACAAAATAAAATTCTAAAAAGAACATCAGTGTTAATGTCGAGCCGAGTAAAACTCTACATCGGAAACAGTTCAAGAATACATTTTGAAATTAGCATATTTTAAGCAACCATGTGATCAATCATGTGACTAATTAGCATAAATTATGCATGAGGAGATTCAGAATTATATTTTGTACATATCTGGAAGATGCATTATGGACAATGAGTTAACAAAGTTTTATTATTGTGCAAAACATGGTGCACCAATATTTTGAACTCTAAAAATTAAAACATTATATAAGGGATACTTTCATAAATGTTTTTTTGTTATTAATATTTTTATGTAATTTCCTGCCAATTTTTGGCAGGAAAATTCCCAAATTTGAAAAACTTTTGTTTACCTGAACCAATCGAGAATGGGTCTTTGATTCCTTTATTCTCATCAACAAGAGATTGTAAATACGAAATAATGGCAGTACATTGTAGATATAATAAAACATTTTTAGAGGTAATAAAAATTTATAAGATACCTATTAGAAATGGACAAATGACATCGTTGTGATGTGATAATGACAGCTCTATATTACATTGTAGCTTAACTTATCAGGTTATGTTTTGTTGACACTCCTTTATACGCCTACAAAAATTCATTTCTCTTAATGCCAAACACTTTTTAAAATATAGAAACCCCTGCCTTTTTACGCCAGGTCTGCTGCTAGACTGAAGGGGTTACGGATGTTAAATGGGGAAGAGACTTTATTTTTAAGATTGGAAGCTTGCAAGAGTTACTCTTCTCTTTAAACATGGAACTAAATTTGATCCAGATACATGTAATTATGATTATCTTCAAGAACACAAAATCCTTACTAATAGCCAATTGGGATTCATACCCTCCACTCTATGGTGACAGCATTACTAGAAGCAGCTACAGACCAGTGGTACTTATACCACAGGCTAACCATCCTCCCATTTTGTGTATTTGTCACTGATGTTTTAATAATACATAATTTTTAGCAAATTGTGAAATAAAATACCTTTTGACTTGATTTAGTGCGTGCTCATAATACAGCTCGGGTTTCCTGTGGCTCAGGATTGTTTACATATACATGTAGCTCGGGCTGCCTGCCTTGTGTATTTTTATGTAGTTGGCGAGATGAGCCACTGGAAGCCCGAGCTACATGTACATTGTATATGTAAACAATCCTGAGCCACAGGAAACCCGAGCTGTATTATGAGCGCACGCTAAATCAACACATATACAGCAGAATCAAGTCAAAAGGTATTTTATTTCACAATTTGCTAAGAAATGATGGATTATTAAAACATCAGTGACAAATACACAAAATGGGAGGATGGTTAGCCTGCTTATACAGCATTGACAAAGGACATGTCAATGCTGTGTTATTTCTGGATCTGAAAAAAAGCATTTGACACTGTTGACCATGGGATCCTTCTTGAAAAACTTAAATCGTATGGATTAGATCAAGCTTCTTTGAACTGGTTTGACTCGTATCTTAATTAGTAACAGGCAGCAATATTAATGATGCAGGATAAATAGTTAAACATCTAGTCCCAGAACCCTCAATATTATTGTAGCGTGCCCCAAGGAACAATCCTATTTTTACTCTACATCAATGATCTACCCAACTGCCTATAGACTAAAATCTTTTCCTCAGATGTACGCTGATTATACAAACCTAACAGTAACCGGTGAGAGTCCGAGAGAGATAGAAGAATCCTAAATGCAACCAAAACTGAATTGTTACTAGTGCATTAATTCCAACCAGAAATTGACAAAAATTACGAAATATTTATCTTTTACTATTGATACAATGTACGTAGTAAAGTCATAGAAAGAGTTCACCTCAACAAAATATATTTGGTGTACATCAAGATGGAAATTTGTCTTGGAAGACTCACATTGACATTAACTCATGCAGAACATTTCTTCAGGTCTACTCAAGGTGCACTCAGACATACATGTACATATATAAAGTCTTTCATACCCCTGGCAGCACTGCTACATGTACATGTAAGTGCATGTTTAAGATACTCTCAATTACTCCCTCATTTTGATTACTGCCATGTACGTACTTGTATCATTTGGGAAAACCTCAGACTTGCTGAGAATCTTCAAAACTTGCAGAACCGAGCTGCCAGAATTACTGGTTTACCCTTTGATACTAAGATTGATGTCAGCTCCTTAGTACTCTAAATTGGGAGACTATAGCTGTATATTCGACAAATCAAACAAAAAGCAATAATGATTTATAAGGCTTTAATTAACCTGTCTCCTGAATATTTATCCTCAAAATTTATACCATGTTCAACCTCTACAAATTACAATCTGAGGGGCTCGATCATCAACAAAACTAACTCTTGTACAGTGACGAACCAATTTTGGTAAAAAGGCTTAATAAGTTTTTGCTTTAGTGGGGCAAAGTTACTGAATGAACTGCCTGAGGATGTAAGGCAATCAATTAACTAATTTAAATAACTTCATTTTTAACTCGTGGATGTGTGCAAGCGCAGAACACAAGTTATTGGGGTTAGTGCTCCGAGCTAATAATTATTGTTTTATTCATCATTTTATGGTGTGTACTTCGTTTTTTTCTGTGTACATGTAGATCAGGGACTCTCCGTTGGCTGTCCGAATAGTCTGTATAGTGTTCGATTTTCCAAAGATATATTGACAGAGTTTTATAATACGTGTCGAAATTTGGTCATGCTGGAGAAGATGTATTGATGACCCAGTGCCCTTCTAATGCCAGACTTCAAACCTGGATAGACATGGTAGTGGGTCCCTATCAATCACTTAGTGGTAATGATGTACCAATGACATCATAGGTCACATGATTTTAAGTACATGCCCATATCTCCCTCGTTTCTAATGCCAGCCGGCCAAAACCTGGACATCGACATGGTAGCGAGTCCCCATCAAGCACCTAGTGGTGTTGACGTAATGATGAAGTCATCGGTCACGTGATTTTAAGTACACTGTACATGCCCATATCTCCCTCATTTATAATGGCAGCACGCTCAAACCTGACAGACATGGTAGTGGGTCCCTATCAAGTACCTAGTGGTGATGACGTAACGATGACGTCATCGGTCACATGATTTTAAGTACATGCCACCCTTGTTTCTAATGCCAGCTGGCTCAAACCTGGACAGACATGGTAGTGGGTCCCTATCAATCACTTAGAGGCGATGATGTAACAATGACGTCATCTGTCACGGGATGTTATCTCCCTCATTTCTAATGCCAGACAGTTCAAACCTGGACAGACATGGTAGTGGGTCCCTATCAATCACTTAGAGGCGATGACGTAATGATGATGTCATCTGTCACGGGATATTAAGTACATGCCCATATCTCCCTCATTTCTAATGCCAGACAGTTCAAACCTGGACAGACATGGAAGTGGGTCCCTATCATGCACCTAGTGGTGGTGACTCAACAATGATGTCATCGTTACATGATTTTAAGTACAGTCATGCCCATATCGCCCTCATTTCTAATGCCAGACAGTTCAAACTTGGAAATGCATTGGGTCCCCACAAATCACTTAGTGGCAATGGCGTAACGATGACGTCATCGGTCACATGATTTTTAGTATACATGTATGCCAAAATAGTTCACTGACCTTCCACAAGTTGCCCTTAGGAGCCCTATGTTTAACCTTACGAAATCTTATTCGTCCCTGTAACATGGCTTTCATGTAAAACAGTTTGATTCATATTAATGTTTTTAGTGTTTTTACATGTATGTATGTAACTGATGATTTCCATGTACATGTACATAAATAAAGATGTACATGTATGTATGTGCTTTATGTGCCTGACTTTGAAAAATGTGTGCCCATCAACATAAAATTTGATTGCTCATTGTGTACATACAGATGTCTGATGTTGATGAACGATATATTTGCATTGTGTGTGCTAAACTTCTGCAAGAACCAGTCATGTTCCTAGTATGCTCACATCGCTGCTGTCTGGCATGTCTTCAAATATTGAGGTAATTATATGTTATAGTCATGTACATGCATGTATACATATAACAGTCAAAGTGCAGCCTCTTTGTAAACCCCATTTTTATTTATAATTCTCATCAGTGTTCATTCTAGGGTGTGATTTTGCAGTATTCTCGCACTTATTAAAAGGTGACCTGGCTCTTTTCATGACCGAGCGGCAGTACACCAATTAGAGGCAATGGCAGGTCTAGTGTATTTGTACAATGTACATTGCATGTGTGTATAATGCAAGATCAAGTACATTGCATGTGTGTATAATGCAAGATCAAGAATCCATATAACAATATAGAAACTATACAACAAGACAGTGCTAGTGAACAGTGGCTTTTTGCCTGATCTTACATCACTTGACCAAGACCCAAACTGTGTGGTCGTGAAATAAGTTGTATGTCTGCAGCTTTAATTGCAATTTAAGAATCTCGATTACTGGATTTTTTTATTCATCCTCAATTTCCATATAATTATACATGTACTGTAGCTGCTGAAAATATGTAAAACTAAAATGGGGTTAAGGGCACTTTATTATGCCGACCAGATGTTGAAACAGTTTGTTATTGGAATGTCGAATCAATGCTGAAACTGTGTGACATGCATGTTTTTAATATCCTTCAACAAATGTTGAATCCGTCAATGTTGAAGAGAGCTCGGGTCAGATGTTGAAGAGAGGCCTAGGTTGAATCTGTTTGACATTCATATAATTTATTCAATATCCTTCAATAAATGTTGAATCTTCATGTTGAAGAGTGCTGGAGTGGTGATGCTGAAGAGAGGCCTACTACATATAGGTTAATTGAATCCATTTGACACTCATGTTTTCAATAATTATATCCTTCAACAAAATGTGGAACCAATGTTGAATCTGTTTACCACGCATGTTTTCAATACCTTCTCAAACTCATTAATTATTTATGAGGTGAGTACAATAGAAATCATGACCATGATGAGTATTTAGAAATCGTTTCCAAATACAGCTCGCATTTCAATACTTTTAGATTGCTAATATAATTTTATTGTTAAGGTGGAGTTT
Organism: Actinernus sp. WN-2022; assembly: GCA_030867875.1. Taxonomy (NCBI): domain Eukaryota; kingdom Metazoa; phylum Cnidaria; class Anthozoa; order Actiniaria; family Actinernidae; genus Actinernus; species Actinernus sp. WN-2022. Next base: position 59,117,150 of record JAOWCC010000936.1, read on the forward strand.
GAGAAGCCATGCATGTAAAACACGGCTTTGCCTCATTTTCCAACCCCCTCTCACTGTATTTAGAAATTGCTTCTGAAACAACTCCTTGTGTTTTCCATATTACTTCAACAAATTATGAACCGATGTTGAAGAGATGTTGACAGAGGCTAATAATAAATTATTTTATTGAGACTGTCATGTTGATATCAATTCGTATTTGTTGATATACATGTACATTGTACTTTACTGACAGAGTTTCAGAGGACCAAAATATATATAGATGTCCAATAGAAACATGTGGAAGGATATTTAATTCAGCTCATGAGGTATGTACATTTAGTGTAAGTTAGTACATGTATATAAAACTTTGTGTTGTGTGATCTTAGTTAATGAAGTACATGTATGTGGTAATGAAGTTTTAGGCTTTCCTTTCCTAAAACTTTCCTTCATACATGTACATGTAATTTGCAATCAAATTAAGGGCATATTAGTAACTCCTAATCACATTCTAAATTCTCCCACGGCGCTTAGAAAACAGAATTTTAAGGAGAATTTAGAATGTGATCAGGAGACCCTTATATGCCCTTGTTGTACACAGCCTGCCAGTACCGGTAATATTGATTTATTGGCATTTTATGCTCTAGCTTGTTTGCAAACTATATAACTTTAATAATAATTCATTTAATTTACTAATAGGTTATACTTGATGGATTGGTCAAAAAAGAGATCATGACAACATTTTTGAAATGTACAAATTCTGGAAGTGGCTGCCAGTGGTATGGAGAATCCAGACATCTAATGGTAATTTTGGTTAAGATAGAGATAAGTAAAACAATAACCTACATGTACAATGTTTAATTAGTTAAATGCATCTTTCAAAGTACGTTGAGTGTTCTGTGAAAAGAATCCCTTCCCAATTAATTGACTCGTGACTCGATCCTGATCACATTCTGAATTCACCTTCAAATTTTTGTTTTCTAAAGGCCCATTACACAGGCAATTTTTGGTGCAATTTTTTTCATTGCAAATTTGCATCAATTAGTTGCATCAAGTTTCGAACATGCTCTAAACCAGTGCGTCACTTGGTGGCAACAAAAATTGCCACTAGTTTACACGCACAAGTTGAAAGTGCAACTTAGCTGGCAAGAACAATTGCAGTGGAAATCGCAACAAAAATTGCACACAAAATTGCCTGTGCAAACGGGCCTTAACCCTTTAAGCCCCGAGGGCTTTTAACTGATTTTTGGCTCATTCTAGACTGCAACAAACCCTCCCCCCTAAGAAAACTGTAGTCACTGTTACCATGGAATTTTCATCTGACCAACAATACTGGGGGCTCAAAGTTTTTTGTCGGCCATTTTGGATACGTTGACGTCGCATTGCTATGGAGCTGGAGGGAAGTTTGTTTGGGGGAAAACAGAATTTAAGGCTTTTTAAAGCCTTTTTTTTTTCATTTTTAGAGTGCTGGAGGACATATTAAGTCTGATGAGAGCTTGAATCAGTACTTTCTCGAAGAACTGAGTCTGTGCCTGCTATTGTGATAGAGAAAGAGCCTCATTTTCCACTCGTGAATGGGCCAGGACGTCTTCTGTCACTTTAGCGTGAGCTTTATAAATGGAGGTCTGGAGCCACCTACATTGTATCATAGCTTTTTTGGAATATTGGACTGTCAACATAATTTACTTGCCATTGAGTCCAATATGAAGCTATTAGGTCGAAATGGCTTTAGACTTCTTCTATATTTTGAAGAATGAAGATGGGGGAAGGGCCATTATACATGTCACTGTTTGGTAGGATTTCCCGGCATGCTTTGCGGTCATTATGGATGAATTTAGCTTGCTGTGAAGTGCTTGTGGACAGAATGGCTTGGTGCTGGGCAAGTTGAGGTGTTGGGAGACAGAAAGTGAGGTTAGTGCAAACATGAAACTCTAAATTTTATGTGAAATATGCATTTTTGTGAGAAAATTTAGAATCTGAGGGAATTTTTTTTTTTCTGTAACTGTCATTTTAAAGTGAAATAATGTCAACTATAGTTAACTTATGCAAAGAAAGGGGGATTTAGATGAAATTATTCATTTTTAATATGCCTAATGCAGTTCAATAGGATCATTGGTCTATACATTAAGGTGTGTGGGAATCTCAGGGCCGGCATTGCTCTTTGAACTTTAAGTCAGATTTATACCCTCAAAGCAAGTAACCAGTAATATAATAGTGCCATATGGCACTCTTGGGGCTTAAAGGGTTAAGGGAGAAATTAGAATGTCATCAGGAGTTAACTTATGGCCCAAATACAATATATTATTATAAGTACTGTAGAGAGGAATGCTTGCATGCATGACCTGTTTTGACTGTTAGAGCCAGAAAGGAAGTTCATTACTGGAAATTTGATTTCATTCATTGTTTCAACTGTTAACTCAGTGTTGAAAACAAACAGCTTATTACCAGCTTGCATGAGGACAATATGTTTCAAACCATAAAGATTTTACCAAACTGGCAGTTAACTGTACAGCTAACTGTACAGCTGTAATTAAGTGCTGGAAACATTAAACAACCGTGTTCAATTCACTGGTACCATGCATTTGCACCTCTGGGTGTACAGAATGTGTTAAAGTGCATATGAACCTTCGTGCAATTACTCCGAAAAGTTTTGAGAGGCCCCGAGTACTCAGTACTTATGCAGAAATGAGTCAGGAAAGGTTACGTTTCCACTATTTCAATTTAGAATATGATTAGGAGTCATTTACATGATGTCCTTGTTGCACACAGCCCTTCACAGCATCACAGCATCGTTACAGCACTTAGGATAAGTGTTTCCATATAATACACCTGCAGTAAGCTTATATTACAATGTACATGTACGTCATATACACAACTTTCATAATGGCCGGCTCCTAATTTGCATATGTGATTTCCCGTTTTGTTAGTTTATATATCCACATGTATAGAAAATATAAACATTGCCATGTGAAAGAGCATGTTGACATTAGTGAACTTGTGAAAGTGGAGTGCTGCATAGCTTATAAAGCAATGAAGTTACATCCATTTGAACTTAGAGAGATTTGTATGAGAAAAACAACGGAGGCCTTTATAGCCTAGGCTCGGTTTCCAGCCGTGGGGGTTTCGGTGAGCCCGCGATCCTCTCCCCACTCACAGCTGGGCGCGCGAGCTGAGACATTGTTGGTTTTTAGCCAATCAAAACCTTGCCACTCAAATCCTGTCGCTGAATTGATTTGCATAATTTACATTGTAAACTTTTGAAAGCCGGACGAAAGGCTTTCGATTGCTGTTCCAAAATGCGTTTAAATTTGCTCTGGAAAAGTTTGGTTTCGAAGAATTCAAGGATTCACACAAAGAAGCAGTAAGAGAGTTAGTTTTCGGATGAAGACACTGTCAGTAAACGCACTGGCTCTGGAAGTCACTTGGGAAACCGTCAGCTCAAAGGTCGCGAATCTCGTAATGTTGAGTCATTTCTCATTTAACTTTACCGATGCAAGACCAAGGTAGCCCGGCTATTCTTACTTCTAAGAAAATTACTGCTGCCTTTATCGGAGAAGAAAAGACGGACGAGTCCATATTAAAAGAGTTTATAGAAGAGAGGAAATCACGTCTGACGCAGGCCATGTTTATGCGTTTAACTCTGCAATCACAATTCACTTGAAAATCGCTGCATCAAATGAGTTTTACAATTCTTCAATCCTATGTACTAAGTTTGTACAATTTATGTCTCCAAGACATACTCTACACAAGTACTAAGCGGGAATACTCGACTCTAGCTCAGAGTTACGAGATGGCATCTGAACTTAATTTTTAACCCCGTATAAAATTTCGGCTATTAATTCCTGTCATCTAGTGTCAACAAATAGCCTGGTTTCAACAGCCGGGCTTTCTTTGAAAACTTGGACTGTGAACAGGAGAGCTAATAATAACAGGTATTAAATAAAACCTTTACCTACGTCGAATTAATTTCACACTTGGAAGTTTTAGTTTAAAGAATTCCAATGTGTTTTGAAAGTTTACGCGGAATCGAACCTACGCTACACGCAAATAAATGAATAATATTGAAGTTAATCAGATGATGTCACGGACACGGTGTGTTGACCGCGCGCCCAGCCGTTGGTGGGGGGAGGCTTTGGAGAAACAACACCCCAACGGCTGAAACCGAGCCTATTTATAGCCTTGCTTTCATATTTTTCTGCATTACAAATGCTTATAGCTCAACAGCAATTTTCCACATTGCTCTAAAACTGAACACAATTACTACTAAGTTTTAATGTGATCTTTCATGTGGTAGCATTAGTTTCCCCCTACAGATTTATCTTCCAAATTATGCAAATTAGGATGTGGCCATTATGAAAGTCGTGTATTGTTTCCCACTAACACTGCCTCACAAGGTTTCTGCTAATGGCGTTTCTGCTAATGAACTTGTACTGAACAGTGATCTTTTTCTTATTTTTTTCCAGCAACATGCTGAGGCATGTGAATATCAAGAAGTACCATGCTTCTTTGTAAATCAAGGGTGCCAGACTAAAGTCCAAAAGAAGGATCTGCCACTTCATGTTGCAGAGCAGTGTCCACAAAGAATGGTTGAATGTCAGCATTGCAGAACTAAGATGTCTGCATATCAGTTTATACAGGTTGGTAAGTTTGGTGATAAATCAAACTGTCTTTTTAACTGATTTTTGGCTCTTTCTAGACAGAGCGTGCAAGGAACCCTCCCTCCTAAAACATTAAAGGCAATAACCGTTGTCATGAAAATTTCAACTGACCTTTAATACTGAGGGCTCAACTTATTTAACCCGCCTTTTGCTGACCTCATGAACACATCCAACGACCACACAGCAAAGTTTGTTCAAGGAAGCACTCAGAAGTCAAGGCTTTCTAATGCATTTTTTTCCCATTTATAGAGTGCTATAACATTGATCGTTCGGACTCCAATCTTTGGAGAAAAATGCATTATAATTATATTGATTTAATGTGTTTTGTACAAATTCGTGAAAATCAAACAAACAAAAACGTCTTCAGAAGACGTTTTTGTTTGTTTGATTTTCACGAATTTGTACAAAACACATCGAGCAACTGTGAACCCACATTTTCCTGCACCCTCCTCCAATTGCATGCTGGGTAATTAACAACAATTCAACAGTGGTTCCCCCTCTGGAACTCTTGTAGGTGTTTTTACGAGTATTTTGCCCTTACGACCAAGAGCAGTGATTTTGACTCGAGCAGAGCTCCTAGAATGACAAAATTGTGCAGATCACCAACTGCAGAAATTTCAATAAAAAAATTGTTGATGTGGCTCGAAGAAAACACAACAAAACAATTCAAATGTACATGTTCTCACCATTTTTGCATAAGATCTAATGATTGGGCTAGGCCAGCCAGAATGTGGATAATAATGATAATTGCCATGCACGACTACATGTATTACATGTCTAGCCTGAATTTCAGCCGTCTCCTCTGGTTCATTCCTCCCGAGAGACGTCTGAATCCAATAGCCGATAATGCTGTCCAGTGACGTCACTACCAGAAAACCTGGTAGTGATCTTTGATTGGTTCATATTCTATAATTTTGCATAATTATCAGCCGAGAAGACGGCAGGATTCACTTTGGACTCGCGATTGTTGATCGTTTAGTTTCAGTGGAGTGATTGTCTTTGGCAAAGACCTTGAATTCGTAAGGAAAACATCTGGAAATGGATTGAAAGTGTCCTGCGCAATAACCGGCAGACTCTCCTGTAAACATGTACATTTTATCGCGTTGCGTTTGCGGGGTTGTTGATAATCGATTATTTGTTCACACTCGCAGTGGTAAAGAATGTCGCTACTCTCTTCAAGGAACTGTTCTTTCCCGCAAGAGTCTTCGTATTTCTTCGGAAATTCACCATTATCCTTTCATGTTTTTCTACTTTTCTGTTGCATCATTTACATAGGTAATATTTTGTAGCTGTGTCGATTCGAATGGCAGATCGCGAGACATGTACAAAGATCAACTGTACTTTGCCTCCAAATATAATATAACGATTTGTTGCTTCGAAAAGATTTTCACAACATAAGAGGCACTTGAGAAGCAAATGGGATGGATATATGTATATATATATATATATGTAGGTAATTATAAGGCTTTTATTTTGGCCGGCATGATCTCACATAATTTCTCAAGGCGAGCGATGGCTCTGTTTTTGTGATCCACAAACTCTTACTACCGCCGTGACAGTTTTTATTTGCATAAATTAAATTGTTAATCCGCCTTGACGTCACTGGACGGCATTATCGGCTATTGGAGTCAGACGTCTCTCTCGGGAGGAACGAACCAGAGGAGACGGCTGAAATTCAGGCTATTACATGTCATGGATAAATAAAATAATGATACTAATATTTTTTCGCTCATGATGGTAACCTACAATTTCCTGTGTTGATTGGTTCTGTGAGCAGGTGGCTTTTTCCTATCTCTGACCACGGTCATGTGCATGCACTTACTTCACTGTGGAGTTTGTTTGAAAATTTTATCTCGAGTTGAGAGATTACTGGCTTAGGGTTGGTCTGTAAAGAGAAAAACTGACATGTACCCTGTCTGCTGCCTCAGTCAGTACATTTCAAGACCTTGCACACAAGTTTTTCTCTATATGGACCTTTCAGTCGGTAAATAACTCGTACACATGATTGTATTTTTATCATCATAATCATTATTATTCTGTGTTTATTTAGACATCCCATGACAGGCAGTGTGGTGGAAACCAAAGCTACATGTATCTTCTTGCACGAGTTCAGGAGCTTGAATTAGAACAACAAGCCAGCTATGATGGCACCTTGGTATGGAAAATTGATGATTTTGAAAAGAACAGGAACTTGGCAGTTTCTGGTATGACATCATGTATCTATAGCCCTCCATTCTTTACAAGTCGCTATGGTTACAGGATGCGCATGAGGATCTACTTGAATGGAGATGGTATGGGGAAGGGGTCACATATCTCATTGGTCTTTGTGCTTATGCGTGGTGAGTATGATGCTCTACTTCCCTGGCCATTCAAACAGAAGGTCACTATAATGCTACTGGATCAAGACAGGAAGGAACACGTAATGGAGTCATTCAGACCTGATCCAGCAAGTAGCTCATTTCAGAAGCCAAAGAGTGATACAAATGTTGCATTTGGGTTCCCACAGTTTTTCTTGCTGTCTGACCTTCATACCCATGCGTATGTATGTGGTAATGTTATGTATATCAAGGTTATTGTGGATACATATGATTTGCCAAACCACTAGGCATTCATGATTTTAACATTTTCGTCATAGATACAGTCTACAAACAAATTCCATGTAAATTTGGAATCATAAATTGTCTGCAAACATGTAAGTTGTGCTAAGGGTGTGAGGGGGAGAGAAAACAATGATAGCTGGAGTCCCTCCTCTCCCTTCTCTTCCCTAACCCTACACAGGCTAGTAATCACATGCAATGTCATAAGTGATTTTCGATTGAATATCAAAAGTAATTCATTGGTTGCCTTGGTTTTGCATTTTCTTAGCTGTAATACATGTATTGGCTGTGAAAACGTTTTGTTATTATCAGTCAATCAAGTTCTAAACCAAAACTGTCAGTCTTAGTTGGCTAAAGTGAACAATCTGCACCGTAAAAAATGGTTGGTAGGTTGTCGGTAAATGGTTTTTTTTTTTATGGTGCAGATTGTTCACTTTAGCTGTTTTAGTTCATGATTTGTTCAAGTAAAACCAATTACGAATTATTCCAGTTACTGACTGGCTCATTGCGTTTTTACTTGCCCCAGCCTTTGATACGACTGCATGGTACTACATTTGTATATAAATGAGTTTGGTTTTTGGTTTAAATTAACTGCCACACCACTTCAATTTGCCACTTTTTCAGTGTCAATACATGTAGGTGATGCAATCAGTGTTAGAAATATTCAAATTATAAAAAATTGTACCAAATGTGCAAGTGAATTAAACCACAATTTTTTAGGAGAGTGTACCGGTAAAATCCAGTCTGCCATTCTCATTATTCAGTGGAAGTCATGTCATATGCAACACAACAACCTAGCCAACCTTGCAAAGATAAATATAATTTTCTTCTTGTGTTTGTGAAGATGTTTTTAGTAGAAATATGCCTCCAAGGCATTGTATTTTGCAGGCGATTGACATTGCATGCATGACATCACTTCCACTGAATAACCCTTTGTGTAAAGCTGTGCAAAGGAAGTGGTCTCCAGTGATTAATGGCCAATGTTTAAATTCAATACTCAGAGTTAAAAGAAAAACTTCCTCTGACGCTTGAAAAATCTTGTGTAGTAGTAGATTTTCATGTTGGGCTAGTCCAATTGCCTTGGGCATTTAGGGGCAAGCTGAAAATTTCATATTTTTTCAAGCCCTGGGTTACCAGTAACTAGACCAGACATGGATCATGCCCTAAACTAGGCCAGCTGTCCATTTGTTTTCATCTATCTTTCCCATTGACATGTCATATTGCTGTTCCTTTTTCTTTTCAGTGCAACTACGTTACTGTAACCAGGGCCACTTAGAACCAATCACACTGCAGAATTAAAACAAAGCATTCCAACTTATGGTCATGCATACGAGCTGATCAGTGTTGAGTACAAAACAATAGCATTTCAACTTGTTTGAGCTTTGATCCAGTAAAAGGCACATTTGGTGGGTTAGTTCTTAAGTCTTAAAATCACTTGGCTTTATCTAGGATTTTTAAGTTGTAATGCTTTATTTTCATTTTACAGTGTGTTCTAAGTGGCCCCCGTTATATACACATATATTGTTTTAAAGTAGTCGTACTGTAAATGTCTTGATTGAAGCATTTTTCACGGTTCCCCCTTCATGTAGGCAGACATGAATTACTACCAGATTGTATTGTGTTCTAGTGCATTTTGTATTTTGTTCTATGGTTTTGTATTGTATTAATTCTATTGTATTTAGATCATTAGCAATTCATGTGTTGCCTTCATGTACATGAAGGGACCAGTCCCACAAACACTGTGGATCATTAGAGAGAAATATTAAAGGTGCACCCAGTTTCAGTCAGTTCTTAGCTTATTAAAATAAGATGATTAAAACAAAACCTAATAAGAGATTATTCTATCGGTAGGAATGTAAACCCTGGTGCAGGGTTAGGATTTGGTTTGGAGTCAGGTATTATGGTTGTAGGAATACAATATCACCACAGGAATCCTATAATTCCTACCAAAGTAATAATTATGTTACTTATATAGAGATAGGTCTGATAAATTATTATTGGTACGGTATGTTGTACAAATTGTTTGTTAATTATTAATTTATTTAAAGGGAAGTGTCCCCTAAAACCAACATTGAACCATACAAAGGTATTTAAAATAAATAAGTTCTGCTATTTTGTTGCACATCTACAATGTATATACATTGTACATGTATGAACTCAAGACAAAATTAGTTTTCAAGTTCGAAAAATAACAAAAAGAAAACAATGGTCTGAAAGTAGAAGCTGTTAAGTCCAGCTTTTTAATGCCAGGGACAACAAAATATTATACTATAGTAAAGAAAACAATGAAATTAGGGTCTAATAGTGTCTAAGATATCACTAGTATCTATTTTATGGGTTAAGTAAGCTTAAATCACAAAATTTAAACAATTATACATGTATGTACAGATTTGGTAAGGTATTTGATACATTGTAGTAAATAATGTTAAGGAATAATAAAAATCTATTAATGTTGGTGTGTACGGAATACAATATCAGTAGGCCTACTTTTTGTTTCTAAATGTAAGCAAATAAAAAAAATAAAAACACATTGCTATGTGATAGCCAAAAAGTGTAAGAAATAAGCCAAGACTTATTTATCCAAATTTAAAAACAAGTGTTACATGTACATATTCACTGAAAGTGGTTTTAATAAAATTGAATATTTCTACATCACATCGTGGACTAATAATAATAATTATGTATGTTACCAGGTAGAAAACCTTGAGGGGAGATCTTTTACAATATTTCATAATCAGTAGCTACACATACATGTAGTAGGGAAAGAAACATTACAAAATTGGCACCTGTCTCAACTGTCTGCCAGCAATATGTAAAGTATCTCTAGGGTTTTCAATAATTATGTTATTGAATACATGTACCTGGCATACTGTGAAGTAGCTGGTGAAATAACCTCCCCTTTTCATACTCCTTTCAATAGAGATCCTTACTTTGACTGGGTAAAGTAGCAGGCACAAAATCAATATCCAGAGTAGACAGAATTTTTCAAAACCCTGATTTACAGTACATGTAAGCAGCCATTGTGTGAACCCTGAGAATGCATACAAAGGAGACTACAATTTTACACCAGCTACATGTACAAAATGTATGCAAACATCCATTAGTTCTGAGGTGAGCTGTCAGAGGGTGTCACTCCACTGATAGGACACTCACATCACTTGTGTCAGTTTATGAATACTCTGTTTCCTGAAATCTGTAATAAAAGAAAATCAGTGTTGAAATAAACATTGTGGCTTTAAAATAACACAGAAAACTCTGATTGGTGGGAAATCTTGTTTGTACAACAGTCCATAGGCAGAGACATGTTCTGCCTTCTTGCTTTGGTGTTGGCAAGGGATTCTGGTGTGGCCACGGGACCATGCAGTAAAATTTAATTTTAAAACCTACTGTCGTAATAATTCAAACCACAACATACATGAACATGTACACACTGTATTTATCACATTTAGGCCATCCATATTTTAAATATTTATCTTTGATAAGTTGGGGCAGTTGGTCAGCCCCCCCCCCCCCCCCCCCCCCCCCACCCAAAAAAGAAATAAATATTAAATAAATAAAAATCAAGATTGAGCCTGGAACCTACTAGGCCCAGAACTTATCCTAATTTGTCATGTGGTTAAAGTGCAGAGATTCAGCTGTTTCAAAGAGCTGGAGCTGAAATTCTATGTAACCTGCCACATTCATTTATGTTTCAACTTATTTGCATGGCCCTCACTTTATATTAGCCATTTGGTTAAACTGAAAGGACTGGGATAGTGTAAATTATCAAATGTTTATTTAAATGAACCCCACCACATACATTGTACAGTTGTATATGAAAGAACACATCGAAATTAGTATGTTTACCAAGTTTTGAAGATGTTTGAGTAAATAACTGAATAGCATGAAGCTTTAGTATGGATGGCCATCCCCCAAACCATACTGGGGAGCTGGGGTGGCACAGTGGTTATATAAGCAACAAACTCACCTCTGTGGCCCAGGTTTGATTCCCAGATGCGGTGCCATACATGTATGTGAGGTGAGTTTGTTGGTATCTTGCCCTTGCTCCGTGGGTTTTTCTCCAGGTCCTCCAGTTTTCCTCCCTCCGCAAAAAACATCACGCTAAATTCCAATTCGATCTGTGGATTAGCCAGGACTTGCATTGGCTTTGAACAGCCCCCATGGTTGTTTCAGGTCTCAATAGAAATTCAGAGTATACTGAGCTCTCTTATTATTTTGATTTATGAAAGCTCACCACCTCGTTAAGGTTGACCCAAATGTCCCTAAACTCAGTCAACTAATGTCTGATTTTTTCTTGTGGTGGGGTTTATTTTTAATTCAAATAAAATAATTTACGTACTCAGCCCCAGTTATTTTTTCATTTACAAAATGGCAAATTCCTGTTTTTTTTTTTTAAGAGTGGAGAGGAACAGAACAGGAAGGAGTGAGAAATGAGGAATAAAATTAGGAAGGAGGGAGAATTTAGCATACAGGGAGGAGAGAGAAAATGGGATCTACATTCATGGTGGAGAGGGAAAAATCGAAAAAAAACGGGAGGAGGAAGATTCCACAACCCGTCCCCCTCCGCTCTTTTAAGCCAAAATTTGGGATTATATTTGGATAATAAGAAATGGAAAAAAGTAGTGTCAGATGGTCCAGTACATATTGTACTTTTAATTCTTTCGAAGTTTATGGAACTTTCTGAATTTTAAATCGTTTCTGATACATGTACACATACATGAACATCTCTTGGCCAAGTATTGACCCATTATCAAAAAACACTGCCAAATTGATAATTAAGTAATGGTTGCATAAGAACAGGAGCACTCAATGGCCAGGAATGCACAAAGGTGTTGATTTTTCTATTGTTGAAACTTGATATCTCGTTGGTTATACACATTTAGAAATAAACCTCCTAAAAATAGGAAAGAACTCTGCCATCTTGGCCGAGCTGTGTAATCTCCCTGCCCTCCTACTACAACAAAAATAATATTGGCTTACACCCAGATTGAATTACACAGATTAGCCAAGATGGTGCAGGGCACAACACTAACTTTTAAGACTTGTAGCCACTGTGGTAAACCGGGATGGCACAGTACAGTGGTTAAGCACTTCACCTCTCAGTTCTGTGGCCCAGGTTCGATTCCCAGACGTGGTGCCATACATGTATGTGAGTTGAGTTTGTTGGAATCTCACCCAGCTTGCACCTAGGGGGTTTTCTCCAGATTCTCTGGTTTTCCTACCTCCACAAAAACCAACACGCTAAATTCCAATTTGATCTGCCAGGTGCCGACTTTGATCAGCCCCCATGGTTGTTTCAGGTCTCGTTAGAAATTAAGTTACACTGAGTGAATAATGAATATATTAAAAATATACTTTCCAAACCAAACTTTTTACTTTCCACATGAAAAATGTTACTTTCCACTGGTGACAGGGTAACTGTTAGTGTCAAGCCCTGTAGCATGCAGCCATTCAAAAACTGCCCCTGGTCAGGTGGCAGCATTTGCAACAGGCTGTTATCAATGGATGGACATAACTGAAATATGAACTTACTTGCACTGTGGACATGTATAGAATACTGTTTGCCCTTCATCTGCTGATCTGGTTTGTCGTGTGAGATATGTCATTCCTTCATGATTACAATTTGAACATTTTCTATCGATCTAAATTTACAGTAAGAATGATGATATTACTGCCCATTCCTTAAAAGAGAATATAACTCTGAAGAGTACTTTTTTAAAGATATTTTTTCCTGTACACAAAGCATTTAGTACATATTAAAATTCAGATTTTGCATATGTAATAAAATTGTACATGTATCTCTTCATGCTGAATAATAAAATGGAAAACATTATTGCATCTCTGGCCCCGGTTGTTCAAAGGGTGGATAAGTTATCCAGTGGATAGTTATCCACCGTATAAAAAGTGGTTGCACAAAGCCTGGATAGCCTCGCGGATAACTATCCAATGGATAAATCGCTATCCAGTGTGTAACTGCTAAATGGTTTCCAGTTGCCATGGTAAAATGTATGACCTTGGTTCAGTTCTAGCTCGCGTGCACAACAACAATGGCGGAAACATTGAGCCAGAGCCGATTAAGAGGAATTGAAAATGTCATCTTATCGCTACAGAGTGCAAAACTTGGATGGTTGCAGATAAAGGAAGGTTTCTTTGGGTTTCAGGAGAAATATCATCCGCCACAAGGCCAACATTAGGCAACAATGTATTTAATTCCAGCTCTACCAAAACGGTATCTGTGTACGCTGCTAATGGCTGTATTTCTCTGCGGTAAACTCGTGCTCTTCCAGGTGGATTGAAATCTTCTAAGTTGTTATTTAAAAAATGAAGTCTACGAGCAGCCATGTTTGTTTTCTACATTTTTATTCGGTGGATAAAAAGTTATACAACCTACAATGTACCTAACCATGGATAACTTTATTCGCTGGATAGCGCTATCCGTGCTTTGTGCAACCAAACTTATCCAGTGGATAAATTTTATCCGCTGGATAGCGAGTTCTCCGGTGGATAGCGAGTTATCCACCCTTTGAACAACCGGGGCCTGACCTTTTTTCATGTTTAAAACTGCTTTTAAATAATATGATGTTTTTGCCTATAAAGTACATGTACATGTAGGAGTGAACAACACCAATATTCTAAGATTTACAAAAAATCAATGTTCTCTCACCATTGGTCCAATTGAATCATCTGTAGTTTTATTTGCATCTGGTCTCTTCTGTTTCTCAACGTTAAACACTTTTCTTGAGTGAACTTCAACACCTTCAAACTCTACACAACAATCAATCAATCAATTGAAGGGCTGTGTGCAAAAAGGGCATAAGTGATTCTTGATCATGTTCCAAATTCTCCCTTAGAAAACAAAGAAATTGAAGGAGAATTTAGAATGTGATCAAGTGTCACTTACGCCCTTTTTGCACACAGCCCTTCAATTAATAGTGTGAGTTAGATGTGGCAAACTTCTAAGTCATGCTTGTCTTTGGATTGGCTGGGAAATTAATGACATGCACAATCTGCGAGGAAATCTAGCAGTGACTTAGCAATGCACATGCAGCTACACTGTATAGACTATTAGTGGGAGAATAATTTTTAATGCAGTGCTTTTATTAACAGTGCACAGGTTTTGGCAGGGCAATTACAGAATACAGTTACACTTTGGGAGCGATTGCAGTTAATTTTCAACATCAATTTTCTAGGTCTCCGAAAAAAATCCAGCTCTGTGGTTCCACAGACCATAGCAAGCTAAAACAACGCTGAGTAGCACTTACGTTAAACCAGCTTTAGCACTAACACAATTACCTATTACATTACTATTAAAAGTCATTATAGATTCCAAACACGATGCCTGACTATACCCCACCAATGCAAGGTTGTATTTGAAGTGGCTCTGTGGCTCTGAAGTGAATTAACTCATTATAGATTCCAAACACGATGTCTGTCTATACCATACCAATGCAAGGTTATATTATTTTGAAGTGGCTCCGCGGCTCTGTAGTGACACATAGATTCCAAACACAATACCTGTCTATACCCTACCAATGCGAGGTTGCATTTGAAGTGGCGCCGCGGCTCCACAGTGAAACTCATAGATTCTGAAACACAATGCTTTTATCGATTAATCGAAACCCTAACCCATCATTTAAAAACACCCTAACCATCAACATTGGGTGCTCACTAATTTAGGGTTCTTTAGGGCTAAGTCACTAAAACAACACAGAAACATAATGCTTCTTAAATGTTCCTGTCAATTAATCCAAACCCTAACCCATCATTTAAAAACACCCTAACCATCAACAATGGGTGCTCACTAAATTAGGGTTCTTTAGGGCTAAGTCACTACACAGCATAGAAACATAATGCTTCTTAAATGTGAATATTTCTTTTTAAGTAAATGGAGCAATTGCAGAATACCCCCCTTCCCCGCTCAAGTACGTTAGGTGGAGACGACATGTCAACGCATTAGTCTATATATGGTTATCTCTATAGAGAGATGTCTGGGTATAAACAAGTCTCTCTTCACAGTAGTAGAACAAAGCAACATGTATGATGTCAACGCATCAACCCATTAGAAAGATATGTTTGGGTGTAAACGAGTATCTCTGTTCACAGTAGTAGAGCAAAGCAACATGTATGATGTCAACACATCAATGCATCAATGTGTGCTAGAGAGAATGTGATGTTAAGTGGTAAGCTGTAGTGCTAAGTGTGCACGCCCTACGAGGGAAAGAGAAAAAATCTCTGACCCAAGTGGGACTCGAACCCAACGACCTCCAGGTTACATGTCTGGCGCCCTACCAACTGAGCTATCAAGTCAGATGAGAGCAATCGTGGGTATTGGTGCGTTTTATGGGGTCACGGCGATTATATATGTATATGTGCTAGCTAGAGAGAGATGTCTGGGTGTGAACGAGTTTCTATGTTCGCAGTAGTAGAACGAAGCAACATGTACAATGTATGATGTTGACACAATGCTCTAGAGAGATATGTCTGGGTGTGAACAAATCTCTCTGTTCACAGTAGTAGAACAAAGCAACATGCATGATTTCAATGCATCAAATAAACATAATTATAAAAGTTAGTACAAATGGTTATATATTATAATATAATGGCTATACAAACTGGGATGAAATTTGTTATTTTCTAAACACATGGGTATATCGTTTTAAGTCATCAAGAAAAACGAAAAAAAAAAAAAAGAAAAATGTCCAAGGGGACGAAGTCACAATGAGGTGCGATGGGGTTATTTTAAAATATTTATTAATTCTTACAATTTTAACGTGTTGACATGACTGTTGGCATCTCGTACTTGAGTGGTGGGGTTATTCTGCAATCTAGTCGCGAAATAAGTGTGCCAAAACTGACAACACAACTCTGTTTCCCGCTTGCTATCCACCATATCTTTTTGGAGTAAAATAATTTGACACATTTAAGCCGCTTAAGCATAATAATATTTATTTACCCACGATAAATTTACAGCGTTGCTGATGTCGTCGTGCTAATAACTACATTGTGTATGCTATATTCTACCCTAATAATAATGATAATAATAGTAATAATAAAACTAATTAACTTATACTATTCAGTTATTTACAGTAGTTCAGGGTTTCTTTTAAGATTAATTTTAAAACTATTAAGTGATGCAGTTGACCTTAGGTCATTACCGAGACTGTTCCAAAGCCTTGTAAATGTACCTCTGTATGTTATTGACAATTTCAGCTAGTTAGTTTTTGGTGTGGGTAGACTGATACAGTGAGTGTTAGGTAAGGAGTATGTAAGTATTCTCTTAGGAAAGGCACTACATAGTACATGAGGAGCTACATTGTAGGTTGTGAAAACATTTATGTACAAAACAGGCAAGTCTTACTAAAGTTATAGTAATAGTTCAGTGGCTTAGCATGCTCAGGAAGAAAACACAGGGACTTTAGAAGGTTTAGCTTCTGGACACACAATTTAATTAGGTCAGTTAAGTGCTTGGACCAGCATAATTTGTCATCTATAGATAACCCGAGGCAGCATGTGCTTGATGCAATGGGTCCCATAAAAGAGCCTCTGTGTAATAGCATATATTCACATTTTTCTGGGTGAGCTGTCATTCGATTTGACATACACCAGTCATACATTATCTCAAGTACATTGTTTGCAGTGCTAATTGCCTTGTCAATGGTGGCCCGATAACAGACACGGTGGTATCGTCTGCGTACATATATAGATTAGCGAACTCGTAATTGGAAATTGTATATTTTATTTATTTTCCTTCTTATACTTTGCTCAAAAATCAAGATCAATACTATGTACTTTTGATTAAATTAAATTATGGAGAATAAACACTATATTATGGGATTCCTGTGTGTTTTGTTCATCCATGGAGCCACAGAGCCATGACCTTATATAGTCTCCCTAGTCTCCTGCTCTCCTACTTCGTTATGATAATAAATTCAAAATGGAGGTTGTAAGACTTAGCTAATCCTAACCCCTTTGCCGAAGATTAGCTACAAAATGATTTTCAATCGCTAATACAGTTAAGTACTATTTCAGTTCCTTAAAACAACTGCATGGGCAACTATGGACCCATGGAGCCAGATATTTCTAAAGAGCTTCAAGAGTGCCACTGCATTCTGCAATTTAGCCACACTTTGTTCATTTTATTTTTATAATAATAATTATTACTCATTTTCTCAAATTTTAAAACAACCTTCTAAAAACCTAGCCTGAAATAGAGCTGCCTCAGCTCAACTTGAATTCATTTAATAGCTTTCTGGCAGTAACAGACAAGTTCTAGGAAACTTTAACTGGATTACACATGAGTAACCGCATGACATTCAAATGTCAACGAAGCTCAATGACACATTAAAATGTATTAATAATCCGATCAGATAAGAATAAAAGTCAACAAACAGAGCACTTTGTTAATAAGCAAAATGTCAGCCTAACAGTCTTCACTTGTGTGTGACAAGTGAAGCATATATCGAAAGTGGGTTATTCCATGGTGGGAAAATAACAAATACAAAGGGTTGCTGCACGCTCGTTTTTTTGGGAATTCCGGACGATGAACTTGAATCTTGAGGCATGGCATTTGTCCTGCACTCTGCAGATTCCCGATGAAAATAACAAAACGTAGTTTACCTGATGTATCTTTCTGAAAATGGCACAGTTTACACGACACTACATCTTCTAAGCCAGGAAGAGGTAAAATAGAGCCGCATTCGGGACAGAAATCAGGATCGCATTCAAACGCTTCCACCGTGCGGGCCGCCATGTTGGATTTGTCTTCGTGTGTGAAGCCGCTGACCAATTGGGCCAAGCTCGTCCCCAGGATCTTCTCGGTTGGATCTGACCCAGAAGACCCTGGGAACGAGTTTGCAATCGGGCTGTTGCTGTCCCGGACCCCCTCCCCCTTCTTACGTTAACCTCTTTCCTTCCGCTATACTACAGGAAGCCCGGTCAAACCACAGGAAGCTCGATCAGATGATTCAATTTTCCCGTAATACCTTGGGAGTTGCCTGAGGAGCAAGCTTTTTCTTACAATTTGGCTTACATGAAACAGATTATAGGAGATATGCACCCTAAACCCCTTTTCACATGACACTTGATTGATTATAGACCGACAATCAAAATGCACAAACTGGATTTTTCAAAATCTTTCTTGTTCTGGATGACGAACTGCTTGTGCAATCGTAGATAATTTGTACATATTGATGATAGAAATTAAACTCTTGCCCAAACGCACTTCAGCGTCCCTCACGTTGCTATTTAATCTCAAGCATGTTATGTTAAGGCCTGGTTCAGGGGTGACATTTCGGGTAAAAACTGTTTTCCTTATTTGAGCACAGCTTGATGCCGTTCCTTAATTCAGTATCAAGTTTGTGACAGATACACCGGGGTTTCAATGCTAACTAAAGGTAGATTTACGTTAGAAAGCCAAAACTTTTATGTTGAGATGCTTTGTGGAAAGTGTACTGTATTTACTCGATTAGACGCCCCCGGCTTCTATTCAAGATCCGACCTTGTCGGCAGGGCGTATATTGGAGACCGGCTGTTGTGTCGGTGATTTCCAGAGACTATTCCATCTATTCTTATTCTGGAATACGATCAATCGAACACGCTTTTAAAGTGCCCCTACGATCAAATTTTAAGGTAGTGATATTTTTACGTATTTGTAAAGTTGCTATATTTTTTGCCTGTCCAAACCGTTTTTCGATATGACGACGGGAAGTCTTAGTTTTTGGGGTCCGAATATTGAGTTTTTATGTCCGCACTGAGCCCAATTCGTTCCTTGACAGAGGCTGTACATAACTAATTTTCAGCGGAAGTGACGTCATTTTCTCAACTCAACAATATGTGAGGCTACTTTTCACACAAACCTTCGCGTAGATTTATAAGTAAAGTACAATGTTTTACTATTGTTGCCACCGACAAAGGAAATAAAAGAACGAGGTTTAGTATAGAAATATGCCTTTAAAACTGAGTTGAGAAAATGACGTCACGACTGCAAACCCCTGGACGAAAATCGCGAACTATTTGGAACACACTTTAGTAACGGCGGACAAGATTTTGACGGTGAACTCTCCGCAAAATTCATAGTTTAACTTGGTCCTTTTGCAATATTTTTCACTGATTTGAATATTTCTGTCACTATGAAGGGTCACTATGTGTCCTTTTGGAAGATGAAAAAGTGGTAAAAGGAATGGTCGAAGCACTTAACCTGGCAATGTATGACGTATTGCAAGCTGGCCAATCCGGTATCTTTCTTAAAATAACCTGTTAATCTAAAAATATATTTCAAATAATTTTCATAAATAGAGACCTATGTACGTTATCCTTCTCGTACCTCATTAACGAGACCTGAAACAACCATGGAGGCTGATTAAAGTCAGGATCCAGCTAATCCCAAGTTTAATGCATGGATATGGAATTTAGCGTGTTGGTTTTTGAGGAGGGAGGAAAAACCGGAGAACCCTGAGAAAAACCCTAGGAGCAAGTACGAGATACCAACAAACTGAACAAACTCAGCTACATACATACATACATACTTTATTTAGGCAAGGAAAATCATCAGTAATAATAAAAAAATTATACAAATTGTGTAAAAATACTGTTTTACATAATTGCCGTGTGGGAGCCCACTGCTAAGGAGTGCCCTTCAGCTTTTTCTTGAAGGCTCCTGGAGAGTTAGCCATTCTAAGGTGCTCAGGTAATTTGTTCCATAGAACGGCACCATCGTAACAGAAACTACGCTTTAGATAATCTGTCCTAGGATTTGGAAGCTTTAGCTTCTTTTTAGAGTTTCTTAACTGAACCATAGCTTGTGTCATAATCCAAGAACAGGTCTTTCAGATAAGCTGGGGTAAGACCGTTAATAGTTTTATACATCAAGACGGCCTTTTACCTTATACGTGTAAGTGATAAATTGTCCCATCCAAGTTTGTCTAACAAGAAAGATGAACTTGTATCAGTCGTAGCTACATTTTAGAATTACTCTAGCTGCCCGGTTTTGAAGCCTTTGCAGTTTATCATTCAATGTACTGCATGTACCGTCCCAAACTGGGACACAGTGGTTAAAGTGAGGCCTAATCAGCTAATCATAAATCTTAATAGCACTCTCGGTCGATACAAATGGTCTAAGGCGTTTCAGGGCACCTATATCCCGTAAGATATCTTCTTTGAAATGTGGTTTATATGTACCTTCCAGGTCAGGTTTTCATCTATGAGGACCCCAAGTGATTTAATGCTGTAAACCTTAGTTAATTCTGTTACCCTTAAAAATTAGCAAGTTTATTTGGTAGTCACTATTTGGCGAGAGCCTATTAACATAAATTCCGTCTTAGTGACGCCATTGATTTAAGTATCCCAGTTCATTGTTCATCTCATTCTCTATAGTAGTTGGATTTGATGCGGAAAGGCTGATGTTTGTATCATCGGCATACATTCTTGGTTTCGCCTTTTTCAGACAATTTGGTAAGTCGTTAATGTATACCAGAAAGAGTAAAGGGCGAAAATCGAGCTTGAGGGACTCCACATGTGATTCGACATTCATTTGACGTATAGCCATTGACTCTACACCTCTGGTGGCGGTTTGCCAAGTATATGATTCAAACCACCTAAGGGAATCCACATCAATTGCATAGTTCGTAAGTTTCCGTAGCAGAATGGGATGATCAATGGTGTCAAACGCTTTTTGCAAATCAATAAAAAAATATTCCATTGAGCAGCCCATTGTCAATGTTTACAGACCGGGGCAGACTTCACCGTTTGCAACCTGAAATGTTATTGGTTACCCAAACAATAGCCTACCCTTACGACGATACAAACCCTAACCCTAAAACAATGGGATTCTTTATCAGTGAAGTCCAATAGGATACGACCTACAGAACAGTGAAGTCTAATACGGACCAGCTGTCAGTGGCTTCTAAAAGAGCCGTTAGAGTTCTATGCATGCATAGATCTAAACCCCGACTGACAATTGCTCAGTAATTCATTGGCATTTAGGTATTCACATAACTGGTCGTAAATTGCTTTTTCGAACATCTTGGCTTTTGCTGGTATTACAGATATTGGTCGATAGTTATTGACATCTTACCTAACACCTTTTTTAAAGATGGGTGTCACCTTGGCTGACTTCCACTCCGTTGGAAAAATTCCAGTTCGAGTCGATTGATTGAAAATGCGCGTAAGTGATGGAGACACAATGTCGGCCACACTTTTTAGCAGCTTACAAGGTATATTGTTTAATCCGGTTGCCTTCTTAGAGTCTATACTTTTTAGCAATTTACAAACCTTATTTACGCTATTTCGAAAATGGAACACATTGTCAGTTGGTGTGAGATATGACTCAGGTTCCGTGTTAGTTGGTTGAATGTCTGAGGCTAAATTGAGACCAACATTACAGAAATATTCATCTAAGGCTTCAGCGATGTCTGAAGGTATATTTACTGTTACATCTTTGATTTTAATATATGCTACATGTGGGGCCCGCGAACGGCAATCGAACCCAGGCAACAGCGGTGAGAGGCGAAGCAATTACCACTGCGCTACCCCGGCTCCCCTAAAATTTCGAATTTGGAATTTCACGCGATAACACAAGTCAAAGATCACTCTAGCGGAACAGCACATCTTGCATGCAGAGCTTTAAATATAGATGTTCACTTGACAAAGGCTGAGTGACAACTGAAGTTGTGAGCGTGCCTAGCAGAAGCACTTTATAGCGCAGGTCCTTGATTAACTTTGCAAAGTATTTTCAAATGACTGAAGTGTACCATGACAGTAAAATACGTGATTAAGGCCTCTTTAGTTGTTTCATGATATGGATTCACGGACGCTATAAAATCAAAAAAGCATTTCAAAACAATACAACACGCTCGCGTATGTCATATTTATTTTAATATTCCAACTTCGTGAACAGTACATATAATCCAAGCAGGTGATTGGCTAATGACAGTGCTTTATTGGTGACCACAGCACGCTGTACGCTCAGTTGGAATATTAAAAGTTAGAGACTTTGTGTTTGTGTTTTATTGATAAATACAGGCACTTGCTGCCTGTACGATGAACTCAAAATGTCTTCATACTGCATTTCATCCTTCAGCCTCATGCAGTATTCATTGTTCATCGTACAGTCAGCCCGTGCCTGTATTTGTCAATACAACACGCAAGTCAGTCTCTAACCTTAACTACTATAGCGTGACTTTATAATAAAGTGACAGCTAGCATAGATTGCTAGAGATCTTTAATTTATCTTGGTGCTTGCTGAGCACGCGTCGGTTCTTCCACTAGCTGCAGAGCACTCGTAGTTAAAGGGCGAACATCATCTGCACTGTTAGCTTTTTTCCCGCACCTAAGAAAAGACCATAATTACAAAAAGTAGGTTCAAAGTAGCTTGGGGGAGGGGGGGATCCAGAGGGTAAAATGGGGGTTTGACTGAACCCCCCTTTCTCTGTCGAATCCCCCTTGAGCTCTCCCTCCCTTTTATAAAGAAAACGAAATAAGTTGCCATGATCGAACCCCCCCTCCCCCCAGAGAATCCTGGACCGCCCCAGAAGTGGTTACCGTAAAGATCAACGAATAACCTCACCCCTCACCTATAATTCTCCTTACCGTGTTTAGATCCTCCTCAATGGTTGACTCAGTGCGTATCCGGATCTCTGCGCATGGTTACCCATGGTTACCTCGTGTTTTGAAATTATCGTATGTTGGAATTCACGATTTACTATAGCATCGATATTCCATCTACAGTATTAAGCCCCCACCCCCACCCCCACCCCCACCCCTCAGTGGCGTAGCCGGCAAAAAAATATCACAAAATGTTTAATTGCTTACTTTTCCTTCGGCGCTCGTGAGACCGCTCACTAGTCTTGCCTCGTCTAAATTTTTGGTCTGGAAACGGCTCTGCGTGCGCCCCTCGTGCATAACAGTTGTCCCTCCCTAAAACCCTTTCACAATAGAGAATGCCAGTGAACTAGCCCCTCTAACAATAAACAATACAATAAATGGTTACAATGAAATTACGATGCGAGTAATAGGCGTTTTGCAGGAAACAGTCACGTGCTGACGTATCACTTCAACAACCAATGGATTGACAGATTTAACATGTACATGTGTTGTCCCAATTCAGGTTATGTCACAGCTCTCCAGAGGACTCAGCGGAACAGAGGAACCACTTTCAAGAAATTTATACGTTTCCTCTTGGGATACAGGAAAAAACAAACAAAACATTACTTGAGGGAAAAACACAAATCAGGTTGGGACAACAAATGTACAAGCTAAATCGGTCAAATGAATTGCGCTCGTGATCCCCCACGGAAATGGCTTTACTGGCTTTACACAAACTTCAAACCGCTACGGCTACCGATTGGTCAGTCAAAATTTGGAAATGCTCGTCGTTTTAGGCCTTTGTTCGAATGCTCTCAAAAAAGATTGTGTGTGCTTGAATTGTTTTTTCCCAGGGCGCTCGTTTTTGTATAGAACGTTGTTCGCAGCTGTGATAAAATAAAATTGCTCGTGCCACAGGCAACCCAAGCTCTAATTGTGTGTATATTTGTCAGTATAATATAGGGGAACTACTAAACTGGGAAAATCACGAATTTTACCACTATTGATAGGTTAAAATCAACTGAAATAAACGTACCTTTGCTCTATATGTTGTCTTTCCCAAATCGCTAATAAACGACAAAAGACAACATATAGAGCAAAGGTACGTTTATTTCAGTTGATTTTAACCTATCAATAGTGGTAAAACTCGTAATTTTCCCAGTTTAGTAGTTCCCCTATATTATACTGACAAATATACACAATTAGAGCTTGGGTTGCCTGTGCTCGTGCTCGCCCTAAAAACAAGATGCTTGCCTACTCGCCAATGCTCGAATTTACCATTCGGTAGCCCTAAACGCTCGATTGAAGGTGGAACATAGACATTTACAAACAGATTTTGCTAATAACACTACCGATCTCGTACAAGTGCCTTTAAATAAATTACGTCATATTGTTTTGCCAGTACAACCACGTGATCGTATCCTGCAAAAGGCTCATTGTTCGCAAAAGAGCATCCGGTTGCCATGGCAGCGAACAAAACGTACCAACAGATAACGCCAAGACAGATTGCAGTAAAGACAACGACGCCCAAGAAGATCCCAGTGAACATGATTATGAATTCTGTTCTGGCAGTGTCTGATCCCGGTGACGGCATGGTTTTGAGGGTTATGTGTAGGCGTCCAACACTTCCTACCTCCTTACCAAGTACAGCGCTTAGGTTTGCTTTGGCTTCGGTTACCACACTGAATAGAGTATCTTTTGGTAGAATTACACCTTTGGGTCGAAGGAGGTACCTTTTAGTTCTCGACTCATTCAGTAAACAAAATTGAGCGGAAGCTTTCTATTTGTACAGATCTACCAAAAATGGGCAATTATCTTATGGATAAGAAAATAAATAACCGATCCACTATACTGAACTGAATGTTGAAGGAACTTAGTATTAAAACGCGGTATTTCAAGGGAATCCGCCACTCTTAGATTATAACGGCTAGTCCTCTTAACTAATATCTGATCGCATAAAAAAGCTGGTAACCTAGCGTCATGCCTAATAGTCAGGGTTTATTAACCCACTTAATTTGAGAGTTCCCTATTCTCACGGGTGCAATCGGTCCCATAATATAACTAGAACGGGAATACCATTGAGATAATTTGGAAATCACAAATTCCCATCAACGGAAGAATTGAATGTCAATGACAGGACGGCGTTAAATAGCCATACAAAATCGAGCAGACCGATTCAGGAATTGAAAATCTCACGTGTCCCGCGCAAGAACTTCCAGCAAAATATTACTCTCATGCTATGTGTATGGGTGGAGCTCCGCTATCAATACGAGCGATAAACACGCGCTGTGATTGGCTAATAGCCATTGACCATTGACGTATGCGCTGCACGCTCACGTCATAGGTTGTTCATGCTCGCGACTTGTTATATAATAAATTGTAAACGCTGTGAGTCCAACGAGTTATGGACGCACTTTGGACGTTGCTTAAGGACTAAGAAACTGCAACTATTTATCCGACTCTGTTTCGGGCAACTCTTACGCTTCTATTCGATGAAGATGATGATGACTGCACACTTCGCGTTACCATGTCCAGCTTCAACACGTTACCCATGTGGCGTTTATAGAGAATAATACATGGGCGCGCGGAGATATGAAATTTATCTTCGAGTGTTCAACTCGATATCTCTCGAGTGAGCGCAGCGAACGAGTGAGATATCGAGTTGAACACGAGAAGATAAATTCCATATCTCCAAGCGTCCATATATTATGTTATTTATTTTATAAACAATACTTGGACCTGGGCCCGGTTGTTCGAAGCCAGTGTAAGCGCGTGACGTGGAAATCGCTGATTGGCTGAAAGGCGATATCCACACACGTAAAATTATCGTATTTTTACTTGTGTTCAGACACGATATTTCTCAGTGCTGCATGAATCCTTGTAAAACACTGTAGTTTATAGAACAAAGTATATTTAGTAGTGATATCATATTGTTATAAATTTTTCTTTTTTTGAAGCCCGTATGTTAGATAACTTTCATGGTTAATACGTCTTTTCCCTCGTTAAATAACATTTATTTTATTTTATAATATAACCAGATTGTACGAGCGCTCTGATTGGCTTATAGACTCAAAAAACCTATTGTCTATTGTGCCGGTAAACACACATAAATCCGCACGCCTGCTTAATTGCGTTGTGTCGTAGTTATATCATAAAAGCAATAGACCACACATTTCAATGTGTTTACTGGCGAAATAAAGCACGCGGGATGTTGGGAGAAAACTTGAAATGCTTGAAAATCACGCGTATTGGGCTTGTGATTTTCAAGCATTTCTTGTGTTCTCCCAACATCCCGCGTGCTTTATTTCGCCAGTAAACACATCGAAATGTGTGGTCTATTGCTTAAGTTTTGTATTGTATTGTACTGAATATTTCACGAGAAATTTGTATCATTTGGTATACGACGGCATTCCTTAGAAAACCATGAAATAACCATATTATCCTATAAATAACAAATTTAAGGGAATATTTACCAGAAAACAAAGTAACTTACTGGACGATAGACTGCGAATTTACTAGCAGGAAAACAAAAGTTTCGAGTAGCGGACGCGTTTGCAGACTAATTATGTATTCAAAAACTTGAATTCTTATTGGCTGGTAAAGAAAGGGCGCGAAATTTCCTGTATTTTGATTGGCCTAATCTAGCCATGAAATACCGCTCTGTATTTCATAGAAAAACCATGAAATACCGCCCTGTATTGCATAGTAAAGCTGAGATCTGATTGGCTGAAACATAATATTAAAAGGATAATGTATTGTATTGTATTGTATATAAATCAAACGAATAAGGCAGCGTTCACAATACCTTGAGATGATGTTACGAAGAATGCGACGAGCAGCTTGCCGACATTTCCTAACGCCTGCTTAGGGTAACCTGTTACAATCGACAAGACCTCAAACACCACCACGGCCCTCCTGTAAAAGTGTAAATAGAATAATTCATAAATATGTATGCACCTACTTTGTTAACAGATTGAACAATAAACAAACATTGAACAAACAAAGAACAATAGTGTTTGCAATAAACACGTAAATCAGTTCCTAGAGTAATACACATGCGCCACCAAATGGTTTGTTTTCTTTTGTTTCTTTGCATCTAATACTTGACCTTTCCAACGCGGCGGCCATCTTGGAATAAACCTATTGTTCTAGCCTCGGTTAAACACATTTGAGACGAAGGCTGGGTAAGCATTAACAATATAGGTTTATTCCAAGATGGCCGCCGCGTGGGAAAGGTTTACAGCCTACGTACATGCAGCCCGTCCTCCAGTCCACTCTTTTCACCGGTGGCCATCTTGGATTCAAATCGAGGTAATCCTTTGTTTTTGCTAGGTTAGCCTCGCACTGAGGATAGCAGAACGAGTTTAGCCAGCAACAACAGGATTGCCTCGCTTTCAATCCAAGATGGCCACCACTCTGGGTCTGGTTGTTTAAAGGGTTGATAACTTTATCCACCGGACAAATCCTTATCCAGTGGATAAAATAAGCTAGTTTGGTTAATGGTTATCCACTGGATAAGGATTTATCCGGTGAATAAAGTTATCCACTCTTTGAACAACCGGGCCAAGGTGAAAAGAGTGAATTGACAGAATACGATGACGCAAATAATACAGATTTACTTGGTTACTAAAAGCGGAAACAGTAGACTTTATCGTCTTTATGGTGACATTTGCTGTCTCTCACCTCTGTGGCCCAGGTTCGAATCCCGGACGCGGCGCCATATGTGAGTTGAGTTTGTTGGTATCTCGCCCTTGCTCCGAGGGTTTTCCTCCGGGTTCTCCGGTTTTCCTCCCTCCTCAAAAAACAACCTAAATTCCAATTCGACCATGGAGTTTGTCGGAATACTTAAACATAAGCCTCTGGCTTGGGAGACCCGGTAACGGCTTCCTGTATCTTCGACGTAAAATAAACCATCTTAAACCCGTGAAACAAAATATTATAGTCTACCAGATGCATAGCCTACGTGTAGCCGATAACCCTGATTTGTTTATAAACATTATCTTTGCTATTCAAATACGCCAACCAAAATGTGAATGAACCGCTTTGCTCTCCTTTGTTTCACTAACTAACCAATCTCCTATCAATCACGTCACTATACTGGGAGACAAAAAATATCTGACTTCATAATTTATTTCAACGCACTTAAAAATTATTGTACGAGATCGGTGGTTTTATTAGCAAAACATGTTTGTAAATGTTACTTCCACCTCCAATCGATTGTCGATCTTTCTAAAACAACGTTTTGAAGTTTGTTTGCCATCCAGTAAAGCCTTTCCCATGGGATCACGAATTCAATTAATTGGTTATTGAAGTAATATATCAGCACGTGACTGTTAACTGCAAAAGGCTATTGTGAATGGGCCACTTCTCTTTACACTTTACATAAATGATATGCATAACTGTTCTAATAACTGTTCTAAAATACCAACGTATTTTATTCAAGTACATGTATTAATGATGTGGAAAATTTGATGAATGAAGAATTTAATCAAATTTTTCGTTACTGTGCCACCAACAAACTTTCAATAAACTTAAAAAAGACTAATTTTATGTTGAGAACCTCTTCAAAGAAAATAATCCGAGACATAAGCATTAAAACATTTTGAACAAAAAAGTCATAAAATATTTAGGTATATACATCGACAATCATATAAGTTGGGAACAACAGATTAAACATGTAAATAACAAAATTGCAAAAAAATACTGGAATCCTAAGTAAACTTAATAGGTATTACATTGATTTCAAAATGCTGAAGTAACTTTACTATACACTAATCTATCCATATATCAATTATGGATTGATGAGCTGGGGTAACACCTATACTTCGAAATTGACAAAATTGCGTTCTTGTCAAAATAAATGCATACAAAATATATTTTAATCTCCTTGGTATACTTATGCTTGATAACATTTTCAAATTAAAAATAGCTACTTTTGCATATAAAATTATAAATGAAAAGAGTAAAGTCCCAACAATATTTTGTGAAACTATTAAGATTGCATCAGATCGACACTCCTATAGTACTAGATTTGCCGCCAGACAGAACTTTAGCAGACCTAAAGCACGAACAAATTACGGAATACAAACATTTAAATTTATTTCATCACAAATTTGGGAAACCATTGAACTTGGAATTAAACAGTCTAATTCAACCTCTACATTTAGGAAAAAATATACTGAATCTTTCCTTATCTCACAGACACTCTAATAATGTTTGACAATAACTCTTTTCATTTATTGAGGCTGAAAGTTTTATCTACGTCCGTCCTTCTTTTTTTTCTTTCCTAGCTATGGTAGACGTAGGCAGTGATCAACACGAAAGCTTCTTGCTACTTTGATCACCGCGCACGAATAATTGATTATAGTTTCTTCTCAGTTATTTAAATGTTACTATTGTTATGTTTTTATTTATCCTGTAATTATCTACTACCATGTTAACTAGAAAATGTGTGAATAAACTGAAGTCTGAGCTCTGAAGTGAGTGAAGCATCAGTAAGGCCTGGTTCATTTAACGGAAAATAGATGTACGTTAAAAAATGTTTTCTGACAGAAATAACAGTTTAAACAAAATCTAATTACACCATAATACTAACATCAACTTCCTTAAATTTGTTAAGTGGATGGTTGTCGTACCACGTGATCGATGACGTCATAATTATATAAAATCGTTTAAGTGAGATGCGGCTGCGACGATAACCTTGCTAAAACATTACTCCTCCCGCAGTGTTTCTGACCACACTTAGAAAACATGACTATCATGTAAAGATAAGGAGATATTAAGGGTACAAAAATTCATGTGACCTATTTTGCAAATGTTCGCCTTAATTACTCGTTAACGAAACATTGTAGTCATCTTTTCTAAGCTGATTTAGGTAAAAGGCTTCAACCTTAACTAAACATATCCACTCATCATCCTAGCTGTTTTAAACTCGGAGCTGCGGCGTTTTTGATTTACTGATTTCGTGTTCTAAGTCACGTGACAGACCACGTGACACGTTTTACTACACACAAACAACTTAAGGGAGTCAAGAATGGCGATACCTATTATCGTGAGAAACTTGGGGTACTTACCATACTCGGCTGTGCTGAAATAAGGAAAACAGTTTTTACCCGAAATTTGACCCCTGAACCAGGCCTTAAGGGTGCGTTTACCAATTTCGTCGCTAAGCAGCGACGTTGCTATGAAGGGTCGGCACGCGCGCGCGCTCATGCAATGGCGGGAAAAACTTACTTCCGGTTTAGTGAAAAAGCAACGCGCGCGCTTTGCAATGCTCCACTCCTTCAGTTTGTTTACATTTCGTAAAAGTTACAATGAAGTTGTTTTTGCTACTTGAACCCGGTTTTGTTTTACTTTCCATGCTTCAAGTTTACTTAATATAATGCCGAAAAAGAGCGAGAAAACCGAGAAAACCATTCTAGCTGCGGAGGGTCGCTGGACGAGGGAAAATTCCGATGTCAGTACTTGGAATTCGGGTGTCAAGTGCAAACTAATTTTCGTTCGGATTTCGACAAAGAAAGTTTGGAAAGTGCTCGGAAAGAGCTTGTTGATAACGAGGGGAGTCAGAATGTACTTACAAGTGAGCAGCTACACGTGAGGGAGTCTTCGAAGAGTTTGGTTTTGAGCCACTTTCACAAGAAAGTAGCGCAGAAAAATACAGTGCCAACGAAAGAGAAATCAACTCCATTTTTACGGCGGCTCGTCACGATACTAGGGACTTGACTGGAAGTAATCGGTTAATAATGACCAAAACTTTTCATATATTCTGATACCAGAGTGTTCTGATACCCTGGACACTATTTCTAACTATAAAGAAGCAAAGACCGATACAACGTAGATTGTCGTTCACGGTTGCTTGCTTGAATAATTCGTCAACTATTTCCGGTAATGTCTGTGAAAAATGCGAAAGTTTTAAAAACATAAATACGGAAACGGACGATGGCAAGTTCCTATTAACTTGCGACCATTCCTTTAGGGCGAACAAAGCCTAAGGCCTACTTGCCGAATTTTGTAATTATTTCTTTATTGAGAATATTATAAGGATTACGAACATGTGCGAATGATATTACACATTATAGCAAGATATTCCTCTAGAAGTGACATATTTAGCAGTGTTTTTTATTGCTATAGGATAGAAAACTGAGTCAGATTTTGATGTAAGCTTACCGTAAGTTGAATCGGGTTGTTTCTCCTCGACGCGACGTAAAGCGGTATAAAAGTGAGTGACTTTATTTAAGTGTCAATGTATTTA
Source organism: Actinernus sp. WN-2022 (assembly GCA_030867875.1). Classification (NCBI taxonomy): domain Eukaryota; kingdom Metazoa; phylum Cnidaria; class Anthozoa; order Actiniaria; family Actinernidae; genus Actinernus; species Actinernus sp. WN-2022. The sequence goes on from JAOWCC010000936.1 coordinate 59,148,211, forward strand.
GCTTTGCAGCTAATTGGGGACACTAGTCCTACGATTTTTATACGTCCTTATCCGAGAAGACGTGAAGGTCTAACCGTTTACTGTATTATGTAAAGGCAACACCTTCTACTCAGTTATTTTAAGACCCTGAGTGTTGGTCCGGCCGGGGTTTGAACCTGCAACCTCCCGCTCGACATACCGGCGCTTATTATTACAACCGGAAGGCGGTTAGACATGTGACTGATTATGGTGCAAATCGACTTCTTTGCGTGAATAAACCACTGGAATTAGATGTCTGATAATGCAGCTCTGTTTCAATTTCACTGATTTCATTTTCTTGTCCAACGCCTTTAGCTTTGCCTTCGCAAATTCCATCGGTACACGAGAATCCATGTATGTAAAGATAATTGCTTTGTAACCACCCAAACGCGGCCGCGCGCCGTGGACCGCCCCGTGGGCCCTGGTAACAAATTATACTTCCGGTTTCACAAAAAATGAAACTGAGTTCGTGAAACAAAGAAAAGTCAATCCTTTTTCACATAAAAATTGTCTTGAAGTCGCATTGCGCAGAGCTAAGCATGGGTTTAGTGGAAAAAAATAAAACACGGAAGTTATGACCATCTTACTGTTAAAATTCACGGGAAAAAATTCTAAAACGATCAATTTTCGGTATATCGTAAAACGCATGCTACACCTTTTGTGCCTAACCCAGACCAATGATATATGCAAATATGAAAGCACTATTCCAAAGCAATCATGAGTTGATTGAATTTTTCTGCCTTGATGACGTAATAATGACGTCATATGATGACGTCATCAAAATAAAAAGGTCCGTCTCCCAGGAGTTCCTGAGTGATTTATTAATTATTTTACTCAAATTGTTGGCGTTTTATGGCGTTTTAAATTCTACTTAGCAACGGCCCAAAACAATTGGTAAACGCACCCTTAACATGCTTGAGAAGTCTGAAAAAAGTCTGAATTCGAAACCGCTATAGCGATACTTACTGCCACGTCATCCATTGCCATAAATGTACCAACCAGAGAACCATTGGTTTCTGACACAAAGCGGCCTTTTGGTTGTACATTGGCATAACGATTGTAATGTTTATCAATACGAAGTATCGCTATTTGTTGCCTGTTGGCAGAAAAAGTGCACCTTGTTTGCACTGTCACATGATACCAGTTTATCCAATCACAACGAAGGAAAACTGAACTCGACAGATGGTATACAACAATAACGTATCAGTGGTTGTCACGATAACTTGCCTTTTCCGAGAGCTTGTTGCGGAACACTGTGCTGCATTATTTGCGCAGTAATTGTTCACTTCTCCCAAAGTCGCTCGTGTGAAGTTTGTCTGTTTGACGTCGAACTGGAAAATAATGCAGCTGTTAGTAACTGACTGTGTGCATGATCTATACACGGGGGGGGGGGGGGGGGGGGGGGGGGGAGAAGGTTTGTCATATGGAGGGGGTGGCCATGGGGTGGAGGATCTCGGTCAGGGTGCGGGTAATTTTGTTATTGCTGTCTTAATCCTGGTTCACACTAGCGACATAAGCACAAGCAACATACACAGACGCAGTGCCGTATTTATCATTAGCAGTATATACTCACAAGTGTGAGATAAGAACAAGCGCCGCTAATAATCAATGCATTACTGCGTCTGCGTCTGCGTATGTTGCCTATGCTTATGCTTGTGCCGTATTTATCATTAGCAGTACTTGTTACATGTGCGACAAAAGCACAAGCAACATACGCAGAGCCGTATTTATTATTAGGGGTTAGGTTAGGAAAACATTTTGTGCACGATTTTTATTTTAGCAAGTGTGAGCTCTGCAAGTTTTTTTTTTAAGGCGATAGCTCTGCACAATTTTGTTTTTCAGTACACATTCTAGAAGTACAACGCTTAAATGTTCATTAGGTCTAAGTTTTATGATTATCGTAAACTGAAGTATGTATAGGCTGGTTGTACTATAAAGAAAAATAAAGGATAAATGAGGACAGATTAGCAACATTGTTCAACTAAACTTTCATGTTCAACACGTTTCACACCTCCTGCTAGTATTTCAACTTCGACATTCCAGAGGACCTACCGGCCTCTTTTTCGTGTTGTGACCGTGCGGGTTATGCATAGTGTGTATAGAACCCATTCTAATATAATTCACATAATAAAGAAAATACCAGTTTAACCTCGAGTTTAAATTAAATGAATGTGTAAAGGTATATAATAGACCTAGTGATAATAAATTTAAGCCATACTGTATATTAGTGCAACTTAAACCATAGCATTAGACTGTTCCCTAGCATACTCTTGCAAATTTGGCATTTTGGAATAACCTTTATTTGCCTTTGACTTCAACAGGGTTTGTGGAGATATTTTAATAGCATCTTATTGCTACTCTGTAAATTCGAAGTTAAATAAAGTTTATGTAAATATGTCGAATTAATTAGTACATATTTCTAGCCTGTGAATACAACCACCTCTATTCAGGCCAAATCAAAAATGCATACACCAAGATTTCAGAGAAGAAATTCCATACTGATTACGTATTCTCGTCCAGGATTCGGAACTAGAACTCGCTGAGTGGCCTATTGGCAAGCTGGATGTTCATAATCTGTCAACGGCGTGACCTAGCAGTATAAACCTCTATTGTTTGTGCTTTAGCTGTAAAGTGATGAGTCAGTTTGCAACTTTTACAATTTCATAAAGCTCGGTTTACAGCCTGCAGAAACAACCGCCTCTAATTCGGGCCAAAGCCGCAAAAGTGCAATTGAATTGCTAGTATTTTTTCAAAGCAAAAATTGAACAATGCATCAGTTCCTTTGCAAGAATTTTTTTGTGTGCCTTAGAGCTTGCAGGATTTTTTGTGGGACGTTTAGCCTTGCAAGAATTTGTTTTGGACTACCCAACCCCCCCCCCCCCTCTCAGGATTTCTAATCGTCCACCCCTTTATAGTAGTACTTGTTCTACTCACAGGTGTGGGATAAGAACAAGCGCCACTAGTGATTCAATGCATTACTGCGTCTGCGTATGTTGCTTGCACTTATGCTTTCGCCGTGATTTGTGCGAATGGAATATGCTCTTTTATTTTCGACCGGTTTTTCTAACTGGAAAAATCCGTACCAATCACCACATTCTAAATTTTCAAAATTTCCAAACGGGCTTTGTAGTTGAATAGAAAGAGCCCAGTAACCGTACGACTAATATACAGCTATACAGCTAGGACTGTATAAATGGAAATGAGTCTAGACAGCATTCTTCCTTATGGCCTGGTTCACACAAACGGTGTAAGCATAAGCACAAGCAACATACGCAGACGCAGTAATGCATTGATCAGTAGCGACGCTTGGTCGTATCTCACATCTCTAAGTATAACAAGTACCGCTAATGATAAATACGGCACTGTGTCTGCGTATGTTGCTTGTGCTTATGTCGCTAGTGTCAACCAGGCTTAAGACAATAATAACAAAATTACCCGCAGCCCACCCCTTATCTTCACACAAATCACCCAGTAGTCACTGGGCGCTACTATGCGACCAAAACTCTGGATGGGAAATCGAATTGAATGGAACTGACATTTTCGGCCTGGAAATCTATTTTTATGAGCCTATACTGTCTTGTCTTCAGTTATTTACTACTGTACGCATGCGAATACATTTAGCTCCACTTTCTCGCAACATGACGGACGATAAACGAGTCAACGGGGAAGGCAACAAAACGTAAACGAAGGAAAGGGGCATTTTTGAAGATTGTTTGCCACTGAGTAAAGCCTTTCCCCATGGGAAGACGAGCATGTTCGTGCGTGATTATGTCATGCTTCTGTCATCACCAAGCCCCGGTTTGTATTGAGAAGAAATGCGAGGCTTGGTGGCGATCACAAAAGTGTGACGTCATCATGCATAAGGCATATTCATTCGTTATTGAAGTGATATATCAGCATGTGTCTGTTTCCTGCAAAATGCCTATTTACACTTCTCCCATCATCGAATAAATGTGGGTTTCCTGTGGAAATGAGCTGTATATTAGTCTCGCCCGATTCTCCCCCGCTCCGATCTTCCGAAAAACACCGGAAAAACAACATCACCGAAACGCCTGCAATGCAGCAGCTCTCTAACATACCTCTGCTGCGGTCATTCTAAGTATCTCCATTTCCACTGCTTGTAACTGGCCATTTGCAGGTACCGATCGTGGATTGGGGAACTAAGAAAGAACAAGTTGATGCTCAATTTAAGAAAATACTCTCCCACGAACATGCAAATAGGCAAACAAAATGGGCAATCAGCCGGACTATGGCCAATCTGGCTCCTGTCAGAGTAAGAGTTTGTAGAAAAGCATGACCGAATAGCTCAGGTGCCTTTACAGCGGGATGAATGCGGAAGGTCGTCGGTTAGCCTTCGTTGCGGCTCTTGAGTATCGGAGCGCAGCGAGCGGAGATTAGGGGGGATTGGGACGAGAGAAAAAGGGAGGGGGTAGGGGGTGGGAGAGGAGAGGAAGAGAGAGCCTGCCGGCAATCCATGGTTATTTTGATATCCACCCACTAATTAAAATGCGTAAAATTTGTAAGTCATTCGACCGATTCATCCAATCATCATGCGGCGGAAGTGAAAACCATGTCTAATATCTTGTCAAACTCACGCGTGGAATCTCAAGGAATCTCGACTCGAGCGTAAAAAATATACGAACTTGGGATGTGAAGACAGGGCCGGCTTAAATCCCAACCTGTAAAATAAATTATGTCAACAGGTTGTGGGTATGTTTTAAGGTAGCGTTTGGGAATTCAAATATTTCCACGGCCGAGAATCTGTTAAGTTTTCAGAAAGAAAAGAGAGCCGAGGCTTTAAATAATTCTAGCTGGTGCCTACAAAAGTATTGGTCTTCATATTCCGAAATCTGCTTCTCTATCAGAGCGAGTCTGTCGTTCCCGAGGAAGGAAGATTCGAAATGCTGTAGAGAACTACACCTTTGTTCGAGAAGGTTTGCAGGATAAAGATAACTAAGATAAAGGAACTCGTTGCCGCTGAATATAAAGTCGCCACCAAATCAGTAAAGAACACTGCCGACCACAATAACACCGGAGCGAAGTTCTTCCAAAAGAAGCGCTAAAAACCATCCACGCAGCGTTACGAAATCATCAAAGCAACTAGTATTTTTCAAACCCAGTTGGGATTACAGCTAAAACATCTCTTCCAGACAAAAGATCTCTAATAGCCTTGCTCCTGTTCTTTCTTTAAATTAATCGCTGAGGAATTCTCGGTATGTTTGTCGCCATATACTAATTGGTTTCTGCTCATATCGCATTCCATGCATGAATAAAATTTAATGATTTCTGTCAATCACGCATTTTAGCCAATGGGTTGCCGGCAGGCTCTCTCTTCTTCTCCTCCCCACCCCCCTCCCCCCTCTCTTTTCTCTCTCGCCCTAATCCCCCTAATCTCCGCTCGCTGCGCTCCGATACTCCAGAGCCGCAACGCAGGCTAGTCGTCGGTTCGAATCCCGGCCGCGTCCTTGGCAGGGAAATAAACAGGAGCCCATAACCAGGAGAGTAGTAGGGGATGCATGGGATTAGCCGGTTTTTTGAGGTGGAATACGTAATTAGGAGGTGGAAGCTAATTAATTCAGATGACGTCATGGTTCTATTGTCTTGGACTCATGAATAAAATGCGGATGAATAAATTAAAAGGGTGAATAAATTATCTATTGTCTTTCCGCATGAAGAAAGTGCGGCACTCTCATGAATAAAGTGCGGCGTCTCATGATAAAGTGTGGCGCTCTCATGAATAAAAGGGAGGTGAATAAATTATCTATTGTCTTTCTACGTCAACAAAGAACAGTTTCCCGCTATTCTTGGGATGCAATAATTCCTAAGAGAATAAAACCACAAAAGCGTAGCAGCCATGCACGGTTGTTGGTATAACAAACGTAGCTAATGAGGCATCATTTGTTCCGCCACTGGTGCAACCCACTAATTGGCGGCAATAAACAACCTGTTGTACTCCGCGAATAAGAGTAGGGGATTGTCACCCGGTACAGCAGCAGCTCTACTCTGTGCCACGTACCCTCGGTGTACATTGCAGATATAGAAGTAGGAGAAGAATTAAACTGGTAATACTGGTATACATAATTTCTCCTCTCTCGATTCTCTACCTGGTCGTCGCCTTATAGATGCAGCTGTGGTAGCCAAGCTCCTTCCGGAAAACGAAGGATAATGCCTTTCTCTGTTCGGGAAATAATTCAGAAATGCCGAAAGTTTCCCACGCTTTCTCAAAAGCCATATCAAGTCCGTTTGTATCGTCCGTTATGGCACGCCAAATGTGACAATATTGTACAAAAATATATATGTATGTCTACTAAGAAATATATATCGTAAAGACAAATATATATGGCTATGGCGAAATATATACAAATATATATGGCTCTGGAAAAATATATATGGTTATGCAAAATAATGAATACGGCTACCAGGAAAAATATATATATACGGCTATGAAAAATATATATACGGCTATGAAAAATATATTTATACGGCTATGAAAAATATATATACGGCTACTGTGCCCGCTGGTCTTCCATGTCAGCGGGTGGGCTAATGAGCTTCCACAAAAGCTAAATGGCGGACAATCTAGATCTATAGAGTCATTTTTTGTCCATGCGATTCCTTCGCTTTTTCGTCAAGCCGAGCGAACCTCTACAGTGATAATATCAATCTATTAGAATATATGAAACCGCCGGCTACATGATTACTTTTACGTTGTGAGAGCTGTGATCCTTCATTGTGCACAACAAAGCATTAGCGAATACCTGATCGAGCTGTTTGCTTCGGGTTCTTGATGAAATCAATGCATTGAATGGACGGTTCAAGACTCTGTTACATGCGTACGGACTATTGCTCAGAAATAGGATTCCGCTTGCCATATTGGATTATTCAGGGTTTCCCGCGAAAACCTTGTTGCCATGTTTATTTCTTACTCCGCTGACATGGAAGACAGCGGGCACAGTAGCCGTATATATATATTTTTCATAGCCGTATATATATTTTTCCTAGCCGTACATATTTTTTTTTCCTGTAGCCGTATTCATAATTTTGCATAACCATATATATTTTTTCCATAGCCATATATATTTGTAGGTCTTTACGATATATATTTCTTAGTAGAAATAAATATATATTTTTGTACAATATTGTCACATTTGGCGTACCATAGTCCGCCATTTGGCTTCACCTTCATGTAGACACTAGACATTCCACGCATACCTCAGTTCTCTAGAAATGAAACAATGGCCAGAACACAGTTTCTACCAAAGTCCATCAGACGGTGAGGGGGAGGAAGTGAGAGGAAGACGTACCGTCTGAAAATCAGGCTACCTGGTACCAAGCCCCCTATATATTGGCGTGAAGGAGCAGTACTCCGAAGGGTTCCAGGAAATAGGCCTAGGAAGCTCCGCGTACTTCGGCATTTCAGTGGAGTGTAAAAGTAGCTCCTGCTTGAGATTTAAAGATGTTTTAAATTTTACAACATTTGGGGAAAAAAATCTATACGAGGCTTGTCTCGTCTCTTGCTAGCTACGGTCATGACACTCGCAGACTGAATAAGTTTTTCAGAAGAACAGTTAAAGAATGGAATTACTCTATCGGTACACATAATTGAAGCTATTTTTCATTCAGAATTACGTAGAACTTGATAACATGCATCGCTTTAGATTCAGCATTCCAGAACTGACTTTGGGGCGTATACCCTATGCCGACCTTTACACCTTGCGCGACTCAAGCGAATTTCGTATGATATGACATTCCAAGCTTGAAAGCATAAAAACAATTGCGATACAATTTAGTGTAGATTTTAGTATTCACAGAAGGTATGCTACAATAGCTACACCCTCGCAAAGCATAACGATCGACATAGGGTGATTAACTGTGTGTCAATTTACCGGCTGTTGCTGTCGGCACTGTTGTTGCAGTAGTTGGCTGTATCCCGGCCCCAGTGGAAACAGACGTTGAAATAACTAAAAACAAGTTTGCGATGATAAGAATAAAACCAACAATCAGTATGTGTGAAACATGATAACTTCTCGTGTAAGATTACAACTGAAAAGCTAAAACTCAAGCACATTACACAAGGGACAGTTTCTCGGGAAAACGTGGGTGCAGAATCTAAAGCTCTTTCCTGCGGCGCTTGTCAATGGGTACTGACCCATCAATTCCCGTCTCCAAGACCAACCGTACATATGATAGTTTTCATTTTCTTATAACAATCAGTTTTGTTATTACCGTCTGTGCTATCTATATATGCATGTGTCCTGCGATAAACGTGTACGTTCTGGGTTATTCAGCTAGAGCCAGTACTTATAACGCCTTGTTTCTGCTTCTACTGAAAGAGGATATCTTCCAAGCTCTGCTCGGCAAGCATTATTAGTTGCACTTTTGCTTAGTCCCATTAGAAATTTAAAAACTTTGTGTGCACTATTTCTATTGGGTCTCTCTCTGTAGACGTTCATTAAGGCGGGGATCAAGGGGGAGGCGGGAGGGGGAGGATACCAAGCAGGGCTCGAAATTAACTTTTTTTTACTAAACTTTTAGGAGCAAATTTGGTTGAAGAAGGAGTAAAAAATTATTCAATATAAACAGCCTCATAATTTATATAGTTATTACTTATTACCACACAATAAAGATTAACAGAGTTCCAATGTCTAAAATGTACAATTATGTTCAAATTTAAATGAGGCAAATGGAACCATGAGTGAGACAGTTTACTGATCGCACATAGTATTAGAGCGGTTTTCAGTCGAGTGTAGTGAAACCAAACGCAAATTACCCATAGCCAGCCAATCATAGGAGCAAGTAATCACAAGTAACTCATAAATGGCTTCCCTGTGAGCCAATGACAAACCAAAGCAAAACCAAAAACAATTTGCGTTTGCCGGTTTGGTTTTACTTTGGATTCTGAAAGGTTGGTTTACTTTCTCAGCCAATATGAGAGCTTAGTAAACGCAAAACCAAAACACTTCCGACACCGGCTCAATTGAAATCCGCTCTACTAGCCTACTAGGCCTAATATTTATTTTGATTTATTTATAACGTTAAAAATTCAAGGAGAAAAGTTGCTCCTAATCCTATTCAGTTTTAGGAGCAAATTGACTAAAATCAGTCTTTAATTTCGAGCCCTCAGGTACCAAGCCCCCTATTGGCGTGAGGGAGCAGTACTCCGAAGGGTTCCAGGGGATAGGCCTAGGAAGCTCCACGTACTTCAGCATTTTGGAGTGTAAAAGTAGCTCCTGATTGAGATTTAAAGATATTATAAACTTTACAACATTTGGGGAAAAAATCTATACGAGGCTTGTCTTGTCTCTTGCTATAGCTACGATCATGACACTCGCAGACTGAATGAAGTTTTTCAGAAGAACAGTTAAAGAATGGAATTACTCTATCGGTACACATAATTGAACAAGCTATTTCATTCAGAATTGTAAGTATCGCTTTAGATTCAGCATCCCAGAACTGACTTTGGGGCGTATACCCTATGTCGACCTTTACACTTTGCGCGACTCAAGCGAATTTCGTATGATATGCATTCTGAGCTTGTAAGCATAAAAACAATTGCGATACAATTTAGTGTAATTTTTAGTATTCGCAGAAGGTATGCTACAATAGCTACACCCTCGCAATGCATAACGATCGACATAGAGTGATTAACTGTGTGTTAATTTACCGGCTGTTGCTGTCGGCACTGTTGTTGTACTAGTTGGCTGTATCCCGGCCCCAGTGGAAACAGACGTTGAAATAACTAAAGACAAATTTGCGATGATAAGAATAAAACCAACAATCAGGATGTGTGAAACATGATAACTTCTCGTGTAAGATTACAACTGAAAAGCAAAAACTCAAGCACATTACACAAGGGGCAGTTTCTCGGGAAAACGTGGGTGCAGAATCTAAAGCTCTTTCCTGCGGCGCTTGTCAATGGGTACTGACCCATCGATTCCCGGACCCGCGTCATATGTGAGTTGAGTTTGTTGGTATCTCTCCTTTGCTTGGAGGGTTTTTCTCCAGGTTCTCCGGTTTTCATCCCTCCTCACAAACCAACCTAAATTCCAATTCGACCCGGTAACGGGTCGCAAAATAAACCATTTGGCACTTGTGGCATTGACTGAGTGAATTCTACTACAGGCAGCCCAAGCTCTCTAATCACTTAAAATACAAGCGACTGTATAGGAATTCTACGACTTTATCAGACTAAAAGCTAGAAATACAAAATATTTATGAATAACATGCCTTATCTTGCTTCCATAGTGTATTACTTGTTGTCTGTGTGGCTACTGATGGGGCTAATATGAAGCGATTTTAGCGTTTGCTTCCCCTTCCTTATATTTTAAGTGATTAGAGAGCTTGGGCTTCCTGTTCTTTCTACGAACTGAAACATTTGTGACGGGATCTGCCCGAGCAACGTAGATCATAGTCCAGACGCTGGTCTCCCCTTTCAGCTTCTGGCTCGGGATGCCTGTGGTGGGCGCTCACCACAGGCAGCCCGAGCCAGAAGCTGAAAGGGGAGACCAGCGTCTGGACTACGTAATCAGGGATGACTTCAGCCGTCCATGATGTGCAGAGTGACCGGGGTAAAACATCGCCCGAAAACCGGCGCTTGAATTCCAACCACACACAGCCCATGAACAAACAAACACACCCTGTAAGTTTTGTCAACGTTAACTAGCTTTCAAAATGCAAGACTAAAAATCCCACACAAATGCTAGTAAATATTGCCATTTACAGAGCTTGGGCTACCTGTGGTACAACACCAGTCAAAAACAAAAGAAAAAGAACGAAATTTTAAACAGTGCGATTCCATGAACCGGAAGACTAAAATATCTCAACTGGGCTTCCGGGGGGGGGGGGGGGGGAGGATGGGCGGGCTTGGAATTGATAGAGACATAAGTAGAGGAAATCGCATGAATTGCTCGTGAGTGATATTTTGAAAGTTCTCAAATCTCATTCAGTGGAATAAATCACGTATAGCACCGATGTTCACCGCATGATTGATTTTTTTGTTTGCTCGGGAAACGAATAAAAACCTATTTGAAATCGACAACCTGCGTGATTTACAATAATATTCTCGTGAGCTGCGATTGGTGTGTTTTTTGTTTGTGAAACGAGAAATGGCTTCCTTTCCACGTGAAAAACTGTTTTATCGAACTATTTTTGTGTGCTCTCTAAAATATTTTCCAAATGTACTATTTTCTTAAGATATTTTTATTGCGTGACGTCAGTATGATCTTTTCTTCCTTGTTTACGTTTAGCAACCAAGCAACCATGGCGTTTGAAATAATAATAACTTTCTTGAACCCATCTTAGAATTTAAAAAATACAATGGATTTACAAGATTGAAAGTATATAACTAAAAGAAGTAAAAGATCATAAGAATATAAAATATATATGTCGTCGTATATATGAACTATAAAACCAGTATAATGATAAGAAGTAGTCTTAAACGCCCTGAAGAAACAATGATAACTTATTTGCACTCATTACTCGGGCTGCCTGTGGCAGCACCGAGTCTTAAAATGCAAGTCGTTTTTTTTTTGGGGGGGTGTCGCAAAATTTCTGCGCATGCGTTAAAGGTCAAATTCACACCAATCAGATTGCACTGTGCTGATCACGCAACAATCGCCAGGTTAATTTATTTACATAATTTAATACAGTAAAGCAAGATGGCGGAGGAACCGCGAGGAACTTTCTCTCTAATTTGGAGTCTCATCTCTCAAATGTAAGCCAGTTTAATGTTTTATTTAACTTCACTCGTGCGAAAGCCTTCCAACAGGCTCAGGATATTTCAACTGGCGCTATTGTCGGAGCCGAAGGACCGCGTTTTTTACCCAGATGGCCAGTGATTCTATTATACGACACGTACGACGACCTGAAGCCAGTGTAGGGGCCAGGATCCGGAAATCTAAAATTCGAAGAAATACATATTGGAATCTATAAGCCATCGGCTCGCTGTGCTGCATTTAAAACATCCGAGGAGAACATACATCTTATTTTGGGTGAAGGCACTTCAAGACCAATAGTATGAGTCTCTTAAAAACTGTCAGAGATTTAAATTTACCGTAAGTTGGATCAGAGAGTATTGAGATCAAGTTATTTCGTTCCAGCGAGGGTATTGACCTAGCGGAAACGGTACAAGCTGTCGAAGGATTTTACTTATAATCATCCACGTCTACTTAACAACAGGAATAGTTATGTGCCAAGGCATGGGCAAAGATAGAGTTTCCCTGCAGATTACAGATGAAAGTAGAGAACTTAATGAACGAAGAAACAGAGGTCACGCGCGACATGCTTGAGAACATGAACATGTTCAACACTTTATGTTATACTAAGAAAACAAAACAAATTGCATAGCCTGCAAGTTCACAAGTCAATGAAAAACCCCAAGAGCCTGTAGTTTTGGATCAACATATCCTTGAAACTCCAAAAGCAACATACACATGAGTCAAATTCAAACCGGAAGAGACGGAATTCTTTAGATTCTTCACGAGGATAAAAATATTTATTAGCCCGCAATAAGAACTCTCTCGCTGCTTTAAGGACCTTGATTTGTAACATGGAGGCTGACCTAACTGATATGGGTAATGAATTCTTACTCTCGTCACATCAAAACACGAATCAAGAAACGAAACTCAGTCATTTGGAAGACAAATTAGTGCAGCAAGATAATATATACAAGACCGAAATCAAGATGCTGTCATCTCGAATATATTATTGACCTAGAAGTTGAAAATGGCGAGTTGAAAGCGGATATAACTTAAAGCTGAGATCCGACTTTCAAACTTAAAAACAAAATCAAGAATACAAAAAAGAAGACAATGTTCCGAGACTACCCAACCTACTGAAGCTTATCAGTTTGTTCAAGAGCCATATTTCTTACATGACAACCCGATCCCTATTCATCAGATGATACATTTTCTGTGCTAAATGACGAGAGTTTACAATCACCTGACCGACAACCCACTACTAAAGAAAGGGACCATGAAGTACGGTAGTACGGTTAATTCTCGGGTTCAAAACAATGAATATATGCCTGCTCAAATGCAGTGTGTTAAACGAATAAGTAGTGTTTAAATTAAAAGGTCAACATACGAGAAAAAGAAAACTATTAAATTACATATATACTAGGGGAGCAGAGAATGAAAGTCACCGCGCTACTGGCCACTCCTAAAGACTGCTAAATTCAGCTAATAATTCTTCCCTTTGGTTAATATTAGAGGATTAAGAGGATTTCAAATGAAAGTGTATTTCATCTTCAATCTAATGTGGCCCGAGTGAAAGCCCAGATGGGCTCTTGTTCAATTGTAAAATGGGCAGAAAATATCGTGACTAGGTACAAAACATAGGACATTTGAGCCGTAATTTGGCTCAAAATAGCTCCTCATGCAGTTAAACAGCCTAAATTATATGGAGCGTCCGACAAATCAGCTGTACTTATTGAACAATTGCACTGAATCGGACAGTTTACCAGTCGCTTTGAGTTACCTTCCTATTTATGTACTGATTAGAACCAACCTGGTATGGCACTTCAGTACTATAAATGTCAATTTATATAAGCGAAGCGTCTAGCAACCACTGAAGCAGTTCCAGATCTTACAGTAATTCGATTCAATTTCTTGTCACAATTGCAGCTATTTTGAATAACTTTTGTGAGTAATTCAGGAATGAATTTGAATGCTGAGGACTGTCAGGCTCGCACTGAACCTTCAAATGTACTGTAGAACAGACAATTCTTATAATGACAGAAAACAAATGAGACTGATTGCAAACAATAAGAAATGCTAGTGAAATCGGCTGTTGCAAAATTGTCAAGCTTTCTGCATTATGAACTGATATAAACATTAGCACAATGTAGAATAACAGATATTTCCTCACGCTGCTAATTCATAACTGACTAGTCACAACAGACTTCAAAAGGGCTAAACTTTACGCCGTCCTTGCATGGTTCAGTTTAAAGCAGCAACATATCAACTTTATTATGAACCCGGGTATGAAACACAGCATAAATTACTCGAACGTTCTCACCTGCAAGTGTGATAGAAGAGTCGTTCACTGCCGCTTCGGCGATGAATATAAACACAGCTGTAAATACGAAAATCCTCTTTTCAATTTCCATGGCTGAGAGAGTTACCGATAGTTCCTTATTACTTCATAAAGGAAGGCGGACGGCAAGGCAGTTTAGAAACCTTTCACGATTTAACCACCTAGTTAATATTTAACCAGGTATTAATAATTGTAAACACTTCCTTGTTTGGAGTTTTAGTCACGCAATCTGATCATGATAATTATATGGAATTTTAAATGCAATGAATTATTCTGGTTTACTGATAAAGTGAATTTCTGAACTTCGATAATTTATTTCACAGCTAAAATAATTCATTTTTTGAGATTTTATCGATTCCAACAGCAAAACCAGCTGACAATGGGAGGGTAAAATTTGTTTAAATAATTTTCCATTTTATTGCTTTATTGTAACTCATTTCACCCTTCTCGCACAGCGGTCATGATGGTTAGAAACAATAGATTCTCGCACTGAGTAGTTTCAGAACGAGTCCACACGGGGGAAAACAAAGGGTTTCCTTTTCAGTTGCTGCACCGGAACTATGGAACAGTCTTCCTTTCAACGTCAGATCAAGTACTAGTCTCAATCAATTTAAGTCGAAACTAAAGTACCATTTATTTATAAATTAGTTACAACAATTATGTACATATTACTCATTACCTTTCTTATTATTATATTTTTACTTAGCTTAGTCACAAATATTTTAATTATTAGTGTAAATTATTATATTTATTCATAATATTGTAAAGCGCAAAGAACGGTATCGTATTTGCGCTATAGAAGCTTATTATTATTATTATTATTATTATTTTCAATTCTCCTGGGACTTAACATGGCCGCCGCGTGAGAGGATTAAAGAAGGAAAAATATACAAGTTTACAAGTAAAGGGACTGATCTGATGATTAAAAAATGTATGTCTTGCTTCTCAAATGAGCGGGTGATGAACGGTCTAGGGAGGCGGGAGAAATGTCCAGAAAACACAAACTCGGGAGGCAGGAGAATTTATCATACAGGGAGAAAAATGGGATCTACCGTGATTCATGCTCCAGGTAGAAATGGTTAAAACTCACTAGGGAGGGAGATTTCACTACCTATTCCTCTCCGCTCTCAAATACCAAAGGTTGGACAGCGGGCAACAAGGAAAAGTGCCGAATTTTGGCACGATCATAAGCTTGTGTAGGAGGACTCGGTTGGATTCGCAAGTAACCTGCCTTCGTCGATTTTCTTGTGTATACCACTCCCTAACACTTTCCCTAAACGCGATATTTAGGCCCACCAAAAATAAAAAATAAACATCAAAACTGTGAGTAGTAATTATTCTTTATCTGCAGCTCTAAGATTTATTACATGTTATTTATTACATGTTATTTATTACATGTTATTTATTACATGTTATTTATTACATGTTATTTATTACATAATGCCAGGAACCTATGATACTACTCAAAAACAATTCATTAATATATTTTATAACTGAGAAGGTTAAATCTCTCCCTCCGGCAAGGAATGTGCTGACCCCCTTCACAATCCATAAATATAATAATGAACACTCCCTTACAGTAATAATCTTGATAATCTAAACTTAGTAAAGATCTTCCAAATTAAAATAGAATACCGTAAAAATTCGATTTAGCGCCCCCCTTCCAATAAGAGCCCCTCTCTAATAAGCGCCCCCTTTTGACCGAATTGTTTTAATAAGCGCCCTCTTTCCAAAAAGCGCCCTCCTCCCCCCTCGATTCCAATAAGCGCCCTTTAAAAGGAGATCTATTAATATGGTAGGTATATCTTTACTCTTGATTCATCTGCCGTGCATTCCACAGAAAAACGGGTCTTCTTCGTAACGGCGATTACTGAAATGTCCATATGCGAGCACAGTTCTTTCAAGTGTAATATTTCTTGTTCAAATTTCTTGGCAATGGCCTGGCTCGATCGAAGTTCTTGCTCGAAATGTTCCTGGGACAAGTCCGTTTTCAAGTCTTCTTGATTCCGTCACTTTGACCACATTATCTTTGCGAGGTCTCAGAAATGTGTAAACGAGGAAGGAAAGTTCCAAATAAATACCGAAAATCACATTTAGGCGCGATATCGACTGACTATCGGATATCGGATCGGATATTATTATTTAGTATAAACCAACCAGTGGACTATTACAAATCCTGCATTCTGATTGGCTACCCTACTATAGGTCTATTTGTGATAGCCCATGGTAGAGAAAAACCGCACGCATTTTCACGAAATAACAACATTTTTCAACTTCAATTTGTTTCTTTCTATTCTTTTCTACTGTCCGACTAGTTAGTTTATACTAAAACAATTAGACCTCTCGCCCTCATGGTCTACGAGTTAAATAGCCCATTCGGCTGCGCCTCATGGGCTATTGACTCGTAGCCCATTCGGGCTGCGGGTCTAATTGTTAAATGGACGATAGTGTTTTACTGAGAAATAAACCACTCATAGAACTCATACGAAACTACATCCGGGTACTGAGTAGCGTATTTGCCATATCCTCACTAGTGAAAATATCGATGACGTCACGCTTGCCGCCTTTTGAACTACAAAGATGGCGGTAGGTTTGTGAAATGTAAACACAGCGATGCCAACTCTCCCGCTTCTGGCTGGAGACTTACGCTTTTTAGCCTCATCTCCCGCTCTCCCGCTTTTAGTGCAAAATCTCCCGCTTTTTCGCAAATGAGACCTAATTACGGAAGCCGAGAAGGGTCATTTCCCTACCACGTTGTTGCGAGGCGACAACGTGGAAATGACAACGTGGTACCGCGTTGTGACGCTCACAACGTGGAAACGACAACGTGGTACCGTGTTGTGAAGCGACAATGCGGTACCGCGTTGTGACGCTCACAACGTGGAAACGACAACGTGGTACCGTGTTGTGAAGCGACGACAATGTGGTACTGCGTTGTGACGCTCACAATGTGGAAACGACAACGTGGTACCGTGTTGTGAAGCGACAAGCGGTACCGCGTTGTAAAGCGACAACGTGAGAACGACAACGTGGTACCGCGTTGTCGCTTGTTGTGTAAAAATGGCGTCCGTCGAGCACATGTGTTTTGTTCTGCTTGTATCTTTTATGGTGGTACCTTGCCGATCAACTCTTCCTGCTCTTCTTGACAGACATGGCTGGCGCCGTTTAAACGCAAGGAAATCCGCATGGCGAGGCGAATCCTCCCCTCGGGGGTGGGGGGGGGGGACTCCCCATAAAAATAGACGGGGTGCTCGACATATCTTTTAGGGGTTAAAATCGTTAGCACTGCTATCTCTTAGGGTGTTCCAAAGGTCTGCTATCTTTTAGGAGTCTCCGAGACCCAAAATGTTTGTGGCCGAGAAAAAAATAGCGCTGGATCCTCGAGCATGAGACCCCACAAGTTTAATCGGTATTTACGGCTTCGATATAGAGTTTGATCCATCCAAATATTAAAGACGAGGTTATGGGGCAGAGCTTTGTCTCTTATTTCCTTTAGTTTGCACAAATTTGTCTTTTGGAGTGCTATCTTTTAGGGGTGAATTTCATTTCCCACGTCGAGCACCCCCGTCTATTTTTATGGGGAGTCCCTCCCCCCCCCCCCCTCCCCCCTCCCCCTTCGGGATCCTCTCTCGTGGATCCTGCCTCGTATCAAGAGAGCTTGGGAAGGATCATTGAGGCGCGCAAGGGAGCATGGGATTTCGCAACAGGGTACCACGTTGTCGTTTCCACGTTGTCGCTTCACAACACGGTACCGCGTTGTCGATTCCATGTTGTGAGCGTCACAACGCGGTACCACGTTGTCATTTCTACGTTGTGAAGTGTCACAACGCGGTACCGCGTTGTCATTTCCAAGTTGTCGCTTCACAACACGGTACCGCGTTGTCGTTCCCACGTTGTGAGCGTCACAACGCGGTACCACGTTGTCATTTCCACGTTGTCGCCTCGTAACAACGTGGTAGGGAAATGACCCTTCTCGGCTTCCGTACCTAAATAAAGTTACCCTCGGAAAAAAATCTCCCGCTTTTAGAACTCCAGGGGTTGGCATCTCTGTAAACAGCTTATTCCGTCTAAATAATATCGGATAATATCAGATATTTTTAAAAGTCTAATATCAAACAAATATCATCGAATATCGGATATTTTTCATTCAAGGTATTACTACAAAATATCGGATAATTTATTCCGTCTACATAATATCGAATATCAGATATTTTTAATAGTCTATAGCTAATATCAAACAAATATCATCGAATATCCGATATTTTTCATTCAAGGTATTACCACAAAATATCGGATAATTTAATCCGTCTACATAATATCGAATATCAGATATTTTTAATAGTCTATAGCTAATATCAAACACATATAATCGAATATCGGATATTTTTCATTCAGTTTATTACCACAAAATATCGGATAATATCGAATATCAAGCACTTGGGTAAATGTAAGGGGGTCTATCTAATTAGATATCTAATAGACATCTAACGTGATAATATCGGATAATATCGAATATCAAGCACTTGAGTAAAGGTAAGGGGGTCTATCTAATTAGATATCTAATAGACATATATCATTCATATATATCCGATATTATCGAGATATAATTATTTGATATTCGATAGTCAGTCGATATCGCGCCTAACTCATATGATGTTCATGTTGAAAACAATTAATTAGGGCCCCCTCTCTAATAAGCACCCCTCTCTAATAAGCACCCCTCTCCAATAAGCGCCCACCCTTCAGCTCCAAAAAATAAATAAGCGTCCAGGGCGCTAAATCGAATTTTTACGGTAGTACACTATACCTAAGACTAATGAAAATGAAATTAATTGTTACACTTTTAGTGAACTTTAAAAATAATGAAAAACCACCAGTGTAACGTTTGTGTTGTTATAATACCTTTTTTTATTGCCCCATTTCAGATCACGTATAATTTCTTTTATGTCTTGGTAACGCACGAGAAGATACATTGATATGGCAATCTCATGAATAAGGAATCATCTTTTTCCCAAACGTAACTGAAGGGTTTGAGATAGGCCGACAATGAACACACACAGTAACAAGGTCTATCTACTCAGGTCGAGGCAGAAGCTATTTTATTGAATAGAGTAGTGGCTTATGTTTGCCGAACTCTACAAAAATAGTGGTTATCACTAATCTCAGCGTTCTCAGTCGTTTGAACAGATTTTGTTGTAAAATATCATCTATCACGTGACCAACCACGTGATTACGATAAACTGGAAATTTCATCTCAAAATGGGCCGATCACATCACAGTTGCATTTTTAAAGTAACGATTTCTTGCTTATCTGATCACATTTCTAGTTGTTTCTGAAGCTCCGTTTGCAATGGTTGACCCTGATAGATTATTAATACGAAAATAGAGAAAACAGGTCACGTGACCTGTTCTTGGAAACAATTTGTCGACCCAATTTTCTCATCTCCAGTGGCAAAATGTCAACCGTTCCAAGTTTTAGAAATAACCAGAAGTGTAATCAAGAAATCATTACTTAAAAAATGCAATGTGACCGGCTCAATTCACGTCGATGTTGTGGGGGATCCCGAAGCTGGCGAATTCATGGATTTACTGTCGTCTATGGGTCTTAAACAACATGTGACACAGCCGACGCATGAGGGTGGTCACACCCTTGACCTGGTGATAACTAGGGAACATGACCCTATTATTAGAGGCACCCCTGTGGTTGATCGCTACATATCTGATCATGCTGCTGTACTCTGCCAACTGAACTCTACTAAGCCACAACCTACTGTGAAAGAGATCTCGTACAGGAAGCTTAAAATGATCGACTGTTACAACTCCACTTTGTCGTCTACTCGACAAACATGCTCCGAAGAAATAAGAACTGTGGTTAATAGGAAACGCGTGCCATGGTTCAACAAGGACATCAAAGAAGCTATAAAATCTCGACGAAAGGCTGAGACGAAATGGCGCACCTCAAAATCTGCGCAGGATTTGAATACCTTTAAAAGCATGAAAAATCGTGCTACTCGCCTGATGAACCGTGTGCGTTGTGAATACTATACTACTCATATTCAAGAGAACAGTTCTGATCAGAGGAAGTTATTTGAAGCTACAAAGGCTTTGCTCAGTGAACCAAAGGATATCTCATTCCCTCGGGATATTGACCCTAACCACCTCGCAGATAACTTCGGGAACTTCTTCGTGCAGAAGATTGATAACATTAAAATTAACAAATCTCTTGATGAATTGGCGGAGTTATCACCGGCACCTGCATCTTCCAATGACGTCGCCGTATGTATGGACGCCTCCTTCACTGATTTCAAGTCCCTGTCTGAAGAGGAAGTACGTGGTATGATTGGAAAAGCCGCTAAGAAATCATGTACCTTAGATCCCATGCCTACGTCGGTGGTTCACCAGTTTCTGGATACTCTACTGCCAGTCATCACTGACATGGTGAACTTATCACTGCAGTCTGAGCACTTTGCTGATGCTTGGAAAGAGGCGTTGGTGTTACCATTGCTCAAACAAATGTGGTCTTGACGCCGCCTTCAAGAACTTCCGCCCAGTCAGTAACCTGCCGTAAATATCCAAACTGTCTGAGAGGGCTGGGGCGGACCAGCTAACAGAGCACATGACAGCCAATTAATGATTTACACTCCCTATTACAGTCCACATACAAGAGGAATCATAGTACGGAAACAGCCCTGCTCATGGTTAAGAACGATATATTGATGAACATGAACGATAAGCACGTCACCTTACTTGTCCTGTTGGATTTAAGTTCTGCATTTGACACCACGACATTCTGCTCAATCGTCTCAAGTCTGACCTTGGCATTGATGGGAAGTCCCTGGCATGGTTCAAGTCTTACTTGTCTCACCGATCTCAGCGTATTTTCGTCAATGGAGGTCTCTCACGGAAGTTCCCCCTCAAGCATGGTGTTCCACAGTGATCCTGCCTTGGCCCCCTGCTTTTTACCATATATACCCGAAAACTCTTCCAAAGTGTCAGTGATCACTTACCCCAAGTCCACTGCTATGCGGATGATACGCAATTGTACTTATCATTCAGTCCTAATCTGTCCACTGATGCTGAATTTGCACTGATGTCAATGTCTGACTGTATTCATGATATTAAAAACTGGATGATCACAGATAAACTTATGTTAAATGAGAACAAAACTGAATTTGTGATACTGGGCACTAGGCAACAGCTAGTAAAGTTAATATCGAGAGCATCCAGGTTGGATCCTTAGAGATCCAACCTGTGTCTGTGGTGAGAAACCTGGGGTCGTGGTTTGACTCCCAATTAACCATGTCTAGCCATGTTAGTAAGTTGTGTGGCACTGTGTTCTACCACCTGCATAATATTAGACGCATACGTAAATATTTATCGCCAGACGCAACGAAATCTCTGATACATTCGTTTATAACTTCTCGGATAGATTATTGTAACAGTTTGCTGTATCAGGATTACCAGACAACCAACTGCACAAGGTCCAGCGTGTCTTAAATGCAGCTGCGAGGCTTGTTTGCAACACACCGAGGTATTGCCATGTCACACCGCTCATGCATGATTTGCATTGGCTCTCAATAAGGTCACGTGTCAACTTTAAAGTTATATTAATTACTTTTAGGGCGATCCATGGTCTTGCGCCATCATATCTGAGTGACTTGCTGCATATTAAGTCTTCTGCATATGGTCTTAGAACTTCAGAAAGTCGTAGGCTTGCTACTCCTACAATCAGAACTAAGACTACATTGGGTGATAGGGCATTTGTTATTGCTGCGCTTAGATTGTGGAACTCTTTACCTAAGGAACTACGCATGATTGAAAATATTAATACTTTTAAGAGCCATCTGAAGACCTATCTTTTTAAATTAGCTCACTAGTATTTTATCAACTTCCATTGTAATGATAAGTTCTTAAATTTTAAATTGGTCATTTTTATTATATTGTCACGTTAGATTTTTATATTGGTTTATAGTTTATTATAATATTTTATTACCATATAGTTTAATGATTCTGTGTACATGTCAGTTTTTACTTAAAACATGTAATGCGCATTTGATCATTTGAATGTAACTTGCGCAATAAAAGTAATAAATTATTCTTCTTCTATTTTTATTAGTTTGTTTTATCAGCCTTAAGATCACGTGACTTTCGACTGAGACACCAAAATACCAAACCTAAAATGTTAAGACACATGATTACCGCCTAATTACACATTTCTAGAGTACTTCACTTAAAATGACAAAGATAGCAAATTTAGAGTGTTTCATCAGAATTGCTCAATAAACCATGCCTTATATTAATTAATGGTCCAGATGAGAACTGTAGTGTCTATGGCAAGGATTGTAAAAAGGTGTTAATTTTCTATTATACTTTCTCGTAATTTCATTGGTTGATACTTATAAATTCAATAGAAACCCATCGAAATAATGCATTTTCCTTCGATATTTTTTTGTGGATTGAATTTATTTTGATCAAATTGCAAACTAACTATGGTTTAATTTCGAAGAATATCGTGTGGGGAAAGTTCTCAAATTTGCGATTGAAAAATCCTTTGTTTTCACTATATCCGATTGGCTGTGGCTTCTCTGCGTTTTCACAGAAAAAAGAGCCAATAGCATAAGAAAATACTTTATTTTCGAGATGTAGTTTGGACTGTAGATACCTCCTAAAGCACTTAAGGCATATTCAAGCAAAATCGTATGTGTGATTCTACTACAGTTCTTATCTGGACAGTTCTTATCTTAACATGCTCGACTGTGCATATTGAGAATCAGTCTAAGCTCGTTTGGTCCACCCTGTTAAACACTTGCTCTAGAAGCGTTAAGCAGTTTTGGACCAAACGATCTTAGAATACAGCCATTCGGATTGAAGTGAATTGAAGCGTACGGATGAGTCAGATATATACACATCTTCATTATGACGCAGGCTTTGTGACGTCACCTCTGTTGTGACGTCATGCATGCGCGAGCGAAAATTATTAAGGCAAGAGCTCGCCGCATCCTCGGAACGTTACCGCTGTACGCGATGACTACAAACACATGGCCGCAGTGCTTGTAGTATGATATTTAACTAGTAATACATTAAAGTGCATATGAGCCTTCGTGCAATTTTCATAGCTATGAACCTCCAAAACGTTTTGAGTTCTGCGAATAAATTTTTGGTTACAGATTGAACGAGATCAGACAGAAATAATATTTTTTATTATATGGACGATAGTGTTTTACGTACTGTTTAAAACACGAACAGCAGTGTTTAAATCAAGTTTAAAAATTCGAGGGCGAAGCCTGAGAATTTTTAGACTTGATAAAACACGTGCTGTGAGTGTTTTAAACGGCTTCAAAAACGCTTTAAGAATGCAATGAAAGAAAGACGCACATCTCAAGGGAATGGTTACTTAATGAACCATTGAACCTTTGTATTCACAACGCCATGCAAATATTCGAGTAAACACCGCCTGCAATTACGAACATCTCAGGAATGACATGAAGAAATTACCATACTATGTTGTTAAAGCGGCGTTTCGCAATACAAGAAGAACCTGCACTTGAAGGAATTGGTGTCGTGGTTTACCTCGATAAAGTTCAAGACTTGGAAGGCGATGTAACTGATATGACGGCAGACTCTAATTTTGAATCCGGCACAAAATATGTAAGTTACTTTTTAAATGCACGTTTTTATTTTTTTACGGCTTGAGTTTGGTTTAAAATTGGAACTAAACAGTGGCTCGGTAAACTAGTAATGGTAGTTGGATAACTTCATTTTAATAATATTATCTGTGTATCTCGGTAGTCTGCTGATATTTTTAATTAGATGAAACTTTATATAAAATGTCATGTTCATTAGTATTCTTTATATAAAACGTTCATCCTAATTAGCAATTCAATGAGAAAGCTGAAACATCAATATAAATTCCATTGTCTCAATCATTAACCCCGTTTCCCTCTGGGACAGAATTCAAATCCCTCCGCGGGCCTTTTAGAATGATGAGATTTTATCAGGTATAAAGGAGCATGCACGTGACTGATTTGCTTCATCTGATTGGACAAAATGCTCATTAATTATTCATGAGTTTTTGAATGATAAATAAACCACTCATACCTATTGTAGAACTCATACGAAACTACATCCGAGTAGTGAGTGGCGTATTTTCCATATCCTCATTAGTGAAAATATAGATGACGTCACGTTTGCCACCTTTTGAACTATAAAGATGGTGGCTTGTTCGTGAAATTTAAAATCACAGAGGAAGATATAATATAAACAGCTTAAATGAGCTGTATGACAATGAATATACGATCTAAAACTCTCAACTGAAAAAGATTTTCTCAACTGCAACGAAGAGACAAGAAAACCCGATGAAACTCCCCAGAACAACTTAGAAAGATCACGAAAAAGTTTGTACCGACAGTAAGTAAAATGAATAGATAAGAGTTCTTAGAGCAGTTTAATTGTCCATATAATAATAAAAAGAAAATTACACGGTGGTTTGAAGATATGAAGTTTCTCCTCTCGAGTCCAAAACTAGCATTTACTCGTTCGCTGCTCTCACTCGTGAAATGTTTTCGATTCTCGAGGATAAATTTCATATCTTCAAACTACCGTGTACTGAATATCCTCTATTTATTACACAATACCAAGTCTCTAAAATTAAAGTGACTATCACCCTTTTGCAATTTTGATAGCTTTATAAACCTCCGAAACGTTTTGAGTACTTCTGTGAAGAAAGTTTTGGTTGAAAGTGAATACTTTATGTTCTGCGCTTGTTTGAAATCGTGCAAATGCGACCTTTCCTGACCCATGACCGCGTAAGTAAAAGCCTGGGTAGAAACCTGGGTAGACGTCATCTTGACGTCATATAATTAATTCGGCTTTGCAATCATTTGAAGAAATACTTAACATGTTGACTAAAATGACTTTTTTCTTTTTCTATGCATCGATGTTGTTGTGATAAAAAGGCGCCATGGAGAATAATGCATTAATGAGATAACGTCTACTCAGGTTTCGACCCAGGCTTTTACTTACTTGGTCATGGGTCAGGAAAGGTCACATTTGCACGATTTCAAACAAGCGTAGAACATAAAGTATTCACTTTAAACCAAAACTTTCTTCACAGCAGTACTCAAAACGTTTCGGAGGTTCATAAGCTATCAAAATTGGAAAAGGGTGATAGGCACTTTAAAGCTCCTTTAGGTTGAAAAGCGAAACATTTTCTTTTCTTCCAACTCACTTTACTGTTTAACGTTAATTACTCACTCAGATTCACTTAGTCTACTAGTTGATGCTCGAAAACCTCCATATGACTAAGAACATCTTTGTTATCGAAGAAGAGTTTTGTCCACAAGAAGTTCTGTACAATGTAATAGAACATGACAATAGTGCAGCGGCGTAGTATGGAAAACAACTTGTGAAAATCAGTGGAGCATTCGGCAGAACGATCTAAACCCGTTACTCCAAAGGTTATCTGAATTATCCCTAGAATAAACATGGCGAAGTTTTGCAGAAACAACAGCACAAGGGTGGCCTTGATGAGAATCTGTACACTGCGGGAGGACGTAGCATTTGACGCAAAACCTGAAACGTTTGTGTAGTTTAGCAGTGAGACAATGATTGCCATGGTAAGGTACTGAATGCCGGCGACAACTAGAATAGCGACCTGGAGCTGAGATGTATGTTGGCCGGTCTTGGTAATCATGATAAAGAATCCAACCACCGATACACTCACCAGAAAAACTAGGCACCAGAATCGAGGGAGTAAAGCCAACTTCCGGTATATGCGCTTCAAACCGGAACTCCCATGCCACGTGATCAGTACGAAAATGCACGTGATTATGTTAATGACATGTGACGTCAACCAAACCAGCTCGATCTCCATATCATTGGGGAAGTTAATGGAATTGTTACACTGATAGGTCGATGTTCTCTCTTTTAAGCAGCATTTGACAACACGGGGAACGTAGAACAGCGAGAACAGCGTTAAACCAATCAGTTGCCACAGGAGATAAAGGGAATACAGTGCAACAACTGTTTTCTTCATGAAGGATATAATGCTCTTGTTGAAATGACTTGAGTTGATGACTTCTCCTGAGCACTGTTCGCTGTCTTTACCAAGAAGAGGATCTCTTAATGTAGATGGTACCTCTGTTACTTGAACTGCAGCGGCCATTGCACGTATATTTTCTGTCGTGAAAAACATCGAGAATCGATCAATCAAATCAATGGTAGCAAGCCGGCAAGACAGTCTCAGCTAGCTTGTGTCAGGGGAGGGGTGACACGTAAAGGAATTTCAACTGATATCTAAAGTCTATGATACACGATTCAACAGTTTGTTGATCAAAAACGTTGCGCTAGACTGATTCTAGATGCAAGCTTTAATGATAGGTCAGTAGAACTTTTTAAGAAGCTGCACTGGATTCCTATTGACGATCTCGTGCGCGTGAAGAAGCTGTGTATGATGTTTAAGATTGTTAATGGAAAGTGCCCAGAGTACTTTAATACCTATGTAAATTATTTAAAAGACACTCGCAATCACTGCACTAGATTATGGAATGCCATTAGTAGCGATGCGAAAAACATTTCCCAACTAAGTAATTTTAAGAAACATTTATTCAACAACATTTTATCCAATAACTTCAAACATATTTTGAACATTTTAACATTACAAGAACATTTTAATTCAGTATTTAGTCTACTTTTAGGACAAATTGCAAATTACAAATTATCTTTAACAATTAATATTACTTATGCAGTTTCTATATTGTAATTATTATCTAGTTTTAGTTTTTATAATGGGCCGCCGCAATGTAAACTACTGGGTCACCAGTAATTGTGTTTCTTACCCAATAAAGTATATTAAATGGTGTGGTTGATGTCACCCCGCTGGGACCTAACAAACCCTACCCCTTCTCAGTCCTAACCATTCAACATTTCCTACCCCATCTCAGATTAAAGGCATGGATGCAACAGCCGATGAAATAGCATAGCAAACTAATTAATAGGAATGAGATATATTCCTACTAATTATGCGAATCGAGGAGCCTCAAACAGTCACGTGTTGATGTAATGAATTGAGCTTGTGATCCCCATGGGAAAGACGTTTCCATGAATGCTGGATGGCAAGCTATGTTTAAAAACGCTGTTTTAGAAAGATCGACAATCGATTGGAGGTGAAAAATAGCATTTACAAACAGGTTTTGCTAATATTCAAATCACAATCATCATCACGTCACTTTTTATTATTATTTTTGTTTCATATTATATGACAATCTCCACCTTCTTTTCATTGGTTTATATGTGTTTCATCACAAGATTGTGCAATTCATAATTCAATAGACATGTATTATTTCGTAAAGTTTCTAGTTTATTGGATACATTGTAAAGCCTCTTTCCCCGAAGAAGATCGGCCGTGCCGATCGAAATATTGGAAGAAAAAACTCTCTACCGTTGAATCAGCCTTTCCTTTCTTGTCTATTTATATATATATTGCTGATCAGATCCCTACACGCTAGAAGATCCGGTTGTTTATCATTTCGTTTGTGGTCCCTCCAATTTTCCTATTATTTGCTAATAACGTTAACACTATATCGATCACGTGCAAGTGCCTTTAAATCATATATGAATTAACTTGTCAATATAGGAAAGGATGGAAAGTAGGTTACCATTTGCAATGCAAGTACTAGCAACAGGCAAGCAATGCGCAACTAAGGAGGGAACCATGGCAACCAAGCACCTGTCACACATCGAGCAGAATGGCGCGACACATCCGGGTCTTAAAAATTACAGTACGCCGCCAAATTCGAAAATTTATTTGAACAGGACGGCTAATTTACAAAGAAAACAATACAAAATGGCGATAGTGGCTTAAGGTTTGGTTTCTTTTCAACAGGAAAGAAAATCGCTTCAAAAAACCAAAAGGGCGCAAAATGTAGATAAGATGACAAACTTCACCATCCCGCCAAAATATTTCACCTAACACATATTTTACGAGTATGAAAATGACACGAAACCTCAGGGTTTTTCGTGTGTTTTAAAGGGGAAATTTACTACTAGTGATATGCGAGAGCGATTTACGAACAAATAAAAACCTCTTCTAAAAACCAAAAGGGCGCAAAATCATGAACATATACTGAAGGCCTTTACTGCCAAGTTTCAGCGCCAACCATCCACGATTAGTAATATGTTTTGAAGGTTTAATTTCACCTTCATGAAATCTCTCAAAGATCGCTGCTGAAATCCTCATTTGAATATGCGCGCTTCTACGCTTCAGTTAGTCTGCCTCCGCCTCCTTCAGTTGTAGGCTCCGCCTCCAGTAAAGACGATATGTTAATATCTCACTGATGCCATTTGGAACTGACTGGTCATTCATCTAGCGCGTCAAAAGCAAATCATAACGTACGTTGTATTCAGAATAATTCAAGCTTCCAACTGAGACGTTGCTCATGTTCGTACGTGCTTCTAGAAGTATTTAAAAGCTAAAAACATCGCCCAGCCGAGTTGGCGGCAAAGTACTTTCAAACTGAAGCTGAGTAAAAGGCAACCGCTACAAAACAAATCTTTGTGAGCATTAAATAAAAACTATAAACTTAGCGCGTCAAAAGCAAATCATAACGTTCTATTCAGAATAATTAAAGCTTCGAATTGAGACGTTGTTCATGTTCGTACGTGCTCTAGAAGTATTTAAAAGCTAAAAACATCGCACCGGCGATCTTAAAGTTATAACTTTCTCCGTTTTATAAGATTCATAGGAAAAAAAGTAAACCGACACGATTCTTTAATTTCTCAGAGATAAACTAAGCGGTAATTCGAATCATGGATTTAACCCAAAACTTTTACAAAGACAAGGTATCTTAAACTTTGAATTGATAAGTTTTAAGTCTGTATCTGTGTAATTGGCCCACCAAGAAATTACAAGATCGAACAGACGAAAGGCTTTGCTTTTGAACTTCAGGTGCGGTAATGACAAATGGGCTTCTGATATAACAACATTAGTTAGGGTGATGACCTTCTTATTAAGCGAGCAGTTGACAGTGATTGACATGTGCATCAGGTGATGTGGGAGTAGAGTATTCCCAAACCGATTTGTCAAAAGCCAATCACAATCGCTCTCCCGCAGAATTAATTAGCAATGTTATAATTATTCCGTCCTCACTTTAACCTCTCGGCCGTAAGTACATGTTGCCGAGAACAATAGAATTCTGCGCGATGAATACAATACAATACAATACAATACAATATTCTTTATTTACAGAGGGAAGACACATTAACCTTACATAGTTATCTAACATGCGGCCCTCTATGTTTCAAATAAGACGTAATGGCAAGGAAGTATGGAAAAAAATTGACACACGAGCTACAACATTACAAGATATAGTGAATAATTGGAATCGATATAAAGAGAACTAATATGAAATCAAATCAAAAACAAATATACTAGAAGACTATGCGCAATGGAAGGGGCTATGCCCTGGACACTGATTTCACAGTGGAAAAAAGATACTTACCTAGGTCTTAGACCTATCATAGTAGGGACGGGTGGGTGGGGCAATCCGGCAAGCAAATGCAAAGCAAGAAAGCTAGAACTGAGCATGGGGGCAAACTCATCACATTTGACGACCCCGTTGCGCATGCGCCAAATGAGCACTGTCCGCTGGCCAATAGCTATTTGCAAGCAATGGGGCAAATTCATCACACAATACGACCCCATTACGCACACAATTATGAGAACAATATGCTGGCCAATCTCCCCGTTAACTATGATTATTAAATATTATTACAATTCTTTTGCGACCCAGTACAACCACGTCATTGCATTCATGCAAAAGGCCCATGCATTGAAACTTTGAATTCTACGAGAGAAGACAGATAATATTTATGATAATGATTTGAATATTCTATTAGCGTAATACATTTTCATAATTCTCAGTTTACTATGGAATAGTAATGATTCAGCTTCGAGAAAAAAAAAATGTTGGGCAATGCCAGCCTTCCCAATGTTTTCATACTCCCGTTGTTTCGGCTGAAACAAGATAAAATGGATACTGACTAGTTCCAGTAAATTTTCGGTTGGTATTCTCAGTACTGTTACCACGAAGGGCTTTGCAAGTTCATTGACAACGCCAACGCCAGAAACAAAAAGGGGCAGTGCTGACTCGTTTTTACACCGCAAATAGCTTCGTGCAACTTTCACGGTTATTGAATAGAAATACTTTCCGTTCAGTCAGTTTACCGTTCAGTCAGTTTACAACACTTGAGCAAATGTTTCCGGATTCGTGATGAATGCGGAACGGTTAGGTACCGGATTCGTTTTGCCGTTTACACATATTAAGTCATGAATCCGCCGGAATCAAAACGTTCCGTTTCTTTTTATGAATTCGGAAACTTTTGAATCCGGAAAGTAAAGTGGAAAAACTGTAGTCGGATAATGGTCTACGAATCTGATACATTTGAGTGTAAACGGGTTTTTCAATCAATCCGGATATTTCTATGGCCACTGAGTCCTTTGGAGTTTATCGGAGTTCTTTCTCGGCTAAACAGTTTTACGTAGTGCACGTGTGGAAACTGTTCTCCATCTTTTCTCGCATATTGCTCAATACGAAAGCTCTTCTAATATCGGTCTCGTATTTGCTCTTCACGCTCTCCCATTCCAGACCTTCCAAGTCTTTCTGCGCGGGCGAGCAACGTGACAGACTACTCCTAGGTATAGCTCCTTCACCTCAGTTGTCATCTATCCATACTTTAATTTCTGTCGAACCTGTATCTGTTTTTGTCAGTTGTTTTTGGGTGGCATTTCCCCCACATTTCGGTCGATGCTCAAATGCATGAGTTAACTCGCTCACAAAGTATTTGTTTCCGGATTTCATCGCTGACACTACATCCGAATACATGTACCTTCATCTATCAATTCCAAACTTGCCCATCCCCCCTCCCCCCACGCGGCATTTGACTGGGTTTCTGTCCCGGGGGTCGGACATTTACCAGCAAAGAAAAGTTGGGAGATGGGGAATTTAAAGAGAGTCTAAATAGCGAATTTTAGATCAATGGCTATACGAGATTTGCACTCTTTCCAAAGCCCTACGGTGGGGCATTTGCATACTTAGCTGACCCCACGTGGGGCATTTGCAACGCTCTGATTCAAATATGTCAAATGCCCCACAAATGCCGGGGGGGGGGGGGGGGGTGGGGAGGTTTGGAATTGATAGCGCCATAATGCAAGCACCTGACTTAATTTACGAATCCTAGTTTATACAATAATAATAATAGCTTTATTCATTATACCAACAAAAGTACATTGGAGATACAGACACATCATATAAACGTATGACTAATAACTATTACAACTGAGCATCAAACAAAGCTATAACATCATAAAAATATTTAGCTGAATATTTCAAAATCGATTCATCCTTCATTATACCGGGCTGAAGTTAGCTGCCAGCTCAAATTGAGCTGGCAGCTGCCAGCTCGACTCGTAGAAGTTAGCTGCCACTTCGTAATTTCAAACGCGGAAGTGGACATTTTAACTGCGATGTGATCTATTAACATCTACTAACTCACTACCAAACTTTCAAACGTTTTCCTCAAAGCACAACCGATTTATAACCATAAACGTTTACTCATTTTATCCGAACTTGACTTCCGGTTTGTTGCACTGATTTGTAACAGAAATATGTGGTTTCGAATAATCGTTTACCTTTGAATCGCGGGTTTTATTACTGTTCTATCTGTGTAACAGTTACAAGATATGGTTAGATTTCTTTATATTGAACACCACAAATCGCTGAAAGTTGTAAAACTTGAAATAAATGAGCGAGAAGGCGAAATATAAAGATGTAACACGATGCTTATCGGCCTAGCTTGAGCTTTCGATCTCAGGAATTTGTATATCTGTTGCAATAACTATGTGACTCAGGTCAGTCATTCACGAACATTGGCAATAGTTTCCTTTTTATATATTTCATTTCTTTAAAATATTACTAACGCAATTAGTGGTTTAATAACCATTCACCAAAAAAAGCAAGCTTCTTTCTGCTGCTTGCCGGCAGCCGTGTACGTGATATATACGGTATCTTACCTACCCAGCACTAAGCAGTCACTCACATCAAGGCAATCCGCAGTCCTAACCTTTTCAGTATGTTGGAGCAAAAATTAAACTTTTACACCAATTTGAAATGAAATCCATCACAGTAATTCATCTTTGAACTTTCATACATGATTGTTGCGTTTTAAATATATTGAAAATCATTTTTCAATCAAGCCTCCTCTAGTTTGGGCAATATTCGGTTCCATGCACTGAGTTTCGATTCGCAGGATCTATTTCCGTCTCTTTGACTTTTCGTTCGCAAACCTAATACAGAACTAACTACTACTTCTAAGTCATTTTCACAAGTACTAGACTACTTTCCTCCATATGCCACCTCCCGGAACAGATGCCAGAAAACTACGATTTCATACTTGAAAAAATTTGGAAACCTTAACAGAATTTCCATATCCGCACCGATCTAATAAAATTCGCTGCCAAAAACTCGTCTTAAAATTTTCACTACTAAGACATCTTTTCTATCAAAAATTCGTCGTAAATGCTTCGCAGCCAACAAATCGTAGTAAAAAATATTCACTACAAAAAATTTTCACCTAGTATATTCAGTACAAGAGATAGAACAAGTTACAAGGGAAAAGTTAATATTTAACCCAAAAATAAAAACTACAACATATATGACGGTGCATTCTCGTTTATTCGCTTTATCGTCAGCTTCAACAAAATTCATTCAACGGCTCTTTCTTGGGAGTTGAAGGTATAGTTTTTAGACAGGGTGTGCTTCTGGTAAGCTTTAATTGCGGTACGTTCGGGTCCTTCGATTAATTGCTCCTGATATACGGTAGAGAAATCAAGGTTTTATGATACGTATGAATGCTTATTTTATCACCCTTTGAAAAGGGCTGTAAGTCTTGAAGAAACCGTTTCCTGTACACGAGTAATATGTTCTACGGTGCCGACATTTTCGAGGACACATAACAATGGTTCGTCACAAGGTAAGTCCAAAACATTACTAATTGCACAAGGAGATGTGGTACCCCTTGCACGAGGGATATTCATACTAGAAAATCAAACATTTTATAACGACAAAACTCCACATGATTTTGCCATCCCCTGTCAATATTTGGGGAATTTGTCGTTCTAAAATGTTTGATTTTCTAGTGATTCTCAAACTACACTTGATCCACAGAGACGAAGGTCACCGGCCACGTTTCCTAATGTGTCGTAACGCGGGACAAGTAAGGCTTACTCAGTAACTGACATCGTTACTTAGATCGTTATCTGCCATATCAGTTTTGAGAGTTCTTTTCATCTTCGTGTCGCTTTCAAATGCTGTTTTAAAGCCAAAAGTATGTTTGTCTATCAGTGCCACAGCATACAGCGAATTGCAATTGTTGTTTCCTTCTCTTAATGATCAGCCGTAGCCCCTAGCTTGCTTAGTTAATAGCAAATCAGTTCAATTCGACCCCGTTAGGTGAGTTCCAATTAAGGTTACCATTAAAAATTATTGAGAAACTAGGCTGCATTATTTGTTACTCTGTAATATTAGTCTCGCTGACAGAAATACGGGGATAAAGTTCAGATATTATCTCGGAACCGTATTCTGAGCTAGGGTCGAGTATTCCCGCTCAGTACTTGTGTAGAGTATGTTTTGGAGACCTTTGGAGACCTTAAAAAATGCATAGGACATAGGACTTAAAGAATTGTAAAACTCGTTTGATGCAGCGATTTTCAAGTGAATTTTTTTGGAGCTGACGATAATATAAATTAATAAGAGTGCACCGTCATATGTTGTAGTTTTTATTTTTGGGTTAAATATTAACTTTTCCCTTGTAACAATGGAAAATATTAAGGCAGACTTGAGCACATAGTGCTCTACCAAAACGGTTTGCGATGGTGCTCTCGATGCTTGCGATAGGGTCTGCAGGTATAAAGGCATTCGCTCCGCGAGTTTCAAAAGAATTGAAAATCTTCTTACAAAGTTATTCAACTTTGAACACACCTATGTCTTCCTCAGATTCATTTCCGGTGCGTTGCAAATTCAATAGTCGTTTTTTGCTAAAGACTATTCCTTTAACTCCCAAGAAAGAGCCGTTGACTGAATTTTGTTGGAGCTGACGATAAACTGAATTAATAAGAGTGCAACGTCATATGTTGTAGTTTTTATTTTTGTTTTATTTTTGGGTTAAATATTAACTTTTCCCTTGTAACAATGGAAAATATTAAGGCAGACTTAACCGCATAGTGCTCTACCCAAACGGTTTGCGATGGTGCTCTCGATGCTTGTGATGGGGTCTGCAGGTATAAAGGCATTCTCTCCGCGAGTTTCAAACGCATTGAAAATCTATTTACAAAGTTATTCAACTTTGAAGAGATCTATGTCTTTCCCAGATTCAAATCCGGTGCGATGCAAATTCAATTGTCGTTTTTTGCTAAAAACTGTTCCTTCAATTCCCAAGAAAGAGCCGTTGAATGAATTTTGTTGAAGCTGACGATAATCTGAATTAATGAGAGTGCACCGTCATATGTTGTAGTTTTTATTTTTGCGTTAAATATTAACTTTTCCCTTGTAACAATGGAAAATATTAAGGCAGACTTGAGCGCATAGTGCTCTACCGAAACGGTTTGCGATGGTGCTCTCGATGCTTGCGATGGGGTCTGCAGGTATAAAGGCATTCGGTCCGCGAGTTTCAAACGCATTGAAAATCTACTTACAAAGTTATTCAACTTTGAACACACTTAGTATGTACAACCGCAGATTCTTGTTCAATCTCTTGTACTGAATATATAATAGGTGATTATTTTTTGTAGTGAATAATTTTTACTACGATTTGTTGGCTGCGAAGCATTTTACGACGAATTTTTGATAGAGAAGATGTCTTAGCAGTGAAAATTTTAAGACGAGTTTTTGGCAGCGAATTTTATTAGATCGGTGCGGATATGGAAATTCTGTTAAGGTTTCCAATTTTTTTCAAGTATGAAATCGTAGTTTTCTGGCATCTGTTCAGGGAGGTGGCATATGGAGGAAAGTAGTCTAGTACTTGTGAAAATGACTTAGAAGTAGTAGTTAGTTCTGTATTAGGTTTGCGAACGAAAAGTCAAAGAGACGGAAATAGATCCTGCGAATCGAAACTCAGTGCATGGAACCGAATATTGCCCAAACTAGAGGAGGCTTGATTGAAAAATGATTTTCAAGATATTTAAAACGCAACAATCATGTATGAAAGTTCAAAGATGAATTACTGTGATGGATTTCATTTCAAATTGGTGTAAAAGTTTAATTTTTGCTCCAACATACTGAAAAGGTTAGGACTGATTGCTTTGAGCGAGAAATCGTTTTAGTTGTGAAGCCTTGATGTGAGTGACTGCTAAGTGCTGGGTAGGTAAGATACCGTATCACGTACACGGCTGCGCGCAAGCAGCAGAAAGAAGCTTGCTTTTTTTGGTGAATGGTTATTAAACCACTAATTGCGTTAGTAATATTTTAAAGAAATGAAATATATAAAAAGGAAACTATTGCCAATGTTCGTGAATGACTGACCTGAGTCACATAGTTATTGCAACAGATATACAAATTCCTGAGATCGAAAGCTCAAGCTAGGCCGATAAGCATCGTGTTACATCTTTATATTTCGCCTTCTCGCTCATTTATTTCAACTTTTACAACTTTCAGCGATTTGTGGTGTTCAATATAAAGAAATCTAACCATATCTTGTAACTGTTACACAGATAGAACAGTAATAAAACCCGCGATTCAAAGGTAAACGATTATTCGAAACCACATATTTCTGTTACAAATCAGTGCAACAAACCGGAAGTCAAGTTCGGGTAAAACGAGTAAACGTTTATGGTTATAAATCGGTTGTGCTTTGAGGAAAACGTTTGAAAGTTTGGTAGTGAGTTAGTAGATGTTAATAGATCACATCGCAGTTAAAATGTCCACTTCCGCGTTTGAAATTACGAAGTGGCAGCTAACTTCTACGAGTCGAGCTAACTTCAGCCCGGTCTTCATTATGAAGATGTACAAAAACAAAGCCCGCTTATTGAAAGAGCAAAATGAATTATTTACATTCAATATATTAGACATGAAAGCTTATTTGTATAAGCTCAGTAAAATCCCTATTATTACAATTCATAAGGTACATGTCATGAACCCGGAAACAACTCTTTTATTAATCAGATCAAAAATGGAAGGATGAACGATTTGATCATAGTTGCTCTTTGATCATAGTTGCTCTTTAATGAGGTTTGAAGTGTAAATTTAAAGTATTTTTGTATTGTAATATGTATGTTTTAAGTTCGTTCAGTTAGTTGTTGGTAGCAAAGCGATGTATACATTTTTGGCTAAAATTTGAGAGATGTGACGACTACCAAGAGCAAACCGCACACTTTTAAGCATTACATTGAATCAAAATCTTACCGTCCTGGTTTCTTGAACTCAAATTACACATGCATGGACAAAATCCAATTGCAATGACTCCAGTCAGAATCTGAGTCCTCAACACATGGGGATGCTGAATGAATATGAAGCAGCATTAGTGACATGTGCTTACGGCGAGATATATTTATGTCCATGTTTACATTGTGGTCGCTGAACGTGCGCTTAATTGGTTGATTTCTGACATTGTCGACATCGTTACCCAATGAAAAAGCAGATCAATACAAATCGGTAGGCGGGTCTGTGAAAGTTTTGAAATTTGACTCTTTAAAACGCCATTTCCTGCATTCTTGAGATGAAAATCTGATCTCGGGCCCAAAAATAGATTGTTTTATCTTTCTACCATTAATGGTACTATCTATCCTTACTACTAAAATATAGTTAGATTGATTGGAAAGTTTATTTTACTTCCATTTCGAGGGGTTGAATGGTTAGTCTTGCTAACAGGCCATAAAGTGCTTATTTTCAGTGCTGTGACACTGGGTTTTTAGGGTCCACTCAAACATTCTTCGCAGCGTTTCAACTTTCAAACTTTATACACATTCAATAGATTGTTACTTCTTTTTACCCTTGATGTGAGATTTGGACATTTCAATGCTCGAAATAGAACGAAAATAAAATTTTAATCGAACCCATTCGAAGAGTAACTCGATTAGCCCAAAATTGTAGAATTTCAAACATGCAGAATTCTCCCTTGTGGCACCAGACCTAAATATCCCTTCTAGGCATTTTATGGAAGGTGATAAGGGTCATTTTCGCTACCACGTTGTTGTGAAGTGGTACCGCGTTGCGAGGCGACAACGTGGTACCGCGTTGTGAAGCGTATGAAAGTGGAAGCGACAACTTATCGGCTTACGTACTATTTTGTAGAATTATGCAATAAAACCTGCGGCACAATGCGATTCCGAGGAGTAGGTAACCGTTAATTTATTCATTTCGCTAACTTCTCAACTTCTCCCATTTCAGACTTATGACCATCTAACTGGTCCTTTATCGACTCAACTAGAACTATAGTTCGGTCAGTATAAAAAGATAAGGTTCATCCATTAATAGTGGAACAATCCATAGAGTGCTTTGTTTCAGTTCGGTTCCATCAACACAATGATTCAGGTCCTTCGCTCAGATTTAGTCGCGGTGGTGTTGATGGTATACCATGGTAAGTTTGTTCTGATATGGCATTTAGAACTGTCGAGTCCCAAGTTTCGAACGCGTGAAAACTTTTTTTTGTGGTCCTTAAATACTTGGAGGAGGGAATTCGGTGAATTACATTGTACGTATTAAACTCAAACCAGTTGATCGAAATCCAGAGGGAAACTCATGAAAAGCGAGTGTTGCAATTTCTTAATTAAATATAAATCGATACTGATTGATTATCGATTTATAATAGACCAGTTCGCGGTGTTTGTATATGGGAATCAATGGGAATCCCATGCCAAATAAAATCCGTAAAATCGAATTTCTGAAATATTCTTCAGATACAAACTTAAGATACCAGGTAAGAGATTAACATATCGAAATCGTAAATTTTCACGCGGAATTTGATTCGTTTTTACAGCGGACAATGTATAAAAAACTGAAAACACGATTGCACGCTTCCCAGCACAGCTACATCCCTCAAATTGCGATCAGTTAATCTTTTACCTGTTATCTTAAGTTTGTATCTGAAGAATATTTCATATATTCGATTTTACGGATTTTAATTGGCATCGGATTCCCATACGAACACTGTATTTCGCGCTATGTTTGCACCCCTTTCAAAATGTCGGAATTTACCGCGAACTGGTCTATTATCGGGGGATTTATTTTGGTGGATTGCTGTTAGAAAGGATTTCAATTGAGTGTCGGAAGTGGTTTGGTTTTGCGTTTACTAAGCTCTCCTATTGGCTGAGAAAGTAAACCAACCAATCAGAATTCAAAGCAAAACCAAACGAAAATTGCTTTTGGTTTTGCTTTGGTTTGTCATTGGCTCACAGGGAAGCCATTTATGAGTTACTTGTGATTACTCGCTCCTATGATTGGCTGGCTGTGGGTAATTTGCGTTTGGTTTTACTACACTCAACTGAAAACCGCTCTATTTATATTTGCTTGTTTGTTGCT
This sequence comes from Actinernus sp. WN-2022, assembly GCA_030867875.1. Taxonomy (NCBI): domain Eukaryota; kingdom Metazoa; phylum Cnidaria; class Anthozoa; order Actiniaria; family Actinernidae; genus Actinernus; species Actinernus sp. WN-2022. The sequence continues at coordinate 59,186,829 of JAOWCC010000936.1, forward strand.
CAGTTCTGATATTGTTTTTAACGACTGTTACTTAAGGCACGTATACAGCGTATACCACTCCGTATTGTTCGAGAAATACGTAAAATCCCGCTTCTAGCTTCTGGCCTTATACCACTTCCTAAATGGTTTTCTGGTGGGGGCTTTGGTATAACGGGAATGACAAAAACGTTCTGAAATGAATTAACAGAAAACGACATAACAATCATATCCTTATTAAATTGTTCCTTTAGTAAATTAAAAGAGGTGAGAAACTGTGGAGGAGAGCGCTTATAGCGGCAATTTTATGTTCCAGACTGATGAACTTATATATGAACTGGGTGAAAAGGTGGCCTGTGCCCATTCACGTGTTTAGCAACTTTTGGAGTTTTGAGCATCTTTGAGCAGTTTTCTTCCAAACGAGCAACTTTTGTCTTCCAAAGCAACGTTTGAGCAACAAATGAGATTATTACTCGGGCCAGCCTGTGGCTGGCGCGAGTCAAGGTTTCCAAACGTTTTTTTTTTCGAAGTCGAGCTATTCCGCCACCGACCAATGAGATTGCGCTTTCTTTCAAGTTCTGTTCGATGGACAACACGTGACAGGATCAACCAATCAAATTCGATACCGCTCGGGGCACTTCCGATATTTGTAGCTTGAGGCAAAGTTCGATAATTTTCCATTAAAGGGAGCGAAAATTTGGGCAATTGTTACCCATTATTTTGCTGAAACCAAAGGTTTCTTCAACTGAAATAGCAAGATGTTCAGTTATTCTAGGGCTAACAGGACTTGCAGGGGCTTTCGATGGAAAATGTTCTCACATTTACGAAAGGGATGGCCGGAGACGTGATGGTTTTGGTCAACCTCGTCCCCAGGGTCTTCTCGGTCAGATCCAAGATGGCGGCTACTCCGAGAAAAGACCCTGGTAAAGCTGGATCACGTGATCAAATACTCCCAGATTTTGCAATTGGGAGTATTTTGTCACGTGATTTGGCAATCTAAGATGGCGGCGAAGCTAAATATGGGAATAGTTCATGACGTGTGCAAACCATAGGTATCCCAATCCGAAGTAAGTGAGAAGCGATTAACGGTATTTCCACGCGGCGAACGATGCAGTGAAAACAGGTCTACTAAATGGCTCGAAATGGAGTTTACTTGGATAAAGAAAACGTGGAAAGGTATCACAAAGCTACCAGGATGTATCTAAACTAGAAGAGAATCCTAAAAAGCCGTTAATTTTCCGTTAGCGTTGAAGCGAAGCGATCGATAGCACATGTTCAGGTTTAACGGCTTCTCCTGGCTTTCCCACTGATGAAACTTACCAGAAAACTACCCAGTAATGCACTTCATCTATTGCTCTATCTACCTAACGGGTGTTAAGGTTATTTAAAATCATTTTATTGATAAAATTTGAGCAATCGAATCTATATACAAGTTCATCTCTCTGGACTCAGTCCGTTTGGCCAATAAAAAGCATTGTTAGGACAACCCTTGCGTCATAATCGAAGAGCCAGAATACGTGACAGTTCAGTCTTTACCAGGGTCTTCTCTTGGAGTAGCCGCCATCTTGGGTCTGATCGAGAAGACCCTGGGGACGAGGTTGGGTTTTGGTCCAATAATCCACGGAAACTGAACGAAAACTGTATTTACTGCTGCATCTATTAAAGTGCCATAGGATTGCAGTGCTGCGTTGTTGATATTAGCGAAACGCTCTTCGTTGGTACCATCACACACTGTGAAGAGGTGAAATGAGGGATTTTGATTGTTTAAATGTTGGCTGTTTACCGCCAAGTACTCTCCTGAAGTACTCTTGAGACAACTGGGAAGTCTTGAAGCCAGTCTACTAAGACTTCAACTCAAGAGTCGCAAAAGCTGGAAGTGAACAGTGATTGACCCTTGTCTTTGAACGCAAACGGAATTATCTGAACTGGTGAGGCTGAAATTATATATACGCACACAAATCTTACTTGTTCCCTACTTTTAAAATTTTATGATGTGTAATGACTAATACCTGTATATATTTAATGGAGACTGTAATTCGAACTGGAAATTAAATCGATCGAAAATTGAACTGTATGTGACTTCATAGAGACCAAGAAGAAAAAGTTGAAATCGTTAAAAGAATAACAGAACTCATAACCCATAAACAGAACTGGAGAGGCTAGGTCAGTGTTATGTGAAGTTGAAATATTATAATTACTGGGAGCAGTTGTAGCAGGCCTTTTGCAGTAAACAGTCATGTGCTGGTATAATACTTTGTAAACAAATGAATTGAGTTTGTGATCTCCATGGGAAAGACATTGCCATGGATCATCAGTGCTGGATGGCAAGCTATCTTTCAAAAAGGCTATTTTATAAAGATCGACAATCGATTGGAGGTGGAAAATAGCACTTACAAACAGGTTTTGCTAATGACCCTACCAATCTTGTACAATTGACTTTAAATACATGTATATGAAATATATTTGTTTGCCATATAGTACAACCACATGATTGAATTCCTGCAAAAGGTCATGCCATTATTTATAAATTACCATGACCATCAGTAGTGAATCAATTATCTGGCTCCCTTAGCACAGACTATGACAGTAGCACACACACATGCTACTAACAACTCAATGAACTACATGTATTCACCTATTCCTACATGTAGGTGGCCCGAGTTAAGGCCACTCGGGGCCTCTTGTTTCGATATTGAATACGCATTTATAAGTGTCTCACTAGTTTGGTCCACATATATTAACAGTTAGTGAACAGTCACATGTATTTTAACATTTAGTTGCAATTGCAGGACCGTAGATAACGTATTTTGATTAGGAGGAGACTGAACTATTTTTTATAGAATGCCGCCGAAAGTTAGACTGTCTAGGGGGTCCAGCAGCCTCAAGGCCCGCCATTTTTGTTGAATGAAATAGTGGCAACAAAAGTTATAAATACAAGAACTGAAGAAGAGGGCGCTACTGCATGAGAACCATGCATCGTGATTTCAACATTGACTTATTATGAGCCGTTTCTGTTTGAACAATAACAGCCTAAACACTTCTTCTGTTATCTTTGTCAAAGTATATATTTTTGGACCTTAAGTCAATGTTAAGTCAGGTTTTTTTAGGTAACTATACTCCCATGTATAAGCCATATAGGTATGTACCGTGGGATATGGTATGGTTTTTGAGGTGCCGGACCCTTGAATAGGTTCTCAAATTGTGTATTATCATACTTAAATAAAATATCCGATCCTTAAATAGGGTACGCATACGTTTTTTTTCTTTTCCCTATTAAACTCTATAAAATATCGTACATTTGCCGGATCAATGCCGCTAGACGTAACAATCTAAAAATATACGTAAATCATTGCATAGTAATTATAATAATTACTTGTCCCTTGAATTTCAATTTCTCACATTTCAGTTTCAGGCTTTAGAAAGGGAAGCAACTTTCCGATTTTTCACCCTTAAATAGGTTTTGATATCTCCGCGACACACCCCTAGCTCATCCGGCTAAATTTCCGGGTGTTGTAGTTACCAGGGTTAGGGAGGAGAGGGGAAGAGGGCTACGGAGAACCCGGACGGATAAACCCTCGGAGCAGGCTGAAGGCGAGATACCAACAAACTCATCTTAAAAGTTACCAGGGCTCCAACCATGCACGGCCACAGTGGTGAGAGACCAAGCGCTTACCCTTGCGCCACCTCGGCTTCCCGCTCCCCGATAATATTTTGTGGTCGCCTCCTTTTTGACTTTTTAACTCCGATTCGAAATGATAAGTGCCAGGAAGTTCGACGACGTGCTTTATTTTAAGCAACAGTTGTTAATAAAAAAACATCAGCAGCAAAACAGTTTTCAGCGCGGCTTCTACGAGTACGATTGGTACTGAGGGTACTTGTGATCTTGGTTGCCAGTACACGAGTCAGTTGGATGTACACCTAATAAGCTAAGTGATTTACCGGGAGTCAGCGAACAATGCGACAGTCTTACTGGAAAAGGTTCGTAACTGAAAACTGAGATTAACCTGAATAGACGAGATTGCTGCGAAAAACCGCGTTCTCTATGTAAAAGGTACTGCAGTCGCGAAATTCGTGAATTTTTCAGTGCGAGTGGTGGAGTGGGGCCCCCTATGCAAAATGCTGGCTACGCCCCTGGAATTATTGTGTTGATGGAACCGAAACAAACAAAGCACTCTATGGTTTGTTCCATTATTAATGGAACAACCTTTTTATAAACCGAAATAGTTCTAGCTGAGTCGATGATAGTCATAAGTCTGAAATGGGAGTTGTGTCACATCAGAGAAGTTAGCGAGATGAATAAATTAACGGCTAACCTACTCCTCGGAATCACATTATGTCGCAGGTTTTATTGCATAATTCTACAAAATAGTTCTTAATCTATGCCTAGAAGGTATATTTAGGTCTGGCCTGGGTGCAACAAGGGAGAATTCTGCATGTTTGAAAAGCAATAATTTTGGGCTGATCGAATTACTCTTTGAATGGGTTCGATTAAAATTTAATTTTCGTACTGCCATTTCTCTTCAGGAGTCTTTATATATTGTCGCAGAGATATGTGATATGATGTTTCTGAAAACTATCGGTTTTTCCACGTAGAAACGTCACAGGTCAACGCCCCATCCCCAAACGTCTTTGGACGTTTCTGGTGGAAAAATCGATATGTGACGCTTCCCTAAAATTTGAAAGTTGAAATGCTGCGAAGAATGTTTGAGTGGACCCTGAAAACCCAGTATCACAGCACTGAAAATAAGCACTTTATGGCCTGTTAGCAAGACTAACCATTCAACCCGTGGAAATGGGAGTAAAATAAACTTTGCAATCAATCTAACTACATTTTAGTACGGTAAGGATAGATAGTACCATTCATGGTAGAAAGATAAACAAAATCTATTTTTGGGTCCGAGATCGAGTGGACCTCTTAACCCTTCTGAAACTATGAATATGTATGTCAAAAGTTAAGAATTATTGGGGGTGGGGGGCTAAAGCTCCCCCAGTTCCGCCGTACCTGATTTGAACTCTCGCATCTAGTGTATATTTACCCAAACATCCTAAAATTTTCTGTGTCAACATTTTATACATTTTAAACAAGAGGCCCCGAGTGGCCTTAACTCGGGCCATCTAGGCCTAGGTATTGAATACATAGAGTTCTAGCATATTTTGTCATATACACTGTATACATGTATGGTTAGTGCTAGGGGAGCCCGAGAATTGGTTCACTACTGATACTCTTGTGATAATTTATATGTAATGGAACTACAAATGTCAAAATGCCCCACGTATGCCTGGAAAGGTGGGGGTCAGGTTTGGAAATGATAGAGCCATAATACACACAACACACACATACATGCTGTACATGTACATTTCAGCCACAATTTCTTTCAATTATGTAGTTAAATATTACTTTCTTTTCAATAATAGTTCCTTGAGGATCTTTAGAATTATAAAAAGTTGGTATGGGTGTTGTTGATGGAAGTGCAATGGTTAACATTTGAGTAGTAATTCCAAATAATGTTTCTTGGCTATTCCTTGTGAATATTTAGAATGTGTCATTCTACATGTGAAATAAAGTCATCTATCTAGATCTGTCTAGATGTTTGAGTAATTCTCAATAACGAACCAGAGGAGATGATTGGGGTTGTAAACTACAGCTAGACCACCATTTTCAAATATTAGTGAGCACTGTACTAGTGTTCATTTTCTACATCTTGAAGGAGACTGAAACTTATAATGGCAGGCCACAAACAAACATGCAATTTCCACTCATTTTTTCTATCATTGGGGTCACAGCAAGTTTAATTTTCATTCCCGAATAATTCTTACAGTGCGACTACTGAAAGCGGGCCACTTAGACAACGAGAACCAATCACATTGTAGAACGAAAACAAAGCATATTCAGATTTCTGCCAAGTCAAGTAGTATTGTTCTTTGCCAGCTGTTAATTGGCTACACTAAAGTCACCGAAGTTGTAATGCTTTGTTTTCGTTCTGCAATGTGATTGTTCTCGTTGTCTAAGTGGCCCCGCTTTCAGTAGTCGCACTGTAAAAGTACTGGTACCCCTGACCGAGTAAAAGTGCCGATGCTGAACTGGAATGGTCAGATCCAAGAACTGAGGAATTGGGCCATTTACTACTATATTTGATGCCATTACTAACAACAACAACAACATTTATTTTCTCAAATGATGATGGAAATGTAGAGTAATAAGGCATAATAAGAAATACAATTATAAGGTGGGTCCATTGGGTTATCTTAAAGTGCATACATGTATAAGTCCAAATTAGTGCTGATGACTCACTTAATTCACTTGCTTATTTACTGGCTTGACCATTTGGTTGTAGTTTATATCGTTTTGACAACGGAAGCTGTACCATTTGGTAACACGGTAATCCATTTCTAATTTACCTATTCTGTTTCACAAATGATAGCTAGTCTGTCTGCATTAACAACATTAAGCTTTAACTATTTAACGATTGCCTGTAATAATTCAACATGGCAAGCTAAACCACTCGCATTTTGTAATTTCGTATTCAGTTTATGTATTTTTGGTGTTGACGGCCGCCATAATTGTCTCGTGTAACATGATATGCATTAAACATCGTCGCCAAAATATCGTCGATAAAAATCGTCTCGTGTAAAGAGGGTCTGAGTTGTCAGTTAAACTTTTGCCCATTTGTCAGTTGTCAGTTAGCCCTAACTAGTTAATCATTACTAGAGAACGTTTATAATTTGAATATCTGGGGATTGACTGCAACCCATCTATAGAACGGACAATACAAAAACAGGTCCCACAGAGTTCCAAATTATTTGATATACACTATATATTGGTTTTAGAAAACGATATCTCATACGATGCAGGAAAATATAGCTTTAATAATTAGCACTTTCATAAATTCAGGTTTGTGAAGGGTTAAACATAGGGTAATCCCCCATCTACTTCCTCTCTACGTAGAGTAGCGTTGATATATTTACAATGCTTTACTAGATGACGTAACTGAATGTAGTCTATATCGTTATGACGTCAGGTTCGTTATGACGCGCCCAATCTTTCCAAATTGTTTTATACCGCTTACTTCCGCTCAAATAAGGACGACTTGTGGCAAGTCTAAACCTCACCTTGCTATTCGTGAACCTCTATAAAGCCAATCTTGCTAAAATGTAAGAGCGCTGTGTCAAAGTTCACCGCTCCTCGAGCGCAATACTTTCCGTGTACCTACTTTCTGTTTGGACAACGTTTCGAAAAGCAGTATTAATGCAAGAATGGCGGACATTTTCTTTACATAGTTTACGAGTCTTCGACATGAAGGAGGTATGAGGTATACATAGTATGTCGCTTGACCAATTCAGGTTTGACTCGTGTAGAACAAAATGTGAATTTTCTTGTGTTTTCCTTGTATTTCCGTCCGGAAATTTCCTCTACAAGATTTAATCAATTCTAACTCGAACTTCAAAATTATATCACCATAATTTTTTTTCTGATTAACGACGGACTTCAAGATAAAGCCGGATCGGGACATGCAGGTCGATTTTATTGTCATGTACCACGATATACCCGTTTATTTCAACGGCTTATTTCCAATACAAAATGTATTAATGCAGTCCTGAAGGGGGGTTGATAAAAATTCGCAGTAAACGCTATCTATAGACAAAAAATAAGTTTAGCAAAAAGCATGAGGGATGTTTCTGAAAACTATCGATTTTTCCACGGAGAAACATCACAGGTCTAAAGCCCCCCACCTCCAAACTTCGCTGGACGTTTCTCGTGGAAAAATCGATATGTGACGCTTCCCTTATTAAATGCTAAAATTACGCTGCTCAAACTTTAAATGCTAAACTTACGCTCTGTACATATATACCGAGCGTAATTTTAGCATTTAATTAACTGCTAAAGTTTGAGATCGTTTATATTATACAGAGTGTAAGTTTAGCAATTAATTAACTGCTAAATACTGATACAGAGCGTAATTTTAGCATTTAATTAACTGCGAAAGTTTGAGTTTGTATAATATACAAACTCGTTTTTGTGCGAAATTTATATTTTATCTATAGAGTAATGAAACTACGAATTTAGCAAATGTCAAATGACCGCTCCTGAAGGTAATTGTGATCTTCAAGCAAACATGTATCAATAAAAGGAACCCAAATCAAAGCTTTAATTAAGAATCAAACATATTCAGGTGTTGCAAACACGGCACGCAGATATATGTACTGTATGACAAGGATACGGATGCTCTTATTGCTGGTTTTCACTCAATCCCCAGAGATTCAAATGACAAAGGGCATGGCGACCATGTTGGTGTACCTAACAAAAGAAGCTAACGAAGAATCTATTGTTAAAGGTACACCAACATGGCCGCCGTGACGTCACGTGCAAACCAGCAATTAACCGCCGTGAATACGGCAAAGGAATATATATATATAGGAGATATGTGTCATAGAAGAGGCCCTGTTAAGGTTGTGTGATTATGGATTATTAGGGTTTTCAGAGAAGGATACGGATTATTGGCAACTAAATAAAAGGATTACGGATTATTTGGGTTGGTTTTAGGATTAAGGATTATTATCACATCGATGACTTACGGATATTTGCGTTTACAAAACAAGGATACGGATTATTTCCAAAATTTACCCAGGATTACGGATTATTCAGAAACCTACTTAACTTTCTTTGAAATTTTCATTGAAGCTTTATTTGTTGGATTTTATATTTATTTAGATCATGATATCCTCGCTTCGTCGTGGCTGGCTGAAAGTCAAGCATATGCAGATGAACTGATAAACAACCTTACATTTCACCGCCAGAAGTCTCGATATCTGATACTGAGTAATCAGCCTTACGGTATAATGCACTTATCAGCGGCCATACCGGCGGGTACACCCCGGCGAACCCCCGGGCTTTTGTAAAATGCTGTCAACAAATCCCCGGGGCAAAATTTCTCCACCAACAGTCCCTACCCCCGGGACACAGGAGTGAACATCCGAAGATCGAAAAAGTGGCACCCATCCTATTAAAAATATGTCCGGTAGAGTATCAATTTAGGGCCGACGGCAACAACGCCGAAACCGTCGATTTATATTTCACTCGCACCTATATAACCACGGAACTACATTAACACGCGACCTGGTGCATCCTCCACTTTTCGCTGACGGTTATATTAAAAGACTGGTTCCATAAAATCGCAACGATCACAGCTTCTCGATAGCAAGGATCACAGAATTCTTTCTATATCTCCGATCGCGAATGCAAGGATAGTAAGGGTAGTAACACCTTCATCGCAAGGATCGCAGTTTTGGTTTCCATGTGATCCGAGGGTCGCACGACACGATTTTCTTCGATCGTTGCGATTATTATTGAATCACGCTTTTAGTGATATGTAATGTAATGTGACAAAGAAAGACTTTTAATACTTGCTTTATACATTTAATCAAAACAGTACAATAACAGAAAACTTCATTACCTAATCCATCTTTGCAATGAACGTGACGAACAAGGCGAAGAACTCTGCAAATGTGCATCCGGCAACCCATTCGATCCCATGTGCTTTGAAAGAATATAACCGCTGACCAATTAATTGCAAATCCCGCGGGTCTGTCCCGCGGGTATCATCAGTGAAGTGAGAAAACGATCTAAATCCCCGGACCCAGGGACATAAAATTATGACAAAAGTGAACAAATCCCGTGGGATGTCCGCGGATGTCCCCGGGGTGTACCCCCCGGGATGGCCGCTGATAAGTGCATAATCTATTTTTAGAAAACGATTGAGTTCCAGGAGAATAAAAAAGCTTTGCGGTTTTCTCCAGATAAACTCGTTCTGAAACTCCCGGGGGGGGGGGGGGGGGGGTACTCCTGTTTGTGACGTATTATGTATGTGCCGCCCGGGTGGGTCAGGGTTTTGAGCTCCGTTTGGGCAGGTAGGGTCAGGGTTTTGGCCTGATTTGGGCAGATCAGGGTCAGGATTTGAGTATAATTTGGGTGCAGTCAGGGTCGGTGTTCAGTATTTTTTAGGCAGTTAATTTTTTTAGCTACTATGTCAAAAAAAGACATTCTGTTGCCGCATTTTGATCGTCTGCCCACATGCAAGCACTGAGGTTCCCGTACTTCAGTACTTATCTATGTACTTCATCTGCTGATTTGTTTACCCAATGCCACGTCCCGACTTGAAATGTTCCGTATTTTGCATGCAATCCCGGTACGCGGTATACCGGCCGGGATATATATCCGACCTTGTTTTGAAAACAATTTAAAGAAGGGGCATTCAGGGGTTTATTTCCCCCAAAAGGGGGCAATCAGGGTTTTGGAGCTCGGATTGGGTCAAACAGGGTCAGGGTTTGACCTCGTACCGTCTGAAAATCAGGCTAGGCCGCCGCGTGATAAACCCCATTGTATCACAGGTAGCCGATTGGAAGCGGTTAGGGCTAGATTCCATCCCCCAGAAGGATGCAATCCCAAAATGCACTGCACTAAAATACTTCATTGAAGTAACGCCTGCTAATCAAACAGCATGCAGTACATAAGTTCTAAAAAAGCGATTGTTGACAGCAAATCCCTCGTGGCGTAAGGGATAGTGACGGTTAGGGTTTCGGTTAATAGATGGGTTAGGGTTTCGGTTCGAGTCTTCGTGGAGCCGATATTTTTACTCGGGCCAGGCCTTCGGCCAGCACGAGTCATAAATCGTAAGTTTTTATTTTTTATTTGTCGTGTCGAGATTTTACGACGTCAACCAATCAGATTGCACCTTCTTTCAAGTTCTATTCGCCACCAATCAGATTGCACTGTGTTGGTCACGTGAGCAGTGGACAACATTGCATGTTTTTCAAGATGGCGACCAGCGGAGTTTTGACTTGGCAAAACCTTTAATGTTAGCTATTATTTTGTATAAACCAAAGGTTTCTTTAAGTGACATGCCAAGATTTGGTGTTTTTTTTCTAAAGCTGAGAGGAGTTTCGTGGAATTTGGACCGGAATTTATCACATATTATGCGACATGCTCCAGCCTCCAGATACAGTACACTCGACATGCCATTGGCCACAGCGCGTCTCCCACGGCCAAATGCACTGGGCACGAGTACATGAACTAACACAAACCCTACCCTGACCCCAAAACTAACCCTAACCGTCACAAAACGAGTTCTCAAGTATTTAGAGGTAGGGCTCACAGGTAAACAGTGAAATAGCGGCGAATAAGATGGAAAACCCTAAAGTGCTGAGAAAAGAACTGGGCATTCCCGGGTTCGAACACGCAACCTCCAGCGTTGAAGCTGAAACAATAACCGCTACACTAACCAGCCGTCGTGTTGAAAGTGCAGTCCTTTTTTTTGTTATAACCTGTCGCGTCGTTGTACTCGGTCCCAGGTCTAATTGGTCTAATCCGAGGTTGGGAGACGCGCTGTCCCTAATGGCATCTGTACACTCGTGTCACTGACAGTCGTCTGACCAGTGATCTGTGATCAACACTATTAAGACAACAGCTTGTAATGCACTTGTCAATGTTTATCCCCAGGGGAGGGGGACGGGCATACCCAGGGGGATTTGACATTTCACCTCATTTTCATGTCAAATTCCCTGCCCAGGGGACAAGTGTTGGTGTCAAATGCCCTTCCTCCCAGGGAAAAGATGCAGTGGTAACACTGTCAATCGGGATCCCAACTTATGTCAAATTCCCCACCCATGGACTCGAGGGGATGGAATCAAATCCCCTGGGTATGCCCGTCCCCCCCCCCCCCCCCCGCCACACTTTATTCATGAGTTCAAGACAATAGAGCCGTGACGTCATTGAATTAATGAGAGCGCCTTAAAAATTAGCATAGCGCCTTAAAAAAGGGGGCTAATTCGGTGCCTCCTATACTACTGGGGTGCTTTTAAACTGATTATATGCACATGTTTATAAATTCTGGAACGAAAATCTAGCATGCGGTACTTGAGCAACTGAGTAAGAATGGACTGAGTTCTTTCTCAGATTTTTTCAAACGAACGATAAATGACTGATGTGGAAATCGCATATGGCGTGTCATTGATACTGGTAAAAATCAATATTTCCTAAACGCAAGACCTGTGCAATGTAAAAGGCACAATTACCACCTAGGTTAACGTTTTATTTAGTTAATATATTTACATAGCCTGAAACCTCTTTATATTTGATTATTATCTCTGGTTTAATATTCGTTTCGGAGCGATTGCAGAATACCCCACTATTTAATTGACTCTTGAATAATTCATCAGTATCTCAAATTTTCATACGAAACCTTTTAAAACTCCTAACCCCAAAATTTAAAAACCCTACCCATTTTAAATCCCAAATCATTCATAGAACGAGTTTAAATACATCTGAATTATAATGGAGAATATATTTGAAAAGTCACCACTTTACTTGAAAATAAATCAAAATAAATCTACATGCAGATCTAGATAGATGACTATTTCACATTAAAACAACACATCCCTAAATATTCACAAGGGATAGCTATTAGCTAAAACGTTACATGTACATGTATGCTACAGTAGCACCTGCTTGGACAGTGAAGTTAGATATAATATTATCAGTCCGGCATGAATCTCACAGAAAAGCATTGATTTCTAAACATGTTAATAAGTATGGTTTGGTAAACCCTGCTAAAACTGCTAAAATAATTGTTTTCTAAAATACACAAAAAAACATCTCAATTAATATTGTAATATTTTTGAGCAAGTTAAGTTCAGAGACAGTGTTATGTGAAGTTGATTTGTTATAATTACTGGGAGAAGTTGTAGTAGGCCTTTTGCAGGCCACAGTCGTGCTGGTATACTACTTTGTTAACGAATGAATTGAGCTTGTGATCTCCATGGAAAAGACGTTGCCATGGATGCTGGATGGAAAGCTATCAGTTAAAAAGGCTATTTTATAAAGATCGACAATCGATTGGAGGTGGAAAATAGCATTTACAAACAGGTTTTGCTAATAACACTACCGATCTCTTACGATTGCCTTTAAATATATGAAATAGATTTGTTTGCCATCTAGTACAACCACATGATTGTATTCCTGCAAAAAGCCATTCCATCATTTATAAATTATCATGAGCAGTGAATCAATTATCTGGCTCCCCTAGCACAAACCATGTATGACACAAACATATGCTAGAACTCAATGAACTATATGTATTCACCTATCCAGCAAAATTTGCTGTAACATGGCATATACATAGTTAAGGAACACAAGAAGACACTGTCGAGTTTTATTCACAAGATTTACGTTGTACTTTTAAAACTAAAAATCCCCATACAAATGCTGTTAAATATTATACAGATCCCAAGCTTGGGCTACCTGTGTATCAGCAACTATGATTGGTCCAAAAGGCTTTGCTCATTTTTTGTTTATAATAATAATAATAATATTTATTAATACAGAGGTGTTTCCACAATGAGTGCCCAATAGCGCTTTACAAATGTTAGTACGAATAATGATAATACAATAAACTATACTGGCAGGTACTTAATGTGAAACTAAATATGTGGATACTAATCAATGATAAAAGTACAATATTAAAATATATCAACTGATCATATGCTTAATGTAAAACCAAAGTGTTTGAATACTAACTAATAATACTTGTAACAATAACACGTAGTGTCAAACTGGTCTACTGTTCATATGCTTTCTGAAATAGGTAGGTTTTCCGCCGCCTCTTAAAATTGTCTAGTGAGTTACAATGTACGTCTTATGTCCTTAGGTAAAGCATTCCATAGTGAAGGCGCAGCGCAAGAATAGGCTCTGTAGCCATATGTACGCAGATTGAATGACGGAAAAACGAGCCTTGTATTAGAGGACGACCTTTAAATACTCATGAAACATGGCTGCCATTGTTTCCCCCCACAAAAGTAGTTTTAGCAACGTTCTAAAATATAGATTATATCCGGCGTCAACTGATCGATGGGCCGCCGCCGATTTCATTGCGTATCGAGACTGCTGGTTATGGACTTCTGATTTAACTTATCTACTGTCATATTAGTGCGACTTTGACCTTATTCATAAAGCATCAAAGCGAGGCTAGGCCAGTTGTCCCAGCTTGTCCCAGGAAGAGAAATCTACAGTCGATGGCGAGGCCTACTCTGGGTCCTTAGGTCGCCTTATGTCGCCTTATGTCGCCCAATGTCGCCATATATCGCCCAATGTCGCCTTATATCGCCCAATATCGCCTTATGTCGCCCTATATTGGCTTATGATATAATATGAAATTACACATTTAGCTTAAATAACTGGTTATTATAAAACTATATTTAGACTGTAAGTGTTTTTGTTTTTAATAATTATTAATGAATACAAATTTATGTATCTCTACACCTACATTGTATATCAGTTGTAGTGACTAAACCTTACTGCCCCCCACCCCCGAGGTCCCACTGCCCTTACATTACCTTACCCCAGTAAATTTCACAATTGCTCTTCATAGTCGAGAACCCCATAAGGTACACATTTGCCTATACGACCGACGAAAAATAACTGTAACTAATTATGTTAATGTGTCTATACACAGCTAATAATAATCTAAACAAGGATCTATACCATAAAAGGGATTTGCTCTACCTCTTTCACACTTGAAAAAAATAGGTACCCGAGGGATTGGTATTGGGAAAGGTATTGGGATGATTGGAAGTGTACATGTATTGTCATGGTTGTGTTCATTATAGGTAGGGGTTATTGGATGCTAGGGTATTCTCAGACAGGTTTAGTACAATGTGCATAAGATGACATGCAGGACAATTAAAGGAAGGGCTAGCTGCACTAGGTAACTGTTTCACTGAGCAGGTTGTGAACATAAATAACAAAAAAAAAAGTAATATGCACATTCAAATCCTGTCCGGTTGTTTGCTGACAGCATCAGAGAAATCCTCGCTTTGTGATTGGATTACGCGTGCCATACGGAATTCTCAATCTGTGTCGGCCTATTGTTCTACTGCAATATAATGGAGATGTGAACGAACAAGTATCGATCCAGAAAGGTTCCTTGGGATTGCTAATGCTTTTCTTCAACTCTGTTGCATTGTCCAGTGCACAAGTTCATTAGACTCCAAAATTAAGCTGTACATAAAGTTATTTTTAGCATGGATAATCAAATTTCCTCTGTATTTGCTACCCATGTTGTAGTTCAGTGCCCTTTAGTACTTACATAATCATACTTTTATGAATAGTGAACATATCAAGGTAATTATTATAATTTATCCAACATGTCTGCCAAAATCCTCCTTGCTCATTATTTATCACTAGTTGAAGTTTATAACACACACATCTCTACCTCAAGTTAAAATGAATGAAAGCCAGGAATTTTATAACATAATAGGAATAGCTATGAGTAGGAGACAAAAAAATAAAATCTTGAATAAATTGACAATGACATGTCGACTGCAGTATACTGTATGTGGAAATATGCATCTACCTGAAATTGTCCGGTTGCATCCAAATCGATGATGGCTTCATTTTTGGGGCCCTAGTTCTTTTGCAACTTGCGTTTAGAACTTCGTGCTTTTACGTGAAGTAAATGGTTCCAGTACAACTACATGTACAGTAGACTATCCGCTGGTCAAGAAAGCCGTGGGCAACTTTGAAAAAGCCTAGGTACTTCATATATGGTCAATTATTGCGTCTTCTTTATTTAAAACAGACTTGCACCATATAGAAGACATATAATAGACCATATATGAAGTACCTACCATTTTAGTGGAAGTCGATCGCTGAACTGGTTTATAAAGCAAAGTGCTGGCTCACCAAGATCAATTATGGAGGCGTTGGGAATTTGTACGACTTTTGCACAAACGTTTCTGGTATTTTCCATGACACAAATGAAGGTAACAATTCCAACTTCCTTGTGTAAACTTGTTATGTCATTTGTTCTTATTTACAAAACCAACGCATCCTTTCTTAATTTTACAGGATATAAGAAGCTTAAATATATAAATAAAGCTACATTGTATAAATTTGTGTCTTTGCCTTTGCCTTTGGCTTTGAAACCTATCTAAACTCAAATTCATAAGTGTTTTTTTTATCGGTACATAGTATTAAGTTATTACAACAATAAATGCATGTATTCAGAGTACTCAACTCTCAAGCTTTATTTTTGTCTCGAAATCAAATAAAGTAACTTATTATTAAAGAAGCTTAAGACTTAATATTCTTACACAATATTTAAGTTGTTATTCCACACCTGCCCACCCCTGTTCCAACATATGTGGTCATGCAGCTATGCAAATGCCCCATGTTTGTGATTGGTTCATTGATGTTTTCTGGTTTTATGACACTCAGCTGAAAACTGCTCTAAAACCAAAACCAACTTAATTATTTTTTAGAGCAGTTTTTAATTGCGTGTCATAAAACTAAAGCCAAAGTACTTACAGAGCCAATCACAGGAGCAAGTGAAAATGCAATTAGCCAATCAGGAACTGAAGTAATTCATGATTGGTTTTACTTTCAAGTGCCAGTCACAAGGAAAAGTAAATGCAATCGTGGATAACTCTCACTAGACGGCGTGATTGCATTTGGTTTTAGTTTAGAACTTGATTGGCTGATAATTAATTACAAAACATTTCTCACAGCCAATAGAAAATATAAGCAAATGCAAAACCAAACCAATTACCGGTACTTATTGTTTTCAACACTCAATTGAAAACAGCTCTATTAAAGAGCCATTAATGGGGGCATTTAAAGTAAAAACAAATGAGTCACTAACCCAATTGGTCAATGTTAAAACATTTGAAATTTAATATCTTAAAATCTCAAAATTGCTGCATGTTACCATGGGTTAAAAATATTACACACATTAGTTGATGTGTTATACATGTAGTCAATATGTACCTGTTCATGTTTATTTTATTTAAATTTTATATGGAAAACATGCATACTGGCATTTTTGATTAAAATTAATCTTTCTAATTGAAATGCTTTCAATCAAAAACTCACAAGTAGTAGTATTATTTTAGATATACATTACAATGTATGGTCAATGAATGTCACCTTATGTATGTGACATGGTAAAAGCCACACTGTCACCTTATTTTACAAACTAATGTTGCCCTACATTGCCTTCTATCACCAAATGTTGCCTTGTATATTGCCTAATGTCGCCTTATAATGCCCAATGTCGCCTTATAATGCCCAATGTCGCCTTATAATGCCCAATGTTGCCTAATATTTCATTGTTTTTTGTAAAAAAATGCTTATGTCGCCTTAAGTCGCTCAATGTCGCACTTCATCGCGGCGACCTAAGGACCCAGAGTAGGCCTATGGCGGAAACTAACGTTCATTTCCTTTATGCCACAAAAGAACACAACAGTGTCGTACGACAGAAACCAAATAAAAGCATTTCTGATCGACTCCAATTTTTGCGATCTTTGGGACAACTGGCCTCGCTCTGATACCATTGTTACCAGACTACTTACCGTGAGGGTGCTTTCCTATGATTGATTGATTCTTGAATTTAATTTAGTGATCGGCAATACAGACGGAATGGCAGCTATATTTCAAGTGAAAGAAGAGTCATCTACTTTAAGAATCCTCCTCCTTGGCAAAGTCTGCGAAATGAAGCCTGAGAAGAAGCAGTACTTTAGAGAAGTATTCAACTCATGACATTTCAACAAGAGCTTTACACCCTTGGTGAAGAAGGCAGCCATCCCACTGTATGTCCTTTATCTCCTGTGGCAGATGATTGGTTTAACGGTGGTGTATGTCCCACGTACAGTCCAATGTTGCCTAAAGGAGAAAGCATCAAGTGCCCAGTGCAACGATTCCATCATCTTTCCCAATGATATGGAGATCGAGCTGGTTTGGTTGACGTCACATGTCATTAACATAATTACGTGCATCTTGGTGCTGATTACGTGGCATGGGAGTTCCTGTTTGAAGCGCATATACCGGAGGTTGATTGTACTCCCTCGATTCTGGTGCTTGATACTTCTGCTTATCCTCTCTTCGATAAGTTTCGTCATCATGCTTGTCAAGTTTAATAGCAAATTCTCCCCCGTTCAAGCCGCCATTCTCTGGGTATTTTTCATACAATACATCTCTATGATAATCATCATCTCATTGCTAAACCACACACACGTTTCAAGTCTTGCTACAAGTGCTAAGCCGTATTCATACAGTGTGAAGATTCTCACAAAGGCGACTCTCGTAGTGCTGTTTCTAGAAAACTTCTCTATCTTTATCCTTGGAACAGTCCAGCTAGGATTTAATGTTACCGGTGTGGACCATTCTACAACGGATTCTCACACCTTTCGCACACTATTTTCAATCCTGCGTCGTTTTGCAAACGTCATGTTCTATTACATTGTGCAGAACTTCTTGTGGACAAAACTTTTTGCTGATAACAAAAATGTTCTCAGTCACATGGAGTTGCTAGAGCCTGAAACAGAGGAAGTGTGCTTAACCCCTTTTAGCCCTTGATGATTAGATGAATTTTGATGACGTCATTGTTTACAAACTGCCTTATTATGATTACTCGATAAACGAGCATATGAATATTTGACATTAATAGGTTGGAAACCTACCTAAAGTACAATGGTTACACATTGCAAGTAGGCCACCAGACCGCAAGGGAGTATGGGATAGGACCAGGAGTATATTATACAGGAGTGTTCCTGTGCCCTTGTGTTGGCCCCTAACACAGTAGATGGTGTGTCTATTTATAGTCGCGAAGTTCTGGTATGCGATTACATTGTCTTTTGTTCTCTTGCACTTTGGTATTTTTAGCAGTTTCAACCGTGTTAATTACAATTTTTCAGTGCATCCTGATTGGTTAAAAGTGACGGCCTTTGTTTCTTCTCGCGGGAAACTCTATACTAAAAATAACTCTACAGTGCATGTTGTGTGACAATACAATGTGGGAAGAGGAACACTCCTCTGTAATATACTCCTGATAGGACAGCATATTTAAATTCTGAAATCGTCAAATGAATCCCTATCATCTGTTTATGATTTTTCGATATGCACACTTTTTTATATTCTTTATATTAGATACTGAATGGAATTTAACTGATTCTGCGTGTGTGGCAAAACCATAACCCTTTCAGTCTGGTAGCGTAGGTAGTACGCTTTTTAATTGACCGACGTTGTTTATTCGAAATAATAACGTGACGGTTGGGTGGCAAGTCATACAACGTCGGCCTCAGTGTCAACGTATAGCAATGTCACATTAAGTTATTAATATATTCAACGTACTGCTCACACACTTGCCACACTATAACCTCATCCGCAGGCAACTCTATATCTGTCCGATGGAGTCTTAATCAGGGGTATGGGAACGAGAAAAGAGGGTCCTCTTCCAACATTATCTCATTAAAATTGTCAAATCGCTTTAAAGTAATGATAATTATAATTCTTCCTGTCGTCGTATCGAAAAACGATTTGAACGGGTAATAATATATCAACTATACTTTATGAGTATGCAAAACATTGGCCAATTTTGTCCATGAGATGACGGAAAACGTGGTAAATAAGAGAAAATATCACGGTAAACTATCGTAAATTAGTTTTTTACAACAACAAACTAAAATAGTGAAATGGAAGTGCCTTGAAAACGATGGAAATTGTGAGAAACGTGATTCTAGCGCGGTATCACGTAGTCCGTGACGCGAGCAATGACGCAATCTGTATTCCGGCTGATTTCCAATGGCAATAAGCCAATCAGAGACGAGATACTGAGCAGACCTGTTATAAAACATGTTGTATCGTTGGACGATGTTAGATGGCGGCGTTGGAATCGTTTGGTCAGGGCTTAAAGGCGCTGTGTCATGGTTGTGCGCATGTCTGGAATCAATGCTCGATTGAAAGGATATGCAATATTCACCTTCAAGACTAGATATACGCATCGCTTGTTAATTATCTTTGCACATTTACACAGCGTCTTTAACGCTGTCCTGTCCATCGCTTTTTCACACCTATACAGAATCAGTAAGAAGATGATAGAATACGCGTCTCAAATTATTTTGCTCCGCACACGAGAGTACGTTAACTGTATGAAAACCCATGACCCATTTGGGATGCGGCCGAACATGAAAACCTCTCAATTATATACAATGCCTGTAGAAAATTCACTCTTTTCACCTGGTAACCATCTTGGATTCAAAGCGAGGCAATCCTTTGTTTTTGCCACGTTAGCCTCGTTTTCACAATCACTCAATACGAGGCTGACCTGGCAAAAGCAAAGTATTGTCTCGCTTTGAATCCAAGATGGTTACCAGGTGAAAAGAGCGAATGGTTGTACTGGAGGGCAAACAAAATCCGACTTCATTTATTTAAACGCACTTGTACGAGATTGTAGTATTTTTAGCAAAACCTGTTTGTAAATTCTATTTTCCACCTACAATCGATTGTAGATATTTCTAAAACTGCGGTTTTAAAGATTGTTTGCCCTCCAGAAAAGTATTTCCCATGGGAACATGAGCTTGACTCATTTCGTTATTGAAGTGATATATCAGCACGTGACTGTCGCCTGGAAAAGGCCCATTGGCAGCCATGGACAGCTGTTTCGGCCTCTTTAGGCCTGGTTCCCACTCGAAAATTATAAGATGAGTGAAAGCTGTGAACCATGTGGGATACGGCTGAATATGAAAACTTCCTTAGTAATTAGCTGCCACGGACAGCTGTTACGGTCTCTATGGGCCTCGTCAGCATGGCGTAGCTAATGCTTAGCGTTAACGCCTTACTGTCGAGTGTCAACGTGATCTTTGTAAACACTCGAACATAAATTATGTATCTCCGCGTGGTCATGTAATATATCCTCTATATAATAAACGGAGTTAGCAATTAGTTTTTAGATCGAACTCGATACTTATCAGCCAATTTGTCATATCGATTATGTCATCCTCTATCGACTTAATGAGAATTATTACTAAAAATTGTACATCGTATGCGATTCGTATACAGGACAGTTTATAAAGCCTAGAGCGAAACTTACTTCCACGTCATCCATTGTCATTAATGTGCCAACAAGAGATCCATTGGTTTCTGACACAAAGCAGCCTTTCAAAATCACGGTTGTACATTAGCATTACAATTGTAATGCTTATCAACACGAAGTATCGCTATAGGGGTAGCTTGATAATAGTTATCAAGTTAAATACAAATCTGTGATTTGTGGTGATGTGTGGTGTGCGTAGTGCAAGTGTGATTTGTGGTGATGTGTGGTGTACGTAGTGCAAGATAAATTCAGTATCTCCAAGAAGCCATGTAATTTACATTTATCCTATAAATCTTATATATTTCAGCCAATCAGAGCTCAGCTTTACTATGAAATACAGGGCGGTATTTCATGGTTTTCTATAAAATACAGAGCGGTATTTCATCGCTAGATCAAGGACAATCAAAATGCAGGAAATTTCGCGCCCTTTCTTTATCAGCCAATAAGAATTCAAGATTTTGAATACAAACTTACTTTACACGACACCGCCCGGTGTGTTTTTGAAGATAAGTAAAATCACTCTAAACCTGAGTGTCAAACCAAGTCAAAATCGAACAAATTTGCTCAAGATGGTGTAGCGGCCTTATTTTAAAATAAAATATTTGCTTGCGAATAAGATTTTTATGTCTTTCTCTGCTCAGTGTTTTTATAATAATTTATGCATGAACTAGGGAGATTGGATTTTGGGGAGGAGACCATTCGAATTGCTGACCCCCCTCTTCAACCTCGTTCCCAGGGTCTTCTCGATCAGATCCACTGAGATGGCGGCTACTCCGAGAGAAGACCCTGGTAAACGCTGAATCACGTGACCAAAAATCTCCAGAAATCCTGGAGATTTTAATCACGTGGTGTGGGCATCCAACTAATACGGAATATTTCATCACGTGCCTACAAACCATAGGTATCCCAATCCGGAGTGAGCGCCGGGATGTGATTAACTGTATTTCCACGCGGCGAACGACGAAGTGAAAACAGGTCTACTAAACAGTTCGAAATGGAGTTTACTTGGATAAAGAAACAGTGGAAGGGTATCACAAAACTACCAGGATGTATCTAAGCTAGAAGAGAATCCTAAAAAGCCGTTCATTTTCTATTAGCGTTGAAGCGAAGAGATCGATAGCACATGTTCAGATTTAACGGCTTCTCAATGCCTTTCTCACAGATGAAACTTACCAGAAAACTACCCAGTAATGCACTTCATCTATTGCTCTACCTACACAACGTGTTTTAAGGATATTTAAAATCGTTTTATTGATAACATTTAAGCAATCGAATCTATATACAAATTCATCTCTCTGGACTCAGTCCGTTTGGCCAATAAAAAGCATCGTTATAGATTGAACAACCCTTGTGTCATAATCGAAGAGCCAATCAGAATACGTAACAGTTCAGCGTTTACTAGAGTCTTCTCTCGGAGTAGCCGCCATCTTGGATCTGATCGAGAAGACCCTGGTCACGAGGTTTCCCCCTCTTATCACATTCGGTTGTCACGTGATCAACTGAGTCGCACGCTTGCCACTCCTTTCAGTTAAGCTTCGACTCAAGACGTGTTTTTGCTATTTGAGGTAAGCTGAAGTAGTTTGTAGATATAATTCCCTTCTTTGACATTTTGTCTTTATTAATAAGGGATCATTAATAAGTTTATTTGTTAGTATAGTACACACGGTGTGCGTGGGTAGTTCTCTACCTATTTTAAATCAGATGTTTGTGTCAGATTTACACGTGGCCAGTCGCTATGTTTCCCGACGCCATAAATTTGTCGTTCAAGTTCATTTTAGTATCAATTCAGGGCGCAATCGCCTCCCACTGTTTTTATAATAGATCATTCTTGTGTTAGAAGGTTATGCCATGATTTAAAGTCGGAGTTTGATCCACGTGCGGACCATAGTTAATAGAGTGGAATGGTTAGGAAACTCAGGGACCTTCTTTGTTATATGTCTTTGTTAGCTTTTTTCAACCACTACCGTGCACGAAACACAATAGAAATTCCAACATGTTAATCAATCAGCCAATAGAAACGTGTGAGTTCAGTCGTTCAGGGAACGCTAATGAACTATGATCGTGCACAATCTTTTGTCTTACCCCTTCCAACCTAAATCGCAGCGCCTTTGTTAGCCCTTTTGAAGTTTGCCGGGTTTCCTAACCATTCCACTCTAATAACTATGTGCGGACGTGACATTTAAATTCACAGACATGCCTTCGTGCATTGCATGGTGTCGGAGGGCACACTGTTAAAAAATTGCGACATGAACTTCACGTTGTTCCTTCTATCGCTGCCGACATTGTTATTTTAGAAATAGGTACCAATGACTTGTCTGTTGATATATAGGCCAGAGGTAGTCGGCTCGGCGACCGAGGAATTAGCTCGTTCGTATTTTTTTATCCTGTTTGTGTGTGACGGTGGGCGCGAGGTAATTCCACGAGGTCAAGCGTATTTTTCAACGAGTCGGCGACATTACTTAACCAAACGTTTTCAGTTAGCGGCATAAAGGTTTCATTAACACTTATCGAGACCCATATTTACCCGATGGTGTTCACATGAATTGTTTGGGTCAATATTGTTTGTACCGCAGCTACCGTTTTGAAGGCTTTAGGGTTTCGGCTTTAGGCATGATTTGAATTTCACACTTTTATCGGCTTTCTTTCAACTTCAGTGTTGGCACAATTTTGATTTTCCGGTTATTCATTCCTTGATTACAAATAGGCCTTAAATTGTAATGGAGAATGTTTGGATCATCGTTCATCATTCTTATTAGGTGAGGCCTTGTCCCTCATTTATATATTACTTATTCTTGGAAGGCAAAGGTTTTTATTATTCAGGGTTGAACATTCCCGCCGTGTGAATAACGCCATTGATGCCTTTTGAATGTCATGTTTATGAGGCCTTGTTCCTCGGGAATTTTATGTTTATTGAGGCCTGGTTCCTCACAATGTAAATGTTTATTAAGGCCTTGTTCCTCTAAAATACTATGTTTATTGTGGCCCTGTTCCTCAGAAATTTCTTATGTTTATTGAGGCCTTGTTCCTCGTGTTTTATTTTGGAAACAATTATGGGACTTGTTGCTGCGGCGACAATAATTATTGCCAGCTATGGTTGGTCTCCTGACTCATACATTGTGTATTATAGGTTAACAAGAATATATTTTGTTTTGGTTGTAGTATCTGCTTTTTATTAAGTTATTTCAGATGTCTCTCAGACGTTCTCAGCGCCAGAAGCGCCCATCTTCCCAAGCCTTAGAAGCTTTAGCTGCTTCTCCAAGGGAACGTCCAAGGGTATCTGTGGAAGTCCCAGCTACAACCGCATCCCTGTCTGCTGACATTTCCAGCCAGCCAGCATCAGTATCCTCTAGTCAGCCAGTACCCGAGACTCCAGCCCAACCAGTTGTGCTACCTTCTGGACTCGTGGAACAGATTTTGGCCTCTCTCTCTTTACTGCCACATTCAGCTGGTCAACAAGGCAATGCTCAGCCAAACAGTAACCTAGACATACGCTCCTGCACAGAAGTTCCCATTGTGTCTCCCTCCAGCCAACATGTTCCTCTTGTACTTCCTGCAGTTAGAGATGCTTCAGCAGTGGCCAGTGCAGTAGTACAGCAAGCTGTAAGTGCAGCACACTCAGCTCTGTCAGGTGAGAGCTTATCATCCACTTCCCCTCTCCCTAGAGAGATGTTCAACTCAGCCGTGAACGTGCCTGTTGATGCCAAGGTTCCAGTTAAAATGAAAACAAAAATTTGGAATGAGAAGTTTATTGACTTTGGCTCATTGTTGGTGAATCCAGCACTAGATGGAAAATTTCAACTGACCATCCAGAACTCTGATGGGGGTCCCACACCCTCTTTAGCACTAGAACCATTGAACAAGCCAAGAAGAATATTTTCTGTTGACGTCTGGCTTCATGCCTTTCATATTTTCGTTGGGATGTATTCAAGTAAATACCCCACAGAGGCCCCTAGCTTAATGAAATATGGGGAAAACCATTCAGGACTTGGCAGTCGGGGGCCATAATTGGCGTTTTTATGATGAAAATTTTAGGTTTTTAAGGCAGTCCCAGGCCACTTCCCTTCCCTGGGGTAATATCCATTGGGAGTTGTGGCTTAGGTCCCAGTTTAGTCCCAATACTACACGACTGCAGACCTCTGCGGGCCCTGGCGCTGTGAAGCTGGGACAACCCCTAAATATCCCAAGAGGTTACTGCTTCAAATTCCATAGGGGTGGTTATTGCGCTGGGTGTGCTTTCAAGCATACATGCTGTAAATGCGAAGGTGCGCACAGGGTTATCCACTGTACTTTTCGTGGCTTTAACAGGAATTCAATCAAACCTCCCCAGGCTGCCAAGCCTCCAGTTACCAACATCCGTAAACATTGACCGTTTTTTTTTTTTTTTCTGGTGGGGTATAATGATTTCATTGTGGAATTTCTTTCTTCTGGCTTTTCTGAAGGTTTCCCATTACATTATGAGGGCCCTTGTAATTCATTTCAAGCCCCAAACTTATTCTCAGGCCTCCAAAACCCTGCAGCAGTGGATGCTAAGATTGACAAAGAATTAGCAGCCCATAGACTTGCTGGTCCTTTTAATTCTCCACCTTTTCCTGTTTTTCGGATTTCTCCACTGGGTTTGGTACCAAAGAAAACGGAAGGTGAATTTCTTTTCATTCATCACCTTTCGTTCCCAAAAGGTTCATCCTTGAATGATGGAATTTCGTCAGTACATACGAGTGTCTCATATGCAACTGTTGATGATGCAATCAGTTTCATTAAAACGACAGGCCCAGGGTGTTTTCTAGTTAAAACGGACATAAAAAATGCATTTAGGATAATACCATTTGTCCATAAGATTACAAGCTTTTGGGAATATGTTGGAAGGGTTTATATTATTATGACCGCTGCATGCCTATGGGTTGTTCTAGTTCCTGCAAGACTTTCGAAACCTTCAGCACTGCCATTGAATGGATTGCCCATAACAAATTGAACATCAGTAATATTTTGCATTTGTTAGACGATTTTCTAATTGTTGCCCCCTCAGAAAAGCTCTGTAAGAATCAATTAGAATTATTTTTACTTCTATGCGGCTACTTGGGCATTCCCATGGCACCTGAAAAAACTGTAGGACCTTCAACAACCATTGCATTTGCTGGAATTGAATTAGATTCACTCTTGATGTGTAGTAGTTGGCCGCGTTAGCTTGGGCCGAATCAGCCTCGTTCTGGCACGAGCACATGGTGGGACAGTCCGCCATCTTGAAGAGTCATTGCTCGTATTTACATTACGGATCAGTCCGAATCTTGCACTACTACACTGGCGACGAGGATATTGGAAGATTACAGAGACCTAAAGGGAGATTTACAAGTTAATAATGCCACCGACTTACGGGAAAGTGCAAGAGTTCGACGAAACTCAGGAAACCTTCGGGCAATACATCAAGCGACTCGAATTTTACTTCAAGGCTAACGAAATCAAAGGAGAAGGAGCAGAAGCCAAGAAACATGCAATATTTCTGACTGTGGTAGGTTCAAAGACATTCAATTTACTCTGTGATTTACTTAGTCCAGCGGAGCCTGACACAAAGTCATTCGCGGAAATAGTCACACTTTTGAAGGCTCATTACAACCCAGAGCCGTCGGAGATCGTTGAGCGATTTAAGTTCAACAGCCGCAATCGTAAAGAAGGAGAAAGTGTCGCAAATTTTGTAAAAGAGCTTAGATCTTTGTCCAAGCATTGTAATTATGGCACCACGCTCGACAAGATGCTTCGTGACAGATTAGTGGCAGGAATAAATAATCCAGAAATTCAGCATAAATTGTTTGGAGAACCAGCAGCTGAGCTGACCTTTGACAGGGCTCTTCAAATAGCTATAGCAGAGGAGGCCGCGGCTAAAAACACCATTGATGTCCGTGCTATGATCCAGTCAGGAGCTAAATCTCTTGAGATAGTAAATAGAGTAAATAAGGAGCCTTGTTATCGGTGTGGCCGGGACAACCATGCTGCAGATGACTGCTACTTCAAGGAGTCTGAATGTCATTATTGCAAGAAGAAGGGTCATATTGCAAGTGTATGCAAAAGTAAGGCGAGAAACCAGCCTTCCCAAAACAGGAATCTTTCACAAAAGAAGGGAAGTAGACAATATACCAAGTACATAACAGAACAAGATGAAGACAACCAAGGTCTATTTACAGTAAAGGCAAATTACATACCACAAAGTTCAAAGAATACTCCACTTCAAATCACAGTAAAACTGAATAACAAACCTACCCAAATGGAAGTGGACACAGGTGCTGCTATCACACTCATGTCTGAGAAAACTTACAAGTTACAGTGGCCAAGAGAACAATTGGCCTTAAAAAGAAGCAGTGTTAAGCTGAAGACATATACAGGAGAGAGAATAGAAGTGTTGGGAGAGACCATGGTTGAAGCAGAATATGACAAACAGCAACCAGTTAAGCTTCCTCTCATTATCGTAAAGGGAGATGGCCCTGACCTCATTGGTCGGAACTGGTTACAATCAATCAAATTAAACTGGCAGCAGATTCACACTATCGAATTCCCCACAAGTACCTCAGTGGACGACATAATCCAGAGTCATGAGGTTGTATTTCATGATGAACTGGGGACATTAAGGGACACAAAGGCTAAAATACATGTGCTTCCCAATGCAACCCCAAAATTCTGCAAGGCCAGAACAGTACCATTCGCGATGAGAAATAAGGTAGAGACAGAGTTAGACCGATTACAAGAGATGGGAGTAATTGAGCCTGTAAGGCATTCAAACTGGGCTGCTCCCATAGTTCCAGTTCTAAAGAATGATGGAACTAATGTGCGCATTTGTGGGGATTTTAAACTAACTGTGAACAGAGCCTCGGCAGTGGAAAAGTACCCGATACCGAAAGTTGACGACCTTTTGGTAAAGCTTGGGGGTGGTGAAAAGTTTACCAAGCTAGATCTGAGGCAAGCATATCACCAGCTGGAACTAGACGAACAGTCGAAGGAATTAGTCACCATAAACACACACCGTGGGTTATACCGCTATAATCGTCTGCCCTTTGGTGTTGCCTCAGCCCCTGCTTTGTTCCAGAGGACCATGGAATCACTTCTTGCAGACATCCCACAGGTTGTGGTGTATATTGATGACATCTTAGTGACTGGGTCCAATGACAAAGAACATCTTCAGCGGTTGGAGGAAGTCCTAAAGAGAGTAGAAGAGGCTGGCTTACGCATGCGAAGAGACAAGTGCCGCTTTATGCAGCCATCAGTAGAATATCTTGGACACATCATAGACAAAGATGGACTCCACCCGACTCCTGAACGCATCAGAGCAGTAATGGAGGCTCCCATACCACACAATGTCTCAGAACTGAAGTCATACCTAGGCCTTCTTTCGTATTATGGAAAGTTCTTACCGAAAGCATCGGAGTGCCTTGCTTCCCTGCATATGCTTCTCCATGCTAACGAACCATGGCATTGGGGGATGACAGAACAGACAGCCTTTGAAGCCTCAAAGGAACTTCTGTTATCATCACAGGTGCTTATTCATTTCGACCCAGATAAACCAGTAATTTTAGCAGCAGATGCATCATCCCATGGCCTGGGGGCAGTCCTTGCACATGCGCTACCAGACGGTTCAGAGCGGCCGATTGCCTTTGCATCTCGCACAATGTCACCTGCAGAGAAACGCTATTCCCAACTGGAGAAGGAAGGCCTATCCATAATCTTTGGCTTTAAGAAGTTTCGAAACTACCTACTGGGAAAACGGTTTCGCCTTTATACAGACCATAAGCCTTTGGTCGCGCTGTTTGGAGAAGATCGGGCAGTACCACCACTAGCAGCCTCAAGAATACAGAGATGGGCTTTGCTGTTAGCTGCTTACGATTATGAAATCCATCACAAGTCAACTCACGATCATTGAAATGCTGACGGGTTGTCTCGCCTACCCTTGCCGGAGATACCGGAGGACCAGCCAGAAGATACAGTGCTTCTAATGGAACTAGCAACTCCACCCTTGTCCACAGATCAGATTAAAGGCTGGACCCAAACAGATCCAGTATTAGCTCGAGTCTATGGATATACTGCACAAGGGTGGCCAGAGACAGAGATGGAAGAGGCAATGAAGCCCTATGTAGCACGGAAGACCGAGTTAACGCTGGTAGATGGAATAGTACTATGGGGGGCTAGAGTGGTAGTTCCCAATCAAGGACGAGAGAAGGTCCTGACGGAATTGCACGAGGCTCACCCAGGAGTAAGCCGCATGAAGGCTCTGGCCCGATCATATGTTTGGTGGCCCCAAATAGATCAGGACATTGAAAATGTTGTTAAGGCTTGCAGCAACTGTCAGACAAACCGTCCTACACCACCCGGAGTTCCCCTACATCCCTGGGAATGGCCAACTCGGCCATGGGTACGACTACATGTGGATCATGCTGGACCATTCATGGGTAACATGTTTCTCATAGTGGTGGATGCACACAGTAAATGGATAGAGGTCAAAAGGGTGAGTGCAGCCACATCAACAGTTACCATTGCTCACCTCAGACAGATATTTGCCACACATGGGCTTTCCGAGCAACTAGTCAGTGATAATGGGTCAGCCTTCACAAGTGCAGAGTTTAGAGAATTCATGTCCAAGAATGGAATTAAGCACAAAACGTCTGCCCCCTTTCACCCAGCCACAAATGGATTAGCAGAAAGGGCAGTCCAGACCTTCAAAATGGGAATCAAGAAAATGGCTGAAGGGACCATAGATGAGAAGACAGAACGGTTCCTTTTTGCCTACCGGAGGACTCCACATACCACCACTGGTAGAGCCCCCGCAGAGCTTTTAATGGGTAGACAGCTCCGTTCCAGATTGGACTTACTGAAACCCAATTTAGAAGCTATAGTACAAGAACGTCAAGAGGTGATGAAGCAGAACCACGATAGGGGAGCAAAAGAGAGGTCATTCAAGGATGGTGAGAAGGTTTATGCACGAAACTATGCACATGGCCAGGATTGGCTGCCTGGGGAAGTCCTTCAGCACACAGGGCCTATATCCTGCACTGTACAGCTTCAGAATGGCTTAATCTGGCGGAGGCACTATGACCAGTTACGCACCAGGGCAGTAACCCCAACCACTTTGAATTCTCCTGAGGTGGCTGGACACTCATCTGATTCAATGACACCATCCCCGACTATCCTAAAGGGAGAGAACGAGCCACTACCGGAACAGCAACAGTTAGCAGAGCCGGATGTTGCAACCCTGGTTTCTGGTGTGCCTTCTGAATTAGAGACCCCACCTCTTCGGAGGTCAAGCCGTGTGGTCAAGCCTCCGGACCGCCTTGATTTGTAATGTGGAACTGTCAGACTGACTAGAACATTACCTTTACATTGTACATTATGAACCGTTATTGTGTACAGGTTACAGTCATTATTTAGTGGCTCAATATATTGTAGAGTAGATTTAGTGGGGGGAAGTGTAGTAGTTGGCCGCGTTAGCTTGGCCCGAATCAGCCTCGTTCTGGCACGAGCACATGGTGGGACAGTCCGCCATCTTGAAGAGTCATTGCTCGTATTTACATTACGGATCAGTCCGAATCTTGGACTACTACATGATGGAAGCCCGTTTACCTCAGGAAAAACTCGACAAGCGCGGTCAGTTAATTTCTGCCTACCTGCAGCGTCGGAAAGTTACTCTGAAGGAGATCCAGTCATTAACAGGCCTATTGAACTTTGCTTGTTCAGTAGTAGTTCCAGGACGGGCCTTTTTGCGTCGTTTGATTGACCTTACCATTGGCGTCAAGGCACCTCATTTCCGTATTAGCCTTTCTAAGGAAGTAAAAGATGATCTTCGTGTTTGGCAAAATTTTCTATCAGGGTTTAATGGTCGTTCATTTTTCCTTTCGGATTGCTGGTACAATTCACATCTTCTTGAATTGTATACAGTCAGATGCTTCGGGTGCAATTGGTTTTGGAGCTATATTTGGCAAGAAATGGTGATATGGGGTGTGGCCGGATAGTTGGCGGCATAGGAACATAGCGACTTTAGAGTTTTATCCCATTGTTTTGAGCTTGTATTTGTGGGTGATGAGATGCGAAATCGTCGCATCTTGTTTTTTTAAATGATAATGAAGCTTTAGTGCACGTTATTAACAAGCAGTCTTGTCGGGATAAACATTTTATGTTTTTTGTTCGGAAGCTGGTGCTGGTTTGTTTATCTCACAATATAGTTTTAAGGCAAAGCATATCCCAGGTTTACACAACAAATTGGCTGATTCTTTGTCTCGCTTACAGTTTCAAACCTCAAACAGCTGGCACCAGCTTACATGAACCAATGTCCCACAGAGATACCCCTGCATCTGCAGCCACTCAATTGGCAACTGTAGTTTCAACCTTATTGCAATCAAGCCTGCAGCCTTCAGCAATCCCAACTTATAAACGGGCTTGGAAGCTTTTTAATCAGTTTTTCTATTCAGTATTTCAGCATGCCAATTTTGTATTACTTATTTCACCATCAGCCCTGTTTGTAGCTTTCATGTTTGATTCTCACTATGCACCATCCACTGCCAACACTTATATTTCAGCACTCGGTTATTCTTATAAACTAATGGTTTTTCTGATCACACTAAAGTTTTATACATTTCTCAAATGCTCAAGGGCTATAATATATTAGGCTTTCGTTTAGATAGCCGATTGCCCATTACTCTTCCGATTCTGCAAAGGTTGATCACGGCTGCATCAGAACTACACGGCTCTCGCTATCAGATTTGTCAGTTTCAGGCCATGTGTTCATTGGTATTTTTTGCATTCTTATAAGAATAGGTGAAATAACCTTTGTTCCAAAGCGTGGCTCTAATTCCCCCCTTCAACTCTGCTAACTTACAAACTTGTTGAATGTAGCGGGAGAAGTAGTAGCCTGTAAAGTAACTTTTGGTAATTTCAGTCCAGTTCAATTATTGTCAAATTACCCGAACCTGCGAGGAAGCCGAACCAGGCCCT
The DNA here is from genome assembly GCA_030867875.1 of Actinernus sp. WN-2022. Taxonomy (NCBI): domain Eukaryota; kingdom Metazoa; phylum Cnidaria; class Anthozoa; order Actiniaria; family Actinernidae; genus Actinernus; species Actinernus sp. WN-2022. The sequence continues at coordinate 59,218,685 of JAOWCC010000936.1, forward strand.
GTTTTCATGACAGTGAAAAAGGGCAACTGCATTTTCCCATAGCTATCAAAAGCAGTTAGCAAGGGCAACTGCAATTTTCCATAGTTATTAGAAGCAGTTAGCAGGGGCAACTGCATTTTGTCTATAGTTATTAGAAGCAGTTTGCAAGGACAACTGCATTTTGTCTATAGTTATTAGAAGCAGTTAGCAAGGGCAACTGCATTTTGTCTATATAATTATTAGAAGCAGTTAGCAAGGGCAATTGCATTTTGTCTATATAGTTATTAGAAGCAGTTTGCAAGGGCAACTGCATTTTGTCTATAGTTATTAGAAGCAGTTAGCAAGGGCAACTGCATTTTGTCTATATAGTTATTAGAAGCAGTTAGCAAGGGCAACTGCATTTTGTCTATATAGTTATTAGAAGCAGTTAGCAAGGGCAACTGCATTTTGTCTATAGTTATTAAAAGCATTTTCCATAGTTGTTAGAAGCAGTTAGCAAGGGCAACTACAATTTTTTCCATAGTTGTTAGAAGCAGTTAGCAAGGGTAACTACATTTTTTTCCATAGTTGTTAGAAGCAGTTAGCAAGGGCAACTGTTCATAACACATAATTCTTAATGTTTATAATTGTGTGCCTTTATGTGCTACCCATTTAGTGGCTGCGATTGCCTGGGGTGGGGCAGCATCATTTATTGTATAATGATGCTTTTGGCGTTTTCAGTGCCCTCGATCACCTTTACTGGGCCACGTTATGTAATCAATAATTCTTATGTGAAATCTGATATCTATCAGATTAATAAATTCGGCTATGAGCCTGTGCTCATAGCCATATTAGTCCAATAATGGTGCAATACATGTTCATTGTCCAGTAAACCGAGCGCAGGCAAATCAGCACTTGGGGTAGCTCTAGATTGGGTAAAGGAGGGAAGACATAAAGTAATGTTTTACACGTTTTAAAAAGGAGAAAACTCAGACAAAGTAGGTTTAATTTGGTTGTGAAGTGATACCCCACACGTGTTGATAACAATGATATCCCTACTGGAGGCAGTGTGACATTATATTTACGATTTTGCTATCAGCCGGTAGACCACTGACTACCATGTAATAATTGTTTTCCTATGTCGCTGGTTTATTGACATGAACTTGGCAAAGTTATGGAATGAACTGCCTGAAGATGTAAGGCAATCAACTAATTTAAATAACTTCATTTTTAACCTTACGAAATCGAGTTATTTTAACCATATGTAAATGATTTTTATATATGACATTCCTATTTTTCTTATGGCTTTCATGACTTTCATGTAAAACAGTTTCATATTTTAGTATTTTTATCTGTGTATGTAACTGATGATTTTCCATGTATAAATGAACTTAAGATGTACTGTAACCCTATAAAGATGTATTTGTACACGACTGGTGCTCTCCAAGGACTAGCTCACTAAGCTATCATTATGTCTCACCCTCCGCGCGGGCGGCCGGAGCAAAATAATTTTCATTGATTATATAAACTGACGACCCTAGTACACATGTGGGATGAAATCAATGAAATCAAAGTAAAGTCTGAAATGAGTAACGAATTGTGCGTATATCTAGTATTGCATATCCCGCTTACAATCTAGCATTAATTAAGGGAGGGGACTTTAACAGTTTAAAGCCAATTAACTGCCACCAATCGAACATTGATTCCAGACATGCGCAAAACCATGACACAGCGCCTTTAAGTACCTGTACCCACGTGCCTGATGGGTAAAGTACCTTTGCCGTGTGGGTAAAATAATGAAATATAACGCGTACAACAACGCCCTTATAGCAAAAGGGCATGACTGCATGCTGAATTCAATATCAGTTTTGGATATACATTACAGTGGGGCGTAACGATTCAATTTAGCTAATACATCAATTGGCAGACGCTTTTACTAAAAGTTTCCTCGAATGATAATTTGAATCTACTTTTAACGCCATTTATATAACGATGTAAACTAAACTGACTTTCGTTCTGATAGCCCACTTCCGCGATATGCTTTACTTGTCACGTACAAAGGTTTCAATACGAGGCCCCGTGCTAAATTAAATTTATTCTTTTCACAGAAAAAAATATAAAATTTAATTTAGCACGGAGCCTCGTATTGAAACCTTTGTGCGTGACAAGTAAAGCATATCGCGGAAGTGGGCTATTATGGCTATGTTTTTTGAACGCCGGTATTTTCCTTTACATTCACAGAAAAGTACCGAACAAAACAGTACGATTTAGTTTATTATGGCTATTCTTGATGCTAGCTTGGAAGCCATTTCCTGTTAGCGCATAATCTTACAAAGGTTACTTCAGGTTTTGTAAAGCAAGGAATAACAAGTTTTACAGTGCTTATCAGGCACAGGTGTACCCTTGATGAAGCCCTGTGATTGGCTGATCTTCATTTGGTGATCTTTCTAATAGAAATCGCATAGTGAGGACTATTTGATTAGGAAATCCGAATACCCAGCACTATTGGAAATCAAGGTTAATGCACACGTTGCTGCTCCAATTTGAAAAGTTGGTTATTTTAAGGGGAAGGCAATTTAAGGCAAGTGTGAAATTTGATATCCTCAAGTTTCCACTGAATTAACGAACATTCCAATAATAACCAACTTTTCAAATTGGAGCACCGAAGTGTGTCCTAACCTTGATTCATTTACATGAAAATATCTACTATATCAACAACTTTTACCGACCTCCAGGAGGCTTTTCCCAATTTTCCTTAAAATTAAAGTTCAAAGGTCACATTACACGTTTCCATGGAGACTGTCACAAAAATGTGTTAAGGTTGTGACTTTATCAAATATGTAAAAGTGTCAAGACTATATCTCACAAGCCCAAAGAGATAGACCACCCCCTCTTGATTTGCGGCGGCCATATTGGAGACCCATGCCTTAACGCCACTGAGCACGTGTAGACGTCCTGATTTAGATAGTTATCTCACCATACTCATATTACCGTAAATTACGTTACCGTAATGTAATTTACAATTGACCTTGTTTTTTCTTCGTTCTCATTGGAAATTAAAGTGGTGGGGAGTTCTCATGAGCCCTAAATTAGTATTTAGTTGGGTGTTTAATATAAAATACCTTTGGTTGACATTTATTTCCATACGCCAGATATTGTTTGGGAACTTGGTAACGTACTCCAACTTCAGTACCCATATTTGAAATTTCTCACCATTTTCGTTTGGTGTATCACTGTTTTATGTAAACTGCATATGGAAGCACATAACAATATGATAGTAAGTACAAAAACATCACTGAATGATGGAATTTCGGCAAATATATCACGAGATTTAGTAAGTGGTAACGTAATTTACACAAAACCATGCGACAAGGGTGTTCATTGGGCTGTATCACAGGAAAAGCAAAACAGTACATTTCGTTTATTCAGATAATATACTTCAGGTTGAGAGTTATAAGAACGCATCATTATTTCTGTTTAAGGAACTGTTTATTTGGCCGAAAATATGTTTTTAAAATTGATTTTCTTCAATGCGACACGCTGTTTTTGGCTAATTAGGTAAACAAAGAAAATTCGCCTGAGCTCCGCTTTTAATATTTTGCCTTGATTTTTTTCAGGGTTAGCTCCATGAATACTAAGGACCAAAACAAGCTAGTCAAAGCTGTTTTTATTTAGATCCAAACGTTTACGGTTGAAATTAAGTCGTGCGACAGCAATAGTTCCTGTTTCGTGAGAACGGGTGAGCTATGAATGCTCAAATGAATGCCATAACCATATAAACACACACGTATACATATAGCCACATAAGCAATGCATCCAATGATTTAATTAATGTTACACTAAGATAATTACAGTTTTATACCCAGATGCATTCCCTTGTATATTAACTTATAAGTCAAGACATCAAAATTTTCACATTAGTTAAAAACAAGCATTTTTGATCAGGATTACTTACACCATCAACATCATTGCAGCAATCTTTCAGCCTTTTGTGTTACCACAGTCCTTTCTCTTACACAAAATATGTCGAACGCACTTTGATAATCTACGATTACTACTAGTAATAATAATAATAAAAAAGCCTTTATTTATGGAGGGTAAACACTAAGTAGTGTATAACACTATTAACCTTGTGGCCCTTAATAGTTAGGTTACAATATATCTAAAAATTGAGATGTATCTAAATTATATAATATTGACTTAAAATATCTAGAAGCTAAAATACAAGAACTGTTGAGATAAGAATAAAATGAAAAATTGGAGAAATAATTAAATAAGTTGAAATTGACAACAACAACAAAAGATGACGAATGATTAAAACTCAACATATAATATATGGATTAAAAGTTAAAATGACTGCTGAGACGTAGATAACATAAATTATGGATTAAAATGTTCTAAAAACTGCTGGCTTTCAAGACACTTATTTCTTAAACAGTTCCTAAAAGACTTGATAGTCTGCTGTTTCCTAATATCGATAGATATAATATTCCATAAAGTAGTCCTTTAGTTTTAAACCAATTTATCGCGCAACCGTCAACACAAAAGAAAAGGAACGAGATAGCTCTCTCGCTTCGGAGGTGGAGTAAGTGAGTTAAATATAGGGGCGTAATATGTTAGCAACAACGTTATTGACTTTATCTCATGAGACATCCAATTGCAACAGAATACGATCAAATGAAAAAAAGAGAGAAAAACTATGTTTTTGTGTGATTTCGTCTTTTTATAGTTTAAATACGATATACTGAATTAATTATAATCGCTTAAGAACGCGCAATTTCATTGGTTACTCAGCGTGTTCGACTTTAGTTGAAAGAAGAACATCTCTTAATTTAAGTCCTGAGTTAAGAGTTTAGATTTCTTAATTTAACACCTTATTTAAAGAAAACGTTTCTTCAGTGATACGTCTCTTAAAATAAAAGAATTCTATCAAGTTCTTCTTTTCTTGTGCCCGGAGAGACACATGCAATTGTATAACCTAACATACCGCGTCCTATCTTGAAATCGCCTAGGCTCTGTTCTTTGTCACGGCTTTTAGGAATTTCCATAGATATTTGAAATATAGAATTCCTCGAAAACAATTTTATATTCTTAGACCTTATCATTAAGATCACAGAGAAGACTTCAGCACTCTCAATCCTAGATAGGTCGACTTGAAAGTATTCAGTTAGGTTGAAACTTCTAAACACGCAGACACTCGTAGTTAAGCATAAGTCTAAATACCGGACTAGCATAGATATTTGTAATAACGAATTCCTCAAAGTACTTTTATATTCCTAGACCTTAGTTTTAAGACCACAGAGAAGAATAGCCCACTTTGACGATGTTGCGCACGCATCAGAGAACAATAGATGTGGCCCGCCAGTCTCTTGTTATTCAGATTTTATGTGCATTGTTCTAGTTGCGTGCGCAACATCGTCAAAGTAGATTATAAACACTGAATCCTAGAAAAATCCAAGCTCAATCCTAGCCGGACTTGAAAGTGTCACAGAAAAAAACATTTCAGCTTACTTTTTACCTGATGGAAACACAAATACAAGATTCGCTCAAAGATTTTAAAATAAACTACACTAAACATGACAAAAGGGTAAAAACATGGGGCAGACTTCACCGTTTGCAACCTGAAATTATTGGTTACCCAAACAATAGCCTACCCCTAAAACAATACAAACCCTAACCCTAAAACAATGGGATTCTTTATCAGTGAAGTCCAATAGGATACGACCTACAGAATAGTGAAGTCTAACCGAAAAACATCAGCTACAACATAGTTAATAGAGTAATATATACAGAATGAGTGGCCGTGCTTTATGGGATTTACAAACTCGAACAGAAAGCGAGAGTTTGTAAATCCCATAATGCACGGACACGAATTTTGTATCGGACTTATCAAACGTCCGAGATGTATAGAGTCATGTTTTCAGTTATTTTGGCGATACGACCTATTTTGGCCGAGAAAATCGAAGCAAAAGTTTATGTACTAAATTATTAATGAGTTTGATTAGCTTGTTAAGGGTGGTACTGCCTTGCTCGCTCGCTCCAGGAGGGCATGGATGGGGTTAACTGACTACTGACAAACAGCCTTAAAAATAACTGACAACTGACAAATGACGATTTTTTTACTGACAACCGAAAAATAACTGACAACCGAAAAATAACTGACAACTGACAAATTTGGTTTTTGTGGGTCAAACAGTGTAAATTTTCTCTAGTATTGATTAACTAGGGCTAACTGACAACTGACAAATGGCCAAAATTTTAACTGACAACTGACATGTAGACCCCCCCATTCAGACCCTCCTCCAGGCTCGCTCGCTGCGGCAGCAATAAACAATTTTTTCATGCGTCGAACGCAATTGAAACAAAAGATAATTAAGCGGCTTCTTTTGATCTAATTAGGTTCGGCGCATGAAAAGTTCGACGTTTGAATCGGGCCTTACTTACATAATTTCTTAAGAGGCAAAGAGGAAGCACAAAATCCTGGAAAACCTGAAGAAATTCAACCGGATGGATTCAACAGATAATCTATGTGAAATCATTCTTAGTGTCAAAAGAATATACAGCGAAGATTACGAGGCCTGATTTTAACGTCCATGTACATTTGGAAAATTGTAAATATTCTGTGAGCTTGTACCTCGCTCGTTCGTTTTGTGAAAACAAACTCGCGCGTAAATACCATACGCCAGCAACTTTAAATGAAGTAAGGAAGCAGATCAAAGCACATACCCCAGATAGGAACCCATTATTTTCACCAGACACAGCTGTAAGCGCAGGGTACCACCCCCACCCCCCATTTTAGACCATCTTTTCGACCAGTCCGAATAGCCCACTTTCGCGATATGCTTTACTAGTCACGCCCAATGGTACAAATGGTACAAATTAAGACCTCTGCCGGTTGGCTAAATACCTCATAAATAATTAAATCGTTTTTGTAAGGATAATATTACACTATTTTGGTTTTAAATTGGCAAAATACAGATGTGAAATTTGCAATAACACAGCCAAAGTAAAGTTAACTTTCACGTGTAGTCGTTTGACATATTTTTGCGTATGTTAATTTTTTAATGAAACCGCACACCAGAGTTATACTACAACATGCAGCGTTGTCTGCAGGCGTGGTAACAAAACGTAGGCGACTGGGGACAGGTTTCTTTTCCCCAACCAGTTCGTGAAGCGATTACAAAAAAGGGAGGAAAAGGAACTTCTGCTAGGAGGGAAGGAAACATAATGGAGATCGAGGAAAGTGAACTAGAAAATGTGCTCTAAAGCAAAAGGCTTAGTTATCTAATAAACATGTCCTGTATACTTTCTTGAACGTTGGTGGTGACTTAATAGCGTTGGCAAAACGTTATTTCATATAAAAAGAAAAAAAGCTAACTGAAAACAAAACAAAGCCACCGAATATAAATATTTTTGGAGCTAGTCTTGAACTTAATTGAGAACACCTACAGATGCCTCATCTTTAACTACTATTTTACTTCTAGAAATAATGATTAGAGAATCCAATCTCCTACACTTAACAGATAAGAAACTTTCCTTCATGGACGCAATCTAATTTCCGACGTAGTAGATTAAGCTCAGCTTTCCCAGACACCCGTGTATTCCAAAATTAATTAAAAATAGATGGGAAATCTCCTGGACAGCTCACCAAAACTGTTTGCGTTTTACTTGCAATCTTAGGCTTAGCAAATTTTCTCTGGAATGGAGTTAATATTTCCAAACTTAAAAAGTCAAAGTCGAGACAACAATGAAGTATGGTCGATATGTTCCTTGTTCTCGGTTCTGCGAATCGCACAGGAAACTGGGGAGAAACCTTCAGATGTCAACATCCTGAACTGCTATTCTCAAAGTAAATACTACACTTACCTCCCTACTTTCCGTGTCCCTTTCCACTGATCGATGAGAATCAAAAAGATAGTTGATAAGCGTGGATCCCGAACGATAAACACGTCAAAGAAAAAAAAAGACATGCGACGCAAGTAAGCGGTTCGATAATTTATCGCGGAAGCCAGGAGATTTTCATCAACCTGATTTTCTCATTCATCATTTCTTCTGAAAAGAAAAGATGGCGAACATTAATTCGGACTGAGAATCCTGTGAAAATAAATTATTTATATAATACTGGCAAGCCATTCTGATCGGAAAACGTAATGCATATGAATACAATTCCCCGGTCGGCGCTCATTTAAAATTCGGCATTGTGGCGGACTCGGCGTTTATTCGGCGTTCATTCGGGACCTGACGTTTATTAAACGCCCCTTTTGGCAGCCTAATTTTTATCATCATTTGGAGACCTGGAATATAAATTATATTCCGTACATTGCTCCTTTTATCTCTCCAAGTTAAAGCTATTTAAAGAGCGACCAGATAGACTCTTATCACGGTTTTTCAAGTAGTCGTTTTCTTGGCTCTCTACCAAAGCCGCTTAAATATACTGCTGTAAGAACACCTCAAAACTAGTTTGATCTCCAAACGTAAAAGGGCTATACGATGTTTGGGAGCAAAGTTACAGGTCGCCAAAGTCGCGATTTTTTACAGACGTTTGTATGACCAACGGGCAACGTTGCCCGTTCGTCATACAAATGTATGTAAAATTTTCCGAATTCGCGGTCTTATATCTTCGCTCCTAAACATCGTATAACCCTTAGATTTGGGGATTTATCTAGTTTTGACGTGTTCTTACCGCAGTATAAACGGCTTTCCTAGAATTCAAAGAAATCGACTACTTGAAAAACCGTGATAAGAGTCTATTATAACACTGGGTTCTTTAGGTGGTATTTTAGAAATAATATTCCTGATTTTTATCTGATTGATATTTGCATTGTGTTCTCAAGCTCACAGAAATTGAAGTTATATTTAAAATCATGATTTTTTAAATAGAATGTATAATTTATAATTTATAATTAAACGTCACCAACTTTGATTTTAGTCGTGTTATGAATCTAAACTGAGAGACGTTGGAGAGAGATGATAAAGACAACGGGCTTTACATGATTCAAGGAAGAAAATCCGTTTAACGAAACAAACTAGCTGCAAAACAATGAACATAAAGTAAGTAAAGTTCTATATTTAACGTCGGTACAGGTAGCCCCTTCAGTCTAATCGACTGCTCTTCCAGGAGGCCGACGGTGCACAACTTTACCCCCTTCTCTGACAGAGCTCCCGACTAAGGGAGAATAACTACTCCGATCAGAGAAGAGTTGGTATGGGTGTGCCGGTCCGCGGCAGGCCCTTTGCAGGACCTGGTCACATGATCTTTTTAGCCTGTCAATAAAAATAAACTGGCGCTAGAACAACATGAATGCCAGAAATGGAAAGAGCAAGCCAAAATTAGTAAAAACCCAAGTTTTAGGTTCATATCTTTAAAACTGAAGAAATGGCAAATTTTCGAAAACTCTAAATTAAACAGAGTTTGTGAGGCGCCACTCAGCAGGAATTAGCCTCATAAACTCTTAAATTATAGAGTTTTCAAAAATTTGCCATTCCTTCAGTTTTAAATTAAAGATATGAACCTAAAACTTGGGCTTTTTACTAATTTTGGCTTGCTCTTTCCATTTCTGGCATCCATGTTTTGTTCTATCGCCGATTTTTTTTATTGACAGGCTAAAAAGATCATGGAACCAGGTCCTGCAAATCGGTGTGCCGTTCGCCACACACACGCAACTTATACAATGTACACCACTTTGAATTCATAAATGCGTATTTCTGTATAAATATTTTATGCGAAAGAGCATGTCGATATTAGTGATCTTGAGAAATGTGAGTGTTGTGGCTTAAAAAGCACTGAAGCTATAAGCCATTTGAAATTAGAGAGCAGCAGCGGAGGCCTTTCTAGCATCGTTTTCATGTTTTCCAGCATTATAAATGCCTATGACGTAACTGAACAGCAATTCTCTACATTTCTCTAAAACTAGTTTTAATATGATCTTTCATATGGCAGCATTCCCTCAACAGTTCAATTTTCCAAATTATGCAAATTAGGACGCGGCCATTATAAGACTGTATTTATTTTCTGTTTGTGTATATTGACAATGTAATCGGCGACCATGTTGGCTCGATGGAATACAAGATTTCGCTCTGAGCAGTTCCAAGACAAGTACAGACCGGGGAAACAAAGGATTTTATTCTCTTGGGATTCAACATGGCCGCAGACTATAAGACCGGCATCAAATAAACGTCGCGTCTCGAATAAACAACCCCCCGCCGTCGTTTATTTAAAGTCGGCCTGTCCCGACTCGGCGGTTATTGAAACCCGGCATTTATATGAAAACCGGCGTTTTATCAAGATACAACTCTTCTTCTTGGATGTGCAGTGCCATTATGGCATTAACATGCAGGCGCGTTTACTTCAAGCAATAATGTTAGTTCTTTCATACATTTTCTACTATTTTTTCGCATTATTTGTATCGTTTTTTGGACCAGCTGCTCCAACAGTAATGATCAAAACTATGCCTAGCTGTCCATTGTAACAGTTAAACTTAAACCCTCCAGTTTGTCGGTTAACACACTGACTACAAAAATAATGTACGGAGATAAAAGAAAATGCCTTGTGAATGTACCGATTTATTTCAGAAACTGTTTCTGTAAAAGATAGCAAAGATCAGTTAAAGGTTGCGTTCGAATGACCGTATTTCGGCAGAGGAATACATAGAATGATCACTACAAATCATTTATGTCGGGATTTTTTAGCCACTGGAATACTAAATGTATCCTGAATAACAATGTCAGCAAACGTTTGTATCTTACAGTGCAAAATGTGCCTGAACCAGTGATTTTCTTAGACGATTCTTATTCAGTACGCAATACATTCAATCGAACGCTCCGCTATAAAGTGAATTAGAAAATTTTATTTTTATTCTAGCTACACTTGATTAGCAATTAGTCAACCGTCTGCAATAAAGTAGCTCAAAAATATCTCCAAAGCAATGAGCACAGTGTCAGTATATTTAATAAAGCCTGGTATATCAAAAGAGTCTCGGATTTTCTTCAGTTTGCTTGAACCTGTCAAACGTTCTAAAGTATGCGAAAATCTGAGTACTGTAGCTATATCTGTATTTTTCATGATCACTTTTATCTTTTTGGGATTGGCAATATACCCCTATAATAATCCGGTTCTCTGTTTTTCTATATTTTTTTGATGGATAAGATAATTGAATAGTTTTTCTCTCGATCTTCCAAAGAATTAATATAGACTGACAATCGAGAACTTTCTACTGAATTGTTTGTAGAAAGCAGGCGATAATGCGGAAGCAAGCCGTCCAAAGACTAGATAAATATGATGAATTTCCCCTGAGTTTTCACAAATTGGAACCGTGATAAATAACCGACTCAATGAAAGTAAATCAATCATTACAATCAAATTCATACAGGCAGGGATATTTAACTTCCACACGTCCAACCTGAAGAGAAGGAGAAGAAGAAGAGGAGGAAGGAGAGGAAGAAGAAGAAGAAGACGAAAAAAGACGAGAAAAATATTTTGATTTACAGAAAACATCTGTGCTCCAACAATCTAATTTCTTTTAAACCAGGAAGCCCGCTACTAATCATCTCACCTGATCAGAGCCGTACCCTGTAGGGGAAACTAAGAATCATTGATTCGCGGGGTGCCTTATAAATCAGCGAACAATGCTCATCAATAAAAGGACCACAACTTCTTCAATCTGTTAATTGCTCTAACCACGGGTGGCATAGCACTAATAACGGCCAAGAAAATTGCCATCAAGGAAAATATTTAAACAAACGTAGGCAGCAAAGCTCTTTTCTCCAAGCCATTGTTAGATTATTTGCCTCTGAAGAGCCGCATGGGGTTAAATGCAGTCACAGTCCAGGCGATAAATGGTTGCGTTCGTCATGATTCAAATGACAAACTCTAATAAGCCGAGCTTGATATGTTTAATGCCCAGCAAGCGATAATGGCCACAATTCAGTTCCAAATAACCAAGTGACTACAAAACAACGTCATAAAGCAACGATTGAGGAGTTCAAGAAGATTATTTTTGTGAGTTGTAATTTCCTGTTGCCTCGGTAAAATAGTCGAACGTGACATAAATATGTGTGCGATCTTACAGCTGTAGGTTGTTCCGCTGGTGGATCTCACTTGAAGGCGTCGTGTCAGAATTATAGTATTCTGGAAGAGTTCCCATTGGAAACTTAACCGAGGAAGTTTGAAGCCAACGAAAATAGTCACTTGCCGTAGATAAAGGTAACTTTTTAGTAAGGTATCAGAATCATAAAAATTAATATTCACTGCAGGACGAGACCATGCAAGTATAATACCATAAGTTAATTATGTCAAAAAACTAGTAAAAACGTGATTTCTCTAGAATTTGTCACTCTGCGATAAAGAATACAATTGAAAGAAAGGCGAGAAAGCAAATGACGGCATCTGAGAAAATAGTCCTATGCAAGAGATGACATGACATGAAACTCTTACAATATTGAAAGTGCATAAAAATGGAAAAAAAGTATTTTTTGTACTGTGCAAATGAGGGACAAAGATTATCCTTACTTTTCCCATTTGCCTAATAATTTCTCGAGTATATTACTAGCACATTTTTAAGAAATTCACTCGCTATCACATGTCTGCTCTGACTTTTAAAATTATATAAAAAGCCATAAAAGAGATTACATATTTGTCAAAGTTCCGCGATAGTGCCTTTTTAAGATTTGGTTTTTAATGGGTGGGATATTCCTTGTGATATCAGTTATATTTAGCCACTACGAACTATTTTTATACCAACCTCCGGTTTATCTTGTTAAATAGGGAGGCCAAGATACCGCATCTTAAACCACTATTTTTTTTTGTGATTCAGGTGTCAAGATCTATTGCTAATTGAGGTTTCTTTGAAAACGTCGAACTTCTCATGTGCCGAATTCAATATTAATGAGCTAAAACTATCGCTAAACTTTGAAACGGACAAGTAAGCCATTGACAAACTTAAAGAAGTATTAATTTCGACTACAATAATCACTTGACTCATTACTCACTGACTCATGAAAAAACTTCTTTCTCAAATAATCACTCTTAAATTCCATTCTTTATAATTTCTTGTTGGAAGTATGCATGACAATACCGCTGAGAAGAATATCTTGTGGAGAACATAATTCATCATTGAATAAAACTGTTTTCCTTTAAAGAGTTACTGATACTTCATCCCCACAGCAGAATTATGAATCTTCTGTGGGAACGAAGGATAATTCTTATAATTTTCTTCAAAGTCTTGTAAAAAAAAAAGTCTAATGTCGTTTTTAGACCCAGTCGAAGAAGATATGAAGATAAAAACAATCATTTTTTTTGCTACAATAAGAGACGGCGCAGAATATAGCTCCCCCCCTTTTTTTTGCCAACAAATATTTAAATATTTTGCCTAGTTACTTTTCAGTCAGTTCGGTCAGACTATAGTTCGGTCATACCCTGGTCTGGCTCAATGTTAATTTTTATGCCCCCCCCCCCCCCCCCCACACACATTGGTTAGCCCCCCCCTCCATTTGAAATTTGGCTCCTCCGTCCCTGAACTAGAGGAACTGTTTCCAGATTTCTATTCCCAGGAGAAAGTACAAATGTAAATCAATATGAATCCGGAAACAGTGCTGTGATGTAAACGTAGTCTCAAACAAAACGTGTGAGTGTGGATAATTTGGGGCACACACTCTTGATAGTTCATTTATATGGCAAAAATCAAGAGTGCCGGGCCCAAAATGCTTGCAGTGTAAATCGGGATTTGATTTTGTTTACATCATATATACTAAACCGTTAAAACACTGACTGATTAGCAGAACTGAGAACGAATTGAACTTCAAAACTCGGAAGAGAACAACGAAATATGGTTTTTATTCCGTTTTTATCAGGTAGATCGCAATTCTCTGCTTTACCACAGTTTTTTTATGTTCAGCCGCATAAAGACCTACATGCTTTCTAGGTTTCACACATCTAGCACTTCCTGTTCTGCGGCGGCAATGAGCCTCCCTCGCAGCTCACATATGATTTTGCTTGAATATGCCTGAAGTCAGTGCTTTAGGAGGTGTCTACAGTCCAAGGTTTAATAAAGTTGCGAAGTCTTCACCGTCTACTTATCGATATTGTTTTGTAAACCGATTCATAATTTCTAACGATTATGCCGGATTTTGGCGCGGACTAGTGTGTCCTTGAGTGTTTTCCCTCTCGATAGGAGATTCAGTAGAGGTCAGTTCATCTTTAGCAAGCCTGGGTTGACTTTTGCCAGATTGTGTTGATTCCCTCGTTCTGATGGATGTTAGTGTAGAGGGAACTAACATCGAGGCTAGCTAGTTAAGAACAGCTGAATCCGGAACTCGTGTTTTCTCGATAAAGTTGATAAAATCTTTAGTGTCATTAATGTAGAACTTTTTGTTGCTATGGGTTGCAAAAGAGAGTCTACAAAGGATGATATGTGTTCTGTTGCCACTTCCAGATATAATAGGTCTGCCCACTGGTATTTTCTTGTGTATTTTAGTGAGCGTATAGAATTCTGGGATGCGGGTAGAGTTTGCTCCTACGTTGAGCCATTTGTGTGTTATTTTGTCAGTGTCCGTGTAAAAATAGTCTGTTGACTATTTTACGAACTCGAATTTTTGTTTCGGATACCATAGGTTTTTCTACAGGCCGGTAAAATTTCTCGTTTAGAGAGCTGACATTTGGTCTCTTCTATTTTCATTGCAGTAGCCATAATGACTGTTGTAGTACCTTTGTCTGCTAAAAAGATGATGTCTAATGTCGTTTTTAGACCCAGTCGAAGAAGATATGAAGATGAAAACAATCATTTTTTTGCTACAATAAGAGACGGCGTAGAATATAGCCCCCTCCCCCGCCCCCTCCACTTTTCTGCCAAAAAATATTTCGACTATAGTTCGGTCATACCCTGGTCCGGCTCAATGACAATTTTTAACACCCCCCCCCCTCCCACACATTTGCCAAAATATATTTTGCCTAGTTACTTCTCAGTCAGTTTAAGACTATAGTTCGGTCATACCCTGGTCCGGCTCATGCAATGACATGTTTTAGCCTCCCCCCCCTTTTTTTTAGCTCCCCACTCCCACCCCATTTGAAATTTCGCTTCGCCGTCCCTGAACTAGAGGAATTGTTTCCAGATTTCTATTCCCAGGAGAAAGTACAAATGTAAATCAATATGAATCCGGAAACAGTGCTGTGGTGTAAACGTAGTCTCAAACAAAACGAAAATCAAGTGCATTTACGGGGCACTGCATGTCAACCGAGTTTAACCTGGCTGCATTCGAGTTTCTCAGTTTAAAACGAAACTACAAAATTAAAATAACACCGCGAGATTGAAGAGAAATACCATGTGAATATCCTGATATGCTTTTCAAACGTTTTCAATAGAGGATGGCAAAGATTACAGTCTGTGGATTAGAGATTGAAGCTTGTTTTATTAGAAACTTGAGCCATTTATACGACAAGCATTTTGGGCACGGCACTCAGATTATATTTGAGCCCGCGGGCCGATCATTTTGGGAGCGGCACTCCTGATTTACACGACAAACATCAGGAGTGGGCACAGCACTCTTGATAGTTCATTTATATGGCACTGAAAAATCAAGAGTGCCTCAAAATTTAGGAGTGTCGGTCTCAAATTCCTTGTCGTGTAATCGGGATTTGATTTCGCTCACAGTGAACCGATTTCAAGTTGTTCTAAATTTCTCATAGAAACAGTATTTTTCATCCACTCGAATCTTTGCCATCCTTCACAGGCGCGGATCCAGACCGGTTTACGGAAACCGGTCAAAATTTCCAGATTTTTTTAGTAACCTTAACATTCGATTAAAAGTCTCTTTGAGAGAGGGGGAGGGGTCAGTAAAATTTCCAATTTTGGAGTTTGAGTTGGGAAGTCGGAAACCGGTCAATTTTTTTTCTGGATCCGCGCCTGCTTCATCAAAATTCTCTCAGATTTTTTCTAGTATACCTTTCGTCATGAGACACCTGACTCGCAAACATTAAATGGGTTGAACCCATCACATTAAATTTAATGTTGTGGGTTGAACCCTGACCTAATGATCAGCGAACGAGCGGCTCCTACGTCGATCCTTCAGTAAAAAAAAAAAAAAAAACGAAAAAATCAAACTCAATTATGATTTTTTGACGGAATACTATAAATTCAAAGGTATCCCCGGCCGCATACATACTAAACCGTAAACACTGACTGATTAGCAGAACTGAGAACGAATTGAACTTGAAAACTCGTAAGAGAACAACGAAATATGGTTTTTATTCCGTTTTTATCAGGTAGATCGCAATTCTCTGCTTTACCACAGTTTTTATGTTCAGCCGCATAAAGACCTACATGCTTCCTAGGTTTCACGCATCTAGCACTTCCTGTCTCATCAAACGAACTATAGTAGAATCCATTGTTCTGCGGCAATGAGCCTCACTCACATACGATTTTGCTTGAATATGCCTTAAGTGCTTTAGTAGGTGTCTACAGTCCAAACTACATCTCGAAAATAAAGTAGTCTTTATGCTATTGGCTCTTTTTTCTGTGATAACTCAGAGAAGCCACCATCCAGCCAATCGGATATAGAGAAAACAAAAGATTTTTCAATCGCAAATTTGAGAACTTTCCCCACACACGATATTCTTCGAAATTAAACCATATCAGTTTGATCAAAAATAAATTGAAACCACAAAAATATATCGAATGAAAATACATTATTTCGATGGGTTTCTATTGAATTTATAAGTATCAACCAATGAAATTACGAGAAAGAATAATAGAAAATTAACAGCTTTTAACATTCCTTGCCGTAAAGCACTACAGTTCTTATCTGGACCATTATTTAATTGCTTGTGCGTGCCTTTGGCTCTAGTCTAGTCAAAGATTGGAGGTTTTTATTCAATTTGGTGAAAACAATGAGTTATTGGGTATATCATCAGAACCAAATTCAGCTAATCAGTTAGAACGCATCTAGCACTTCCTGTCTCATCAAACGAACTATAGTAGAATCCATTGTTCTGCGGCAATGAGCCTCACTCACATACGATTTTGCTTGAATATGCCTTAAGTGCTTTAGTAGGTGTCTACAGTCCAAACTACATCTCGAAAATAAAGTAGTCTTTATGCTATTGGCTCTTTTTTCTGTGATAACTCAGAGAAGCCACCATCCAGCCAATCGGATATAGAGAAAACAAAAGATTTTTCAATCGCAAATTTGAGAACTTTCCCCACACACGATATTCTTCGAAATTAAACCATATCAGTTTGATCAAAAATAAATTGAAACCACAAAAATATATCGAATGAAAATACATTATTTCGATGGGTTTCTATTGAATTTATAAGTATCAACCAATGAAATTACGAGAAAGAATAATAGAAAATTAACAGCTTTTAACATTCCTTGCCGTAAAGCACTACAGTTCTTATCTGGACCATTATTTAATTGCTTGTGCGTGCCTTTGGCTCTAGTCTAGTCAAAGATTGGAGGTTTTTATTCAATTTGGTGAAAACAATGAGTTATTGGGTATATCATCAGAACCAAATTCAGCTAATCAGTTAGAAACATGATAACCATGAAATTTTCAATATTTCTCACAGCCAATTCAACTCCCCTGACGTGCGAGGCTAATACTACCCTGGGTACTACCCTGGGTGCTAGAGGCTCGAAAACAGAAAAAGGTGAAGGGGCGAGACGGAGAGAAGAGAGAACGAAAAGAAGAGCCGCTGGTGTTATCCGCTAAGAGCGAACATTGGATCCAGAATTCCAACCTTGTCCCTGATTGGACAATCTACTCATTACCAGGCGAAAAGGTGAGTGCTGGATATAACGATCATTTTCATCGACTTACCAATGGCCCAGCTAAACCGGTTTGACATGTTTTCTTGATTGGAAGTGAGATTCTGAACGCTCTTCTTTTTCTTCCTTCCCCTCTTCTCTTCTCTCCTCTATCTCGCCTCTGAAACCCAGGCTACTAGGCTATTCACGGCAAGACAAAAACAAAACCTTGTAGACAAACATCATTCCCGGAAGAGACATACTAGATATCTGTTTTCATCTATCATATTGTAATCTGTTTTATGACAGCTCAGTATCACGTTCAAAAATACACGGTAATGTAAATTTTCTTCATTGTACCTGAAGAAGGCTGGTGTGGCCAGCCGAAATATTGTACCACTAATTTCAAAATTCTACGTTGTATCGGTCTTTGCTTCTTTATAGTTATTTTTTATTTGATAGTCGATTAGATCACTAGTTTGATCCAACGTACACCAGCAGGATTGTCGTTCACGGTTGCTTGCTTGAACAATTCGTCTTACACTTAATGCTTTACCTAAATCATAATAGTGGACGTTTCCCTGCCGAACTTGTCTGGCAATTTCCATGGCTTGTTATATTCGTGTTCAAGCCGCCTCAAAGAAAACAGAGCTTTAAAAACAGTAAACATGGATTACAAAAAGTTAATATTTTTGTTTATAATATCACCCACGTCTTGTGTTAAGGAGTTCATTACAAGTTGTTTAGGAGCAGTAGACAAGGATCATGACAACAATATCTGGAGGCTAAACACAAAGTAATTAAAAATGATAAACACGAGAAAAACTCTTTTTTCTTCAAAACTAAATAATACAGGAAGTCAAAACAAATGTCCGGCGTCGACATGTACACCATCCTACACCATGCACATATAAAAGAAAATAATGACTTTTAAACTACTGGCTGAATGCAAACTCCAAGTCTAACATTAAGTTGTTTTGATTTGATATTAGTTGATAGTTTCTTTCCGTTTTGCACACTCTTGCTTTAATTTCCTAAACTGATTTCCTACCCACGCTAATTATTTTTACCGAATGCCATGGGCCATGGGGAGAAATCAGCTCTGAAATCCGTTTCCAACCTCGGCTCCTATATCGCCTGCATTAAATACGTTTGACTTGCAGTAGTTATATTTAGCCATCACGAACAATTTTATACCAATCATACAAAACCTCCGGTTTACCTTGTTAAATAGGGAGGCCAAGATACCGCATGAAACATTAATTTCTTCAACCACTATTTTTGTGTGTGATTGAGTTGTCAAAATCTATACAATAATCACTATGTTTTGCCTACTTTAAAACTTTGATGGACCACAGATAAGCAAACACAGTAATTATTTAGATCGTAAAACTCCTGAAATTAATATGACTGAATTTGTGACGAAGAACAAACGAGACATTCACAGCAAAATGAATAGAGGAACCTTGTCAGTCAATGAGTCATGAGTCAATGTTAGGGTTGGGTTAGGATTAGTTTTAAGTTGGGGTTGGGGATGGGGATTAGGGTTAGTTTTAGTTGTACTGAAAAACAGAAAAGACCCCGAAATTTTCAACTTGACTCATGACTCACTGCCTCATGAAAAAAACTACTTTCTCAAATGAATCACTCTTAAATTCCATTCTTCATAATTTCTTGTTGGAAGCATGCATGACATGAGAAGAATATTTTGTGGAGAACATAATTCATCTTTGAATAAAACTGTTTTCCTTTAAAAAGTTACTGATTCTTCATCCCCACAGCAGAATTATGAATCTTCTGTGGGAACGAAGGATAATTCTTCTAATTTTCTTCAAAGTCTTGTAAAAAGATGATGTCTAATGTCGTTTTTAGACCCAGTCGAAGAAGATATGAAGATAAAAACAATCATTTTTTTGCTACAACAAGAGACGGCACAGCATAACCCCCCCTCCCCCTCCCAACCTTTTTGCCAAAATATATTTAGCCTAGTTACTTTTCAGTCAGTTTAAGACTATAGTTCGGTCATACCCTGGTCCTGCTCATGCAATGAAAGTTTTTAGCCCCCCCCCCCCTTTTTTTTAGTTCCCCACTCCCACCCCATTTGAAATTTCGCTCCGCTGTCCCTGAACTAGAGGAATTGTTTCCAGATTTCTATTCCCAGGAGAAAGTACAAATGTCAATCAATATGAATCCGGAAACAGTGCTGTGGTGTAAACGTAGTCTCAAACAAAACGAAAATCGAGTGCATTTACGGGGCACTGCATGTCAACCGAGTTTAACATGGCTGCATTCGAAACTACAAAATTAAAATAACACCGTGAGATTGAAGAGAAATACCATGTGAAATAGAGGATGGCAAAGATTACGGTCTGTGGATTAGAGATTGAAGCTTATTTTATTAGAAACTTGAGCCATTTATACGACAAGCATTTTGGGCACGGCACTCAGATTATATTTGAGCCCGCGGGCCGATCATTTTGGGAGCGGCACTCCTGATTTACACGACAAACATCAGGAGTGGGCACAGCACTCTTGATAGTTCATTTATATGGCACTGAAAAATCAAGAGTGCCTCAAAATTTAGGAGTGTCGGTCTCAAATTCCTTGTCGTGTAATCGGGATTTGATTTCGCTCACAGTGAACCGATTTCAAGTTGTTCTAAATTTCTCATAGAAACAGTATTTTTCATCCACTCGAATCTTTGCCATCCTTCACAGGCGCGGATCCAGACCGGTTTACGGAAACCGGTCAAAATTTCCAGATTTTTTTAGTAACCTTAACATTCGATTAAAAGTCTCTTTGAGAGAGGGGGAGGGGTCAGTAAAATTTCCAATTTTGGAGTTTGAGTTGGGAAGTCGGAAACCGGTCAATTTTTTTTCTGGATCCGCGCCTGCTTCATCAAAATTCTCTCAGATTTTTTCTAGTATACCTTTCGTCATGAGACACCTGACTCGCAAACATTAAATGGGTTGAACCCATCACATTAAATTTAATGTTGTGGGTTGAACCCTGACCTAATGATCAGCGAACGAGCGGCTCCTACGTCGATCCTTCAGTAAAAAAAAAAAAAAAAAAAACGAAAAAATCAAACTCAATTATGATTTTTTGACGGAATACTATAAATTCAAAGGTATCCCCGGCCGCATACATACTAAACCGTAACCACTGACTGATTAGCAGAACTGAGAACGAATTGAACTTGAAAACTCGTAAGAGAACAACGAAATATGGTTTTTATTCCGTTTTTATCAGGTAGATCGCAATTCTCTGCTTTACCACAGTTTTTATGTTCAGCCGCATAAAGACCTACATGCTTCCTAGGTTTCACGCATCTAGCACTTCCTGTCTCATCAAACGAACTATAGTAGAATCCATTGTTCTGCGGCAATGAGCCTCACTCACATACGATTTTGCTTGAATATGCCTTAAGTGCTTCAGTAGGTGTCTACAGTCCAAACTACATCTCGAAAATAATCTTTATGCTATTGGCTCTTTTTTCTGTGATTACTCAGAGAAGCCGCCATCCAGCCAATCGGATATAGAGAAAACAAAAGATTTTTCAATCGCAAATTTGAGAACTTTCCCCACACACGATATTCTTCGAAATTAAACCATATTAGTTTGATCAAAAATAAATTGAAACCACAAAAAAATATCGAATGAAAATACATTATTTCGATGGGTTTCTATTGAATTTATAAGTATCAACCAATGAAATTACGAGAAAGAATAATAGAAAATTAACAGCTTTTAACATTCTTTGCCGTAAAGCACTACAGTTCTTATCTGGACCATTATTTAATTGCTTGTGCGTGCCTTTGACTCTAGTCTAGTAAAAGATTGGAGGTTTTTATTCAATTTGGTGAAAACAATGAGTTATTGGGCATATCATCAGAACCAAATTCAGCTAATCAGTTAGAAACATGATAACCATGAAAATTGCAATATTTCTCACAGCCAATTCAACTCCCCTGACGTGCGAGGCTAATACTACCCTGGGTACTACCCTGGGTGCTAGAGGCTCGAAAACAGAAAAAGGTGAAAGGCGAGACGGAGGAGAGAAGAGAGAACGAAAAGAAGAGCCGCTGGTGTTATCCGCTAAGAGCGAACATTGGATCCAGAATTCCAACCTTGTCCCTGATTGGACAATCTACTCATTACCAGGCGAAAAGGTGAGTGCTGGATATAACATCATTTTCATCGACTTACCAATGGCCCAGCTAAACCGGTTTGACATGTTTTCTTGATTGGAAGTGAGATTCTGAACGCTCGTCTTTTTCTTCCTTCCCCTCTTCTCTCCTCTATCTCGCCTCTGAAACCCAGGCTACTATAGGCTATCAGGGGCACCCATCGGCCACTTTCGGCTAAATATCTGTTCGGATGAAAAAAGGTTGTCTATACTTTATTGTAATTGGAAAACGTAGGCTAAAATCTTCGGATTTTCTTAAATTTGCGAGTATAGATATTTGGGCTACAATTTTCGGAACATCGGCGGAATAAAGAAAACATTGAATATGCTCACCCAAAATTTTCGTAACAATCGGTACATTTCTACGCTTTTCGTTTTCTCTAATACCGCAAAACATCAAAACATTTTCAGGTCACAATTACTCAACCAATGTTAGTGAATGCGCAGTATTTCGAAACACCTGAGATTTTCGGATGCAGTTTTTTCCCCTGTTAGATTCGACAACCAATTTACAGTCCCTAGACGTTTCGGTGTAATCAGTGAAAGCTAAGATTCTGAGAAAAAGGTTGCCTAAATGGTTCTGTCACTGAACGACAAAATGTCTATCTTATATTTTCGTCAAGGCCTCTGTCACACCTAAGAATTTCGGAATGACAATAAAAGCGCCCTAAAATGTTCGAGACTGTCTAAGTTCCCCTAGGTTCACTGACCAGATAACATTTTACCAGCGCAGTTTGAAATTCATTAGTTAGCGTTAAAAGTTCTTTAGAAGTAATATAATGGCATATTAAAGCATTTTAATAGCGAAAACTCTCGTTGGGTGCCCCTGGCGGGCTATTCACGGCACGACAAAAACAAAACCTTGTAGACAAACATCATTTCGCATGTTTACACTTGATGCTTTACCTAAATCATAACATTGGACATCTCCCAGCCGAACTTGTCTGGCAATTTCCATGGCTTGTTATATTCGTGTTCAAGCCGCATCAAAGAAAACAACTTTAAAACAGTAAACATGGATTACAAAAAGTTAATATTTTTGTTTATAATATCACCCACGCGTCTTGTGTTAAGGAGTTCATTACAAGTTGTTTAGGAACAGTAGACAAGGATCATGACAACAATATCTGGAGGCTAAACACAAAGTAATTAAACACGAGTAAAACCACTTGAAATAATTCAGGAAGTCAAAACAAATGTCCAGTGTCGACATGAACACCACATATAAAAGAAAATAACGACTATTAAACTACTGGCTGAAGGCAAACTCCAAGTCCAACACTGAGTTGTTTTGATTTGATATTAGTTGATAGTTTCTTTCCGTTTTGCCCTCTCCGGCTTTTCCTAAACTGATTTCTAGTCATTTCAGTACTCTCCAGGCTAATTATTTTTTACCGAATGCCATGGGGAGAAATCCGTTTCCAACCTCGGCTCCTATATCGCCTGCATTAAATACCGTTTGATTTGCAGTAGGTTTTTGCTAATTTTCTAGTGAATCGATTCCCCACTGCTCAATTCTTTGACAGCCAAATCAAGCAATTGATTTGTAAAAACATATTTCTCGTACGAGAGCAGGAATTAAATAAGATATATTTTATGTGTGCGATATTAATCTTAGCTTCCACGAACTCAATTTTAGAGAACAATAATTTTCCAATAATTAGTCGTATATGTTATTCTTTATCGATAGTCAATCTTCCATATTTTTGTGAATATGAATTATTAAAAAAATGAAACAACCCATTTCCCCCACTTTTTGGCCAAAAAGCAAGAGTTAAGAAGATTGACCAACGATAAATAATAAACATATGTACTAGTAGGTGCCCGAGGGCGAAATTAAAGGGTGTACGCATGGTTGATGTAGTCCAGATAACAGTAATACTTGTGCAAAGTCATGCTATACTGATAGATCCAAAAACTAGAATTAAACATGTCAGTGTTGAAGTAATAAATGGTAAAGTGCTCTAAATGGCAAAAACATAGTTATTTTCAAAAGTGTTAAAAAAATCCCACACCCCATGTGTTTTTTTTGATAGAATAAACATGTATGACCAATTATTGGTAGGAAAATTCTTGTTCTTTGTTCTCTAAAGTTGAGTTCATGGAAGATTAATAGTGACGCACAGATATTAAAATTATCAACAAAGGCAACAGAAGTTAAATATAAAATAATTGAAAACAGCAAAATGAACAAACATCAATATTCTCTTCATTTGCGACATCTGTTGTAAAAAATCAATTTCTTTATAATCGATACAAATATTTCCATGTAGAGATGTTTGGCAGTGGCATTCACACTGGTATGATCGTTTTCGCTCTGACGAAGGTCTAGCGTAGTACGAAACGTCAGCTGCTACTCGCTTCCCCCAGCTGTTACCATACTTTAATGAACTTTTAGTTTATTACACCAGCGTTTAATATCTTCCCCAGGCTACGCAGACCGATACTAGTTTTTACAGGAACTAGTTATCCATCGCACTTAGCCATGCATAACCCATAATTCTCTATGTTATACAATACAATAATTTATTTAACGTCGATAAACGTGGGGAGTGGTCACCTAGTCGTCTCCCGAGCCAGGGGCTCATGTTATAAACACTCGACTTATAACGTGACATGTTGACATAACATAACATGACTTATTAAATGACATAACATGTTGTCTTGTCTTTTGAAATAATGTGATGTCAGTAGTTAGTCATCTGAGTTCATCCATCAGTGTAAAACGGTAATTTCTAAAGATGTTCCCTAAGACAGAATCTTTTTGCCTAAGTTTTGTTGGACAAACAATTTCTTTTCTATTCCACACTACTAAGGTAGAGCGGTTTTAGTTAGTTTACAAGATGAAATGCGAAACTTGCAATGCAGATGTTTTAGAGTCA
Source organism: Actinernus sp. WN-2022 (assembly GCA_030867875.1). Classification (NCBI taxonomy): domain Eukaryota; kingdom Metazoa; phylum Cnidaria; class Anthozoa; order Actiniaria; family Actinernidae; genus Actinernus; species Actinernus sp. WN-2022. The sequence continues at coordinate 59,243,456 of JAOWCC010000936.1, forward strand.
TTTCGATTTTGCCACAAATGTGGAAAATCGCTCAAGAAAACTGAAACGGCGGCCGAACAACAACCATCTGTGTCGAAAGCACCGGGCAAAGCTTTGTCTACTTTCGAAGATTTTCGTAAGAGATTATCTTCACAGAGGCAAGAAAGTATCAAGGACAAAGGGAAAAAGAAGAAAACAGACACCCCTAGCGAGGTCATGATGAATATTGGGCGCATGAAGCTGTTAAATTGAGACCTGAAACCTGTGAAGGGGAAGATAATGATCGTGCGTGTTCCTGGCAATAAGGAAACTCGAACTGTTGAGGAAAGGCATAGAGAAGCACGCCGCTCATGACCGCACTTTTCATCCTTTTGAGGACTACCCACTTCTCTATCCTGATGGTACGGAGATCCTCACACTTCCTGGGCAGCCTACCCAAATATTCCAATTGGATAAGTATAAGGAAGATATTGGGAAACCATAACACAGAATAACTATATCTGATCGAAAGAGAAACACTAGAAATGAGTAGAGGGGAAGAAGATCAATCAGATTCTGAATATGAAATGGATGATAGTATTATAGGTATTAAAATGATACCCGTTTTTTCTTGCACAACAAAACTCAAAAAGTGAATTCAGAAATTCATTTTTGAGTTTTCTTGCACAAGAAAAAAGGGTATCAGTTTTAATACCACCTATACTACTAGGGGTAACTAAGGGTCATTCAAAGTGTCACTAGACATTCTTGTACATAAAATCCAACTTGATAATCCTATTAGAGATATGATTACATATAGTTATATCGCCCCGCAACAGCCTTACACCTAAAAATCCAAATTCGAGTATCTGTTAAAGCTATCGTAATGTATAGTTATATCGAAGGGAGAATGGCGAGACTGCGTAGTGAACCACTTCCACGAAGTCTAGCTCGAGAGGCAGGTGCTATTCTCGATGAGAGAGATGGAATGCTCGAGGGAGTGGAGATAGGCCGCCGTACTATTCGATGGCGCTTCTTCCAAGGTGTGGCAGGAGATTTGACTCCTAGGATCATGGAAAAGTTAGTTGCAAAGGTAACCACCAGCTTCTACCTGCGCTACAGCTACACCTATCGCATTCGCAATGTCAATGACGGACGCGTGATACTATTCTCCAAGACTGTCCCCGGCTCTCCATGGGTGAACATCCTAGAAGATGCAGAAGAGTGGATCAATAGCAAGGAGACAGCTCGTTTGAATCCCGACAACATCAATCGACCAAATACCCAATGGGCCTTCGTTCGTTGGATATATGTGGATGTCAAGGTCGTGATCGATCGTCAGCTTTTGTTGGGAACAGGTCCACTACCTCAATGGCTTCGCCAGAAAAAAGGAATGTTTGCCCTCGATCGATATGGCGACAACCTATGTCTGTGGCGCTGCCTTGCCGTATACAAAGGAGCCCGTGCAGACAAGTGCAACACCTCGGCTCGAAAACTTGCCCAAGACTTCTATCGCCTGACAGCGCCCACGCAAGACGTTCCCAGAACTTCCTTAGACCAGCTGGAGGAAGTCGAGTTACACTTTGGAATCGGTATTCGGGTGTATGAACCTACGGAGGATGGCGCTTGGCATCTGACGCGACATGCAGCTCACTACAAGCATACGATGACGATTGGGATATACGAAGGACATGCCTTCTATATCAAGGACGTCAAAAAGCTAGGGCACATCTACATATGTAATGACTGTAAGCAACGGTTTACACAGGCTTGCACCCTTCAACGCCATGCAGATCGTTGTAGGCGTGGAGAAACGAAGATTGTTTGCCCCGGAAAAGTAATCACAGTACCTCAGTCGGCATACGAAAAAGCCTTCTGGCCAGAGAGCACCGCTAGCAAAGTCGCTCTATGCTGGTTGGAACGCGAAACCGAAAGGATTGGGCAACACATTCATCATGCGGCTTGTGGACATGGTGGAGAACATTGGATAGAAGGAGCGCCGGTCGACGGCTACGAACCTATTTCGAAAACCATCTTTCAATTTCATGGATGCTATTTCCATGGCTGCCCGAAATGTTTCCCTAGGGAAAGAGCTCTCTACCGTAAGACTTGTGAAAGAACGGCAAAGCTACAAGGAGCTGGTTATACAGTAGTGGAAGCTTGGGGCTGCTCCACAAAGAAGAAAAACAAACCGGTCCCCACACCAACACAAACTGTCTACCCACACGCCATAGTTTACGATTTCGAAGCCTATCTCGATACAACGAAAGGAAGACAACCAACGGACCACCTGACCATCGAAAACGTCCATATCCCAATATCAGTATCAATTGCTGACACGTACGATCGAACGCCAACCCACATCTGTCGACGCGATCCAAAAGAACTTGTAGCCGCCTTCGTCGAAGAACTCCAGCAAAGAGCAGAGACAATCCAAGTAGCTATGGCAAGATGGTACAGGCTAGATACACTCAAATTCTCCTTCGACACCCTACCAAAGGGACAACAAGTGAAGATCGACGAATGGATCAGTCAAGTTCCAGTAGTGGGATTCAACTCTGGCAGGTACGATCTCAATCTGATCAGGGAGCACTTCGTAGGAATCATTGCCGACACCTGTTCGAAGATCCGGGTAGCAAAGAAAGCCAACACCACTATGTTTCTCTTGACTCCCGATTTCCGTTTCCTCGATGTGATGAACTACCTTGGACCTGGAACTTCCTACGAACGTTGGATCACTGCCTATGGATGCGAGTTGCAAAAGAGTTTCTTCCCATATGAGTGGTTCGACTCTCCAGACAAGTTGGATCACGTTGGATTACCAGACTATCCAGAGTGGGGTTCGAAGCTAAAAGGGCAACACCTACTATCTAGGGAAGAGTTCGAAGACTGCAAGCGCACCTTTCTCGACAAGGGAATGGAGACCTTTGCAGACTGGCTACGATACTACAACAACCTAGATGTAGTTCCATTCCTAGAGGCACTCGAAAAGATGCGAGATTTCTATCACGAGAAAGGAGTAGACATGCTGAAAGACGCAGTGTCCATTCCAGGAGTCTCACTACAGTTCCTGCTTCGAGGTAGTGTAGAAAGGGGAGCTGAGATGTACGCTCCAAGTAAGGAAGCCTACCACATGCTGAAAGACGCTGTCGTGGGAGGTCCAAGCATAGTGTTCACCAGACTCCACGAAGCGGGGAAAACTAAGATTCGTAGTCACCAAGGTGGAACCAAGGTATGTCGTAAGATTCTTGGATACGATGCCAATGCCCTATATCTTTCTACCATGGAGCTCGAAATGCCTTGTGGAAAAGAAGAGGTCATTCACTACGATGAGCCAGGTCTAGAAGCCGAAGGATTTGTCGAATGTCTACAAAATGGTTCGTGGTTTGGATATGCAGAAGTAGACATCGAGATACCAAAGAAATTGTGGAAGAAATTTGAGGAGATGCCACCCTTCTTCTACAACAAGAAAATCCCCAAGGAAGCAATTCCTCCACAAATGTTGGCCTACCTCACAAAGACAGGTAGAAAGCTCAGCGAGGAAACGAAGCTAGTTGGGAGTCTCTCTGGAAAGAAGTTGCTCCTCTATGAGCCTCTATTACGTTGGTATGTAGATCATGGCGCAGTGATCACTGCTGTCTACCGTACAATAGAATACGAACCCAAAGAAATCTTCGGTTGGTTCGTAGACCAAGTCACCGAGGCACGTCGTATGGGAGATGAAGACAAAGGTGAGGCTTTGCTGGCAGATGTGTTCAAGCTGCTAGGAAACAGCGCTTATGGAAAGTTGCTCGAAGACTTGGGACGCCAAACAAAGGTCACCTATACAAAAGATGAGAAGGTTGTGGACAAGGCATTGCGAAGTGTTTGGTTCGAAGACCTGGAAGAGATTGGCGAGGCATACGAACTCGAGAGTAGGAAGGACCAGATCCGAATCAAACGTCCTTTCCAAGTAGGTATCGCTGTGTACCAGCTCGCAAAGCTGCGTATGCTTGAGTTCTACTACGACTTCATCGACAAGTACATCGATCGCAATGATTTCGAATATATACAGATGGACACAGACAGTGCCTACATTGCCATCTCTGGAAATAGTCTCGATGAAGTTGTAAGACTCGAGCTACGTGAGGACTTCGAAGCCAATAGGAAGGAATGGCTAGCTTGGGACGAATGGAGCAGTCGTACACCAGGACTCTTCAAACTCGAATTCGAAGGACAGCGCGCCATTGCCCTATGCTCGAAAGCCTACTACGTCGATACGGGTGGAAGCAAGAAGTATTCCGCTAAAGGTATGTCTAGGCGGCACAACGATATTTCGTGGGATCGATTCGAAGCAGCCCTCCAGGGTAGTATCGACACGGCGAAGAACCGAGGCTTCCGACTATTGCCAGAAGGTGTGGTAACCTACGACCAATGGAAGCTTGGGCTATCGGCTTACTACGACAAAAGACGCGTTCTTCCCGATGGAATCCACACCGAGCCAATAGAGTACGCTGTCTAGCGCTTGGGTACAAACAGAATTCCTTTTGGTGGTAGTTCTGTATCCCTAGGAACGACTTGTAGCTCTTCACGAACGAATCCACGTTTGGGTGCATCCTTCTCCTTCGCAAGGTAGTAAAGCACAGGCTGTCCCGAAGATACTACACTTCGCGAAATGGTGTATATCTGTAAACTCCACACAGGATCAGTAGCTCTACGTTTTTCACCTCCTTCCAATTCTCCTGGTGCGTAAAGATATCGAACTAGAACGTCGAATGGTAGACGCTCTTCTCTCAATCCAACGGTGCGCGAATACGTAGGAGTCTTCAGATCTACTTGTTGCGTCACTACAGAATTTGAAGGCTCCTTTCCTGTAAGTCGAGTCACCTCACTGTTCATGGATTCGATAACCATTGGTAAACGATCTACCCATTCTCTACTACGCTCATCTGATCCTTCCGAAGTAAGTACCATCTCTTGTGCATACTGATACCCAAACAATCTCTCGGCTAGAGTTCTATTTGCTCGTTCGACGAAGCCTTGCGCTCTATGATTACCAGCCTCACCTCGTTGAACTTTCGTACCATGTAGTTCTAGCGTTTCAGACATACGTCCCATGAATTCTCTACCAGGATCTACTTGCAACGTCTTTGGCCATTCTAGTGGACTACGTTTATAGATTCGTTCGAATGCCGCAGAAACTTCACCACTATCTTTAGATGCCAAAGGTTCGGCTTCTTTGTATCGAGAAGCTACATCGATTACCACTAATGCATACTTATATAGTTTCCTTCCACGTCCAGGACGATCGTGTGGTAAGAATATCAAATCAGCTTGGTGGACTTCATTTGGTTTCGATACAGTCCAATGCGGTCGTGGAATGTGTTTTGGTGGTGGTAGATATATTTGCCACATAGATTGCTTTTCCAACCAACTCCTAGCCACGTCTTCTGATGCTTTCGCTGCTACCGATAGCTTACCAATTGCAGAGTGACCTTTCCAATAGCCCATAGGACCATAGAAGATATTCGCAAGTTTAGAATCCATCATACATCTATACGTTCTAACCTTCAACAGATGAAAAAAAAAAAAAAAAAAAGGAAGGAATGAGAACCAGGCCTCATTTTTTCCGTTTTTTTTTTTAGTAGTAACCTAGTAGTAGCTTAGTAGTAGCTTAGTAGTAGCTTAAGTAGCTTAGTAGTAGCTTAGTAGTAGCTTAGTAGTAGCTTAAGTAGCTTAGTAGTAGCTTAAGTAGCTTACTAGTAGCTAGTAGTAACTTACTAGTAACTTACTAGTAGCTTAGTAGTAGCTTAGTAGTAGCTTAGTAGTAGCTTAGTAGTAGCTTAAGTAGCTTACTAGTAACTTAGTAGTAGCTTACTAGTAGCTTAGTAGTAGCTTACTAGTAGCTTAGTAGTAGCTTAGTAGTAGCTTAGTAGTAGTATCTATATCCATTTACTAATAGTGTATCCAACGCCTAGCATTCCACCACCAACGTAGAGCAACTCGCCAGTCTTCTGATTGTTTGAGGGTTTGTAGTAGTCAGATAAGCGGGGTTCTTTCATCTCTTTGAGCCGTTTTAGCTCCTTACGTAACTTATCGGATCGCACTAAGGCTTCGTTGGTATCTCTTTGATCGTTGCGTGCGTTGCGTTCAAGACCTTCCTGCTCTTGTGCATAGTCGTATCGTCTTTGACGTTCGATTCTATACGCTTTCATTTCGCGTCCTAGTTTTTCGGTGGCCCTATCGTGTCTCTCTCGTTCTGCATCTACATTACTACCCTTTCCAATCATTCTAGCTAGTATGCCACCACCAGTAAATGCCGTTGCATTCAATATAGCCCCGAAAATGGCCATTCCAATTGCTGCCGCCATTATGGTACGATCTTTTGTTTCTCAAGATTTAGGTTTCTCAAGTTGTTTCTCAAGATATTGTTTCGCGTATAAGCTACCAATTATCACGGCAGTCCACTTTGCGTAATTCACTAGGGAAGAAGAAGGATCGCTAAGCATAGATTCCTTGGTAGTCTTTTTTACGATCCACCCAATACCAGAAGCGAGTCCAACGATTTTAGCTGCATCGGTTGCCGTCTTCATCAATTCCTTTTCCATCTCTATATATATAAGTATGGTCTCGAGTCTTTAAGTGTTACTCCATGTCTAGTGCCGTTGGTTTTGCTGGAGCTGCAGGTTGTGTCGTGCTAACGGTGGCAGCTCGCGTGTTGCCATCTTCGTACTTCTTGTACGCAAAGTACGTGCCAAACAATGTAGCGCCAGTACCGATGACTGCGAGGATAGTCAGGTTTTCGACCCGACCTTTCTCTACGTAGACTTCTTTACATGATTCGCTTTCGCGTGTCGACTCTCTCTTCTGAGCTTCTCTAGCGAGCTTGTTGCTTAATGCTAGTGCCTTTCCGGCTGCAACACGCTTTGGGTTTTTTACCTTAGTTGGTGCAGTCGTCGGAGGATTCGCAGTTATCTGGTCCGCTTCTTCCATCTTGATTCGATATAGTAGGTATATGTGGAGGTTCAACAGTTGTACCAGGAATGAACGCTTCGATCAGTATGTCGCCTATACCAATCAATAAAGCGCCTGTATAAAACAATAAGACGCCTGTGCCAACTAAGGAAGTGCTCATGTCGACCAGTATGTCGCCTGCGTCGATGACTGCGAAGACAGCATTAGTAGGTGCGCTTTCGAACCAACCTTTCTCTTTGCGTAGTTCTTTTCCAGCCGTAGCGCGCTTTGGATCTTCTACCTTAGTTGGTACAGTCGTCGGAGGATTCGCAGTTATCTGTCCTTCCATCTTGATTCGATATAGTAGGTATATGTGGAGGTTCAACAGTTGTTCCAGGAATGACTACGTGACCGGATATGTGGAATAGGACGCTAGCTAGAGCTACAAGGCGACCTGCTTTGAGCGATAGTAGACCAGTCGCAGCACTGATTTCGTTGCGGACTAGAGGGTCTTCTTGTAGGTCCTTGATCAGTGCTTCTTGAGAATCTATTGGTACTAGGTAGGCAACTAGGCGGGTAGCTAGACGTGTCACGCCGTCGACTAAGCCTTTCGTTACTTGCTGAGCTAGGACGGCCTGATACCTCCTATACAACTTGTCTATTTCTTTCTCAGGAAGTCTAGAGATGTCTCCTAGAGAAAAGTTCTTACCTAAGTATTCTTTCGTTACGCCTGTTGCGGCTAAGATCGAAAGTGATTCACGATTGTCTGATGCAACGTCTATGTCGGTTGGTGGTGGACCTGTTACGTCCTCACCGAATATCTCGAGTATTTCTTTATCCATGATAATATGTTGTAGGTGCTGGGAGCTCTAACACTACCTCGAAAGGATGGCGGAGACAGAAGCACATGCGAGCGAACTTATGGGATCCAAGTATCGTTCGTAACTCTTTACATTCTTGCGAGCCTCCATAATCCTCAAATATCTTTTTACCATCTACGACCGATGCTGTATGAAATGCTACTACGATAGCTACGTTCTCGCGGAAGGGTTTACATATGCTCGTTAGTTGTTGGGACAGCACCCAAATGGAAAGCCCTATGTGTCGTGCAGAAAAGGCTAAGTCCACTAGCTTTTCAGTTCGTTTCTTGACGTCCTTCGATGCGGCGCAATCATCGAGAATCAATAGAGTATTGGTACCTGACCAAAATGTTGCGCAAATACTCAAAGTAGCATCGATGGCATCCTGCGGTGGTGACATGACGAAGAAATGAGGATCTCGATTTGCAAATCCACGATAAGTTTTGTTGTGGGCATACGTAGGACAAATCAGTACTATGTAATCGAACTTACCACGAAATGATCCACGAAGTTGTTCTATGAGAAACGCAGTCTTCCCACAATTCGTCGGACCGACTATGAGTGCGTTGAACGGCACGTGCTCTACGAGAGAATCCATCAGTATAATATACTCTGCAGAGATCTGTTCAATATCGTGACCTGAGCATCCGCAAGGACATAGATGTGCATTTTCACATTTCCACTTCCCTTCGCAGTTCTATGTATGCGAATGTCGATGTCCTTTCCACTGCCGGTTTGTGCCAAGCCATCACCATGAACGGTGGAATCTTTTGCTGTGCGACAATCGATTAGGATAGCGAATCTATTTTCAAAGAACTTCTTTGGAGTCATGGAAGTATTGGGTGTACCAAACCAGCCTCTTGCAGCCTCCCAGAAATCTAGGGGAAGCATACCGCTTGGAAAGAGTCTGTTGGGAATCCCGTTGACATCTACTTCTACCTTCAAGATATCTGGATTCGAGAATGCTTCACTATCTCGCGTGCCAATGGTAGGTGGATCTATGAATAGTAGAAGTAGTCCAGCAAAGGATCGTCGTGGAACATTGATGTTTTGAGATATCAAAGTATCGGACGTTTTAGCGATATCTACTGTTTTGAAGTGAACAGCGTAGTTGTATAGGAATGCAGTACCTATTTCATATTTGTGAAGTGCACTACTAGCCAGTGTTTCGTTCCTGATTGCTTCGTATTCTAGTTGGATGTTGGTAAGTTGGTACGTACCTATCTTCGTAGTATCCGATCCAATTACAACCTCGTTGGCAGACGCTAGAGTCAACTCGAACGTAATGGTACTTTCTAAGACATGTGGATATAGAACTCCATGTTGTGTCAGAATGTCAACATCTAATGGAATCCTATACTTAGAACCACATGCAGCTAGGAGTGCGTTGTCTGCAGCAGACGAAGTACTTGCGTCACCAGCTTTCGATCGTAGCTTATTCAAGTTCTCTGATTGAATGCCTTGTTGTATTCTAGACTCTCTCTCCTGCGTAGATAGGTATACATCGGAGTATGTTTGTAGGAGGTCTGGCCTGACAAGGTCTTCTACTGTTTCAGCTCCCATCCTACAGATTCTACGCATGACCAAGCAGCGTCCAACGTTCGAAACGACTCTGTTATTCGCATGTCCACCAGATAGTACGATGTCGCCCAATAGCGCTAAGCTACCAGGTACTAGTACTACATCTTCTGCTAGCTTTGGGACTTCTACGTATAGAGTCTCACCTGGATTGGCAGATGATCGAGTGAAAGTTTTCCTATACAAGTCTCGCGGAGCCTTGAGTGCATGAGGCTCTCTTCGTGCTTGTGTGGGATCCAACGTTAATGAGATCATGTTGAATATAACTATATATGTAGATATGTTTAACATGGACGTTGATACCCCAGAGGAAAGACCTGGTGAAGCTGAAGGAGGTGGAGACTACGATGAAAATGATACTATCAATGTGGATGAGGAGTGGGATGCAACATTTCCAGAAGAGTCAGGAGAAATGGTCCCAATGAAAACCAGACGCGCCTACAGTAAAGAAGGCGCTAGACCAAAGGATCAGGAAACCTCGTTTTCTAGAGAAGATGACGATTACTTCGACGAACTCATCGACTCAAACGTTTCTAGAAATGAAAGAATCCTGGAGAGGCTGGAGGAAGAGAAAGTCCCAAAGTATACCGATCGAGGTGTAGTCTTCAAACAGGGTTTATCGGAAAATGCGAGACAGGATATATTCGAGACTGTCTGGGAAAAATACCACGATGTGGGAATTCGAGGCACGCTTGAGGTTGCAACCCTGTCTGATGGTAGAGTCGCTATCAAAGAGTATGGAAGTAAAGAAAAAGAGATTCCTATGACCACCACGAAAGGCGAGTTATATAAGAAGATGGGAAAAGGTCTCAAAAGAGTCTTAGGACCTTCGAGGGAAGAAATGGTAGAAGAAGTCATAGTAGCTCGAAACCAATTGAGTGAGAGGATCGAACGAAATGAAGAAATACTCAAAGACCCTACATCTACCGAAACTCAAAAAGAAAACGCTACTAATGAAATGAAGACCGATCAGGAGGAGCAAGCAGTCCTAGAACAAATAGAAGAAGCTATAGTAGAACGGATGTCACTTAGGGATCGTATAAGAATCATCTTTAAGAAGTATGGGGTCAGTATAATTAGCGTGGTAGCTGCGGTAAGTACTGTGATCGGTGTAATAGTTTCCAATCTGACGAAGACAGTTTCCGCGATAGTACCGGGATTTGGAGATGCTGCCAAAGCAGCTGCTAAAACAACTGTCAAAGGCTTAAAAGCAATGGGCAAAAAGTTAGAGGAGATTCTACCTAAGATGATTGGACCAATTGTGAGTTTCATATTCAGTATGGCTGCTGACGTTGTTGGAGTCTTAGCAAACAACCTTTGGTTGTTAATCGTAGCAGCAGTGGTCTTCGTAGTGGAGCAATACAAACGCCGTTAACGAAACAACGTCCATGCGATTCCAGCTGCGGCAATGGCTGTCACTGCGAGATTAATCTCATGTTGTGAGCCAGCCTTTGCCTTTGCCTTTGCCTTTGGTACAGGAACTTGTTTCTCGAGAGGCTGCACCAATTTCTTCTCTGGTGGTCCTTCCATAGGAAGAGGTGGGCGTCCTTTGCCTTCTGCATTGATGTCGTTAACGCCTAGCACCATATCTTTCGTAGCTTTCGGGATTGGATTCTTATAATCATCTTTCTCACTAAGATAGTACTCTAGATCGCTTGGCAATAATCGCACATCTACAACTATTGCAAAATCGAGCTTCTTATGCGTTGCCGTTATAGCAGTAAGATAGTTTTTGTAGCTCACCACTAAATCGTTTTCGAGAATAGCGTCTTCGACTAAGCTCTTAAACTTTTCTTTGACGTTATGGCTATATATGATGGATTCGTTCAAGTCGGCTTGAGCGCCAAGTATACAATGTCCAAAAGCCTCGACAGATCTATTCAACCTACCCAATCCAGCATCTGTCAAACCCTTTCCGATTGGTGGCGTAAACCAATTGTATTGTTTCCCTTCGTGTTCATCGTTCCTAATAAAAGCTATCAGAGTTCCCTTGTCCTCCTTACCTCTTTGGTCTGCAAACAAAGTAGAGTCCTCGGGCCATGTGGTTGCTTTGTCGTAACTTCGACCATGGGCAGTTACATATCCGTTTACGTAGCCAGTTGGTCCAGGGTATAACATGAATACATCTCCTAATCCATTATTCCGACCTAACTTACATCGAAAGTCTGGTTTTCGAGATATACCGAATTCGATGCACAATCTCTCAAGAGCTGATTTGTTATAGTGGTTATCCATTTGCTTGAAATTAGAGTCACCAGGTAGAGGAGCTCCAAGTTCATGTAGAATTCTTCGTATCGTGAAATAAACATGGAATCGTAGGAACCCCTGAACGACTGGTGGATACGTCTTGAAAGTGGGGTCGAACAACGATACTCCACATCCGGAAGTTGCACACCACGTTGCGAAATTCAATCGCTGAGGTTAATACTTGAAATCCGGACCCTGTAACCAATGGTAGGACTCAGTTGCTGTCGTATGCTTTACGACGGTCTCCTTGAATATATTTGGAACGCCAGCTTTGAACTTCTTCGTTGGGGTGGCATATATCCATAGATTAGTGAGATCGATATCTTGTGCCGGTCCAGTAGAAGGAACTGCTGTAATAGGATATTTCGCACTCCTATCTAGGGTCAACGTAGATGGAAAACCTTTATGCACATCCCACAACGCATTATCGATGCGTCTTTGCTTGGTCGGGGGTAGTTTGGAGAAATCGTCGCCATAAACAACATAGCTAGAATCTCCATCTCGAAATAAAATGCTCGTTGAATATTTGCCTGGACCATCTATGTCGGTGACTGTATAAAACTGATGGAAATCTGCATGTGGATATCTTTTCTTGAACTTCTCCAATAGATCGGCATTTAGTTTTGCAATCTTTTTATCTTCTTGTGGGAAGCTGACGACCTTACCTAGTGCAACGTCAATACGTGCTTGTACGTCGGGCTTGTTATGGTAGCCACTCACACCATAGGCTACGCGTTCTTCCCCCCTGTCTAAGAATATGACATACGAAAAGATCTTCCCATTGAACTCAGATGCCTTAGTGGTAAATTGAGAATAGTCGGCGTGTGGATATTTCTTCTTGAACTCCGCCCACAAAAAAGTGTTCTTCTGTACGAACGGCATCGTGTTGAAGGTATACGTATATATAGTTATACCTTCAACATATAATGACGATCCTTAATGTCACCACAACATTGCCCGACCATACTGTCTACTTCGACGACCCTATTCTTATACGGAACATTTCACTAGTCGAGGTCACTTTCGAGAATAGCTGGTGGAACCTAGAAACGGAGGCTACGTTCGAGTGGGATACCGGAGGCTTAGGGTTCCCATACAAAATCTATCCGGGGTCTCATAATATACGTACACTCAAGCCCTTCTTCAATGAAGCTATGTCGAATAAAGTCGTAAGCTTTATAAATAGAGGTAGTAAGAGGGATTGGATCCTAAAGGTTCAGAAAACAATCAAGCTCAGTAAGAATCTCTGCGAACTATTGGGTATCGAAGGAAATGAAGATGTGGGGGGAAACGTATCGCTAAAAATTGGACACTACGATCTGGTGATCAAAGATATCAACACAATGTATGTATACTGCGATGTGGTAGATTCCAATTTCTCGCTACTAGAGGGAAAGCGATCGAATGTACTGGCTAGCTTTAAAGTACGAGGCAGCTGGTTTGACGTAAATACGTATTCTACAACACCCCCACTACCTGTCCGAGCTCCAGGGACAATGCAAAGCAGCCTTCGCCTTACGATTCGTGATGAGAAAGGCAACGTAGTAGACTTCCATGGTCGCCCGATACGATACGTGTTGAAGCTTGAGTAAGTTATACGTATAACGTACAATGGAAGGCGACTCGATTCAACCGTTTCCCTCAGCACCAAGTATCTATCCACAGATCGCTAGTGACACTGGAAAGAACTTTAGACTGCAAACGATCCGAGACACGCTTTCGGACATCGAAGTTCAAGAAAGGCACTACGAAGGTGTGCGCAAGAAATATGCACGTTCTCAAGGAATAGTTCATGGCATCGCAGTGGCAACTGGAGGTCTATCTGTGATCTTATCTGGATCTGGATTGGGCGCAGCGTTGACTGGGGTTGGAATAGTGATTGGTCTACCACTTGGAGTTATTGGTGGACTATGTGGATTAATTTCAGCATCTACGACCCTTGGAGCTAAGAAGTTAGGAATGAAAGTTTCTAAACATGAAAGGACAACTATGTTGGCAAAGGCGAAAGTTAATACGATTCGCGATCTAGTATCGAAGGCACTACGTGATGAAAACGTATCCGACTCCGAATACAGTCTCATCCTGAACGAAGCGAATAAGTATGAGATCATGAGATCTGAAATTCGTCGCAAGGCTTCCATAGGTGAAAAAAGCACGGATCGGGTTCGAGCCGAACTCAAGCAAGAAGTGCAAAAGGAAATGCGAGAAAAACTTGGAATGTAAGAATCAACGTTTCCTATGAAAGGAACGAACATGGTTCTCACTTCCACTTCGCTAAGTCCTATCGCTAGTTAGCCCATGTCTAGTGTAGATTGGTTCGAAGTGGGAATGGTAAGAAGACAACTTCTTGACAAAACGCTTGACTGAATTTCCAAATACGTCACATCGCCCAATGACTTCGTTAAGAGACATAGACGAGCCTAAACGATGTAGCACCTCGTAACTTGCTCCAACAACTTTCGTCTTAATTACCGATCTGCCTACATTGTTTTCTATTGCCATAGTAACAACCTCGTGGACTATTTGTTGAGCGTCTATAAGTACTCCTTGAGGATCGAGTTTAAGGAAAGTCGTTGCAATGTGAGGAACTATGCGCTCGGCATCCAAGTCTACATCGATCTCATCGTCGTCACACAGAGAACGTATAAAGACCTCTCCTCTATGGATGCCTTTGTTGCTTAGTTGCATGAAGCGAGCAACCTCACCTTTAGATCGGACGAATCCACATTGTATGCATGCATGGTAGAGTAGAGAAGCTAGAATATGTCTCTTAGCATCGCTACGCTTGGGATGAACTTTCATTACTTGGATAAATGCGTCGGCTACGATTTCTAACGTGTTCATAGGGAACGATAGGTTATAACTTCGTTTGTAAATAGCGTTGTATGCTCGTAGTTCTTGTAGGAGCGTTCGTCGTTGCAGTTCCACGTTATCGCTTTGCTTTGGTTTTGCTCGGTCTAGATCACTTTGATACTGGAACCCGTCCGGACCTACTATACGCAGTCGAGTAGTAATAATGTCGATCTTAGTTTCTTCACATGGTTCAACCTCGGAAACAAGACCACAGGTGGGACATACGAATTCCGTTCCTTGTATTTCAAAGGGGCAGAGACAATCAGGACATGTTTCACTGGTGTTAATATGTTCCACTTGTGGTTTGATATTCAGGCTTCTACGAATTCCAGGACCAAACAATCTGACTAGCTCGTCCATGATACAACTATAGACGTTATACGTTTAATAATAAAAAAAAAAAAAGGAATGAAGAGGGTCACGCAACGACCTTCTTCATTCCTCTTTTTTTTTCTTTCGTGGCTATTCCTAAGCGTCCTTCTCGCTCCTCAAGGCAGCCAACACCTCGTTGAGCGCACGGTTGAGAGACTCTCCGAGACCTTCCTCTGGTTCCAACACTCTTGGTTCCGTGGTCAATGCTACCTCAGCAGGCTCCTCCGGTTCCACCACGTTTGGCTCTGCAAGTTCCTCCTTTCTTGGAGCCTCTAGCGTCTTGCTGGACTTCTTAGCGCGTTTTACATAGACATCGGGACACTTCTTCTTGATGGCGAGACGGTCGCATCCTGAGCAAAGCTCGTAACTAGTACGACATCCTTTACCGCACTTCGAGCATGGTACATATGGGGCACAGCCTTTTGCAATTTGGCAGTTGTGTTGGGAACAGAACTTCGTTGTCTTCGAAATCCTCTTTGGGCATTTCGAGTCCTTCCCTCTCATCAACCAATCGCAAGTTACCATCTCAGGCATTGTGGCGTCTACGTTCGAGTCCTTCTTCGACATGTTCGATCTGTATGGTGTTAATGCGTACTAAGATGATAACGTAAGCTAGTATTGTGGAATAAAGAATATATACTAATACCATTCGGTGGCAATATACAGTATAGTAATCATTCCTTTAACATATACTTCAAGTTTTGGATTTTAGGTGTAAGAATGTCTAGGGACAAAAAAAAAAGAATGAAGAGGGTCACAACGACTTTCTTCATTCTTCTTTTTTTTCTTTGTCCTCCATTACCTACGTTCACTCATCTTCTGCAGCTGTGTCCACACTGGCACTATGCTTAGTATCGGCGGCATAAACGTCTTGTTGATCATATCTATTCTTCTTCGATGGTTGTCGTACTATGTCGATCTCAACATCTAGTGGGTACGAAAGTCCCATACTACTTGCACAAATACTTGAGGCGTTGCAAATACCATCGTGAATGGAACCTGGTAGAATTAGTTTGCTCACATTGTCGATGTTAAGACCGCTAGAGTTCTCATCGACAAGAGGTTCGTACTTAGTGTTGTCCCCATCGGAGTATGACTTACTTTTGTCAAAGAATTGACCATTAGGCGTTCCAGTCTTGTAGTCGCACTTCATTCTCATCCTCATCATAGGATTGGGTAAGCAACAACCAGCATTGGTAGTAGCATTCGTGGAAATGAACCTTTGTACCATTGAAACCACCTTGGTATTGGGAACGATGATGGCGTCGTGTGGACTGCGTTTCCGTGGATTACGCATACAGACCTTCTCGTTTTCGATTAATTTGCTTATTTCACTTTCAAAGGCCTCATCAAGGTATTCTACTAACTTGAACGTAGGACTCAACTTTTCATCTGCAGGAAGATCCAATTCTCCCTTGTCATTTTGCTTAATTGTGATTCCATCTGCCTCCATAGGTATGATGGCATTCCACTTCTGGAACTGGAGGCAAGGATGTCTATCCCGTTTCTTGCCTGCATCTTGTTCGTTGTGCGGTGCTATCTTTCCCACGTGCTTTTCCCCTTCGAACCGAAAGACCGCCGGATGAGGTCCATCGCCAATGTCGAAGAATACGGAAACATACTTGCATCCGTTAGGTCCGTTTCTAGGTTGGGTCCAGTCGAACGATATGACGGATCCATGGGATTGCCCATCTTCTTTGGTCCTTTCTAATGCTTCAACCACATCGCCTACGTTGAAAAGCTTTGAACTCGCCATTCTCTCTTCGGTATAACTATATGTTAGGATAGCTTTAACAGATACTCGAATTTGGATTTATGTGTAAGGATGTTGCAGAGCAATCGATGTCGATATAACTATATGTAATCATATCTCTAATAGGATTATCAAGTTGGATTTTATGTACAAGAATGTCTAGTGACACTTTGAATGACCCTTAGTTACCCCTAGTAGTATAGGTGGTATTAAAACTGATACCCTTTTTTCTTGTGCAAGAAAACTCAAAAATGAATTTCTGAATTCACTTTTTGAGTTTTGTTGTGCAAGAAAAACGGGTATCATTTTAATACCACCTATACTACTTGGATGCTAACTCCAAATCAACTGCAACGCAGTCCTCCAGGGAATCAACAGCAACAAAATCAGCCCAACCAGGTAAAGATGCCTCTCAGACTGAAACAAACCCTGGCGTACATGTAGTACCATCAGCCCAGTCATCAAGCAAAGTGACACCAATAAGAGTGGATCATGATCAACCTAGTACTAGTACTCATAGTGGTGATTGGCAGCAGGAGTCCTCCTTCTCTAGCACCATCAAGGATTCAACTACAACAAGAACTGCTAAGATTCAGACTCTGTCAGATATGTTTCCAGCCAGTGGCGAGCAGGAGATAGCGACTGCTTTAGATACCACACAGTCACTTGAGGAAGCTATTCACCTTATTTTAAATGGTAGTAACTCCTTAATAATGCATATGCTTCGTTAATGAGTGCAAATGTGGATGATTTCGATTTCAATAGTGATGATGACTGGCACGTCCAAGATTTTGATAGTGAAGCAACCACCTCCACATCAGATGATTCTCTTCTGGAGAAGTTGAAAGAGTTGAAAGAAGCTGAGCTTAAAAGTGAAGAATTTCTACGCTTGAAAGTGAGACGGGATGATATTTGGGACGATACCCTCCTAAAATTGAGTCGTCTTCAGCCAGGGGAACTGAAGAAGCAAGTTAAAGTGCAGTTCATCGGTGAACCGGCTGTAGATCAGGGTGGACCTTCACGTGAATTCCAGGCGGTGTCGGACACGACTCACGTGACTCAAGTTGACCAATCAGGGTGCTTCTAAAGTTGTGAAGCGTTTTCTGTTCCGAGAGTTCAGAGCCGAGGACGTTGTATGTGCTTTCTTTTGTACCGTATCGGAATATTCTGAAAATAGTATTCATATCCTTACTGAAACTGACAAGGAAAACATGTAAACAATGCTTGGATGACATTTCAAGAGCAGATAAGACATTTTAAGTACCTAAATCTGTATCTAATCACGCCTTTGTCTTTACCGTTCGTGTTGTGTATGCGTTGAATCGAGTGCTCTTCAAAAAGTCTATTTACTACGTTCAGAGATGAGAATTCACTATTATATTTACACAGCGAGGTACTTTTAATGATAAACATACAGAAACGTCAGGGGGCCCCAAGGGGCCCCTTCGTTTTAACGGAGAAAATTGACCTTGAAGTTCATGCAGATCACGACCATGTCTTGCTCCGCTGACTGTGTAGAATATGTTGCCCAGTATCCGGCCAGTTCAGATTATAACCGCCGTATCTTTGCTTTCGTGGTTGGACAAATTGTGAACTTTCATCCAGAGACAGCCCATTTATATACCAACATAATGAAAAAGGTTTGGCTGCTTTACCTTAAATATCTTGACAATTATTGCCATTTATGCAAAACTCTTGAGGTTCACAGTACCGGTGCCTAGTATCCGGTCAGCTGTTCCAGTATCCGGCCATTGACAAATTCAAGCATATTTTTAGCAACTGCCAATCTCAACCAAATCTCCTTCCAAGCTAGTCAATTCACCGTAAAAAGCCCCAAATCCCTCTAAAACAGACCATGGAATAATTAAGGTCCAAACACAATGATTCTAGGAAATGTATTGCAATTTATTCTAAGGACCTCCCTTACTAAAATCATGTACAAACAGTCTCGCGGCCTTTGACAGGGACAACACCAAATACAAGTCCGCCAATACCTTGTTCAAGAAAGTCTAAGATATGTCATAAACCACGCGTGTTTGCTGGTTTTCGCAGGCCGTCGAATACTAATATTATCGCTCGACATAACTAGAAATTTCGAAAAGCTGGCTTAAACTCAGGGAAAGAAAGAAATAATTTCTTACTGTAAAAAACTTGACGAGTCGACTTCCGGATCACAACAACTCACCGTAAAGTTACTTTCCCTGAAATTAATATGTCCGCTGCACATCACATTACTCCTTTGTGAATCGAGCAATATCCCTGATCGACTCAGGCACTATTTATTCCCGAAAAGAGAAGAGCTTATTCAGATATTACGCCGCGAAGATAAGGAAGAACGGACCAAAAGTCAGAGGTCAGAGATGTTCACGCTTCGACGACCGTGTTGAAATGAGGCTATTTTACATTTTCTCCCATCGTACTTTGCGATGCGTGTACAACACCGCCTGCGTGAATTCTATACTTCAATAAATTCTGCAGCTCAAGCAAAGTTGATGTCAGATGGTGTTTTCAGGCATAACATTTCATCCCTGGCCAAGAAAGAATTTTTGGCTTTTGGCCAGCTGACAGCCATTGGCCTTTTGCAAGGTTCACCTGGCCCTAAGTGCTTTAGCAAGTCATCAGTAGAGTACATTCTATATGGAAAAATAGATTATCTCCTGCATGCCAACATTGGATGAGGTACCCAATGCTGAAGTCAAGCGGTTCCTCAAAAATCTCGATGCCATTACAGATGATGAAGAATTCAAACGTATGGCCTCCTTTGGCTGTGAATTCAGGTTTGAGGCAGGGTACTCCAAACCATTTGTTCACCTGAATGAGAAAGAGGAGTTCTTCAGGTGCATGTGTTTGCATTATACTGTGTTGTCCTCCATCACATAAATTAATCAATCCATTGATGGCCTCAAAACTTGCAATGTATTGAACTTGGTACGAGAAAATCCTGAAATATTTAAAAAGGTATTTCAAGTATCAAAGCAGCTAACAGCTGAACAGATTGATGACATATTTGATCCAGTGTACAGCCTCAAGGAGAGCAACAGGTACAGAGTTGAACAGAATATTGTATTCAACTTTAACCAGTACCTGGAAGATGTCGAGCAAGGGAATATCAAAACCCAAGTGGAGGGAAAGGATATGGTCATCATGCTCAAGCATGTCATACAGTTTATAACTGGAGCTGAAGATATCCCAGCCATTGGCTTCACCCCTCGGCCCACATTGCATTTTTCACATGATGTTCTATCAAAGAGAAAGATGACTACAAACACTTGTGCAAATATTTTAAGAATCCCTGTTGCAAACATGTCTGACTATTCACAGTTTTCTGATGAATTCACCTTCTGTATGATGAATTCTCCTGGTTTTGGTGTCATATAACCCATAACAATGAATTTTAGAAAACAAGAGAGCAAACATGCTAACATGGCTTGTGCAATGTATGTGTGCATAGCCATGCATTTTATCATTAGTATATCATGATGTTTTTGCATAGTTAAAGTTACAGTTATACAGCAGTTCATTATTTTCTGAATTTATCAATAAGTTCCCATAAAATTGTTTGGACACTGTAATATAATAATCATGTTTTTCTTATTCCACAAATTAGCATGTTACAAGATAAGACTAGTTTACTATTATTCAACCAATCAATTTCAGTTTCGACAGTCCGGTCGATGTTCAACTGCGTCTCAGTGTCGCGAGTTACCTAAATTCACACTTTTGACATGCTTTCGTCAAATCAGTGAGCCAGCTGACATCAGGAATGCAATTTAGTACAGGAGTGGAACAACATATCTCAGCATAATTAAATATAACATAACCCATGGCCCATCCCCCAATGTGTTGCATGATTTCACTTGACCCACCCTATTTTCTGTGCTTGAAAATGATGCCCCCCCCCTCCCTTTTTTTTACCGGCCCACCCCCACCTGTACTTTATGACCAGTCCCTAAACTACTACTAAATGTAAGACTTTATTTAGCCAGGGTAGCCCATTCAGCAACGAAGCTGATATCCAGACCGGGAGGGGCCCTGCATATAAAACTATAAATACGATTGTAATGTATAATTAAACTATTTCTGCTATGACTATAATACAATTTGGTTCTACATATATAATAGCTAGTATATGTACAGCGATTTGCAAAAATTCTGCAAAAAATTATAATAATAATAATAATTTATTCACTTATACTTATTTTTGCACAGATGTACTTCATAGACAAAGAGGGTTTAGATTCTATCTAAATAAGAGCAAAAATCAAAGAATTAGGATTATGCAAATTACTATGTATTGATATAGTTGAATTTTACAGAATTTTTGAAAATCGCTGTATGATAAAAATGATATATAATGCGATAAATATAATTTACAAGTAACTACATACGATATATTATTTATACGCCAAAAAATGCTTCTTTTTACGGTTTTTAAAAATACTCAAGGAGGAAGCCTCCTTGATTTCAACAGGGAGAGAATTAAATAAAATTTACCCCAAATATCTAAACGTTCTCTTCCCTAGACTTAATTTAGGTTTTGGTAAGTGCAGGTCGTTTTTGCGTCTGGTGTTATATGAGTGAATTTGATTAAAAGATAGGCTGGGACTAAATTGTGTAAACATTTAAAAACTAGAATACAGAAAAACTATCTCAGTACTACTACTACTACTACTAGAGAATACTATTCTGCCACAACAACAAGTTGACGAAATGTTGTCAGTCCCTCTTTCCAGGTGGTAGGTTCACTTAGTCCAACCATAGGAAGTATCTCAGAAAAATACTTCTGATAATCATTAGAATCATCTGTTGTGGAAGAAGTTGCTTCATTTTCAGCTTCTGTTAGGTCAGGAAGGTCAAAAGCATGCTTGTGATCCACCCGGCCAAGACTCTGGCAAAAAGTAAAGTTGGTCAGGGATACCTGGTACAGTATGATGTACAGATTTTCGGATGTAGTGATTATTCCTATAACATAAGGATCATTGTTTGTTCTGGTAACCTCAAGCCAGATGATATGTAGCCATCAATGCACCCGTGTATGGGAAAGCCAAAAGGCTTGAGTTTGTCGTAACCATCTGAATGCCAACAGTAGCTCGGCCCTGGGTTCAAGTATTTTCTTCTTTTGAGACGATGCTTTTTCCTTAGCTCTGAGCCTACAGGATCCAGTTCACGTAGAATAACCTGAACAGTAGACCTGGGTACACTTATTCCATACGTAGAGTGCAACCTCTTCCACATGGCTCTATAACCAAGTAAGCGCCCAGGTCCATCCATTTCCTGTAGAATACATTGACGAACCTGGTTTTCTTCGACTTCATGGCCGCGGCGATGCAAACCGTACGCTTTCAGTCGATTAAGCAAGGTCCCTTTTGACATTCTTATATCATGATAATTCTCTAGAAAACTTAGAATAATTTTATATTCATAGTTTTTGTCGAAATAATACCTGATAATTTCTTCTTCGTCCGCCATAACAAGCCAACAGATATTGCTGGTCAGCAGCCCACCACAGTAGTACCCACTCCCCCTCTTTGGTTTCCAAATGTGTTTCGAGTTTTGCAATTGTGTTTTGGCATTTCTAAATGTGTTTTGGTGTTGTTAAATGTGTTTCGATAGTTTTGAATGTGTTTTACACAAGCTTCTTTGTGTTTTCAATTCTTAGTGTTGTGCACTGAATCCTTCAATTGTGTTTTGCGATTGTCAAATGTGTTTTATACATCTGTGTTGTGTTTTGTACCTCTGGGCCACCGTAACGGCCCATAAGTATCACGGCAAAAGTTTTAAGTGAACATCAAACAATTAAAATAAATACGTCAACATTAATTTTGTTTCAGCCCCAAAACCATCACGGCAAAAGTGTGTGAACACCCACGGCAAAAGTGTGTGAACACCCACTGCAAAAGGTGTGAACACCCAAGGCAAAAGTGTGTGAACACCCACGGCTAAAGTGTGTGAACACCCACGGCAAACGTTTCACGGCGGAAGCGGTTTTCACGGCGGAAGTGAATTTCACGGCGGAAGTGAGCCGAAATTAGCCTTCAGTCCTAGATCCTTACCTGCTCAAAAGTCAAGATGGCGGGAGAGAGAAATAGTAATGAGTGTTCTGAAAAGGAATTTATTTGTGATTACTTCAACAAAGGATTCAAATATGATGAAATTCGTATGTTCTTGGAAAGGCACCACGATACACAAGTAAGTAGTGCAACTTTAAAAAGGCATATAAACACATACGGCCTCAAGAGACGAAACACTGATTACGCCGGACATTGATGTAGTTCGAGGGAAATCAGAAGTCTTCTTGATGGCCCCGACTGTATGGGAGGTACAGGCATGTCTGGCATGTCTGGCATACTCTCCAAATGCAAGGGATTAGAGTACTACGTCTAGTTGTTCAGGAGCTGTTGAGGGAATTAGACTCAGAACTGAGGAACTGCTGAAAGAAGGGCCATTTGGGTTAATTACCAATACATGGTTGCATCGACGGTTGGAGTAGGAAAATATTGTGGCTATACGTAACTCGATCTACTAGTTCGCCTCACAATATTGCAATCTATTATCTTGATGCTGTTCAGCAATTTGGTGGATGCTCTATGAAATACTCACCGATTTAGGCACCGAGAATGGGATAATGGCTTATTATGGTTTATTTCAAGATGGCTTGAACAGTCACAGGTATGTTCCTTCAACAAGAAACCAAAGAATAGAGGGTTGGTGGTCTGATGCAACCATGTATTATTTTGTAACCCAAATGGTTTCAGTTTGTCGTATCCATCGCAGTGCCATGCATAATTTGGTCCGATATTATGGTAAGTTCTCCTCTTCAATGCGTGGGCCCTTCTTTCAGCAGTTCCTTCTGGGTCTAATTCCCTCAACAGCTCCTGGACAACTTGACGTGGTACTCTAATCCCTTGCATTTGGAGAGTATGCCAGACATGCCTGTAGCCTCCCATACAGTCGGGGCCATCAAGAAGACTACACCAATGTCGTAATCAGTGTTTCGTCTCTTGAGGTCGTATGCGTTTATATGCCTTTTTAAAGTTGCACTACTTGCTTGTATATCGTGGTGCTTTTCCAAGAACATACGAATTTCATCATATTTGAATCCTTTGTTGAAGTAATCACAAATAAATTCCTTTTCAGAACACTCATTACTATTTCTCTCTCTCGCCATCTTGACAATTGAGCAGGTAAGGATCTAGGATACACTTCCGCCGTGAAAACCACTTCCGCCGTGAAACCTTTGCCGTGGGTATTCACACACTTTTGCCGTGGATGTTCGCACACTTTTGCCGTGGATGTTCACACACTTTTGCCGTGGATGTTTACACACTTTTGCCGTGGGTGTTCACACACTTTTGCCGTGATGGTTTTGGGGCTGAAACAAAATTAATGTTGACGTTATTTTTTTAATTGTTTGATGTTCACTTAAAACTTTTGCCGTGATACTTGTGGGCCACCGTACTATTAAGCCGGTGCTTGAGTCAGTAATATTATAGTGTTGCTAGAGGTTATGTACACGGCCTGCAGCCAGGAAAATCGTTAATGTAGATAATGATAAGTTATAGCCTGCCAGTGAGCCAAGATGTTAGTCAGTCTAGCTATTGCATTTTTAAAATAATAAATTCCGTTCAGGTGGGTCGGGCCGCAGTAACTAAGAACCTGCTATATTATTTGCTTCCCAAACAATAACCTATTCCTAAAACAATACAAACCCGTTTACCTGTAAAGGTATATGATATGTTGAACACGTGTGGCCCAACTAAATCGTAGCTCGAACAGGGGATGACAAATGGCGAACGATAAATCAGATAGTTGATGTGTATACTTGGGAAAGAGTAACGAACAAGCGAGGTGAGGAAAATATACAAAGCATGTGATTTATAGGCCTCCTAACGAAATATACATTTCAGCTTAATGCTTCAGTTATCTTCAGTCAGAAATAGTACTGAACCATGAAGAATTGAATTCTCAACAGACTTGAAACGATTCTGGCATGAACAACTGAAGCAGAAATAATTAATTCTCCAAAGATCTGAAATGGGAAAACATTATGTCATAGTTGTAACTTTAAAAAGTGGTCTATACCCTTTGGAGAATTGACCAACCTTGATGATTATAGTTCCCTTTATTGAAAAATACAACTGAATCATTTAAAATAACTGACTTATTGACAGATTTTGAATGATTCCAAACTATTAAAGTAGTGAGAACCAATTCGTCATAAATTGAATATGAGAAAATATTGCTGTATGTCTGAATGTGTTGTTATTAGCATAAGCACACAGTCATACAACATACGCAGTTCCGTATTTATCATTATTTATTATCATTAAACATTGATTAAAGGGAACTGAACCCTAAAATCAACCCGACATTGGCAGTACATTTGTGGAAACCGATCTTGAAACCGTTTGAATTCGCATTTAAACGAAGTCAAACTCTCTCCAACATGCTTACGATATCTTTCCACACATTTCAACAATGTTTTCATTTAAAACGGTTTCAAGATCGGCTTCAACAAATGTTGTATTTAAAGTGCACCTAACCCCTTTTGCGATTTTTATACCTATGAACCTTTGAAAGGTTTTGACTACTTCTGCGAAGAAAAATTTGGCTTACAAAGAATATTCTATGTTCTAGGCTTATTTGAAATGGTGAAAATTTGACCTTTCCCAACTCATGACCGCGTAAGAAAAAGCCTGGGTCGATTCTGGATATTACGTCATCTAATTCATTCGACTTTGCAATAAGTTGAATAAATGTTTAGCATTTTGTCTAAAATAACTGTTTTCTTTACTAAAAACTCACAGACTGTATAAATTATATATATATATCGATGTTGTTGTGATAGAAAGGCGCCATGGAGAATAATGCATTAATGTGGTGACGTAAGATCCGGAATAGACCCAGGCTTTTTCTTATGCGGTCATGGGTCAGGAAAGGTCAAATGTTCACCATTTCAAACAAGCCTAGAACATAGAATATTCTCTGTAAGCCAAAAATGTCTTCGCAGAAGTACTCAAAACCTTTCAAAGATTCATATGTATAAAAATTGCAAAAGGGGGTTAGGTGCACTTTAATTAATCGCATATTTTTCCATTGTGCGTACTAGTATTGATCATAGAAATGACGTCATAAAATGTTCAAAACTCAAGTGAAACAACGAGCGCATCACTGCAAAGTTTTGGACACTGATTTTATGGCGTCATTTCTATGATCAATACGAATACGGACAATGAAAAAATGTATGCGATTTGTTTTTTTACAACGACGAAGCACTTAGCTTCAAATGAGTGCGTAATATAAAACTGCTTTCGAGTCGAAAAAGGCCATTGAAAGTCAAAACTTAAACACTTCTAATTACAGGATTTCTTGACAAATGGCAGCATACAAGGAAATTTGGTTCTCCGATTAACTTCTGTCATTGATGGAATGCTTGTGAAATCCTTTCTTGTTTTTTCTGGATCAGAAAAGTTCTTGTTGTAATTCTAGCCAGTTCTGAACTCTGAAAGCCACAAATTCGCCGAAACTTTCTCCACTCAAGGGAAAACTCAAATTTTGCTAAATGGCACACTACAAAAGAAGTTTGACTCACCGATCCTCATTTTCTTGTTTTTGGAAGATAAGTTAACAGCTATTTCAATTCATAAATCTCGCCGTGAAAGTTGCAAAGCTACCACTACTTGCGAGTGACGTCATTTTCATTGTCCGTTCTTAAATCGCATACAGCGGAGAGCCAATCAGGAAGCGAGAAAATTGGATGTTGTTGTAAAAACCGATATAATTATTGATACTGTTTGACCACAGGGAGCCCAAGCGTACTTTCTGTGTTATCAGTGAATTAAATGAAATTATTTAAAAAGTTTTAGTATCGTCTCTAAACTGTGCTTGGTTGATAATGATGTTAGATTGAAATTTTCTTTAAAAAATC
This sequence comes from Actinernus sp. WN-2022, assembly GCA_030867875.1. Taxonomy (NCBI): domain Eukaryota; kingdom Metazoa; phylum Cnidaria; class Anthozoa; order Actiniaria; family Actinernidae; genus Actinernus; species Actinernus sp. WN-2022. The sequence goes on from JAOWCC010000936.1 coordinate 59,269,938, forward strand.
CTCCACTTCATAAAAATAGAAATGGTGGCCGGAGAGAGTTCGCCTCTGAAATCGTTTCTGGAATCCACAACAAGTTCGACAAAATGCTATGTTTTACCAAGAAATTCGATTCAAATCGAGTTCAAACGTTCCTAGTACACAGTCAGGTAATGATCTCACCTGATAATGATCTTGTATGCACATAAGACGGTGAGATCACAACTACACTCGAGACGAAGCTGGCTTTCACTTGACGTCATAGCCGCCATGTTGGTGCCGCTTAAACAAAAGGAAGATTCCTCGTTAGCTTCTTTTGTTGGGGTACCAACATGGCCGCCATGCCCTTTGAATCTCTGGTGATTCAGTGAAAACTAGCAATCTTCCTTGGTATGTTTCCTATAAATAATCCCATTTTGGGACAGGCAGCGTAGTGTAAATATCTCCACCCTCGCTCGGGATGCAAATCTCCACCCTCGGGATGTCAAATCTCCACCGCCCTTGCCCCCTTCGACCTTAACATGATAGGTGCATTACCCGTGCAAAAGGTCTATTTCCTTACAACCCAAGTTTGATGACACCATTTTTCGAATGGGTCGACTCTAGCAACCTGTGGTGTATTAGTATGGAATTCTGGGTACGAATTGGTAAGCCTCGCTTTAACGTACGCCACGAGGGCTTCGTCTTCCGCCATGTTGTTGTACAGTTATAGTTTGGTTAGTTCACGATTAAACTTCCCTTGTTATACCTCTTGGTCTAACAATTGATGGACGAATATTTAACAGTGGCGACGAGGATATTGGTACGTATATACTGGCATTGTAAATAACGGTGAAGTTCACGGAGAATTGTGGAAATTCGTATTTAAGAGGCACGATTCATAATTTCACCACAAACACTGGAAAGAAATGGCTGGAAGACCACCCTTCGAGTTCGACGCCGAAGCCGAGGATATTAAAAGTTATCTGGAACGACTTCAGGAATATTTCATCGCGTATGATATAGAGGATGACGCAGATAATGCTGCAAAACGACGGGCGATCTTATTGACATCTATTGGGAGCAAAACGTATCGTGTGGTGAAAGACTTAGCGTATCCCACACCCCCAAATACAAGGACTTTCGACGAACTCGCTACTCTATTGCGTGGTCATTTCAAGCCTACTAGCTAAAAGTGGCGGAACGATACCGTTTTCATTCTGCTTCCCAGAAACCAGGGCAGTCAATTGCGGATTTTGTGAGAGAATTAAAGAAACTTGCAGGAACATTTGAGTTTACGAATGATCAGTTGAATGACAGTTTACGGGATCGTTTCGTTTGTGGTTTACGCTCAGAGCAAATTAAACGGAAGCTTCTGTCCAACGACTATACATTCCAAGCAGCAGTGGACACTGCAATAGCTCAAGAAACGGCACAAAAGGATGTCCAAGAGCTGGGAAAATCTCACGTAGATAGTTTTGCCAGTGGAGTAAACAAAATCAGACGTGAGTACTCAGGGTCACACAATCGCAGCCGGGGTCAACCGAGAGAAGCAGAACCAGATCAGCCGGTGAAAGCTAAGAAGAAATGTTACCGCTGTGGTTTATCCAGCCATAGGCAGGAAGATTGTAAACACAAAAACGCGGAATGCTACAAGTGTCACAAAATGGGACATTTGCAATCTGAATGTAAAGGCAATATACCCTATAGGAATGATGGACGGCACGTACGGCACACAGACCAAGATGTACTGGAAGAAGACTCTGAGGAAGATGACTCGGCCAATGACTTTTTCGGGTCAATTTTTAACATAGATGGGGTGCAACAATATGAGTCACGAAACACTGGAATTTCGTCACCGGCAGTTAAGGTTCCAATTCTAGTTGAAGATATTGAAGTTCTCATGGAAGTCGACACTGGAGCAGCAGCATCTATCATGAGTTATGCTGATTTTGAAAAACATTTCAAATACCTTGCATTGCGACCAGTCAATAAATCATTCCACGCCTATGCAGGTACACCGTTAGACATTGCAGGGCAAATTGTGGTTGACGTGGAATACAAGGGACAACAGGGAACACTGCCATTACTTATTGTGCATGCGAGCAGAGCGTTACGCACCTCCATTACTTGGGAGATCGTGGATGTCATAAATTCGTCTGGATTGGAAAAACCTGTTTCCACCAAGTAATGGGAAATTCTCAGTTGAACGAGATAATGATGAACGAATTGAGCACCTTAAGGAACGCTATGTTGAGTTATTTAAACCTGAACTGGGTATGGTTAAGGGCGTAACAGCTAAGTTGCATCTAAAGGAGTCAGTAAGACCGGTATTTCAGAGGCCTCGTCCAGTACCCTACGCAGTGCGGTCGGCAGTGGAGGAGGAGCTGAGACGCATGGAGAATGAGGGTGTTATTGAGCCGTAGAAGTTAGTGATTGGGCTACACCCATATATAGTCTGTGTTCCTAAGACAGACGGTTCTGTCAGGTTGTGTGGTGATTACAAGGGCACAGTCAATCCAGCAATCCTGACAGAACAATTTCCTATTCCAACCTTGGAGGAAATACGAGGGAAAGTGTCAACGTGGAAGAAGTTCACTAAGATTGATCTATGTAGTGCTTACCAACAGCTGATGCTCGATGAAGAGTCTCAAAAGCCGTGCACAATCGACACCCACAATGGTCTTTTTCGCTATACGAGGTTACCATTTGGAATATCCTCTAGTCCAGCGATTTGGCAACGGTTTATTGAGCAAGTACTTGCAGGACTGAATGGAACTTGTGTTATTATGGATGATCTGTTAGTGGGAGGCGTGACGACGAATAGCAGCTGAGGAATTTAGAGGCAGTCTTTAAGCAATTCCAAAAGTTCGGCTTGAGAGTTAAACTCTCGAAATGTGTGTTCATGTCACCTTCTGTGATCTACTTTGGCCTGCGCTTCTCAGAACATGATGGGCTTCAGCCTACGGATGAAACGGTGCAAGCCATCAACGAGGCTCCCACACCACGTAACGTGACTGAATTACGTTCCTTCTTGGGAATGCTAGCTGCACTTAGCAATTTCGTTCCGAAATTGTCTACGTTAGCTCACCCGTTGTATGAGTTACTGGGAAACAAGCCATGGAATTGGACGGCAAACTGCATTCAAGCATTCAGTGATGTAAAGCATGCGTTAACATCCGATACAGTTCTCGCACATTACGACCCAGGACTTCCAGTGGAATTGTCAGTCGATGCTTCCGCATACGGATTGGGTGCTGTTATCATGCATGTGTATCACAATGGCACACGTCGTCCAATCGCCTACGCTTCGCGAACATTGAACGAGCACGAGAAACGCTATGCTCGAATAGATAAGGAAGCATTGGCGATCATGTTTGGATTAAAGCGGTTTCACATGTATTTATACGGCAGACACTTTACAATTTTGACAGACCATAAACCTCTGGAGAGAATTTTTGGCCCAAAAACAGCGATACCCTCGCTTGCAGCCTCGCGGCTTCAACGGTGGGCAATCATTCTAGCAGCTTTCAACTACAGCATCAAATTTGTTCCATCGAAACAAAACGCAGTCGCAGATGCACTGTTACGATTACCTTTGTCTTCTACGGCTGGGGAAGAAAATGCTGTCTATATATAACGTTGAGGAACGGTTGATTAATTGTTTACCTATTACGTACATAAGGAGATAAGTCATGCAGCACGAGTGGATCCAGTTTTGTCCAAGGTGTCGGAATTTGACAGGCATGGATGGCCACAGCAGGTTGAAGACATGCGGTTAAAACCCTTCTTCAATCGTCGTTACGAGTTGTCAACTGAACAAGATTGTCTGTTATGGGGACTACGAGTTGTTATTCCCAATCGATACCAGGAGGATATGCTAGAAGAGTTGCACACAGGGCATCCTGGCATCGTACGTATGAAAGAGTTGGCGCGCAGTTATCTATGGTGGCCAAACATCGATCTGGAAATTGAACTAATGGTGAGAAACTGTAGTAGTTGTCAGCAGGTTAGAAAAACACCTGCTGTAGCCCCACTAGCGCCTTGGATGTGGCCAAGTAACCCTTGGCGTCGCATTCATTTCGATTATGCAGAAGACGGAAATGGACACTATCTCTTTGTTTGTAGATGCACATTCTCGTTGGCCAGAGATATTCTTTATGTCACGAAGCACAACTACGTCGGCAACAATCGTCATCTTACGAGACTTGTTCGCGAGATATGGAGTGCCGGTTCACTGTGTAAGTGACAATGGAACTCAGTTTCGCAGTGAGGAATTTGCACATTTCTTAAGTATGAATGGGGTAAAACACATACGAGTAGCACCTTATCACGCAGCAAGTAACGGTTTAGCAGAGCGAATGGTTCAATCGTTTAAGAACCACATGTCATCTTGCAAGGGTAGCAAATTGTCTGTTCACCAGCGTATTGCAAATTTCCTGCTAACCTATCGGTCGACCTAGCATCCAACAACTGGTAGAACCCCTGATAGTCTGTTCATAGGTCGCGAACTGCGAACTCGGTTAACACTCCTTCGTCCAAATACGGGGGAGGTCATGGACATGCAGGCAAAATAGAAAGTGACACACGATGCAAATGCTAAGTTCAGAGAGTTTTGCCCAGGTGACAGAGTTCTGGTGAAGGATGTGCGGAAAGAGGACACCTGGTGGCCAGGATCTATAGCTGAACGGAGTGGACCTAATTCTTATATCATAGTTCTAAATGACGGTCGGATTTGGAAGCGACACGTTGATCATGTAAGACGCGACAGCATGGGCAGCGCAGTTCCTCAACCTAGTATAGAAATGGAACCACAGATCAACCTTCCAGGAGCAGAGTTGCCAGTTCCCACGCAGATACCGGTGGACATTCCAGTAGGTGTTCCAGCAGAGTCTGCATTTGGCCAAGGTCAGAGTAAAGAAGAAGTACGACAGACCACAGGAGCGAAGTCAGTACCTGCAGCGAATCAGCCTTCTGAAGCAGTTCAGCTGCCACTTCGTCGGTCTAGTAGGATGCGAAAGGCACCAGACAGGTTAATTGAGAATGGTTAAGAAGGGACTCTGAATATTGCAGTTTTATTAGAACTATGCCCTTGAACTGGCTAGTACAGCTTGAACTATTTTATTTTGTAGTGTTATCTTAGAAGGGGGACGATGTGGTGTATTCGTATGGAATTCTGGGTACGAATTGATAAGCCTCGCTTTGACGTACGCCACGAGGGCTTCGTCTTCCGCCATGTTGTTGTACAGTTATGGTTTGGTTAGTTCACGACTAAACTTCCCTCGTTATACCTCTTGGTCTAACAATTGATGGACGAATATTTAACACAGCCAAACGGTATTGTGTAGGACGATGAGTAGTGAAGATGAGTATTCTTGTCAAATGTCGTGCTAATTGTTTCTAACATGTAATTTGTTAAATAATTTTTTCAGTGAAATTAATGGTAAGAATTCCACATGGTTATCAACATTTTACACAATATTTAAAGAGCTGGTCAGCTCAATAACGTTCTGTACCAAATCCAACCAAACACCATTTAAAATAACAAAGTTTAATTTCATTTGAAGTGTCATTCATGTCACCATATTTCAAAAAATGGTAAAACAAATAGTTCTACGTACGATAATCCATCTGTGGTATATGGTTCATTTCCAAACACAGTCACTTATAGTTAGACCCTATATACAGCATGGTAAATAAATTAGTATACAAACCGTTTTCTTCTGGTCTGCATGGTTAAAAAGTGAGAGCTACGTTAAACTCTGAACTGAACAAGGCTCAAAATGCATTGCAAATTTCCTGTTTTGTCTTCTCTTTATACTCTAGGTCGTCGATACAGCAACAATTTTCCTAAAAGAGAATTAATATGTTAGCCATTAAATGGATATTTAAGAGCGACGTCATGAAAAGTTATCGGTGGTGAGGTCAAGCGCAAGACCGCTTTCTTTAATACATCCAAGGCCCGACCACTGACATTAAATACCTCATCAAAAACCTCATCAAAAACCTCATCAAAAACATCACTTTCGATATGTACTGTATGCTGGTTATAACCTTAGTTTATAAGGCACTGTTTGGAGTCAAGGCGACTGGACATTTACACGTTAAAGAGTTAAAGATAGCAAATAGCAGAAATAGTGGGTTACAACGAGACAATTTCGGCTTTTAAGAGATTCGTTGAATAAATAATGTTGGAATTGTTCAGTTTATCGACTCGCTTGCTGCTATTTTGATCCTGAACCCTCAAACCGTGACCTTGGTTTGCTTTGGCTTGTTTGTTTTTTTACAGAAACTATCAATAGCTATCATGTAAGTAATTTGTATAGTTTGAATTATGAATATTGTGTTGTACAATCACATAGGAAAAAAGCTACGAATTCTTACCTTCAAGTGAGCGTGTATTATCTGTAACGTGCCGAGAATCAAGTACACTCCGAGACTGCCAGATAGAACTAACTTTATTTCGATTCACGTTGTAATCTATAATCAATGCTAGAGTAACATAGGAGGAAGTTCATAGCTAGGGCATTAGTCATACAAGGTGTGTCAATTGGTTTACATTACAGTCATACAAGATGTGTCAATTGGTTTACATTACAGACCACGTTGTCAGTTATTTATCTGATTTACACTTGCTACATATCCCTATGAACAACGAAGCTTATAAATACGGTTGATATCAAAGCTGAAGACTTGTAAACGCCGAAGTGCAACGGAAATTAATGTGACAGTTAATCTATTTTGTGCTAGTTTTCAAATTGTGCGCGGAGCTGAATAGCCAATAATCCTCAAGAGAGGTGCGGCTGCATTGGGAAATAATAAAAGCATTATAGTCCGTGATCCACTATTGGTTAACGTTGACACTTCACACATTTGATTTTGTAGTTCTCCTTGAGACTTGGCTGCCTAACAATTATCAAGTACAAATTCCTGGTTTTCATAGTTTCTCTCAAACCAGAACAAAGCACCCAAAAGCTAAGCGATACTCAGGTGGAATTACAGTTTTAGTTAAAGACTCGCTTACTAATAGGAAAGGAGTAAAATTTCTTTCTAAGGATAATGATTTTTTTTTATGGTGTAAGCTTGACAAAAGCTTCTTTCACTTAAATATAATAACGACATTTTTATTGGTGCAGCATACATTCCACCTCAAAATTCTAGTTGTTTTTCATTGAAACAAAACGACGACCCTTTTGATATCTTGCAGAAGCAATTGCTCGATTTTGAATCTAAGGGGGATATTATACTTTGTGGCGACTTCAATGCGAGAACCCAGGGACTTTACATGATTTTACAGAGGCTACACCAAATATTTTATTTCCCCTTCCTTTTAGCGATAACGTTTCTCCACCTGCAAGTAGAAATAATCGCGATACTCATATCTCTAGGTTCGGCAGGGCTTTGATTGAAACCTGTGTTGCTTTTAAACTGAACGTCTTGAAAGGGGGGAACAACAGGGGACCACTCAGGTCAATTTACTTGTTTCACAACCAATGGCACCAGTGTGATTGATTATGCTATAGTGAGTGAAAGCCTTTTGTCGGAAATCCCGGTCTTTACGGTTAATCCCCCGAGTTTTAATTCATGTCATGCCCCGATTTCCTTCGCCTTAAAACTAACCAAGTTGAGAACAAGTGTTACCTATTCTAGTTTAAATCCTTTTCCATTGGCCTTTAGGTGGGATACAAGCTATAAAGATAACTTTTCAACTATTCTCCAATCTCAGGAAATCTTGAATAAGTTCGGGTCTCTTAGGTGTAATTTGGATTCACAAAAGGCAGACCCGGAGAAATGTGTCTTAGAATTTACAGAAATAATTATCGGTGCAGCTAGGTGTTCTCTCGCAGTGAGGAAACACGGCAGAAATAAGAAAACCAATAGGCCTAAACCCCAGAAATGGTATGACAAGTCATGCTGGGAATTAAAGAAAGAAATAATCAACATTAGTAAATTATTGTTGAAACACCCTACTTGTCCATGGTTGAGGAGTAAATTCCATACTCTTAAGAAATCGTATAAGAAGTTAACGAAGTACAAAAAGAACGAATTCAAGAATGATATATTAAACCAAATTCAATTACTTGAATCTAACAATCCAAAAGAATACTGGAATTTAGTTAATTATCTACGGTCATTTAAGGATCAACAAAAGAACAAAACATCTACGATAGATGCGGAAGAGTGGTTTTCCTATTTCAAAAATCTAAACAGTTCTGCAGACACTAGTAATAATCTTTTCGACCGCGGGGTAGATACATTTGTATCTAACATGGAGTCTTTCGTACCCCAGTTTGTCGAAATTCTTGATAAGCCTTTTACTGCGGATGAACTAATTAAACTTAGTCGAAAACTGAAAAACAATAAAGCATCCGGTCTAGATTCCATTAGTAATGAAATGATAAAGTGCTGTATCGACTCTCATCCAGATTTAATTGTTAAATTGTTTAATTTGGTTTTCCAATCGAATCGTTTCCCTCGATGCTGGAATGATGGTTGTATTTCACCAATCTTTAAATCTGGAGTTGTTGATGACCCCGATAATTACCGGGGTATTACGGTTAATGGTTGTCTTGGAAAATTCCTAACTCTGGCTCTAAATTCTAGACTATCTCAATATTTAGAAGCTAATGACAAATTAGACCTCTAGCAAAATATGTTAAATCTCAGTTATACATCATTTATAATAATTTGTGGAGGGACCAAGTTCAACAGGGCAGTAAGATGCGAACTTTTAGTCAATTGAAGTCGAGGATAGGTTTTGAAAATTACTTATCCCGTGTTGTGAACCTCAAGCATCGTCAGGCGGTGACGAGAATAAGGATATCCGCTCACAAATTTCCTGTTGAATCTGGTCGCTACACAAGAGTTGATTATGAGTGCCGCATTTGTTCCCTTTGTAATCTTAATGAGATAGGTGACGAATTTCATTACTTCATGAAGTGTAATAATAGCAAATTGGTAAATCTTAGAGATAGTTTCATTAGTATTGTACGAGATACGAACAGTGCCTTCAATAGTTTTAGTCAGCGAGATATGTTCCTATATTGTTTAGCAATGAAGGATAATTCAATTATGAAAAGTATAGCAAAATATTGTTATGACTTTACTGATTATTTTAATGATTGTATTAGTAAGGGATTGTAAGTTTATTCGTTATCGTAATTATGTTATTGTTGCTATCTTTGTATCAAAATGTACCACTGGTGGTATCTTTGAATGAATAAATATATCTTATTAAACCAAATCAAATCGGTTTTCGTAAATCTTACAGAACAGCAGATCGCATTTTTGTTCTTAAAACAATTTTAGACGAATACTTTCAGCAGGGTAAGAAGGTGTATGTGTGTTTTGTCGACTTTCGTAAAGCGTATGATTCGGTTTGGAGAAATGGATTGTTCTACAAATTAATCGAAATTGGAATTAGCAAGAAATTTCTCGCCATCATTGTTGATATGTATAGACAAATTAAAGCATGTGTCAAAACTGATGATGGTTTGACTATTTTTTTCCAATCATTTGTGGGGGTGAAACAAGGATGCAATTTAAGTCCCAATTTATTTAATATTTTTATAAATGATATACCTGATATTTTCTCTCAAATATGTGAGCCAGTAGTCATGGAAAATTTAAGGATAAACTGTCTTATGTTTGCAGATGAGTTTACTATTGTTATCAGAGAGTGAAGAGGGTCTACAATCCTGTTTGGATAAATTACATATGTATAGTCAAAAATGGAAACTCCAAGTGAACTTAAAGAAAACGAAGACTATGCTTTTTAACAAGTCAGGACGAAAAACAGCTATTGCATGTACTTTTGGTGGAACTAATGTGTCCATGACCTCTTCGTACACCTATCTTGGTACTGTTTTGACTCCCTCCGGTTCTTTTAATGCAAATCAGTCACACTTATACAATAAAGGATTAAGGGCTCTGTTCAGTCTGCTGAAAGATTTTCATCCACGTTTTGGAACTTCTCTGAAAGTCTTCCTGAAATTATATAACGCTTTGATCCGTTCCATTTTGACGTATAATTGTGAAATATGGGGAGCGTATACAAAGCGTCATAGTTCAATTATCTCATTTAAAGAGAAATCGTTTTATTCTGAGTTAATTTGCGAGAAGCTTAATCTGAAAATGTATAAAATGTTATTAGGAGTCAATTGCAAGACAACTAACTCAGCTGTAAGGTCTGAACTCGGAGTATTGCCCATGCATGTCTTTATCTACGACGTAGTACTCAAATACTTTGTTCACCTACTTGAACATAACGATAACCCTTTCCTGACGAGCGCCCTAAAAGTCTCTTGTAATTTGAGCAAGAAGGGAGGTTGGTCTTGGTTTAGTCTTGTTTCATACTTACTGAAATTAGGTGATTTCAAATTAAACAACAATCTTGTCATTATACCAAATTTAGATTTCAAATCAATATGTAAGATGCGGGTTACCCGAAAAATAAAACAAATATATAAAGATAGATGGAATGAAGAGAGAGAGGAAATAATCCATGGTCATAAAAACTCGAAATTGGAACTACATGCAGAAGTCAAAAGTGATTACTTTTTTGAGAGTTATCTGAATAAAATACATGATTTTGAAACCCGTAGAGCTGTGTCTAAATTGAGATTATCGGCTCATCATTTTCCAATTGAACGTGGTCGTTATTTACGCATACCAAGAGATAAAAGGATTTGTACGGTTTGTGATTCGAATGATGTTGGCGATTAATTCCACTATCTTCTCAAATGCGGAAATCACAATATAGCACAAGCTCGGACCTTATTCTTGAACAAATTATACGACCAAAATCCTTCCTTCTCTTCATTCGATCTTTCTTCGCTATCAGTTACTATGTGATCTCAATGAAAGATCAGAATATTATAAAGCTAAGCAGCATCTATATAAAACAAGTTATAGATTTATACGATGAAATTGCAAATTAGCCTATTACATATTTACTTTTTATTATTACTTTATTTTATTTATTTTATCCTCCGCTTATGCTTATTGGATGTACACTGATGTACTTTTGTCTCAAAGTGCCAATAAAGCTATATTGTATTGTATTGTATTGTACTAAAATTTGAATACACAGCTCGGCTGAATCCAAATTTTAATTAACTGTTACGTTAATTTCAGTTACACGGAGCGTTGTGTGCATGACCATATGCTCTTAGATTGGTTTATGGCCCGTGTACGCCGCACAAGATACGTCACAGCATATCATAATTAAGTAGTAACTATATAATATGATAACTATAATAAGCGAACCAGGAGTGCCAGGAGTGCCAGGAGTGTCAGAGTGTCAGAGTGTCAGGAGTGCCAGGAGTGCCAGGAGTGCCAGGAGTGCCAGGAGTGCCAGGAGTGTCAGAGTGCCAGGAGTTCGTAGAAACCAGCTTGTTCTTCATAGGAATCTTCGGGGTTTTTTAACACGCTCACTGAAGGTAAGTATCGAAGCTTTTTCCCAAAATGACAGTAAAACACAACATTCATAACTATAATTTAAGCTGCAAATTACTTACAATATAGCAGATAGCTATGGCAGGTAAGCGTGTAATATACCTTAGATCAATATTTCTTTCATTGTATATCGCGGCTGACCGCGGCGTGCGAGTTCCTTCATATCTGTATTTCGACCGGTTATTTATCCAGAAAACCAAGCCAAAGCAACTGAAAGCAATTAAAGCATGTTTGGAGCACCGATTCTGTGAAAGTCAATACTAAATACCTAATAGATTAAAGTTCAGGATGAAAATAGCAGCAAAGCCAGATAATTTACTCAAGAACGCCAGAGGCGAGATCAACTTGACGATAGTCGATAGAAGGACTTCTGGCACCCAGGGAAGTCGGTGAACTGAACACCTTCAAAAATTATTCAACGGTTATCAAAGCCGAAATTGCCTGGTCATAGTATGAAGTGTCGAAAGTGGTGCTTTTGATGTTGTATTTAATGGCGGTGGTAATGAAGAGGAAGATGCAAATGGCCGGTCGGGCCTCGGATGTATTAAAGAAAGTCTTGCGCTTGATCTAGCGAGATATTTCTACACCTAGCCCGGGTTATCGTTTTCCTTTTAAGTATTCATAAACTCGTTATGTACCCTTATGTTTAAATGTAGTCATGAATTTTCTTCCAACCACATCATAACTTTTCATCCTGTCACTCGTAATATCTATATATTACTAACATATGAATTCTCTTTGGGGAAAATTGTTGTTGTAAAGCCGACCTAGAGAATAAGGAGAAGACAAAACTAAACCGGAAACCTGTTATGAAAATGCTTTAAAACCATTCGCACCGCAGTGTTTTTCAAATATTCAAACTACGCAGATGGGATAAGTCAAGTTCCAGGGTCATGGGAGCAGCGGAAAACGACGATCGACAGTTTGTAAAATTGATACAGTTACTGGAAATTTCCAATGCATCTTGAGCCTTGTCCAGTTCAGTTAACGTAGCGCTCAGTTTTTAACCAGATCAGTCTAAAAAGTCTTTGGAAATTTCCAATGCATTTGAGCCTTGTTTAGCTGAGTTAACGTAACGCTCAGTTTTTAACCAGATCAGTGTAAAACGTCTTTGGAAATGTCCAATGCATTTTGAGCCTTGTTCAGTTCAGAGTTTAACGTAGCGCTGAGTTTTTAACCAGATCAGTGTAAAATGCAAAGGTTTGTGCCAGTGTGTATAGAGTGTCAAAAATAGGTACTGTTTATACAAAGTATGCCAGTTTGAATAAAATATCATAATTATTAAAACTTTGTCGTTTTGGTAATAATCATGTATGATACGTTCTCAGCGCACCACATTTGAATAAAATGGCAATATTGACAAATGCCCATCCAATTTTTTACCAAATTTCGCCTACTTCAGAATATCTGACTTTAAAAAATTACGTGTTTTCTATTCTTAGTATTGTATTGCTTTTGTATCCAAGTAATTTTTATGAGTGCATGTATACTGGAAAAAACAAACCATGGCCGCTGTTATACTACACACGAATAAATCTTTTTTTGTTCGATATTTTTTTTAGGACATCCACGCTGGGTGGATGGTGTGAACATGTGGGTAAACATCTTCAGCTCATTTCGCGCCCAATTGCAATATCTTGGTATGATTCGACTGAAAATAACCAGAATCTATTTCACAGGTAGCTTTTAAACTCTGGTTTGTGAATCAAAGCGACCTTGCACGATATTATTTTAAGGCATTCGGTATTTTGGTTCTACATCAAGAACATTTGACACAATTTTAATGTTTCTAGATTTATGGTATTTTCCATGATACATTACCTTTGTTTAGTAGAAAACATATAAATGCATGTATTCTTCTGGAATTAAATCTCTACCTCACTCCCCCCCCCCCCCCCCCCCCTCCTCCCCTGGATGGATACTTGAAACTGTACTGTTGATTCGTGTATCATATTGCATTCTAGTGCATCAGCAGTTGCATTGTTCCGTAGTGTCAAATAAAATTTTAAAAATGAAAGAGACAATACAACAATCAGTAGACAATACAACAATCGAAACATTTCATATTTTTTTTTCAATTTGTTCTTTTCAATGTGCTAAATTGAGCCCAAAACTTCTTCTCCGGACATTGATTTTATAAGAACAAACATGCTAATAAAAATAGAACTCTTTTATCTGCTGTCGCTAAATATACGAGGGAATGTCCCTTATTCCGAGAAAACGTGCTTGAAAAATAAACAGTTCTTTGGCCTAAAAGTCAAGATCATTATCAGGTTATTTTACGATAGATAAATGAGAAACGTTATATGTCGAACTTGCTGGAAAAACAGTTTTGTTATTTTGTCTAAAAGTCGAGGTCAGAATCAATTTATTGTAATGGCGAATGCTAACGAAGGGTCGATAAAGTTATCAGTGTCTATACTTCTTGTCAAAGTATTTGGCGCCCAGGTGTTACCGGAAATATCTTGAATAAATATCTTGTGTATGAATAATTTATCGACGTGCGTCATTTATTTCGGAATCAAAATGACTCCGTTTTCAGGCGTGCCACTGTTTTACAGTTTCACGCTGGGTGGATAATGTGAACATGTGGGTAAACATCTTCAGCTCATTTCGCGCCCAATTGCAATATCTTGGTATGATTCGACTGAAAATAACCAGAAACGTTACTGTTGGTCTCGAATCTATTTTACAGGTAGCTTTTAAACTCTGGTTTGTGAATCAAAGCTCCGATAAAGAGAAGAACAACAAGTCTGGTGAAACTACAGAACATTAGATTGCAAGGTAGGCCAATACAAGTGCCCTTTACCCCAACTATAATGTTTTGGAAGAATTAACTGCGCACTACTTGTGAAGAGGGTTCAAGGTTGGCCTTTTTGCGTAAAAGTGTTGGTAAAATTTCTATTATTTTGAAAGGAGTCTAGGGCGGTGCATTTCTGTAACCAATCTAACTGCCGCTATAAAACAGGGTTCAATGCCTATACGTAGTGAGTTTTCCAAGCTAATATTTTCTTTACTTTTATTCATAAATTTGCTTTCCGCCTTGTAAAGTTCCTTGAAACTTGGTATTCTTTTGTGGATGATTTATTACCTTGATCATTACATTTTTGTGGTATGAAATGTGGTTTTTAAAGCAGTCAAAAGAGTAGTTTTTATCTGAGATATAAAACCTTTTGTTGTGACCAATCCGCCATAGCCGTGAAACTTTAAAAAAAACAATGGGCGACAAAAACGTTCTTCCACTTGAAACCACTCTGAATTCTGTTTACAGCCCCAATGTTTTCAAAACTTCCATCATAATTTACCGTTTCTAGCGTGTTATATTTTCCATCATCTGATAAATATTGAAGCCGACTTTGGAAATGCACCACAGCTGTGGAAACTAGCTTTATTTGCATTTTTTATGGCGTACTGAGTTTGACGATAGAACTGAACAACGTCAAGAATTGAGACATGTCTAGAAAACCTCTGTCAAAATTCACAGAAAAGACATTGAATTTTATTTTATTTCCGCCGGTATTTCATGATATTGATAGCCGTATATAATGTATTATTTTTTACCGTTTGGATAATGCTAAAAAGTGTTGCTAAAAGAAGATTATTCTTAAGGTTGATCGAGACTGAAAATCCGATAAACTAAGTAGGTTATTGCTAGGCTCAGTTAGGCTAATCCGCTGCTAATACGGCTGTGTTTTTTATGTATTATGTATTTTGGCGACCCTTTTATCAGCCTTAATCTGCAACTGCAATATGACCATGTTAACGTTATAACCTCAATATTTATTGCGCGCGTTCTTATGTATTTAGGGCGCGTTCGATTAACGGTAATAGATGGAATAGTCTATCGAAATCACTGGTTCAGGCACATTTTGCACTGTAAGCCACGAGCGCTTGCTGACATATGATATTCAGGTACATTAAGTATTCTAGTGGCTACAACGTCCCGACATAGGCGATTTATAGTGATCATTGTCTAATATCCTTATTCCGGAACAATACGGTGAATGGAACGCACCATTCGACACCATAATATAAAAAAAATATTTTAAAAAAACATCCTCACTTTCAATTTGCATCATTAACGAATTAGAAGAAGTATATTGACCTTTTAGGTGCAGATGAATGATTAGTGAGGGGAAATTTAACGATTCCCAGAACTTTTAAGCAATTGCAATATATTTATGATATAGAGAAACATTTTCCCTGTTTCCATATATATATATATAAGGGTAGGATAAAAAACTCAACTACGTGTACATCTCGACAAGCCTGTTTCGTGAGTCGTATGACTCACTCGTCAGGAGACTTTAATGAGAAGAATATTCATAAACATCACTTATAAGCGGCAATATGTTAATTTTGTAGTTAACCACGCTTATAAGTGATGTTTATGAATATTCTTCTCATTAAAGTCTCCTGACGAGTGAGTCATACGACTCACGAAACAGGCTTGTCGAGATGTACACGTAGTTGAGTTTTTTATCCTACCCTTATATATATTTGCTCTACTTTATCGTATCGAGCACTTTCAACGGATAACTCGAACAACAAACTTCCTATATATATATATATATATATACACTCGTTTTCAAAAACATTGCTTTTGATTTATATATATATACCTTTTGTTCTCCATTGTTTTAGCTGAGAATACAAAGGTATATATATATATTTGTAGTGCAACGTTTTTGAAAACAGCGAATTGCAAATACAGCGAATTGCAAAAAGTATGAGGTGTCCAGACATATCAACATATCGGGTGCATTGTGGGAACGATTTCCCGTTACTGTCCCGCACATAGATCGACGCGTGCATGGCTACGTACTGTTAATGTTTATCTAAGGGTTTTGGACGCAGTAACTAAACAAAATGTTCCCGATACTAAACAGCTTTTAAATGTAGTATTTATTTGAGCATAATCTGGCAATAATCTCCGCAGTTATGAGCGCGTAGATGAAATAATTATCAGTTGTCGCGGTTCGTGACTAGCGCGCTGGCTAAAACTGAGAGTACTAGACGGAAGTACATATAAATAAAGCCTAGGTTTCCCACTTTATCATCATTCAAATGTTATTTTTGAAGTAAAAGTGTGTTTCCTAAGGTTTTATTAGCTATGAAAACATCGACACTGCAAACGGAAAATTAGCATATTAGCGAAAAATACGAACTGTTCGAACAAGCTTGATGTGATTAATTACAAAACATGTTTCGTTATAATATAACGATATAATATCAAACCTTACAATGAATCACGAATTTCAAAATTCACAAGAATTTTTCGCGTTGCTTAGTATTTTACAACAAACATGGGCTTTTGAAAATGATTATAAACAATTGCTTCCTACTCGTAAGTCCAGAAACTCGTGCGTGCCTTGAATTTACATTTCAGTAGCTCCTTTGTATGTTATTGTTTGTTGAACACGGCCCGATATTGTAGGTAAAGGTTGGAAGGTTTTCGTAAGAAGGGCTTGAAATTGGTAATGAGGCTAATAGAAAAATATATTTTATTTACTTCGTCTAGTACTCTGACGTTCCAGCGCGCTAGTCACGAACCGCGACAATAATCTACGCGCTCATAACCGATATGTTGGACACCTCATAATTTTTGCAATTCGCTGTATATATATACCGCAATTTTCATAAATTCTGACCCCCCTCAACTATATCGGGTGCATTGTGGGTAAATGACTGCCGATCGAGCCTCAACAAAAGTACCAGTTCACGAGATGTAGAGATATCAGGCGGGTAGACAGACCAAACGTTTAAGCAAGGCGTTTTTCTATATTAGATTTTAACAGATTTCCTATGTTAGATAATACATATTATATTTATTTTCTAACACAAACTCTAAAAAATGTGCAATAACGAAACACGAGGAGAAATTTTAACCGAAGCAACCGGCCTCAAGTTAAGCCACACGAACAGCTGGTTGTAATGGAACACATATTAGAGAACCTTCGTTGTCGTTGCAAGAAATAGTATGGAAGATAAATACAGAATGCAACTGGTTCAGAGCCGGTATTACTAGTCGACCTACTATTTCAAGAACACTTTGGCGATTTGGCGTATTTGCCGTGGTTTCGATTTGAATTTATAAATGTCACGCAAAACATACGAATTTTCATTTTTAAAATATATTAAACAACAAATTTTACTTATTTTAGATAGCGGTATTCTATTAACTGATCTGCATTATTTGTAGTCTGACGCATCCCAGTGCAAAGAAATAAAGCGCCAGCGTGATGCACGGACGATTTAGCACTGAAACCACGCTGTGTTTACAAAAACAATAGTCCTGGACGGATGTAGTCTTGTGGGCTTTAAAAGTGAACAAGTTGCACCGTAATTTTATCAAACGTCTCACATCTCTGAACGTCACATGTTGGAAAAGAAGGGAAAGAGTCGAATATAGAACACAGAATTACAGGATAGGCAGCTGCAACAACAACAACAACACTTTATTAATACTCTTACAAAAAATACATAAGTAGGTAAAAGAGAAACGAGTGAAGAAAGTTAGAGTAAGCGCGCTACTTAGAATAACCTAAGGGCTAATTGAGCTGCAATTTATTGACGAATCAGAATTTAAATATTTCCGTTCATGTGCGTAACATTTATCGTTTGCTAGCTCCGAAGCTTTGTGGAGCACACAAATGACAGGATTCTTTTCAAAACAAACAGAATGATATGCGGACATTGTTATTTTAACCTGGCGTGTGTACCATTTTCTGCCGAATAGATCTTCATTAATTAAAGTGGAGATCTCAAAGCCATCAAGCAAATATGAATACTACTAATTTTAAGCCGGCAGTTAGTAAAACATAAATGTCTGCGGAGAACTGATATATGCAACTCGCGCGTTCGATAAAGTGAAATAATTAATGTCAACATTTCATTCTTTCAAATCGTTAACCCGAGAGTGGTTATCTTTTTGCAAACTGCTATTCCAATGTGCGTGTTTTTGTCTGAGTGTGCATTATATTTGCTCATGGGAACTGTATTTAAGTTTGGATTTGAAAATAGAGTTTAAAAAAATTGAAAACCTAAAACCACATTTTATATCTTTCATTGAAAACAATATAATAACTCTAATTAACGTTCTTAAAAAAATAATTTTGCACGCAATATCATTGTGCTATATCAGTGCAGAGAACTAGAACTATTTCTTGTTAAACCAAATCCCCGAAGTATCCTTGAAAAGTAGGTAGACTATACCTGCGCTGTGCCAGTAGTATTCTGTATTTATCGTCCATATTATTTCTTGCAACGACAACAACGGATTCTCTAAGATTTGTTCCATTAGTAGTGTTGGTTCCTGGACTCCACATTCAACAACGCGTTAGGAAATAAATTTATTATCTAACATAGAAAATGCTTCGGTTAAAATGTAATATAGAAAAACGTCTTCGTTAACCGTTTGGTCTGGCTTCCGGTCTGATATCTGTACATCTAGTAAACTGGAAGTTTTGCTGACGCTCAATCGGCAGTCATTTACCCACAATGCACCCGATATAGTTGGGGGGGGGGGGGGGGGGGGTGGGGGGTCAGAATTTATGAAAAATGCTGTATATATATACAGCGAATTGCAAAAATTATGAGGTGTCCAACATATCGGGTGCATTGTGGGAACGATTTCCCGTTACTGTCCAGCACAGAGACCGATGCGACAATGGCTACGTATACGTACTGTTATACCATGGTAGCCTCGGATTCTTTTGTTCTCCGAGGCACATTTAAACCACTAATTTTCCCTGATGGCAGGGATATTTAGAAATATGCATTGTTTCGAAATTTCGAGACAATGCATATTTCTAAATTTCCCCTGCATGCGTAATGAGGGAAAATTAGAAGAGAATGCAGGCTGGAAGTGAGAAGGTCAAAAGCATCAACTCCTGCTCCCCTCTGGCACGACTAGCCCTACGCTCCCGGATGAAAAATACTGAATCCAAACTGACCTGTCTTCATCATAACCTTCAATGTAATCCATGTGGGATGACCTATTGCAATCTGCATATTCTTCTCTTAATTTCTCAAACCCGCTTCTTCCATGTGGGATACTTAAAACCATAAACGTGAAGTAATTAAAATCCATTCATGCTCTTTGAATATTTAGTCAACCGCATAATTACATTGTATTTTAGTGTTGTTCTTCTCAAAAACAACACGCTTTTCCCCAGGGGAAGCCAGGGTCGTTTAATCAATGGCGCTCAGTCAAGCATTAAAACAAAACGTTTTCAAAAGCAACTCGACTGCGACGTCTTTAGTTTCGGCAGAGAAAACTAAACTTCTCAGAGATTTGTTCCGTTCCTCGGCGATCATGGTACAACAAACTTATACCATGGCATTTCAAGCGGCCTCGGGACTTTTACAAATCTTCCCACGGCTCTCGGGGCAATTTAAATCACTAATACCCCGAAATGCCATGGTATAACTTATAATTAATGTACATCTAAGGGTTTTAGATGTAGTAACTAAACGAAATTTGTTCAGTACTAAACAACTTTTAAATGTCGTATTTATTTTTAAAAGCATCATACGGCAAGAATCTCCGCAGTTATGAGCGCACAGATGAGATATTTATTTTTATTGTCGCGGTTCGTGACTAGCGCGCTGGCCAAAGCTGAGAGTACTAGACGGAAATACATGTAAATACACGACTTTCATAATGGCCGCCTCCTACTTTGCATATGTGATTTCCTGTTTCGGTTGTTTATCCACATGTATAGAAAATATAAACATTGCCATGTGAAAGAGCATGTTGACATTAGTGAACTTGTGAAAGTTGAGTGCTGTAGCTTATGAAGCAATGCAATGAAGTTACATCCAGTTGAAATTAGAGAGATTTGTATGAGAAAAACAACGGAGGCCTTACTAGCCTCGCTTTCATATTTTTCTGCATTACAAATGCTTATAGCTCAACAGCAATTTTCCACATTGCTCCAAAACTCAAAACAAGTACTAGTTATAATGTAATCTTTCATGTGGTAGCATTGGTTTCCCCCTACAGATTTATCTTCCAAATTATGCAAATTAGGAGGTGGCAGCGGCGGCCATTATGAAAGTCGTGTATAACGCCGTGCTTTCAAACTTTATCATCCGGGAAGGTTCAAATGTTATATCTGAAGTAAAAGTTTGTTTCCTAAGGTTTTATTAGTTATGAAAACGTCGACACTGCAAACGAAAAAATTAGCATATTAGCGAAAATATGATAATTACAAAGCATGTTAACGTTATAACGATCTAATATCAAACCTTCCAATGAATCATGATTTTTAAAATTCACAAATGACTTCATTTTTCGAATTGCTTACTATTTTTGGACAAATATTGCCATTGGGTTAAAAAAAATATTTAGAAATAATTGCTTCCTAAGTCTATAAATTCGCGCGTGCCTTGAATTTACATTTCAGTAGCTCCTTTGTATGTTTTGTTTGTTCAACACGGCCCGATATTGTAGGTAAAGGTTGGAAGGCTTTTCGTAAGAAATTGTCTGTACCTTAGATAATGCCGAGGCTAATAGAAACATATATTTTTATTTATTCGTTTAGTACTCTGGGCTTGACGTTCCAAATATCCAGCGCGCTGGTCACGAACCGCGAAAATAATCTATGCGCTCATACCCGAGGGAAATCTTGCCGGATGATGCTTTTGAAAATAAATACGACACTTAAAAGCTGTTTAGTACTGGGAAAATTTCGTTTAGTTACTACATCCAAAACCCTTAGATGTACATTAAGAGTACGTATACGTAGCCATTGTCGCATCGGTCTCTGTGCGGGACAGTAACGGGAAATCGTTCCCACAATGCACCCGATATGTTGATATGGTGGACACCTCATAATTTTTGCAA
Organism: Actinernus sp. WN-2022; assembly: GCA_030867875.1. NCBI lineage: Eukaryota > Metazoa > Cnidaria > Anthozoa > Actiniaria > Actinernidae > Actinernus > Actinernus sp. WN-2022. Next base: position 59,291,200 of record JAOWCC010000936.1, read on the forward strand.
TTCGCTGTGTATATATAGAGTTATACTGAGAAACACGAGTGGGAGTTTGAGAGAAGGAGGAATGGCAATGGGAACACGAGCCCACAGGACGAGTGTTTCCACAGCTATTTCAAGTTCTTCCAAACTCCCACAAGTGTTTCAATAACTCTATGGGAACTGGGATTTTTTTTCTATTTGCTTTATAAAATAAACGAGTAAAAACACGGAACGTTCGTTTTATTTGATCATCAAAACGTAAATTCTCCCAACTAGCTCAAGCGCCCGCTTAACGTTCTATCTTAACAAATAAAGAACTTTAGCTATGTATTATAAGGTCATAAAATACGACGGGCATTTGAGAACACAAGACAAATGTTGAACCTGGCTATAATTATTATAAAGTTACACGGAAACACGCAGAACACGGCTTTCAGTCAATCTGAGCGCGCACACTATCCACTGATTTATTATATACGCCACATCAGGGAAACTGAAAGTGGGGAGATCTTAAAGTGCATATGAAGCGAAAATTAAGTTGATCTAATTTTAAGATGCTTTCGAAATGAGGAATAATGACATTTTCCGTTTCTCAACATCTCATCTCGTTTCAGAGATATTTAGGTTTTTATAATATGCAAATAAGATGACCTATGACGTCATGTTGGTTGCACAGCCTTGGAGACAAATCACAAAATGAAGAACATCTCTGCAAATATTGGGTAAAAACTATTGAAACTTATGTGTCGGACAGAGAACCGAGCAGAAGGCACCCTGGCAATATTAAAACGAAAATAAAAGAGACAAATAATATTGTACTTAATAGGCCTTTTGCAACAACTGGTTTGCAACAACAATTGACTTTGTCAATCAAACGTATTGGCGCTAGGTCAACATTGATGCCAGAAATGGAAAGAGCATGCCAAAATTAGTAACTGATGTAAGTTTTAGGTTCACAACTTTCAAACCGAAAGCATAACGATTTTCTGAAATCTCGAAATTTAACAGAGTTTGTGACGAGACCTATATATACTCCACTCTAAAGTTTGTAACGGGGCACGCGCAATGACACAATATCAGGACTTCCATCATTACATTTGATAAGCCCCTGTACTGGAAAGCATTCAACATCATTCGCACTGAACCAGCTGGTAGTGCCTTGAGCAATGTGATCGTGCGATTAGGGGGCTTTCACACTGAAATGAGCTTTCTCGGGAGTATTGGATACCTGGTGGCGGAAACAGGCTTAAGAGAATCGTTAGAACTGATATATGCATCAAATGCTGTCGATCACATATTAAGTGGGAAGGCTATTGCGCGTGCAGTTCGTGCACATCTTTTGGTTGACGCAGCATTGAATGCTGGAGGAGCTTGAAGAAGCCCACAAGTTTTTTTGAGCAGCTGCTGGAGAGAAATAAATCAGCCGACGTCTGTGCCGCAACCGTGTTAGAAACCATTGAAGGACGAGTGTGTAACCAAAACAACTCCATGAGAGAGAAAAGCCGCACAGCTGCACTCTGGTTTCAGTACATGGAGGTGATTGATGTATTGCGTACCTTTATAAAGGCAGAGCGCGCGGGTAACTGGGAGCTGCACCTGAAAGTGCTGTCACTGATGCTTCCCTATCTTGCTGCGTCAGGCCACAAGCTTTATGTGAAGTGTGTGCAACTTTATCTGCAGTCTATGAACAGGCTTGAAACTGAACATCCAGACGTATACCGTTCCTTCCTATCCGGTCTTCATGTAGTGAGAAGGAGTGTTCGGCTGTGGGCAGGACAATCTACAGACCTTGTGATCGAGCATGTTTTGATGAGAAGCCTTAAGACGAGCGGTGGTTTGACAAGAGGCAGAGGGTTGACAGAGCAGCAGCGGCTAACCTGGCTACTAGCTTTGCCAGCCTGTGCAGAAACGAACCGCGCCATGATGTACAGTATAATTCTGGCGAACAAAACAAGGATATGACGAATGCAAGGAAACAGTGCGACATTAAAGACACTTTGACCATCCTAACTGTTCCGGCAGAAAGAAATCCATTCGCTTCAAATCCAGGCTTGAGAAATATCATGAGTGGCATTAATGCGGATAGCACTGTATATGTCGACACTGCGAAAGACACTGGAGAGAAGATCTTAACATCAATGACGGGACAGTCGGCTATAGACTACACCTTTAAGCGCAGTGCACAAGCAGTAACTCTAGCGGCAACTTCTGCAGTCCAGTTTGACAACGATCTAGTCCTGATTGATCCCCAGCTTCTATTCCAGCGCCTAATCCTTGCTTGCGAAGGCCCTGACGAACTGGCAGCAGTATTTCGATACGAGTTGTGCAGCTACTCCCTGCCCTGTTTAATCCATCATTGATGATGCGACAACCACAGAAGCCCGTTCTTGCTGATGCCATTTGGGCGAAGCTAACACCAGATGCAAAAACCGAGCCTCTAAGTGGTGCACAGTACGTTCTTGATGGCGGAGCTCTGTTATACCGGGTAATGTGGCCTCAAGGATCCGTGACATATAAAGAAATATGCCTTCTTTATTGCAGTGATGTCTCAAGGAAGTATGGAACACCAATTATCGTTTTTGATGGTTACGAAGAAGAGTCAACCAAAAGCATGACTCGGCAAAGACGGGCGAAGGGAAAAGTCGGCGCTACTGCTAACTTCACAGCAGAGATGAAAGTCGCAATGAAGAAAGATGTATTTCTGTCCAACGCGAAGAACAAGCAGCAGTTCATCGAAATGCTAGCCACTTTTCTGAGAAACATCGACTGCCAAACACGTCAGGCCAAAGGTGACGCCGATGTACTGATAGTCAAGACAACCGTGGAATCTGCGAGTGAGAAAACTACCATACTCGTTGGAGATGATACTGACCTGCTAGTGTTGCTGTAAGCTGTTATACTACATCCCTTCAAACAGCTGCGATTTATTCTTCAGACCAGAACCCAAGGCGAATTCTACGAAGCGGCGTGTCTGGAACATCAAAAAGGTGCAGACCCAAATAGGCGAGGACATCTGCTGGAATATTTTATTCATTCACGCAATACTTGGGTGTGATACCACCTCTCCCGTTCATGGATTCGGGAAGGGTGCCTCTCCCAAGATGTATATAAAGTCTCCATACTTTCGTGAGCAAGCACAAGTATTTGATTCTGCGTTTGCATCCCGAGAGGAGCAGGCCACAAAGGAACGCCAGGTGAACAGCTCGACCATTTAAGATACACACGATACTGTGAAAAGCTGGCATGCAGGAGCTCACAGATTCAGCCGCAAAGCCTTCCTCCGACTTCGGAACTTGCAAAGAACCACAGCCTAAGGGTGTATCTGCAAGTTAAACAGTGGAAAGATGAGGACGGAGACATGGCAGTTCAAGAATGAGGATGGAAGAGACACCTGTAATGACCGATTTACCTGCAGCGCCTGAGTCCCTGTTAGGTATCGTTAGACGTAATTACACTAAAGACTGCAGCAGCATGAGATGCACGTGCCGTAAACACAACCTTGAGGAACTGGTAACCACACGTACACGATGCTGGCATTCACCAAAATGGCCGCTTGCATGGTTTCTGCTCGCGATCGATTAGTTACTTGCCTTATTTTCCGACAATCCAATGCAATGGTTTCAAAGGTTCGCAAGTACAATTGAGCAAAGCCTGAGGAAAGTGTGTAGTACATCTGGAGGACTGACAAAGTCTAATATGGCCTGTTTTGTACCTTGAACATTCAACTCGGCCATAATTATTTATGCTGAACCCGAGTGAATCTGCGATCGAAAAATATGCTGTTGGCTTGCTCGTTGCATTGAATTGTGCTGTTCGGTTTGCCTACACTACACGTGTGCATCGTGGTGGTTTCATCGTGGTTATATAAATTAACACTCGACTCTTATTGTTCTTTGCAAGAGTCTAGTTCGACCAATCATGGAATATGCTGACTGTATTTGGGATGGGTGTAGCAAAACGGAAAGTGATCTCTTAGAGAATGTTCAATATGAAGCTGCTAGATTGGTAACAGGAGCTATGAAAGGAACTAGTAGAGTTCGTTTATTACAAGAATTAGGATGGGAAGATTTAAAAGATAGGAGGCATATGCTAAAATTAGTTTGTTTGTATAAAATAGTTAATCATCTCACGCCAAACTATCTGTATCAGCTACTTCCTCAAAACGTTAGTGAACGTACAAGCCTATCTCTGAGACATGGTGATACTTTTATTTTACCAACCTGTCGAACTGAAAGGTATAAAGGGTCTTTCTTGCCCTCAGCCTTAAAGCTATGGAATGATTTAGATTTAAAAATACGTAAAATTTCCACCTTAAACTCTTTTAAATATGTTATCAAATCTGCGTTTGGGTGTCCACAGTATAATGGGTTATATAATTTTTCTGTTTCTAGGTTTTCTTCAATTATGCACACCCGACTAAGAATGGATAATTCCCAATTGAATTTTAATCTATTTAAGAGAAACTGTATCTCTTCTCCATCTTGTTCTTGTGGATTTCTAAATGAAACTGAAATGTATTGTTTTCCTCTATTGTTCCAATTATGCTGCCAAGCGAGCCACACTTCTCACCTCTGCTGCACTTGTTCTCAATAATTGGCAAGTTTGTCAGGACAGATCTAAGCTAAGAACTTTAATGTTCGGAGACGCTAGCTTGTCGCTTTTACAAAGTGAACATATTTTCAAGTCTACAATATTTTATCAAAGAAACAAATCGCTTTACTTAATCTGTCCTTGCAACAGCTTGACTTACTCGCTAATTATATCCAAGTACACTTAATGTATGTAGTTTTTCCTTATTCTCCTTTTTTATTTGTATTTAAATTGCTTGTAGCTTGTAAATGTAAAACTATGTAAGTTTCCTAGATGAGCATTTCTTCTTGAAGCAAACACATGCAGACACTGCATTCAGGGTATAACCACACTTGGATATGCCAAGAACCTTAAATATCAAAACAAGGTAAGGGAAATTTAAAGTACTCTTTATTGATCTGTACCCTAATATGATCAGAAATTATTCTGCAATAACAATGGACACTCAATATTCTGCAGCCAGCCTTGGTCTCACTTGAAGAATAATTTGAATCCTCTGAAGGTGTAGTTTACACACATGCACATATATTTTATGTTCTACACTGGAGTAATCACTGACACTTAGTCAGTATTATGGAGACAGCCTTGGTCATGAAAACTGGAATGCAGTTTATACACATGCATCTGAATAGGGTTGATTGTGTTCTATACTAACTCCTATGTACTATTTAAAACTCAAATTGGAGTGGTATTACAAATGATGAGAAAACAATTGAAAGCCGAGAGGCGTAGTTCTCATACAAAAAATATGTCGAATGCACTTCGATAATCTATGATTACTTGAAATTTAAGTTTAATGTCTAAATTTTGATATTCTGAGGCTTGACTAAACGAGTTCGAAAAGGAAACAATGAAATCAACAACAAAAAACGACAATGCCTGAGGGAAGTACAGTGGGGGAGAGGTCTGGTAAATGAAACTGATATATAACTACAGCTGCAAAATTAATACAACCTCATGTCTACATTTAATAAGCTTCATTACAAGACCAGGCCTTCAATTAGGACTGCTCTAAATTTCTATGTAACTTAGTATTTACCGACAGCTTCCCAGTGAGGTTTAAATTTGAGTGATTTTCAGGTATCTGTACATTACCACAGCTCGAAAGAACATCAAAACGAAACCCGTACGGCCGTCGACTTCTTCTCTGAACTTTCATCCGACTGAGTTTTTTTTACTATTAATCATTATGGAGAGTGACCGTTCTAATTTGTTTTTTAAAAGGAACAAGATTCTCTGCCTGATGCAGTTTAGTCGGAAGTTTGTTCCATAATTTTGCCCCGTCATAGCTGAAGCTTTTTTTCATGAATTCTGTATTGGGGCGAGGGATATGTAATTTCGTGGTAGCTCCCCTCAAATTATAGCGCATCGTGTTTTCAACTGTTGTGAACAGTTCCATAAGACAGGATGGCGCACAACTATTTTTTATCTTAAACATAATCACTGCTTTGCGCTTAGCCCTTCTTTCATCGAGTCTATCCCAGTCAAGCAATTTCAAGACTGAGTTGGAGCTGGTATTATAATCGGCTTTAAGAATTAGTCTAGCGGCCTTATTTTGAAATTTCTGTAATTTATCAGAAAGGAGTTTGCCAATGTTGTCCCAGACTTCACAACAGTAATCCATGTGTGATTGAACAAGAGCATTATAAATTGTTACAAGTGTGACTTGGGGTACGAACGGCCTTATCCTTTTGACTGCGCCTAGTCCAGAGACAATTTTTTTCGAGATATAATTAACATGATCGTCCCACTTTAGGTGCTCATCGACCAGGCCTCCAACTGTTTTGCTGTGGGTGATTATTCTTATTATTTGATCTCCAATTCTTAAAAAAGGTTTGTCTTCCAAATTGGTTAACCGTTGCCTCGAGCCAATAAGCATGGATTCTGTTTTAGCAACGTTTAAATGCAACTTGTTGGCTATAAGCCAGTTGTTTGTTTGAGCTAATTCACGGTTTGCTCTAGTTTCGACATCAGTTTTGGTATCGTCGGCAAACAGACATGGATTCGAAGTGTCAAGGCAATTTGGTAAATCATTTATGTAAACGAGAAATAACAGGGGAGAATAGATCCTGTGGTACCCCACAAGTTATAAATTTCTCATTTGATTTAGTATTCCGAATTGTACATGACTGCATTCTGTTCGATAGATAAGCCATTAAACTGAGTGATCCGCTTTTGACTCCATAAAGTCTTATGATTTTTCTAATAGTATTTCGTGATTCACGGTATCGAAGGCTTTTTTTAGGTCAAGAAAAATAAAAATGTTAAATAGGCCACGATCCATATTTATACAAGCCACGAATTTGAGGAGTTTAATAAAGCTGTCATTGTTGAATTGCTTATTTGTTAATAGGTTATGTGTTGAGAGATAGAGCGGTTTTCAGTTGAGTGTAGTAAAACCAAACGCAAATTACCCACAGCCAGCCAATCATAGGAGCGAGTAATCGCAAGTAAATCATAAATGGTTTCCCTGTGAGCCAATGACAAACCAAAGCAAAACCAAAACCAATTTGCGTTTAGTTTTACTTTGGATTCTGATTGGTTGGTTTACTTTCTCAGCCAATAGGAGAGCTTAGTAAACGCAAAACCAAAACATTTCCGACACTAAATTGAAATCCACTCTAATTGTAAAGCTGGCCATACAGTATTCTCTCCAACACTTGACTTATGATAGGGATAACTGATATGGGCCTATAATTATTCGTAACATTTCGCGGGCCATCTTTATGCAAAGGACTAACGCATGCTTTTTTTCCATTCCGAGGGAAACATACCTAATTCCATGATAAATTTCAATAGGAATGTTAAAGACTCGGATACAATTGGGGCCTTTGGCAGAAATCCCATCAAGACCCGTAGCTTTGGAAGAAGATAATTTTTCAATAAGCTTAAGTACTTTCGATGTATTTGTAAGGCTAAACTCGAAACTGCTAGGAGCATTCTTGATGTAGTCTTTGAAATTATTCCTAGAATTATCCTGTATTTCAGCTGCGAGTTTAGATCCTATCTCGACGAAATAATCATTAAAGCATTCAGCAATCTCAGTAGGAGATGTGATGGTTTCATTGTTGCACATGATTTCATTTATAGTTTTATGTTGCGAATGCCGTCCCATTAGGTTATTTATCGTCTTCCAAGTACCTTTGGGATCACCTTTGTTGTTTTCTAGTTCTTTATTATAGAAATCGCGTTTAGCATTTCTCTGAGTAATGTTTACTTTATTTCTTAAAGCGGTATACGCATACCATAAGTCTTTGTTCTTCGTAATAACAAACTTTCGCTTCATTTTGTCTCTTTCAAACATGGCATCTTTTACTTCTTTTGTTACCCAAGGTAAGTTGTTTGCTCTCACTCTTTTGTTTTCAAAGGAGCGTGCTTGTCGACAACGCTCATAAACATAGTTCTCCATGCTGACCACATTTGATCCGTACTTGGCACTCTAGGTCTCTGCGAAAGCTATGTAAATTAATTGATTTAAAACTTTGGGTATACCATAAACTAGGCTGTGATCACTAATTCCAAAATGATGGAACACCTGAAGCGATGATTTTCTCTGGGTTACTTGTAATAAGGCATCTAATAGATAATTTGCACTCAATCCCCAGAGATTCAAATGACAAAGGGCATGGCGGCCATGTTGGTGTATAGAACAAAAGAAGCGAGGAATCTATTGTTAACTGTACACCAACATGGCGGCTATGACGTCACGTGCAAAGGGTCTATAGTGAGGAACAAGTGTTTGCGACTCGTGTAGGTTGTTTTATGAGCTGACTTAAAAGATAAAGATCACAAAATGACCTTAGACGGTTAGGTGGGGTTGAGCAAATTACAATTTAAATCACCTAGCACATATAACTCTTTATCCTCGTCATCGATGTTTGAAATGAGTTGTTCTAATTTAGTAAAATATTCTGTTGACGAATTAGGAGGTCTATAAATAGTGGCACTGGTATGTAATCAACTAAAGTCGATTGAGGTATGCTAACTGCCGTGGAAAGCGAGTAGCAGCTGACGTTTAGAGCGCTAGCCCTTCGTCAGAGCAAAAGAGGATAGTGGCCACAACAAAGGATTTACTTATTTGGTTTAGGAATTTCAACGCACACAGTTTCTAGATCTTGCGGTACGAGATCACTCTATTTATATAATTTACTGTGTTTCTTAAGTAAATACAAGCGCCCCCACCACTTCTTGAGCGATCAAAGCGGACTAATTCATAACCAGTTATGTGCATTTCTGCACTAGATACAGTCGAGTCTAGCCTAGTTTCATTTAGGGCTAATAAATCTATAGACTGATTGATGAGTAAAATTCTAAGCTCCTCAACATGCATGTTTAGGTAGACTAACGATATTCAAAAGAGCCATTTTGAAACCTCTTGCTTTAGACAAGAATGCCAAATCAGCCTGTGTACGTGTATGTTTAGAAATATCCCTAATATCATTGGAACCGTCACTCTCCTTATATTAATGCCATCAAATCAGATAGATCTAAATGTGATTATTAAAATTGGATGCTAGCAGTGAAACAAATTTCACTTCAATATTCTTTGAAGCAGACACTGTTGGTGTTACTTTCCTTTTGGGCCTTTTCAGCTTCTTGTCTGACTTGAGTTCAGGTTTAGAACTAGACCAAAAGCTCCTGAACCATAGGAATCTTTGTCAGACTTGGCCTTTCGTTTATCCCTAAGTGCTTGCCTGCGCTCACGATTTGCTGACTTTGTACGCAGCAGTGCATAAACGTATTGAGTCCTCCTTGCGAAGAGCTTTCATCATATTCCTCCCAGGGTCTACTCCACAAGATTTCATTAGTACTGCTTTGCTAGCTGCACCAGTGTTGAAAACCCCAACAGTTTCACAAACAGCAATTACTACCCTGCGCTTTCTGCAAAAGCGATTTTTAGGGCATTTTTGCCACAGCTGGCCATTTATAGCCTCATTCTGATTTTGTGTTAGGCCCTTTAGACACGTCCTAACAACTCAACATTTCTAAGTCTAGTGAATTTTTCAGTTCAGTTCTAAAAAATTCTGGGAGGCGCTTCTGGTCATCATATGTGCTTGTTTTGTTCATTTTGTCCTGCCAAAATTTGCACCAGGTCTCTTTGTGCTTAGGACATAACTTGTATTGTTCATCCAAAGTAATATCACTAGATTGAATCATATGGTGATAGATTGCCCATATGCTACTTTCCATTTTTTTCTAGACTTCCCGTATTGTTTCTAATGGCTTTCCCATAATAATTCTGCATTTTGTCCATAATTTTCTGTCAGTCTTCCCTTACTGGTTTACCATCAGCCAACTTCTGTCCTTTGTTATCAGCCTTGAATTTCCTCAAAGCAGAACCCATTCTCTTTTGCACATGCCCAACACATTCTTCTTTGTCTACTGGATACTTATCCTTCATTGCATCCTTTACAGAACCATAGCAACTACTATCTCCATCGCCAACAAATAATGTATACCGAAGTTCTCTTTTGCTGATACTTCGAGAGAAAATCTCCACAGCTCTAGTTGCCTCCATTGCTTCAGATGAACCCTTATGATTCATATGGCATTCAGGACTATGGGAATCTCTCCACAAACGGTATTGTTCACTCTCTTTGTCCCAACTTTCATGCATTGTGCATTCCTGGCACACAAGAGACTTTACAATGTAGTCTAAGACCTCCCCTGTTTCAACAGAAACGACAAATACGACTCCTATCTTTGATGAATGTCCTCTGGAATTAAGAACTCTGGACTACAGGATAACGGATCGAAAAACACCAGGTTTATAACATTTTTCTTTAAAACCCCATAGCAACCAATTTCTTTGAAAATAAACAAACCGTTGCTAGGGCAAATTTTGAATAGTCCTCTTATTAATCAACTGATTTTGGGCGGGAAATTTCAAATTTTCAATTTTAAAACACATATCTAAAAAGGCTCTCCTACACTGTCTTGTTTGATGGAGAATATACAAGATAAACGTTTTCTGTGCGTCGGAACGCAGTGACAGAGCACAGAACAGAACTTTGTGTCCACTATTTCTATTGGGTCTCTCTCTGTGGACTTCGTTGTAGATTTCATTGCCATAGAGAAGAATTGAGTTAATTAGGCAATCGAAGAGGCGTAAAGTTAATTTAATAACCGTTCGGAAATGTTTACCCATGGATTTCTTTAGTTTATTAAATAAAACCTTCAGCGCTATCTTTTTCAGTTCAGTTTTAGCAAGGTTAAAACTACCTATCGTGCTGAACATTAAGCCGAGGTACTTATATGAAGTAACGTTCTCAATTTCTTTTCCCCAGTATCTAAACGTATATACTTGTTCATCGATTTACCGGTATTATTGTACACTAAAATCTTTGTTTTTTCTAAGTTAACTTGCATGCCGTTTTCATAACTAAATTCTTCAACACCTTTCAGAGGATAGCATTTTTGCCATAATGACAAGGTCATCCGCATATAGTAGGAAGTTGATATTGATTCCATTTATTATCAATGGTTCATTCGGATCGGCTTTTTCGACAATTTTTTTCAGTTAGGAAGGTCATGTAGGAATAGGTTGAACAGAGTTGGCGAGAGAATACACCCTTGCTTCACACCTTTAAAGCATTGAAATGTACGTTTCAGTGATTTCACTATCAACTTTGACAGCGGCACAGTCATTGTTGTGCATTGTTTTCAATATTGACAAAAAGTCCTCTATAATCCCTTTCTTGAATAACTTATTTCGGAGGATCGTTTCGAAGGCTTTCGAAAAGTCGATAAAACAGGTAAACAGCATGTTCCTTCTTTTGTTGGGCTTGCTTTTTACATACTTGTCGATTAGTTTTTTAGTGTAAATATACTATCTATGGTACTATGCTTCTTTTTTTAAATCTTTTTCTTTTCTAAGTAATTGCAGTCTTTCATTCAAAATTGGTGACGTGATTCCCCTATAATTGTCGACGTCATGTTGGTCTCCTTTTTTGTTTAGAGGAGTAATTAGGCCTGTGCACCATTCCTTTGGGTATTGACCCGAACTCAACACTTTCTCAAAAATTCTAAGGAATGGTATTTCTAGCTGAACTGCAGCAAGTAGAATTACTTCATTTAGTATATTATGTATCCCGGGTGATTTTAGCCTGCTATGCAGACGTATTTTTTCACTCTCATAAATTCGAAGAAAAAAGTAACGTCTGCTTACCCGAGCGCTTAATTAGTTTCCAATATGCACACCTCATTGTGTTATGGACCAATCTGATTTTACCTTCCATATCCTGGAAAGTGACGTAATGTTGCACATTTAGACAATACATTTGCCATTGACCAATCATAGGAGAGTGTTCACTGGCGCGCCAATTCACTAAAATTCTAACAATGGCTTGATTGGGCAGAAAAATAAAACAAACGTGCTGACGTCGTGCTTGCATATTGGAAACTAATTAAGCGCTCGGGTAAGCAGACGTTACTTTTTTCTTCGAATTTATGAGAATGAAAAAATACGTCTGCATAGCAGGCTAGGGTGATTTCCCTATTTTTAGTTTCTTAATTGCGGTTGCTAATTCTTTATACTAATTTTAGTCTAGTGGACCTTTAGTATTATAAGTGCGTTCAGAAACGGTGGTGTTTGCAGCCTCATGGGGTTGATTTACATAATTTCCGTTTAATAGCTGATTTTCTTTCTTGAAAAATTCATAAAACACTTCAAATTCGACCGAGTTAGATTTTTTACCTTTCTTCGAAGTATTAAAGATGCGATTTATATTTTCTACGTTTCCTTAGAGTAGTATAGTCGGAGTCAGTTAAATACCACTTTTTCTTGTACAACAAAACTCAAAAGGTTGTGAATGTTATGGACGCCTTGTTTTCTTGCACAAGGGGCGTCATAAAGCGAATTCAGAAATCCACTTCATGACGCCCCTTATGCAAGAAAAAAGGCGTCCATAACATTCACAACCTTTTGAGTTTTGTTGCACAAGAAAAAGTTGTATTTAACTGACTCCGACTATACTACTAGGGGTAACTAAGGGTCATTCAAAGTGTCCCTAGACATTCTTGTACGTAAAATCCAACTTGATAATCCTATTAGAGATATGATTACATATAGTTATATCGATCTCTTCCACTATGGATTATATATCGTGCCTCCCTCTAGAAATTCTGACTAGGATCGTAGAGCATGCAGAGCCTTGGTCATTCGCAAGCATCTCAAGGACATCGAAACGCCTACACGATGCTGCAGCTCTTGCGCGCTACAAAAACGTAGACCAAGTGTTCCGTAAACTAGCACTATGCTTTGGTTTGAGGTCTACTCATAGTGACGACGATCGAGACGAATTGGCTCGAACTTTCGGTATTTCCGCAAGCTCCATCGACGATAGCTTTTCTCTTCTCTACGCCAGCGAATATGGTGATCTTAATGCTGTTAAGTGGCTCATCAAGCACTTACGTTTCGATAGGATGGATAAACACGCCAATCACGTTCTACGCGCTGCCCTTGAGCATGGTCATCTTGGTATCGCTAAGTGGCTCATTAAGCACTTCCAGTTCACCAAAGAGGATAAGGCCGTCAGTTTTGCTATATTAGGTGCCAGTAGGAATGGGCATCTTAATAACGTTAAGTGGCTCATGCGACGTTTTCAGATAACCCTAGAGTATGAATGCATTGATCTTGCTATAGAATACGCCTGTAACAATGGTCATCTTGATACCGCTAAATGGTTCGTTAAGTGGCAGTACTCCCAGCTCACAGAGGACGAAAGGGTTGTACTACGCAACTACATGGATGCTCATTCTGCCACGTAGGAAGCCAAAGTGTCACTAGACATTCGCGCACCTAAAAAAAAATCCAAACTTGAAGTATATGTTAAAGGAATGATTACTATACTGTATATTGCCACCGAATGGTATTAGTATATATTCTTTATTCCACGATATTAGCATTCGTTGTAATCTTAGTACGCATTAACACCATACAGATCAAACATGTCGAAGAAGAACTCAAATGTAGACGCCGCAATAACTTGTGATTGGTTGATGAGAGGGAAGGACTCAAAATGTCCAAAGAAGATTTCGAAGACAACGAAGTTCTGTTCCCAGCACAACTACCAAATCTCAAAAGGCTGTGCCCCATATGTACCATGCTTGAAGTGCGGTAAAGGATGTCGTACTGATTACGAGCTTTGCTCAAGATGCGACCGTCTCACCATCAAGGTGAAGTCTTCCGGTGTCTATATAAGACGCGCTAAGAAGTCCAGCAAGAAGCTAGAGGATCCAAGAAAGGAGGAGCCAAACATGGTGGAACCGGAGGTAGCATTGCCCGCAGAACCAAGAGTGCTGGAACCAGTGGAAGGTCTTGGAGAGTCTCTCAACCATGCGCTCAACGAGGTGTTGGCTGCCTTGAGGAACGAGAAGGACGCTTAGGAATGGCCACGAAAAAAGAAAAAAAGGAAGAATGAAGAAGGTCGTTGTGTGGCCCTCTTCATTCTTCCTTTTTTTTTTTTTATTGAACGTACGACATCTATAGTTGTATCATGGACGAGCTAGTCAGATTGTTTGTTCCTGGAATTTGTAGAAGCCTGAATATCAAACCACAAGTGGAACGTATTAACACCAGTGAAACATGTTCTGATTGTCTCTGGCCCTTGGAAGTACAAGGAACGGAATTCGTGTGTCCCACATGTGGTCTTATTTCCGAGATTGAACCATGTGAAGAAACGAAGATCGACATCATTACTACTCGACTGCGTATAGTAGGTCCAGACGGGTTTAAGTATCAAAGTGATCTAGACCGCGCAAAACCAAAGCAAAGCGATGATGACATAGAACTGAAACGACGAACGCTCCTACAAGAACTACGAGCATATAACACTATTTACAAACAAAGTTATGACCTATCGTTCCCTATGAACGCGTTAGAAATCGTAGCCAACGCATTCACCCAAGTAATGAAAGTTTGTCTCAAGCGTAGTGATGCTAAGAAAAATATTTTAGCTGCTCTACTCTACCAGGCATGCATACAATGTGGATTCGTCCGATCTAAAGGTGAGGTCGCTCGCTTCATGCAACTAAGAAACGAAGGCATCCATAGTGGAGAGGTCTTCATACGTTCTCTGTGTGACGACGATAAGATTGATGTAGACTTGGATGCTGAGCGCCTAGTTCCTCACATTGCAACGACTTTCCTACAACTAGATCTTGTAGGAGTACCTAGGGACGTTCAACAAATAGTCCACGAGGTCGTTACTAAGGCAATGGAAAACAATATAGGCCCCAAATCAATGCTTAAGACGAAAGTCGTTGGAGCAAGTTACGAGGTGCTACGTCGCTCCGGATCGTCTATGTCTTTTAAGGATGTCGTTAAGCGATGTGACATATTTGGAAATGCGGTCAAGCGTTTTGTCAAGGAGTTGTCTTCTTACCATTCCCACTTCGAACCAATCTACACTAAGCATGGGCTAACTAGCAGTAGGACTTGGCAAAGTGAAAGTGAGAGCCATGTTCGTTCCTTTCATAGGAAACGTTGATTCTTACATTCCAAGTTTTTCTCGCATTTCCTTTTGCACTTCTTGCTTGAGTTCGGCTCGAACCCGATCCGGGCTTTTTTCACCTATGGAAGCCTTGCGACGAATTTCAGATCTCATGATCTCATACTTATTCGCTTCGTTCAGGATGAGACTGTATTCAGAGTCGGATATGTTTTCATCACGTAGTGCCTTCGATACTAGATCACGAATCGTATTGATTTTCGCCTTTGCCAACATAGTTGTCTTTTCATGCTTAGAAACCTTCATTCCTAACTTCTTAGCTCCAAGGGTCGTAGATGCTGATATTAATCCACATAGTCCACCAATAACTCCAAGTGGTAGACCAATCACTATTCCAACCCCAGTCAACGCTGCGCCCAATCCAGATCCAGATAAGATCACAGATAGACCTCCAGTTGCCACTGCGATTCCATGAACTATTCCTTGAGAACGTGCATATTTCTTGCGTACACCTTCGTAGTGCCTTTCTTGAACTTCTATGTCCGAAAGCGTGTCTCGGATCGTTTGCAGTCTAAAGTTCTTTCCAGTGTCACTAGCAATCTGTGGATAGATACTTGGTGCTGATGGAAACGGTTGAATCGAATCGCCTTCCATTGTACGTCATACATATAGCTTACTCAAGCTTCAACACGTATCGTAGAGGTCGACCACGGAAGTCCATGATGTTGCTTTTGTCGTCGCGAACAGTCAGTCGAAGGCTGTTCCGCATTGTTCCTAGAGCTTGGACTTTCGTTGATTCCATCAAATGATAGGTCCTTCTGTTAAACCAGGTGCCTTCTACGTTAAGGCTAGCTAGTACAGTCGAGCGCTTTCCCTCAAGGAGTGAGAATTTGGGATCCACCGCATCACAGTGGATATATATTGTTTGGATATATTCCATTATCAGGTCGTATTCTCTCACTTTTAATGTTACGTTTCCATCCTCGTCTTCATTTCCTTTGATACCCAATATTTCACAGAGATTTTTACTGAACTTGATTGGTTTCTTCACATCTAGGGTCCAATACTTTTTACTGGATATGTCTATAAATTTAACGATGTCAGCATCGACTGCAGGTGCTAAGCGATCCATTAAGGTAGTTATCTTATAATTCCCTAGATTGATTGTGTATGGGAACCCCACACCCTTGACTTCCCACTGAAACGTGGCCTTCTCTTTTAGATTCAACCAACTGTTCTCAATGGTGGTTTCGAGTAGCGAAATATTATTGATAATAATTGGGTCGTCGAAGTAGACAGTATGGTCAGCCAATGTTGTGGTGATATATAAGAGAACCATCTTATATGTTGAAGGTATAACTATATGTATGTATAGCTTCAACACGATGCCTCTAGTTTTACCATACGAAGATGAGGGTCTATCTGCTGAGGACGTGGCGGAGATTGCCAGGGGTGGTCCAAGGCTTTCGAAAGCTGAGCAGACAGCGCTCCTTGTCAATGAAAACGACAGGATTGCCAAACTGAATACTGATTTGTGGATAAAGTTCAAGAAACGATACCCACATGCAGATATTCACAAGTTCTATGCCTCTACGGAAGTGAATGGTCCAGGCAAATATTCGACGAGTATTTGGTTTCGAGATGGAGATTCTAGCTATGTCGTTTACGGCGATGATGTCTCCAAGCTACCTGCAGTCACTCAAAGACGCATCGATAATGCGTTGTGGGATGTGCATAAAGGTTTCCCATCTACGTTGACCCTAGATAGGAGTGCGAAATATCCTATTACAGCAGTTCCTCCTACTGGACCGGCACAAGATATCGATCTCACTAATCTATGGATATATGCCACCTCAAAGAATAGGTTCAAAGCAGGCGTTCGAAACATATTCAAGGAGACCGTCGTAAAGCATATGACAGCAAATGAGTCCTACCATTGGTTACATGGTCCGGATTTCAAATATTGGCCTCAACAATTGAATTTCGCAACGTGGTGTGCGACTTCTGGATGTGGAGTGTCATTGTTTGATCCTATTTTCAAAACGTATCCACCAGTCGTTCAGGGGTTCCTACGATTTCACGTTTATTTCACAATACGAAGAATTCTGCATGAACTTGGTGGTGCCAATGGAGTTCCTTTACCTGGTAACTCTCATTTCAAGCAAATGGATAACCTCTATAACAAAGCAGCTCTTGAGAAATTGTGCATTGAATTTGGTATATCTCGAACACCAGATTTCCCACCAGACTTCCGATGGCACGGAGGTAGGAATCACGGATTAGGAGACGTATTCCTTTTGTATGGTGATGGCTACAAGAACGTCCACGTAATCCGAAGCTACGACAAGGAAGCAGACACATGGCCCAACCACAATAACTTATTTGCAGACGAGAAAGGCAGTGTGGACAAGGGCGATCTAGTATCCTTTATTCGGAACGACGAACACGAAGGAAAGCAATACAATTGGTTTACGCCACCAATCGGAAAGGGTTTGACAGATGCTGGATTGGGTAGGTTGAATAGATCTGTCGAGGCTTTTGGACATTGCATGCTTGGTGCTCAAGCCGACTTGAACGGATCCATCATAGATAGCCATAACGTCAAAGAAAAGTTTAAGAGCTTAGTCGAAGACGCTATTCTCGAAAACGACTTAGTGGTGAGCTACAAAAACTATCTTACCGCTATAAAATCAACGCATAAGAGGCTCGATCTAGCAATAGCTGTAGGCGTGCGATTATTGCCAAGCGATCTAGTGTACTATCTTGGTAAGAAAGATGGCTATAAGAATCCAATCCCGAAAGCTACGAAAGATATGGTGCTAGGCACTAACGACATCAATGCAGAAGGCAAAGGACATTCACCTCTTCCTATGAAAGGCCCACCAGATAAGAAATTGGTGCAGCCTCTCGAGACGCACAAGAAACAAGTTCCTGTACCAAAGGCAAAGGCAAAGGCAAAGGCAAAGGCTGGCTCACAACATGAGATTAATCTCGCAGTGACATCCATTGCCGCAGCTGGAATTGCATGGATGTTGTTTCGTTAACGTCGTTTGTATTGCTCTATCGTGATCACCACTATTGCTACGATGAATAACCAAACGTTCTGTGCTAGTACTCCCAGAGCTTTACCAGCCATAGTAAATATGAAACTCGCAATCGATCCAATCATTCCAAGTAGGATCTGTCCAAGTTTCTTTCCCATTTCTTTCAACAACCCCCCAGTCGTTTGCAATCCCTTCTTTACTGCATCTGCTGCTTTATCAATACCAGTCTTTATTGGTTTCGGTACGGATTTCGACAACAGGGAAACTATCGTACTAACGATAGCGCCAATAGAAGTTACTACTGCAAGAACGGTCATTCCATGCTTTCTGAAAATGTATTTGATCCTTTCACGTAGCGACATACGTTTTAGTATGGCTTCTTCTTGACGTTCGAGTAATTCTATTTCGTTATGGATGTGTATTTTCTCTTCCTTAGCCGCTTCCTTCTGGTCCTCAGTTGACGTTAGATCTTGAAGTATACTATCTTCCATTTCGAGATGTTCAATGGCCTTTTCTTGACCTTGGAGGACTTGTTCTGCTCTTTCTGCATCCGTAGGGCCTAGGGCAAATTTGAGATCCTTACCCATACTTTGGTATCTTTCACCCTTCACTGTGGTCAAAGGTATGGGCTTCTCTTTACTTCCAAGTGCGTGAAGGTAGATTCTACCCCGTTCCTTATCGGCATCCCATACTTTAGTTATCTCAAGGTCTCCACGAATCCCTACATCCGCATAGTGTTCCCATACAGCATCGAATAACATTTGTTTCGTTCTATCCGATATGCCTGTTTCGAAGAATACGTGGCGATCGCTAAATTTAGGCCGTTCGATTCTATCCTCATCCAGCAATTCACTAAGCTCTCCATCTGTCAATGACGTTTCCTGATACTTCGGTCGAGCACCTTCTTCATTATAATTGCGTCTAGTTTTCAGGTTGAGTGATTCACTAGGATCCACATTCGTAGAGTCTGACGCCAATTTCCGTGTTTCTTCATTGACAGTATCATCGTTGTCGTAGTCTCTTCCTCTTTCAGCTTCATCAGTTCTTTCATCATACCTACCCTCAGAGGCCATGTTAAACATAATTATATATATAGTTATATTCAACATGATCTCATCGAAGTTGGATCCCACACAAGTACGAAGAGAGCCTCATGCACTCAAGGCTCCACGAGACTTGTATAGGAAAACTTTCACTCGATCATCTGCCAATCCAGGTGAGACTCTATACGTAGAAGTTCCAAAGCTAGCAGAAGATGTAGTACTAGTACCGGGCAGCTTAGCGCTATTGGGCGACATCGTACTATCTGGTGGACATGCGAATAACAGAGTCGTTTCGAACGTTGGACGCTGTTTGGTCATGCGTAGAATCTGTAGGATGGGAGCTGAAACAGTAGAAGACCTTGTCAGGCCAGACCTCCTACAAACATACTCCGATATATACCTATCTACGCAGGAGAGAGAGTCTAGAATACAACAAGGCATTCAATCAGAGAACTTGAATAAGCTACGCTCGAAAGCTGGTGACGCAAGTACTTCATCTGCTGCAGACAACGCACTCCTAACTGCATGTGGTTCAAAGTATAGGATTCCATTAGATGTTGACATTCTGACACAACATGGAGTTCTATATCCACATGCCTTAGAAAGTACGATTACATTCGAGTTGACTCTAGCGTCTGCCAACGAGGTTGTAATTGGATCGGATACGACGAAGATAGGTACGTACCAACTTACCAACATCCAACTAGAATACGAAGCAATCAGGAACGAAACGCTGGCTAGTAATGCACTTCACAAATATGAAATAGGTGCTGCATTCCTATACAACTACGCTGTTCACTTCAAGACAGTAGATATCGCTAAAACCTCTGATACTTTGATATCTCAAAACGTTAATGTTCCACGACGATCCTTTGCTGGACTGCTTCTACTATTCATAGATCCACCTACCATTGGCACGCGAGATAGTGAAGCATTCTCGAATCCAGATATCTTAAAGGTAGAAGTAGATGTCAATGGGATTCCCAACAGACTCTTTCCAAGCGGCATGCTTCCCCTAGATTTCTGGGAGGCTGCAAGAAGCTGGTTTGGCACACCCAATACTTCTATGACTCCAAAGAAGTTCTTTGAAAATAGATTCTCTATTCTAATCGATTGTCGCACAGCAAAAGATTCCACCGTTCATGGTGATGGCTTGGCACAAACCGGTAGTGGAAAGGACATCGACATTCGCATACATAGAACTGCAAAGGGAAGTGGAAATGTGAAAATGCACATCTATGTCCTTGCGGATGCTCAGGTCACGATATTGAACAGATCTCTGCAAAGTATATTATACTGATGGATTCTCTCGTAGAGCACGTGCCGTTCAACGCACTCATAGTCGGTCCGACGAATTGTGGGAAGACTGCGTTTCTCATAGAACAACTTCGTGGATCATTTCGTGGTAAGTTCGATTACATAGTACTGATTTGTCCTACGTATGCCCACAACAAAACTTATCGTGGATTTGCAAATCGAGATCCTCGTTTCTTCGTCATGTCACCACCGCAGGATGCCATCGATGCTACTTTGAGTATTTGCACAACATTTTGGTCAGGTACCAATACTCTATTGATTCTCGATGATTGCGCCGCATCGAAGGACGTCAAGAAACGAACTGACAAGCTAGTGGACTTAGCCTTTTCTGCACGACATATAGGGATTTCCGTTTGGGTGCTGTCCCAACAACTAACGAGCATATGTAAACCCTTCCGTGAGAACGTAGCTATCGTAGTAGCATTCCATACAGCATCGGCCGTAGATGGTAAAAGGATATTTGAGGATTATGGAGGCTCACAAGAATGCAAAGAGTTACGAATGATACTTGGATCCCATAAGTTCGCTCGCATGTGCTTCTGTCTCCGCCATCCTTTCGAGGTAGTGTTAGAGCTCCCAGCACCTATAACATATTATCATGGATAAAGAAGTACTCGAGATATTCGGTGAGGATGTAACAGGCCCACCACCAACCAACCTAGACGTTACGTCAGACAATCGCGAATCACTTTCGATCTTAGCCGCAACAGGCGTAACGAAAGAATACTTAGGTAAGAACTTTTCTCTAGGAGACATCTCTAGACTTCCTGAGAAAGAAATAGACAAGTTGTATAGGAGGTATCAGGCCGTCCTAGCTCGGCAAGTAACGAAAGGCTTAGTCGACGGCGTGACGCGTCTAGCTACCCGCCTAGTTGCCTACCTAGTACCAATAGATTCTCAAGAAGCCCTAATCAAGGACCTACAAGAAGACCCTCTAGTCCGCAACGAAATCAGTGCTGCGACTGGCCTACTATCACCCAAAGCAGGTCGCCTTGTAGCTCTAGCTAGCGTCCTATTCCACATATCTGGTCACGTAGTCATTCCTGGAACAACTGTTGAACCTCCACATATACCTACTATATTGAATCAAGATGGAAGAAGCGGACCAGATAACTGCGAATCCTCCGACGACTGCACCAACTAAGATAAAAAACCCAAAGCGCGTCGCAGCTGGAAAAGCACTAGCGTTAAGCAACAAACTCGCTAAAGAAGCTCAAAAGAGAGAGTTGATGCGCGAAAGCGAATCATGTAAAGAAGTCGACGTAGAGAAAGGTCGGTTCGAAAGCCTGACTATCCTCGCAGTCATTGGTACTGGCGCTACATTGTTTGGCACGTACTTTGCGTACAAGAAGTATGTAGATGGTAATAAGCGTGTTGTCACCGTTAGCACGACACAACCTGCAGCTCCGGCAAAGCCAACGGCACTAGACATGGAGTAACACTTAAAGACTCGAGATCATAGTAGTATATATCTAGATGGAGAAGGAATTGACGAAGACGGCAACCGATGCAGTCAAAATCGTTGGACTCGCTGCTGGTATTGGGTGGATCGTAAAAAAGACTACCAAGGAATCCATGCTTAGCGACCCTTCTTCTTCCCTAGCGAATTACGCAAAGTGGACTGCCGTGATAGTTGGTAGTTTATACGCAAAGGAATATCTTGAGAAACAACTTGAGAAAGAAAAAGAAAAGACCAAATAATAATGGCACTAGCAGCAATTGGTATGTCGATCTTCGGCGCTGTTTTGAATGCGACGGCATTTACTGGTGGTGGCATACTAGCTAGAATGTTTGGAAAGGACGATGCTGTAGATAAGGAACGAGAGAGACACGATAGGGCCACCGAAAAACTAGAACGTGAAATGAAAGCGTATAGAATCAAACGTCAAAGCTTATATGACTATGCACAAGAGCAGGAAGGTCTTGAACGCAAAGCACACAACGATCAAAGAGATACCAACGAAGCCTTAGTGCGATCCGATAAGTTACGTAAGGCGCTTAAACGTCTCAAAGAGATGAAAGAACCCCGCTTATCTGACTACTACAAACCCTCAAACAATCAGAAGACTGGCGAGTTGCTCTACGTTGGTGGTGGAATGCTAGGCGTTGGATACACTATTAGTAAATGGATATAGATACTACTACTAAGCTACTAGTAAGCTACTTAAGCTACTACTAAGCTACTAGTAAGTTGCCCTAAGCTACTAGTAAGTTACCCTAAGCTACTAGTAAGTTACCCTAAGCTACTAGTAAGTTACCCTAAGCTACTAGTAAGTTACCCTAAGCTACTAGTAAGTTACCCTAAGCTACTAGTAAGTTACCCTAAGCTACTAGTAAGTTACTAAAAAAAAAAAGAAAAAAGGAAGAATGAAGAGGGTCACGCAACGACTTTCTTCATTCTTCCTTTTTTTTTTTTTTCATCTGTTGAAGGTTAGAATGTATAGATGTATGATGGATTCTAAACTTGCGAATATCTTCTATGGTCCTATGGGCTATTGGAAAGGTCACTCTGCAATTGGCAAGCTATCGGTAGCAGCGAAAGCATCAGAAGACGTGGCTAGGAGTTGGTTGGAAAAGCAATCTATGTGGCAAATATATCTACCACCACCAAAACACATTCCACGACCACATTGGACTGTATCGAAACCAAATGAAGTCCACCAAGCTGATTTGATATTTCTACCACACGATCGGCCTGGACGTGGAAGGAAACTATATAAGTATGCATTAGTGGTAATCGATGTAGCTTCTCGATACAAAGAAGCCGAACCTTTGGCATCTAAAGATAGTGGTGAAGTTTCTGCGGCATTCGAACGAATCTATAAACGTAGTCCACTAGAATGGCCAAAGACTTTGCAAGTAGAAACTGGTAGAGAATTCATGGGACGTATGTCTGAAACGCTAGAACTACATGGTACGAAAGTTCAACGAGGTGAGGCTGGTAATCATAGAGCGCAAAGTTTTGTTGAAAGAGCAAATAGAACTCTAGCTGAGAGATTGTTTGGCTATCAATATGCACAAGAGATGGTGCTTACTTCGGAAGGATCAGATGAGCGTAGTAGAGAATGGGTAATTCGTTTACCAATGGTTATCAAAGCCATGAACAGTGAGGTGACTCGGTTGACTGGTAAAGAGCCTTCGAATTCTGTAGTGGCGCAACAAGTAGATCTGAAGACTCCTACGTATTCGCGCACCGTTGGATTGAGAGAAGAGCGTCTACCATTCGACGTTCTAGTTCGATATCTTTACGCACCAGGAGAATTGGAAGGAGGTGAAAAACGTAGAGCTACTGATCCTGTGTGGAGTTTGCAGATATACACCATTTCGCGAAGTGTAGTATCTTCGGGCCAGCCTGTGCTGTACTACCTTGCAAAGGAGAAGGATGCACCCAAACGTGGATTCGTTCGTGAAGAGCTACAAGTCGTTCCTAGGGATACGGAACTACCACCAAAAGGAATTCTGTTTGTACCTAGACGCTAGACAGCGTACTCTATTGGCTCGGTGTGGATTCCATCGGGAAGAACTCGTCTTTTGTCGTAGTAAGCCGATAACCCAAGCTTCCATTGGTCGTAGGTTACCACACCTTCTGGCAATAGGCGGAAGCCTCGGTTATTCGCTACGTCGATACTACCCTGGAGGGTTTCTTTGAATCGATCCCACGAAATGTCGTTGTGCCGTCTAGACATACCTTTAGCGGAATACTTCTTGCTGCCACCTGTATCGACGTAGTAGGCTTTCGAGCATAGGGCAATGGCACGATGTCCTTCGAATTCGAGTTTGAAGAGTCCTGGTGTACGACTGCTCCATTCGTCCCAAGCTAGCCATTCATTCCTTTCGGCTTCGAAATCTTCTCGCAGTTCCGGTCTTACAACCTCATCGAGGCTATTTCCTGAGATGGCAATGTAGGCACTGTCTGTGTCCATCTGTATATATTCGAAATCATTGCGATCAATGTACTTGTCGATGAAGTCATAGTAGAACTCAAGCATACGCAGCTTTGCGAGCTGGTACACAGCGATACCTACTTGGAAAGGCCGTTTGATTCGGATCTGGTCTTTCCTACTCTCTAGTTCATATGCATCACCAATCTCTTCCAGGTCTTCGAACCAAACACTTCGCAATGCCTTGTCCACAACCTTCTCATCTTTTGTATAGGTGACCTTCGTTTGGCGTCCCAAGTCTTCGAGCAACTTTCCATAGGCGCTGTTTCCTAGTAGCTTGAACACATCTGCCAGCAAAGCCTCACCTTTGTCTTCATCTCCCATACGACGTGCCTCAGTGACTTGGTCCACGAACCATCCGAAGATTTCTTTGGGTTCGTAGTCTATCGTGCGGTAGACAGCAGTGATCACTGCGCCATGATCTACATACCAAAGTAGAAGAGGAGCATAGAGTAGCAACTTCTTTCCAGAGAGACTCCCAACTAACTTCTTTTCCTCGCTGAGCTTTCTACCAGTCTTCTCAAGGTAGGCCAACATTTCTGGAGGGATTGCTTCTTTGGGGATTCTCTTGTTGTAGAAGAAGGGGGGCATCTCCTCAAATTCCTTCCACAATTTCTTTGGTATCTCGATGTCTACTTCTGCATATCCAAACCACGTTCCACCAAGTAGACATTCAACGAATCCTTTGGTGGCTGGACCTGGATCGTCATAGTGCACAACCTTTTCTTTTCCACAAGGCATTTCGAATTCCATGGTAGAAAGATATAGGGCGTTGGCATCGTATCCAAGAATCTTACGACAAGTCTTAGTTCCTCCCTGATGACTACGAATCTTAGTTTTTCCCGCTTCGTGGAGTCTGGTGAACACTATGCTTGGACCTCCCACTACAGCGTCTTTCAGCATGCGGTAGGCTTCCTTACTTGGAGCGTACATCTCAGCTCCCCTTTCTACACTACCTCGAAGCAGGAACTGTAGTGAGACTCCTGGAATGGACACTGCGTCTTTCAGCATGTCTACTCCTTTCTCGTGATAGAAATCTCGCATCTTTTCGAGTGCCTCTAGGAATGGAACTACATCTAGGTCGTTGTAGTATCGTAGCCAGTCTGCAAAGGTTTTCATTCCTTTGTCGAGAAAGGTGCACTCACAGTCTTCGAACTCTGACATAGATAGTAGATGTTCTCTTTTCAACTTCGAACCCCACTCTGGATAGTCTGGTAATCCAATGTGATCCAACTTGTCTGGAGAATCGAACCACTCATATGGGAAGAAACTCTTTTGCAACTCACAGCCATAGGCAGCGACCCAACGTTCATAAGAAGTTCCAGGTCCAAGGTAGTTGATCACATCAAGGAAACGGAAATCTGGGGTCAATAGGAACATAGTGGAATTGGCTTTCTTTGCTACCAGGATCTTTGAACAGGTGTCAGCAATGATTCCTACGAAGTGCGCCCTGATCAGATTGAGATCGTACCTGCCAGAGTTGAATCCCACTACTGGAACTTGGCGGATCCATTCGTCGATCTTCGCTTGTTGTTTCTTTGGTAGGGTGTCAAAAGAGAATTCAGGTGTCTTGGGGCAGAACTGTTCTGCAATGACTTCTTGGATCACTTTCGCTCTTAGCTGGAGTTCTTCGACGAAGGCTTCGATGAGTTCTTTTGGATTGCGTCGACAGATGTGGGTTGACTTTCGATTGTACGTGTCGGCAATTGATACTGATATGGGAACGTGAACGTTTTCGATGGTCAGGTGGTCTGTTGGTTGTCTTCCTTTTGTCGTGTCGAGATAGGCTTCGAAATCGTAAACTATGAAGTGTGGGTAGACAGTTTGTGTTGGTGTGGGGACCGGTTTGTTTTTCTTCTTTGTGGAGCAGCCCCAAGCTTCCACTACTGTATAACCAGCTCCTTGTAGCTTTGCCGTTCTTTCACAGGTCTTGAGATAGAGCCTCCTTTCCCTAGGGAAGCATTTCGGGCAGCCATGGAAATAGCATCCATGAAATTGGAAGACGGTTTTCGAAAAAGGTTCGTAGCCGTCGACCGGTGCTCCTTCGATCCAATGCTCTCCACCATGCCCACAAGCTGCATGATGAATGTGTTGTCCAATCCTTTTGGTTTCGCGTTCTAACCAGCATAGAGCGACTTTGCTGGCTGTGCTCTCTGGCCAGAAGGCTTTTTCGTATGCCGACTGTGGTACTGTGATTACTTTTCCAGGGCAAACAATCTTCGTTTCGCCACGCCTGCAACGCTCTGCATGGCGGTGAAGGTTCGAGGCTTTTGTGAACCGTTGCTTACAATCGTTGCATACGTAGACACTCCCTATCTTGTCGATGTTCTTGATGTAGAAGGCATGTTCTTCATACATCCCAATCGTCATCGTATGCTTGTAGTGAGCTGCATGTCGCGTCAGATGCCAAGCGCCGTCCTCCGTGGGTTCGTACACCCTAATGCCAATCCCGAAGTGCAACTCGACTTCCTCCAGCTGGTCTAAGGAAGTTCTGGGAACATCTTGCGTGGGTGCTGTCAGGCGATAGAAGTTCTGGGCAAGTTTTCGAGCTTTGACGCAACACCTATCTACTCTTGCTCCTTCATGCATGGCAAGGCAGCGCCAAAGACATAGGTTGTCGCCATATCGATCAAGGGCAAGCATTCCTTTCTTAAGGCGAAGCCATTGGGGTAGTGGACCTGTTCCCAACAAAAGCTGACGATCGATCACGACCTTGACATCCACATATATCCAACGAACAAAGGCCCATTGGGTATTTGGTCGATTGATGTTGTCGGGATTCAAACGAGCTGTCTCCTTGCTATTGATCCACTCTTCTCCATCTTCTAGGATGTTCACCCATGGAGAGCCTGGGACAGTCTTGGAGAATAGAATCACGCGTCCGTCGTTGACATTCCGAATGCGATAGGTGTAGCTGTAGCGCAGGTAAAAGCTGGTGGTTACCTTTGCAACTAGCTTTTCCATGATCCTAGGGGTCAAGTCTCCTGCCACACCTTGGAAGAAGCGCCATCGGATAGTACGGCGACCTATCTCCATCCCCTCAAGCATTCCATCTCTCTCCTCTAGAATAGCACCTGCCTCTCGAGCTAGACTCCGTGGAAGTGGTTCACTACGTGGTCTCACCATTCTCCCTTCGATACAACTATATATTACGATAGCTTTAACAGGTACTCGAGTTTGGATTTTTAGGTGTAAGGCTGTTGCAGCGATATAACTATATGTAATTATATCTCTAATAGGATTATCAAGTTGGATTTTACGTACAAGCAATCGATGTCGATATAACTATATGTAATCATATCTCTAATAGGATTATCAAGTTGGATTTTATGTACAAGAATGTCTAGTGATACTTTGAATGACCCTTAGTTACCCCTAGTAGTATAGTCGGAGTCAGTTAAATACAACTTTTTCTTGTACAACAAAACTCAAAAGGTTGTGAATGTTATGGACGCCTTGTTTTCTTGCACAAGGGGCGTCATAAAGTGGATTTCTGAATTCGCTTTATGACGCCCCTTGTGCAAGAAAACAAGGCGTCCATAACATTCACAACCTTTTGAGTTTTGTTGTACAAGAAAAAGTGGTATTTAACTGACTCCGACTATACTACTCTTAGCGTTACTAAAATCAAGTTCTCCAATGTTTTTTTTCTCTGTAATGGTATTTCTTTTTCTTGCAGAGATTCTTATAATAAAATTGTTTCTTTTTCAGGCTTAAGTCGTTCCGAAGTGTTATGTTGTCAGGGTGATTGCTAACGTTTTTGCCTAAGGAACTTAAGTTTTTTTCTGATTTACATTCCTTATCAAACCATTTCATGCCCTGTTCTTTTTGTATGGTTCTTGACTTTTTATATTTAAGACCGGAATTAAGACTTAACTGGAAACTGAAGAAATTCAGTAGTCGGCTCCTTAATTGCACTGGCTGTATCGTTTGTTTCACAGTTTTCAGATAGCTTATTTGGCAATCCCTTTATGTAGGACGACACGAATTTTTACCAAAAATACAATAGAATACAACACAATACAATTCAATACAACAATAGAATGCAACACAATACAATACAATAGAATACAATTTGGTAGCAATTCGTGTCGTCCTACATGAAGGGACGGCCGCTTATTTAGTTAGATAAGTATTCAGGGGTGTTAAGGAGAGTGATTATACTTTCCTTAGCCCTGTCGTTCCATATTATTCGCTTATGCAATTATTTAATTGGAGCAGGGAGCGTCCACGGCTATATTTGGAGTCTGGGCGGATTTTTTTGTCGATACTCTTAGGGGGTAGGATACCGAGCAATGACCCGAAAGGTATGGGATTAATCAGTGGATTTACTTTACAGTACTCGAACATTTTTCTACCAAACAAGTTCATATTATTCTGCAATAATGATAAACATTTGGCACCGACTAATTAGGCTCAAACATTCATTGAATATGCTGTCACCTTTAACACTTGTAAAGTCCACGAATCCCCAAATTAGTATAAACTTTCTCAAGACCAAAGACAAAAATAACTACTCGATCAGATTAGCAGAGTATGCTTTCTAGATACACTGGAGAAAATATGACACGATTTTGATGAAGATGATATATGGGCCGCGTCAGGCAAAAAAGGGCCCCGACGACACAACATGTAAATGTCTTTTAAAATTGTACCATGTTTTTTGTACTTGTGGTGCGATTACAATATGCATAGCGAGCACCACATTGTGCTACTAACAAGTAATGTTGATTTCATGAAATCGACAAGTAAAATTGAAGACAAAATTTACAAATATTTTTACACAAGGGTTTGATTACAATTTTAGCAGGCGCAAATCATCCCTTCAGACAATTGTTTCAAGGTGTAACTTTTACTATTGCTAAAATCATATTATGAGCTACGGGGAGCAGAATGACTGCAAAAAAGACATTTTTGGGCCAAAAAGTGATCATCTTGTTCATCTGATTTATTTTTTACTCTTTATACTCTTTAATGCCAGCAGGTATAAATGAATGTCATACATCAAAATCATCCCCACTGACAGGATTCCTATTTTTTGTGGTCATATTTGTAATACATCAAAATCACGTAAATTTCACCAGATTTTTGTTGTCAATTTCTTGAAACTGACATTTATTGTTTGGAATGAAATGTAGCGCTTCTCGTCAAGAATACAATACAATATTGTAGTAGTTATTTAACTTGAATGTCGTCCGGGCCCTTTTTGCCTGACGCGGCCCATATGGTATTTCTCTTCTATCTCAGGGTGTTCGATTCAATAGATTCCCACATTCGATCGAACAATGGCACCAAGTCGAGATTGGGGTTGACAAAAATACAGTAAATGTATGAAAATATCTACTCAAATCTCGACTTGGTGCCATTGTTCGCCCATGGGCACAGGAGCAGAATGCGGGAAAGGTGTACTGATTCGATTGACAGTGCCCCTCTATACGTTATGGTTTACGCAACTCCAATTCAAATGATGTGTGGCTGCGAAAGATAAGCTTAATCTCCAATGAAATCCGAGTTTTTCCGAATGTAACTAAAAGGTCTTTAATTGAAAGGATACAATGTACATACGCGACTCCTTTGTGTCGAAGAAGTCTTTATAAGAGAACAGCGAGAATATCTAGCAGAGCTGGCAACACACACACAGAAACAGGTAACAATACAGACTGTCAATAGTAAGGTTCTTTCATTAACGTTATATTGAATGCCGAACATTTAGCATCGGCGTCTGGCTATGAGAGATTAAAGTTCCGAATAGGTTTTAGTTTTTATTAAATACATGTAGCTTAAACCCCTTCTAAATTATTCCCCGGTTTTTCCAAACAATTTTATTTCAGTCACCTAGACTTTCCGTCCCACTACAGTGAGACAAATGATATCTTTAAAACAACTGAGCCATTTGTTTCGTATTGCAGCTTAAACAAGGCAGAGAAATAGCGTTTTCCTGCAGTTTAAATTGAGAATTTTAGTTTGGAAAAACGGGGAAATAGTTTGGAAGAAGTTTTTTAAAACCTAAAGCATGAAACACGTCGGCGATTAGAGCTCATAAAGTCCTTGGTTTTGCAGAGTAGCGATGTTTTTTCAGTCTCTAGATTAAAGCCATTGTATTTGAATACTCCTTTGGGTTATATTTAACATATCAGCTGCTCCGATCCAGCCGAAAGGATTAATTTTAAGGTTTTTCATATTTAAAAACCAAGAACCTCTTTTGTTACTCTAATGCAGACCTAGGCCCGTTTCACCTGTCGAACTTTTCAGTCATTGCCTATCTCAATATGATTACACTCAAAGCTAAAGCTATTGTGTTATTAGCGTAGTTTCGTACGCACTGAAACGGTCTTAGATACGGCGTTGATCTGTTGTTTAGAACACCTTTCAAAATAGAATAGTTAGAATGACTTGAATAAGAAATCGGCTGTAAGACTATAAATCAACGAGATTAGAGTATAAGTAAAATTAATTATTTTGTTCATTTTTGTGACGTTTTGAAACGTTGAGATCGTCAAGACAAGCACTTTAATATGTGAGGCCAATACAATACAATACAATATTTAATCACGTGTCACCTAGGAGCTTATAACTCGTTTAAACGTGAACAAAACATTAGACAAATAAAAATACGTACATACTTATAGTTTAAAAAAGTTTAGATACACTTGATGTTTAAAGGTATTAAAGTCTTAAAATAATACAAAGTCTTGAAATATTACAATATTAAAAATATATATTAAACTATGCATATATACTCATTATAATAAATTTATATTAGAAATTTCGAGGTAATTATTTATGACGATAACATATATAATTTATTTGCATTCCCATATTTTAGTAGGTAGTGAACCAATGAACCACGTGACCACTTGTTCAAGCCGTTTAAATAACAAAATACCTTTTGATCTGTCAACTAGCAGGTTTTTACTGTGGAGACCAGCGAGAAACAGTGATGGTTGCTTAATTCCATTCCTAACTGATCGGAGTCTGTACGAGTGGCTAGACTGTGCAATAGTTTATAGTGATCAATGCAATGCTCTAAGTATTGCGCAAGTTGTTAACCAATTGTAGTTCTGTATATGATTTTTATTAGATTTCCAGTAGATTATAAGCACTTAGTGGATTGTTAAGATAGTTATAGATTTTAAGTAGTAACTAGACAAAAGCATTGCTATTTTTGACCAAGTAGCCTTGTATTTTTTTTGTTTAACTTTTACATGGCAGGCTCTAGCTAACGTTTTCTTAGGAATGCGATTGCCTATAGGTTACATACCATTAGTGAATAGTTAGTAGTGGATTCTTATTATATTTTTATTATTTATTATTATATTTTTATGCTGTTACATTTATTGTTACATTCACGGCTCTCCGAAAGAGCATCTGTATGTTTTTAATAGTATGTTTTTATGTTTTTAACTGATGATGAGACTCCGTGTTGAGAAACATTCAAATGCTAACAAATTAGCCCTACTTAAAACATTTAGCTTCGACTTCTGAGCTGTCAAATAGTGATCCAATGACCTCAAACTGTACATGTTTAATTGTCATTCCCTGACTGTAATGTGTTGTGTATACCACATGACTCAGTCAGGTTTTATATGTTCTTTCAGGGGAATGTATCTCATATTTTCACATCACACCTCAGTTTCTTTGTTCTTTGTGGGGGAATATATATTCCCCTAGCATTTTAACAATGCCGTTTGAGATGCATACTTTGATGACATCAAAGTATGCATCTCAAAGCATTGTTAAAATGCAAGGGAATATATATTAAATCATTGTTAAAATGCAAGGGGAATACACATGATACACATGACTTAATATATATTCCCCTTGCATTTTAATTTATATTCCTCTTGACATGTTTCCTTACGTTTTTGCCCGTTTCCCACTATCCAGGGCTGTGAACAAGCTACCCTCAGGTTGTTCCTAGTACTTTTCCTACTGACTTACTCTACGTAATAATATGGAGAAATAACTTGAAATGAGAATATGAAAAAAAAAACCGGCATGTGTTACGAGCCGGAACTCGAACCCTCGGTATATACTTCATGGTAGTTTTTCGTTCCATATAGTCCCCTGCATAATCATTTGCTCTACTGTTTTACAGTATTATGCAGGGAGACTATATGGAACGAAACACTACCATGAAGTATATACCGAACCCTCAGTCTTATCCACTACAAGCTACTTGCCTTGTGAACAGTAATTTTATGCAACTATGTACGAACGATGTATGAAAATATTTACTTCTTTTTAACCGAGAGCGAGGTCTTTACGGGAAAATATCAGACCGAAGTCTTGACAGTACGGACCGAGCGAGGCGATAGCGAGGTTCGTACATAAAAGACCGAGGTCTGATATTTTCCCGTAAAGACCGAGTGAGCGAGGTTAATAAGTAGTTTATTATATGGCACTTGTGATAAATAAAGAATGAGAAAATAAGTGACTCGCGTGACTCGCGCCCCGTAACACAACGTGAGATACCTAACTTGCATAAATTTACATACCAAAGTAGTGGAAGCTAGCTGTTCAGAATATATTCCGGGATCTATTTGACAGCTCTTCGTAAATCAATACAAAGGATGAATGGAAATACAATGTCAGATGTCAAAATCAATTCAGAATTAGAAAACTTTGCTAATCCAAAGTGCATGAAAGGTGGAATTCGTAGAAAAAGCGATCAGAAAAGAACATATTTTCCACTAAATCAACTCGAAAAACAAACCTTTCGCTCAAGTGCCATGTGGTCGACGAAAAAATGCAAGATCTTTGTCGGATCACTTCGGCGATGACAGTTCTATGCTGTTTGTTTGTATCCTGGACAACTTTGACTGGGACATGGAAAATCTGGAACTCACAATCCCTGATAATTGCTCCTGATCGGCAAAATTGGTTAGCTGTGGAATCAGAACTTCCCTGGTTTATAGTGAGGGATTGTAATTTGTAAGCTGGACCGGTGCTGACTGACATTCAAGAGAAATTTCTTAAAACTGATAATTGAAGAAAGAAAGCCGGCTGCAGAGGAATATACTTGTTGCTTGTTGAATATATGGACAGTCTATGACTTCTGGCTCTGGTGATAGTCGCTGGCAGACTTGTTGTTGTTGTTGTTGTTGTTGTTGACTGCACGGATCGAGGCCCGCTCGACACTCGAAGCAGCTTTCAAGATCAGCGTTATATAGCAGGTCAGTTTATCTTTATTGAGTCGCATTGTTCAGTTATTTTGCTGCTGGGGTGTTTAATTCCTGCATTACCTGATACATGTAATTACTAAGCCATGTTCTAATTTCGTTTCTACCGAGTGGAGACTTCAAGTGATGTCGCTGTTTGAAACTCGCTTGTAGTTGACGGCCGGGAAAATGGTTATTCCGTACATTGAACTCTGCTAGGCGGTGCCTTCTGAACTTTGTAGAACCTGACAGGACATCTATCTTGTCTCTGTAGCATAGACCTTTGGATGGAATTGTATTCCAACTAGTTCCTTCCTGTCCTTTTCTGATTAACTTTGCGTACATCAATGACAATTTTTGCCAACCAAGTACGTTCGTTTTGGAGGTAAGCTTTGTAATTACATTCACACTCACCGGTCACATGGTCCGGCTTTCTCTCTTTTAAAAACTGTATTATTACGATGTCTGTGCTCTTAAACTACATCACTAAGTGCCTAGTTATCTCTATTTTTCCCGGCTCGATTTTAGTTTTCGATTTCCTGAGCTTAGACCAAAATACGCGAATTGTGACCGTTATCATGGTAACGGTCCGTACGGCAAAATCCCGACCGAGCATCAGCCAATCAAAACACTCGATTTGACACTGAGAGTGGCTTGCCATATAATAAATATAATTATTGCGTACAACGAGAAAACATCGTAATTGTAAAAAAAGGCATTTTATTGGCCTTTCGCTCGGGGGTATGGGATTCATTCACCGCATACCCCGTCGCCCAAGGCAGATAACCCTTACGTAAACATGACATTAGGAACTTAGTCATTAAATTTTCCAGAAAGTCGAGGTGTGTCCCAACACCGCAACCGAGTCATTGAGCCAAATATTCCCGCATCAGCATACATAAAGAGTTTACCGGGACTCCCAATCCAGTGGTTTATGTTTACGTCGATGAATTCATGAATCTAATCGGAATGTAGGAGGTTTTAGTGGCGGGAGGAAAACCCTCAGAGCAAGTACGAGATACCAACAAACTCAACTCTCTTATGGCACCTTTTCGAAACAGAATCTCAAGCCGTATAAATGGTATACCAAACTGTTGTTCCTGTGTTATACATATCTTGTCTAAGAACATGGATTCTAACTGTTCTCACCATTCTGTACGCGTCTTATGGTAATCTTATTGCGGGCGACCACGAGGAGCCCGCAAACCTAATCTCAACATCGGTCAGCGGCATGTGTTAGCGTGGCAAGTCTCATCTCAGAATTCGAAATTCTTTCTTCTACTGGAATGATTGGAATGCAAAGAATGTTACAGCCACCAAGGCTGTCACGACTACAAACTTCACTACCATGTTCTGAAAACTGAACGAAATCTCCTAGAATGTAAATCATGAAGCCAAAATAGCCCGGCCAATTTACAGACAACAGTCTTGTGAGCAATTCTCATACGTTTGAAGCTATAAAAGTGAACATCCACTGCGTGAGATCCGATAGAATGAGCAGTTTATGAAAGCGCTAGAAACTTTAATCCGCTAAGTCGGTACCGGTTAATTTTCTGAATTTTTAGAGATGAAATCCTTTATCAAATATCCCAATTTTGTCACATAGTCGAACATAGGTATTGAACATACCAAGATAAAAAAATGGTGGCATTTGCACAAGCAGTTTAGGAGAAATAAATAAACAAGGAAGTCAAACATTTACAGCATGGAAACGAGGCTGATGTAAGCTAGCTTCCACCATGCTCTGAAAACTGGACGAAATCTCCTGAAGCCAAAATAGCCCGAGCAATTCACAGACAACAGTCTTGTGAGAAATTCTCATACGTTTGAAGCTATAAAAGTGATTATCCGCTGCGTGAGATCCGATAGAACGAGCAGTTTACGTAAGCGCTAGAAACTTGAACGACTTTGCGTAAATACGCTAAAATGTCAATGTTGGACATTTTGCAGTGAGAAAAGTCAGTGCCAGTTAGTTTTCTGAATTTTTAGAGATGAAATTCTTTATTAAATATTTCAATTTTCTCACATAGTCGAACATAGGTATTGAACATGCCAAGATAAAAAATTGGTGGGATTTGCACAAGTAGTTTAGGAGAAAGAAACAAACAAGGAAGTCAAACATTTACGGCATGGAAACGAGGCATATTGTAAGCCATCTTCCACCATGCTCTGAAAATCTAAAATGTAACCCGGACAATTAGTCTTGTGAGCAATTCACATACGTTTGAAGCTATAAAAGTATCCTGCATGAGAGGGGATAGACCGTACAGTAAGAAACGGCGCTAGAAACTTCATGCAATTTCCGCCATTACGCTATTTATCTCTATGTATATGTATAAAACTGAACGAAATCTTCTAACAACTATCAGCGAGGCATCATCCCTAAACCTTGAAAAAATGAAAGGTCGAGAATTCCTTTCAAACACTGAAAGAGATGTCTTTAATAATTAATGATTTTTATGACATGCCAAATCAAAACATGCAACAAGCGCATGCCATACTGTAGGCTCAACAAAAATGCCAGTCTTGTGCAGATAACGTAGGGAGTGTGAGCAAAGGGATCATGTTACAAACGTTCGACAATCAACAAAAATGCCAGTCTTGTGGTAATAATATATTTTGTGCCGATAACGTAGGGAGGGTGAGCAAAGGGATCATGTTACAAACGCTCGACAATAATTAATAACACTAATACTTACAGTCAATAAGAAGGGAATTACAAATAATAATAGTAACAATGTAACTACTTACAACTAATGTGATAACAAATGCAACACAAACACAAGACACTCAGCTTTTAGATTTACATATATTTCTCCCAATGCAACAAACTATGACTATATTGAGAAGATGACGTCAGTTTTTCCAACTCATCACATAACTGTGACACAATTGGAGATCTCATACGTTCGCCCGCACTGGCATAACCATTGGTTACTACTAGTATTATACTCATTGATTTCGTATAAATTGGTCAATTCGCATCTTATTTTCCCTGTTTTAATGGCCCTATTGTCTATCGCAGGCCCAGCTTTCCTCGTGACTGCCTTGGAGCTTTTCTTTCAATACCGAACAGTGTAGTGTAGTTCCCTGATGTTCTTTTTCATACGTAGATGATTCTCAACGCAAGTGCTGTCGTGCTGGTCCTAGCATGCCATTTAGCGACTTCTGCAGCTCTCACAAACTGGACAAACTGCTCAAAGGTGTGCGCATGCGCCAAAGATGACGTAGGCAAGATCCATGCCCACTGTACGTTGAATCGGCTTCCCGATGCAGACATGTCGACATTGCCGGAGAATGTCTATACCCTGTAAGTAAAGTTGAACATCAATGTGTTGAATCCACTATCCAGGAATCTAATCAAAATCTTTATTCATTAACGATTTAATAATTTGCTGTGCTAGACGCTACCATGCCCGAGGTTCTATTATATTTCCTATGATGCGTAGCCAGCGCGGAGCGAGGCTAGCTAGTGTCCACTACTTCGCGGCCTTTACAGCAAAAAGAGCCTGGAGAGAGCCTCTCGACCCCAGGGTACTTAGACGCACGATCTATCATTAGAAAAATCGAACCATTTATAGACTTTGAAGAACTATTTAAAAAGTCTGTAAAATGTTTGTAAAATTTGAATGCATAAATTTGAATGCATAAATTTGAATGCATAAATTTGAATGCATAAATTTACATACGTTTTTACCAACATTTTACAGATGTAAACCGTAGGACTAAGTCAACAGAGGGCCAAATGGAAGATTACTAGTTTCATGTTAACGGTAAACTCGTGTTACCCTCTAAATAAAGTTACTTTTTAAAACATGTTTTTGGGTTATCCATACAGCTCCATCGATGCTAGTGAGATGGAGACGATCCCAGCAAACTCTTTCGCTCGTATGACAAGTATTCGCGAACTGTAAGTAGAACATGTGCTAGTATCACGATTCACTGATCATTTTGTTTACCTTTGAGACGCCAATATAACATGGTATTGGCGTCTCAGAATACCAGCCTCTGATTGGCTCTTGCGCGAGTCCTTGCAGTTACATGGTTCCAGGTCAAGTTCAAAAGTCGTTTGTTCAACAGCAAGATTTCTACAATTTCACCTTCAAAACACTGTAAATTACAAGATAAGAATTATTCAATCCTAAAGGTAAGGTTGGCATTGTAGTTTCCGTCGGAAATCTAACACTCTTATCCGCTAAAAGTACAATTTTCACAATTTTTGAGGAGATTTCAAAACACGTCGCGAAAGTTTTCTCCACTCAAGCCGTGTTAAAATAAAGCATGTATGATATGTATGGTTTATTTTGCGTTGAAGATACAGGGATCTCCCAAGCCACGTTTTGAAGCTTTTGGAGTTTATCACTTAATTGCAAATTTAATCCATCCCAATCAGAACTGCAATAGTCAAAATGGGGCTGAATTAGTGCTTGGTATATTTGGAGAGCAGTGCTTCTAGAGATGAACGGCCAAACTCGTCCAAACACTGTAGGAAAAGTAAGTTAAAAATACTTTCTGATGGGCAAAAATCCTCAGCACCACAAAGAGCTTAAGACTTCTGACCAATCGACATACATATGAAGCTGTAAAAGTAACTTTTCAGGTCCACGACAGCCGATAGTACGAACTACTAGAAACCAACTTTACGGACTTCTTCTCTCTCTAGTGTCAAGCGCGCTGTACCACTATGCTTGCAATACTGTGCGAAAACTCCCGTTAATACATTCCTACAGCCAACGGACCACAGCCTCAATCCCGACGCATGCGCAAATGCAATTGTGGAATTACGCGGGTTTTCCCTAGAGACGCAAAATCGAAAATTTTCCTGCATGACAAGACTATGCTCTGCCGCCTCGCCAACCTCACCTTTGGGCTCGGTTGGCAATAACTTCTTAGTCGGTTAAGGTGATTCCTCTATTTTGCAATGCGCATATCTACTGCGCATGATGGTTAAATCTAAAATTTGTGTTTGGGTGTATTACTGAATCTTACATATTTAACATTGGCAATGAACACTTAGTTCATTTGGACGATTTAAAACAGACTTTTACGAAACTCGCCCCAGTCCTTCCTCGGAAAAGGTCTGTTTTGGAACTAAATTTGCGATATTTTGAAATATATCCGAAACGAAAATGGTGACCCCCTTTTTTCTTCCATATATTTAATCAGAGCAAGGTTGGCCAACAGATACCAAAGTATAAATAATTTTTAATTTCTGGATGCTTAGATATTCTTATGCAAATACTGTAAGTAGCTATTTTTACGCTCGTGATTTCATTGTATATTTGCTCGTTATCCGTATTTTGGCTCGCCTAAAGGCCCGCCAAAATACGCA
This sequence comes from Actinernus sp. WN-2022, assembly GCA_030867875.1. Lineage (NCBI taxonomy): Eukaryota > Metazoa > Cnidaria > Anthozoa > Actiniaria > Actinernidae > Actinernus > Actinernus sp. WN-2022. Next base: position 59,330,055 of record JAOWCC010000936.1, read on the forward strand.
CGGCTCGTAAAATACACAGCGGTATTAGATGCTAAGCTTATTTATTTATTAACAGTGACAGCTTTCTGTGGTGTGGGATACGTCACAAAACAAATGGTTTTATTTTTTTGGAAGAATCCTAAGAAATAACAGCATTCGGACAATCAGGAGTGGAGCATTCAAAGGACTAGTAACACTAAAAACTCTGTAAGTACATATAGGACATACAATACGATAGTTAATACTGATTGTGTTCTTCAAGGGGCACTAAACTCCTTAATGATCGACTTTTTGATGACGAAAGACAAAAATACTTAGATTACCAGAGTATGCTTTCCACGTATACTGGTGAAAATTGGAGACAATTTTGATGAAGAATAGTACAGATTCGTGTGGATGAACAATGACTTCTTTTATGAGAAATTTCGCGCAACTTGAAATCGGTTCACCGTAATTAAGATCGGTACACGAAGGGGCGTGTCGCGGGGACAAATCCCTTGTTCTGTTCATACAAGGGGACGTGTTGCAGGGACATTGTGATTTTATCAGACGCCATCTTGAAATAGAGTTTGTAAGAGCTTGTGGGAAAGCAAAATGACGCTTTGCGATTTATTTTAATTTTGTCCCAGGGACTTGTCCCCTCAATTCAAACCAGTTTGAATTGAAGGGACCAAGTCCCAGGAAAAAAATAATTGTTCTTGCGACAAGAATTTTCATGAAAATGAGTCGTCCCCACACGAGGGGATTTGTTCCGGGGACTTGTCCCTTCGTGTGTACCGACCTTAAACCGAAATCAAATTTATAGAATAAACATTTTTTGTAATCCACTTTAATCGTTGCTACCTCTATCGAAAATGTTAGAAAAGCATATGAGGACATTCACATGGTATTTCTCTTGTCTCAGGGTGTTATTATTGTAGTTTTGTTTTAAGAAGCCTGAAGGTTCAATTTGATAGACAGTGCCCCTCTAATCACATGTACTCTATTCAAAATATATCCCTACACGGAAGCTACTCATAGGTAGAAGAGAGTAGTTACTATAGGCAGTTATTCTGATTGGCTATCTGTATTTCTAAGACCATTTTATTCCTTCCTTCCTAAGCTATTCCCAAGAAACGAGAAACTAACTAAAGGCAGTTCTTCAGATTGGCTACCTGTATTTCAGGAGTCAGTTCTCCACGCTCAATTCTAGGGCCGTTTTATTTCTCCTTTCTTAAAGGGGCACTGTCAACCCCCCAACTGATAAACTCTCTCATGACGAAAAACATCCTCTATCACAAAAGTTTGAAAACCATATCTGAACATTCACATGGTATTTCTCTTCTATCTCATGGGATTATTTTTGTAGTTTCGTTTTAAAGAAACTTGAAGGTTCAATACGATTGACAGTACCCCTTTAAGTTACTCCCAAAGAAACGAGAGTAGTTACTAAAGATAGTTCTTTTGATTGGCTAACCGTATTTCAGGAGTTCCACACGCTCAATTTTAGGACCTCGGTTTCCATTTCCTTTTCCTTTCTTCCTTAGCTATATTCAGGTAAACGAGAGTAAACGAGAGGTTTTTTTTAATTGAAGTCAGTTATTTTGATCGGCTACCCAGTATAGTTCTACAAGTCAATTTTCGGACCATTTTCGTTCCTTTTCTTGTTAATATAATTTTCATTTATTATTTCTTTTCTAGTGATCTTCGCAACAACCACCTTCAATATTGGAGCGTGGATCCAAACCAGGATCTCCCATCACTGGAAATTATCAAACTGTCTGGCAACGAATACTGGGGTCCGGATGAAAAGATACTGAGACTGAACAGCCTCAAAGAGCTGCAAGGCGTCTCATGGAGTGAGCATTGTACTGAATGCACATTGAAGAAAACGACCGGCAGCTTGGGGAACGACTCAACGGAAATGCAGATGAATGGCGACGCAAATTTCACGATGCGTATGCGGCCAATGATCTGCAAAGTGACAGCTGATTCCTTTTTCTTGCACCACCATGACGTCAAGTATGGACAAGCATACGAGTACGTGAAACTTGGCTTCTCGCCTCAGTGCCTTTGCCAGCTTGAAGGTCAAGACTGCTACAACGATGAACTGACCCAAACTTACTTTCGTCAGCTCTACGAGATCCCAAAGCGACTTTTCTACGTCCAGTGCGGCTTGGGTTTTGCGATCCTGTGCTTGAACCTTGTGATAGTCGTGTTTATTCTTTCATCGATCTCGTTACGCAGGAATGTGTCGTTTATCTTGATTGGCAGCATGGCCCTTAGCGACGTGTTTGTAGGCGTCTACAGCGTGGAGATCTCCATATTCAACCCATTCACCGCATCCACAGTCACACCAAACCAAATACAAGAAAACGACATGAAGGTCTGCCCATATCTCGGCGTTGTCTTCACAACAGGACAAGTGACAACGGTGTTCACGTCACTTTTCCTGACCGTTGAACGATACCTCGCTATTGTTTACTGTGACAAGCCAACATCGAGGCTCAGTTCTAAGTTCTCCCTCAGTATGTCCGCCATTATTTGGATTCTCGCTTTAACCTATGCTCTTCTTCCGCTGTTTGGCGTCAAACAACTTCAGTACCACAAGTGGTTCCAGTGTACCATGCCTTTCCACAAAAGCTCCGTAATATCTGATACTTCAACAGCGACGTTTGTCATTGCGGTAGGCTTCGTCCTGGTGTACTTAGTAAGTATAGGGATGTACATCCGTATATACATTTTCGTACGCCAATCCAGTGCGCACCTAGGGGTCAAAAGGGAAGCGAGGCTTGCCAAGAGAATCTCTCTGGTAGTGGGCACGAATTTCATCTTCTTCGTAACACCTCTAGTTCTCTTCCTGGTGTACGTCTATCGATTTATGGATGTCCTGTTTGACGTGGCGAGCACGTTCGCTAGTCTCCAAGCCTTTATAATCATGGGCAGCTGGCTTCCAGTGACACTACTCGGCTTAAGTTCGCTACTCAACCCCTTTTTATACGCCTTTAGACACCAGAGGTTCCAAAGAGAAGTGCGGAGAATGACGAGACGGTGGATTAGACGATTCTCGGGGGATTCAATATATTCCCATGGATCACGCTCCTCGCGTGACAAAGAGAGGAAGCGCAGTCTCAGATCGAGGCTGAGGAAGAACGAAAATAGCGGCATTACTACTGAGATTGAACTCCAAGAACGTCTACAGCACGTGAACTAAGCGTGACATTATACTAAATATCTTGGCTTAATGCTGTGTTTAAAGGCATATTCTCTGCGAGATATAAGCCATGACTATAACCATATTACTTACAGAAGCAGGACGACCATTTCTCGGTTAACTCAGTGGTTAAAGCTCCGGTCTATCGTGCGGGATGTTGCGGGTTCAACCTCCGGCCGGACCAACACTCAGGGTCTTAAAATAACGGGGTAGAAGGTGCTGCCTTTGTGAAACAATCTCGTTCTCGAACTGCAAATAGTTAGACCAACGTCTTCTCGGATAAGGACGTAAAATCGTAGGTACCACGTCGGCCTCAAGTTTATCAGTTTCACCAGACTATCCCGAGTTACCGTCGTTAAGTACAGTTGCTTTACTTTACTTATCAAACTCATTAATAATTCATGAAGCAATAACAAAGGAAATCACTGAGCGATAAGTGATCTGTAAATCTGATAGAGTTCCTCCTGATTTACATAAACATTTGCTTCGACTTTCTCGGCCAAAATAAGCGAAAACATAACGCTATACGTCTATACGTTTGATAAGTCAGATATATAATTCGTGTCCGTGCTTTCAGCTCGAGTTTGTAAATCCCATAAAGCACGGCCACTCATTTTGTATCTATTACTTTAAAGGCCTAGTACAGATTGTGATGCTTTGCGCGCCGCGTACCTCAAATCAGCCAATTTGTCGCAGTTGAAAATTCGAAGTTTTACGAGACAAGACAATAGAAGCCTCGATTTGAAGCGAAACAAAACAAAACAGAAGCGCGCAAAGTACTGGGCCTTTAAGCGTCGATCTGATGTGCGGGATCCCAAGAGTTCAAATCTCGGACCGATTAGCAGTCATGGTCTTAAAATAACCGAGTAAAAGGTGCTGTCTTTACATAATCCAACAGTACACGGCTAGACCTTCACGTCTTCTCGGGTGACAAGGACGTAAAATCATAGGACTAAGGTCAACAGAGGGCCATGTGGAAGATTACCGAGTTCCATCGTGTTACACTTTATCAATAAGACACTTTACGTTACTCCAGGGCAAAATTGCGCTAACCTGATGGCATTAATTCCACGGTCATCTTACATTACTAGGTGATAATATTTTCAGGCGATATTTTGTTAACAAGGCAACGATTAGACAATAACGTATACCGCCCGTAATCAGTGTCAGCTGCAACTCGCTTCCCACGGCGGTTAGCATATCCATATAAACTTTTACTTCATAGAGCGGTTTTCGATTCAGTGTCGTAAAACCAAAACTAAAGTAATTACAGAGCCAATCACGGGAGCAAGTAAAAACACAGTAGCCAATCACGAGCAAGTAAAAACACAGTAGCCAATCACGAGCAAGTAAAAACACAGTAGCCAATCACGGGAGCAAGTAAAAACCCGGTCTAGAGTTCGAGAGGTCGAATCCTGGTCGCATCCTTGGGAAGGGACGTATACGCCGTCGGTCTCCTTCCGCTTTTAATGTATACGAGAGGGACGTAAAAGAACCTGTTGTGTTATTCAAGAAAGAGTAGGGGATTGTCTCCTGACACAATAGCCTGGTATTCCGAGGTACTAACAATCACTCATGATCGTAAACTGCTCGGCAGCACATTGCGCCACAATAGCAGTCCGTATCACAAAAATAACCTTATGAAGCGCATTCGAATATACCCATATAGAATCGGCGCTATTAATATAAATAAACACATTTACCTTTAAAAGACAATGAACCAATCATGAGCAAAAGTAATTCGTGATTAGTTTTACTTGAACCAATCACGAGGAAAGTACCCACAATCGTGGATAACTGTCGCTAAAACGAAAATTGATTGCTAAAACAATGTTTGGCATTAGTTTAGAACTTGATTGGATAATAATTACGTAACCGTTTTCACAGCCAATAGAAAAGCTAAGCAAACGTAAAACCGAAGCAATCACTTATTACTGTCGCAAACCCGCGCTGTACTGGCATCAGTTACCGAGGTTCTATTGAACTTCACGCCTTACTACAGGGGCGGCGCTACCGTGTGGACAGTTTTGAGAAACGTTTGAGAAGAAAAGCAAATATCGTTCCCTCAAAATGCCAGAATGGGGCATTTGCTCACCAGCTTTTGAGAAAAAAGCAAACATCGTTCCCTCAAAATGCCAGACTGAATGGGGCAGTTACTCCACCAACTTTTGAGATAAAAGCAAATATCGTTCCTTCAAAATTCCAGAATGGGGCATTTACTCCACCAACATTTGAGAAAAAAGCAAATATCGTTCCTTCAAAATGCCAGAATGGCGCCTTTCCCCCATCAACGTTACGGCTGTCAACTTCTATGCCCCACCAACAATTTTACCACAACACCGCACTGCCGGTAGTAGCATGGTCATCCCAAACCATTTACAAGGGACTGCCAAATGACAATGTTGATGGAACTTTTTTAAGATGTAAAACACGAACCAGTCCTTGGTGTTGCGTGTCTAAACCGTTCACTTAATGAATAGATGAATTCATATTAGAAGAGTAAACATGTTGAAATGTTTAAGTAATGAATACTGTAAATTTAAAAACTTTTGTTTTGTTGTTCTTTTGAGCTATATATTGAAGGATTTCAGTAAGCAACTCTTTCATTGTATAAATGGATTAATATTACAAATCGGAATGTTTAAGATAAATACTGTACAGTGAAACTTTGTTACGCTGTTGTTCTTTTGATCAGTACATTATAATTTCAATAACCAACTCTTTCACTGTATAAATAGATTAACATTAGAAACGTCAGAATTTTAAGTAATGAATACTGTACTGAATGAAATGGCGTGACATTGAAATGGTTTTCCTATTGTTTTCTTCCTTCTGATCCAATCAAATTACTGTACAGCAAGTTACAGGCGTCTGCGTACGCAATGTTAGCCTGCTACACCCGCTCGTAATTTTGAAGAAAAAGTAACATCTGCTCAACCTCGTGACCAGGGTCTTCTCGGTGAGATCCAAGATGACGGCTACTCCGAGAGAAGACCCTGGTAAAGGCTGAACTGTCACGTATTCTGATTGGCTCTTCGATTATGACGCAAGGGTTGTTCCTACTATGCTTTTTATTGGTCCAACGAACTGAGTGCAGATATGAACTTGTATATAGATTCGATTGCTCAAATTTTATCAATAAAACGATTTTAAATGACCTTAAACACGTTGTGTAGGTAGAGCAATAGATGAAGTGTATTACTGGGTAGTTTTCTGGTAAGTTTCATCAGCGAGAAATGAACATGTGCTATTGATCGCTTCGCTTCAGCGCTAATGGAATATTAACGGATTTTTAGGATTCTCTTCCAGCTTAGATACATTCTGGTAGCATTGTGATACCCTTCCACTGTTTCTTTATCCAAGTAAACTCCATTTCGAGCCGTTTAGTAGACCTGTTTTCACTGCATCGTACGCCGGGTGGAAATACCGTTAATCGCATCTCGCTCATCCCAGATTGGGATACCTATGGTTTGTAGGCACGTGATGAAATATTCCATATTTAGTTTTGCCGCCATCTTGGATGACACATCACGTGATTAAAATCTTCAGGATTTCTTAGATTTTTGGTCATGTGATTCAGCGTTTACCAGGGTCTTCTCTCGGAGTAGCCGCCATCTTGGATCTGACCGAGAAGACCCTGGTCACGAGGTTGGCATCTGCTTACCCGAGCGCTTAATTAGTTTCCAATATGAAAGGTTATAGTCTTATGAGCCAATCATATTTTCCCTTCCATATCCTGGAAAGTGACATAATGTTAAATTTAAAAGGTCCAGACAGTACTCCTGTCATTGACCAATCACAGGAGACTGTTCCCATGATTGAGACGAGTACATTTCATGTTTCATTGTTTTCCATTTCATGTCTCTCGTATGTTTAGCCTCCAAAAGCTCAATGAATTTCAATCCAAAGATGGGTTGGTTGATTCCAATTTTGGCTTTGGAGAATCTAAAAGCAGACTTCAATAGATTTGGTAACTTGATTGTTTTTATATGTATTTGCTGAGTGTTCGCGACTGTTGCAAGGCGTGCCAATTCAAAAAATTCCAACAATAGCTCTCATTGGGCAGAAAAATGAAACAAAAGTGCTTACGTCGTACTTGCATATTGGCAATCGGGTAAAGCAGACGTTTTTTCCCTTCGAATTTATGAGTGAAAAAAATATGCAACGCAATTGCTAACTTGCACGTACGTCATCGCTGCCATATTGGTGGACGTTAACAAATGATTCCTCGTTAGCTTCTCTTGTTAGTTCCACCAACATGGCCGCCACGGCTTTGCTATTTGAATCTCTGGGGTTTGGTTGCAGGTCAAGAACGTATGCTGCTTGTGTCGCTAGTGTGAACCAGGCTTAAGGCTACGGACATGAGGTATTTTTTGGCCCAGGAAATCCGCGGTGTGTATTTGCTTACGTTGTGAACTGTTCAAGTCTGTCAGCGTTGACTCACCTGTAGAACCTTTCCGTTCGCTCACTCTTGTGATAAGTCCACTACCGAGTCAGACGTGATCTGTTGGGCCAAACGAGCCAGGTTTTCTCCTATATGACGCTGTTTATACCCTCGTGGTATTCCACGACATGATGAAAGGTTCAGGTCTTGTAGCCTAGGGCAGCCTTCTAGCACATGGCTATGGAGAAAAATATATGTAACCACGAGAGCATAAAATAAGAGTTGGACTCTCCAACACGCGCGCTTGTGCGATGGTAATGTCAAATTCGCGGCAAAATATTTTCGCGCCCTTTCGCACCCTGGGATTACTGTCGCGCGCTCGCGCACTTTGCTTCAGCTGCTTCCGGTTACTAAAAATAGATTTTTTTAGACACAGCCTGTGTACAATCGGGAGAGAGCGTCTGTGAGTTACGTTCGTTAATAATGTTCCGAGTAAATTATGCACATATAGTACCATGTTCAATAGTCCAGTTTCGTATTCGAAAATTACCGCTGAATGCAATGACTACAGACGCATGTACGCAGGGTTAGCCTCATTCTGGAGTTAAACATTCTTAAATACCCGCGAGAAGGTGCAAAACGCGAAACTACAACAACACGTAGAGTTGTGAATAGCCCACCTTCTCGATGGTATTTATGAATGTTTAACGTCAGAACGAGGCTAACCCTACGTACATGCGTCTGTATTCAGTGCATTCAGTATTACCCATATCTTGTTCCGAGTAAATTATGCACTTACATTACCATGTTCAATTACCCGTATCGCATTACGGTGTTCATTCAGAGGTATCGATAAAATCACCAGCATATCGCCTGTAAACGGTTTCTTTTCCTAAAAGCTATACGCCTTGTATTAGCTGGCAACAAAACGAGCGGGGGACTGGAACTTAGCTAGTCTGGAAAGTTTGGTGAACTTTGGCTCAATATTGACGATGCTAGAAGGCATCAAATATGTCAACTCTCTAATTTTGTAACGTTGTCCCTCCAAACCATACATTTATTGTAAAATTTTGGAGGGAAAAAGAAATTCCAATTGCTTATAACTTGAATCACGTCAAACTTGGCACACATGCTAATTTCAACATGCTTTATTGCGTGATGAACTTCATTTTAGAATTCGGTCCCAGTCCCCTGCTCGTTTTGTTACCGTATTCTAGTTCTAAACTAGTCTACCTAATAATAGGTAGTGAATACTCTTTGGCACGAAACCAATATTACTAGGTAATAAAAACGTCAAGGTGCGATATGTGTTAGATTAATCTATTAAGAGATAGCAAGACTAATAAACTCCACTAACATACAGCTCCGCGAACGGAAATCAACTCGGGCTACAGAGAGGCTTACCACTTCACCAACCCGGCTACCCACTCGCTAAAAACACAATGTGATGTCAAATCTTTTGTTTATCCTCGGATGAATGAGGCTGATTAGGCCTCTAGTAAGCTATGCTAATGTACCGAGACTCATTCCACACACACTCCTTACTACATTCATATATTCCCTAGCAAGACATGCTAATGTACCGAGACTCATTCCACACACACTCCTTACTACATTCATATATTATCTAGCAAGATATGCTAATGTACCGAGACTCATTCCACACACACTCCTTACTACATTCATATATTCTCTAGTAAGATATGCTAACGTATCGAGACTCATTCCACACACACTCCTTACTACATTCATATATTCTCTAGTAAGATATTCTAATGTCCCGAAACTCATTCCACACACACTCCTTACTACATTCATATATTCTCAAGTAAGACATGCTAATGTACCGAGACTCAATCCACACACACTCCTTACTACATTCATATATTCTCTAGTAAGATATGCTAATGTTCCGAGACTCATTCCACACACACTCCTTACCACATTCATATATTCTCTGCATGCATTCAATGCTCAACTTAGATATTGATGTTTATGGATGGAGGAAAATCGGAGAAAAACCCTCGCAGCATGGGTGAGAATCAACAAACTCAACTCACGTATGCCGTCACATCCGGGAATCAATCTTGGGCCTCAGTGGTGAGAGGCGAGTGGTTATATGCACCACTCAGCTCCCATCAACAAGGCCATGCGTGAGCTCACCTGATACCCGTGCTCGTTACCCCTGTACCGGTCAGATCGAGACCTGTAAGGCAAGGCAGCTGGTGACGGGATAATTGCATCATGGAGTCGTCTCGTACCGAGGTGTTGCAACTGAGATCTAGAACTCTCAGACTGTGTCGCCACTAGAAACACAAGCATGTTGATAACTTAAAGTGCCAAAAAGCCCAATTTCGTTATCATTAATATCGATTCTACATCAAGTGAATAGTTGAATAGTAAAATAGGTATTGATTTGAGTGTTGCGACTATGAGTTATAGAGGTTTCTATTTCCAATATGCTAATGTCTGATGTCACAGGAGGCCAACGAAAGGTCATTTCTTTTTCCTTGTGAATGAAACTATTTCTGATTTATACAAAATTATATTTGGTAAAATCACTGATGTAAGGCCCAAATATAACATATGGATGTGTACAAAAAAACGTTTTCTCCCTGCTGTGACATCACATTAACAAATTGAAGTTAGTTTTTTATGTGTCTATCCTATTTCGTCATAACATGGTCAAAATAGCTGTGGATCCACGAGGCGTCTTCGCCGAATATTAGGATAGACACAAAAAACTAACTTCAATTTGTTTTTTACAACAACAACAAACTAAATAGCCAATTTTACAACTACAAAACACTTTTAGCTTCAGATGAAAGCCGCACGCGCACTCCTTGACAAATGACGTCAGCTTTTGTCTGTCCAAAATAAGCCAATCAGATTGCGTGAAATTTGGCGGTTGTTGTAAAATAATTAGCATATTAGAAATAGAAACCTCTATAACTCATAGACGCAACACTCAAATCAAGAAGTGCTTTACTATTCACCTATTTAAGGGCTTATAGACACTTTAAAAAGCCAAGCGTTCTTCCCAACGAAGAACGCTTGTTTGTTAAATACCTTAGAGAACTTGAACATTTTGTCGTAATAATTAGAGGGAATTTCGTAGGTGTTTGACGACAATAAGTACAGAGTGGCAGACTGACTGCAACGTCCTCATGCAGTGCGGTAACTTTGCTCAGGAGGACAGAGCAAATCGGCGGGAATTTTGCCGTAAACAGTATCTTGTGCCGGTCAATGTTCCGTGTTTATAGTTAACTTAAACTTAAATAACACCGTTCACAATATATGGTTTTCTTACTGGAAATGGTCTGCGTATTTGAAGCTTAAATTTGCCCAAAAAACGTTTATTCTTCGCAGAAAACTTGAAGGCGCAGTGGAACCGCTCTGTGAGACCACCTCTCGTAGGCGACCACCTCTATTAAGCGACCACTTACCAAAATCCCGTTTTGTCTCGCAGCCGTGAAATCATTGCATTTAATACCTCTCGTAAGAGCCCACCTCTCGTAAGCGACCACTTTTCCAGGTCTGGAGGGTGGTCGCTTACGGGAGGTTCAACTGTACTCGCAAAATGTTAATATTTCCGCCATCTTTACATACGCTGCTGTCGTACTTAGTCCCCGCGCGTCATGTTATTCAGCGCTGTCGCTCAGGAGCAGGCAAAACGAGCAAGCCGTTTCAGTGTTGCGGCATGTTGTTAGGCAACCGTACCGCATCCGTATGGTACGTATACGTGTTCAAAGTGGTCAAAAACGGGAAATACATGTAAGCTAATTGGAAGTATGCGCTCACTGGAGCTATTCTGTGTTCCAGAGGCCCGCGAATATTAGGTTCAAAATGAATCTCATTTGAATCTCTTATTGGTTAATCTACTCGTTACCAGGCATGACCGTGAGTGCTACATGTAACGGAAGTTTTCATTGGCTTGTGATGACCCAGCAAAACCAGTTTATGTGTTATATTGATTTGAAACTCAGCGCATGGAAGTGAGATTCTCGAGAGATTTGACCAGAGGCCACCTCTTTTCTCTCCTAGTGAACCCTCTCTTCTCCTGTATTCGCCTCTTAAAGTGCATATAAGCCCAAATTAGTTATTTGATATCGATTGTACATGAAGTGAATAGTCCAACGGTAGAATATTTCTTGATTTGGGTGTTGCGTCTACGAGATATAGAGGTTTATATTTCCAATATGCTAATGATGTGATGTCATCACCGACATTTGCTGAATTTCTTTGTGCTTGCGAATTAACTCTTTGTCGTCCGATCGTGTGTGAGCTCAATTGGTGAAATCCTGAGTGCTAACTCAACCCTCCCCCCTCAGTTCAAGATTGGCTAGCCCGGGGTAGTTAAATACTGCTGACTTTTTAAGCCGAGGGCTCAAACTTTCTCCACAATGCCATTCGGGTGAATTATACGAACTGGTGGACGGTAGGTATTGCAACTTCTGTAGGGTTTCCAATGAAATGTGCTCTAATGTTGGAGAAAAATGCCACTGTCAGAGAGCTTGAGGACATCATTAAGTCTGAGGACGGCTGAAAAGTACCTGGTTTGCTTTTAGTAGGCTTTGTGAGGGGATTTCACAGGGTTTTTCCGTTGTGTTTGTGCTTTCAGACACAGGAAACAATTCTTCAATGAAATCCTTGAAATCCTGCAGTTGGCAGTCTTTTACCCCTGCTCAACCTATTAGGATGTGTTTTTGTCACTTTAAAGCAACGGCTTGAGTCCAAATCACCGCTCTTGGTTGTAGGGGTAAAAGACTTATAAAAAAACCGTACCGGAGTCCCAGAGGGGGTGACCCCTTGTGAAACTTTTGTCCATTACCCAGCATGCAATTGGAGGTGGGTACAGGAGAGCGTGGTGGAGAGAAATGCAGTGACAAGAATAGCGCGGTTCACAGTCGCTTGGTGGTTGGAAAGATTAAAGAAGGTACTGTAACGACTGAGTGCTGATTTTGCGTTTGCTTTTGATTTCAAGTGCGAATGGGAAGGGTGTTTTGAGCCGATTATTAGTTCCTTGAAATTCGTGCAAATCGAAGAAACGAAACAATCGCCAAAACAAATGATGTTTTCTCCATAGTGAAAGAGTCGGGCGATCCCTGTTATTATAGCTCTGACTTTGAAGCCATACATCCCTTCGCATAATATCGCAACATCGTCTTTCCAGCATGTCTAGACGTGATGCAATAAGTTTTCTAGTAACGGACTAATGCGTCTCCTATTTACAGGCTCGGATGGTAAAGAGTTAAATTAGTTTATATCTCGTAGACGTAACACCCAAATCAAGAAATATTCTACCGTTGGACTATCAACTTCATGTACAATCGAAGTCAAGTATAACTAATTTGGTCTTATATGTTAATTTTACTTTTCTAGGCTTGTAGTACCCAGGGTAAATGGAGCAAGTAAAACAGTTGGAATACAAGTCACTGATGATAAAACGCTTCACATGCAAGATTATGTAATTCAGCACTGGTCTCTCCATAAAAATAATGTCACTTGCATGGGAGATTTCTGGGGCCACTTAAGGCACGGCCACATTCAGCCGTTTTGGAGTCCTAATCACGATTTATTGTTCAGTTATTTTGGAACGAGACTTAAATACTAAGTCACGTTCACGGACACATTGGCGAAAATGGTACAGTTCATCAGCACGTGCTATTGAAAAACGAAAATAAAGCATTGCAAATTACAAATACTAGCATCTCCTCGCGATTTTCTTCATTCAAAAGACTTCTACTTCGGAACTAATCCACGAAATTTGCCAGCTCAAGAAAGTGGACATGCTATTGTCTTGTACTCGACACTGATTGGCTCAAGTATGACCCTAAGTTGGAATGCTTCGTTTTCGTTCTGTAATGTGTTTGGTTCTCGTCGTCCAAGTGGCCTGGTTATTGAGTAGTCGCACAGTATTTGTTTCTCCTACCACAGTTTTCCAACGCTCTATTAATGCTTTAAAAATTACCTGAAGTTGGGTTTTTGTTTCAATCTTTTTAAAGTTCCAAGAAATGTTCTTAAATTCTCAGAGTAAACAAAGTCATATAATATCATATACATTTACGATAACTAAAACTTGGGCACGTCCGATTGACCGTATTCCAGAATAAGAATAAACTGAATAGTCTCTGGAAATCACTGGTTCAGGTATATTTTGCACCTTAAGCTACAAACGCTTGCTAACACATGATATTCAGGATACATTTAGTATTCCAGTGGCTAAAAAGTCCCGCTATAAGCAATTTGTAGGGATCATTATGTCGATTCTTATTCCGGAATACAGTCAATCGAACGCACCGTTGGTCTACCTTGTTTAAAACGGCAGTAACTGTTGAATAGTTAGCGTCGGTACTTCCAATATACAGCGATTTTAGCGAGGTTGAACACAGAGCCTGCAAAGTGTTAAAAATGAGCCACTCAGGTGATGTAATGAATGGTTTAAATCCTTCTGACTGAAAAAGGACGATATGAATATCATACTGCCGCATGCAGGTGTGTTGTCATGTGAACCGCCTCCTGGTTAGCTCAGTGGTTAAGCTCCAGTCCCTCCCGGTTAGCTCAGTGGTTAAGCTCCAGTCCCTCCCGGTTAGCCCAGTGGTTAAGCTCTGCTCTGCCGTGCGGTAGGTCGCGGGTTCAAAACCCGGCCGGACCAACACTCAGGGTAAAATAACTGAGTAAAAAGGTGCTGCCTTTGTGAAATAATCTCGTTCTCGAACTGCAAATGGTTAGACCTTTTCGGATAAGGACGTAAACTCACAGGTCCCACATCGGCTTCTTGGATAAGGTCCCACATCGGCTTCAAGTTTATCAGTCTCACCAGACTGTCACGAGTTACCAACGTTAAATAAAGTTGCTTTACTTTACTTTGCACAAACCTCAAGGCCTTTCACTGTGACGCGATAACAACCTCTGATGTCCAAAACCTTCAGACGAGACGAGTATTTTAACATTCTAAAATGCAAAAAAAAAAAAGCTTTTATGAGAAGGTAGCAAAAGCTTCCTGACGAAATATGTCAACACATCTACTTCTACAACATAATCCACAAAGATTACCCATCACGTGGATCTTGTCAGCGGTTTAAATTAATCTACATAGTTACAGTAATTTTACAAATTCCTGTGAAATAGAGACTAGACAATTAGACATTATAGTTGGCGATTTTAACTTCCATCTAGATAAACAGGACGATCGTCCTGCTGCCCGTTTTCAAGATCTTCTGGAGGCCTTTAGTTTAGTCCAGCATGTTCGTGAATCCACCCATAAAAATGGCCACACTTTAGATCTGGTGATTACCAGAGCGGGTGAGGAGTTTGTGAAACACGTGAGAATATCAGATCCTGTGATATCAGATCATTGTGCTGTACATTGTGAAATATCGTGTCTGATGAAGCAGACTTTAGAGACGAAAGAAATTATATATCGTAAACTACGGTCATTAGATAGGAACGCCTTCATCCAAGATATTGGGAATTCAATTCTGTTGAATCAGAAGTATACTGACGTTTCTGAGCTTGCAGACTGTCATGACAATACCCTGAGGTCATTATTGGAACAGCATGCACCCTTACAATCACGTACCGTAACAGTGAGACCTGCTGCTCCTTGGTATTCTGATGAAATTAGAATTGAAAAGGCCAAAAGAAGAAAACTGGAACGTCAATGGCGTAGGGACAGACTCACGATCCATCGGGAAATGTATGCTGACCAGTGTACTCGAGTGAATGTGCTGATTTATGATTCTAGAATGCAGTTTTACGCAAATGTACTAGAGGAGAATAATAACAATCAACGTGTGCTGTTTTCAACGATTGGGAAAATGCTCAGTCTGAAGGCGGTTAAGAAGTTACCCTCTCATAACAATGATCGTGAACTAGCAGATAAGTTTATTGATTTTTTCAGTGAAAAAGTACAGCTCATACGGGACAGTTTTCAAACTATAACTGGACTAGTCTGTTCAGACGCCCGGGATTTGCATGATGGTACAGGTCTTTGTGAACTTTCAGAGTTTTCCCCAACATCAGTGAATGAACTTTCCCCTTTGGTGAAATCCATGGCCTTGAAGTCATGCATTCTAGACCCAATTCCTGGATCCCTTATGAAGGACTGCTATGAAGTATTAATGCCTGTTATTGCTGACATCATCAACATGTCCTTTGTGAGTGCCACTGTACCCTCATCCTTCAAAGAAGCTGTGATGGATCCTATTATTAAGAAGGATAGTTTGGACCATGAGGCCTACAAGAACTTTAGACCAATTTCCAACTTGAAGTTTGTTTCCAAGGCAACAGAAAAAGTGGTTGCTGTAAGACTAAATCACCATCTTGAAAACGAGGACATGCAGGAGACCTTTCAATCTGCTTATAAGACAGGCCACAGTACTGAAACGGCTCTAACTCGCATTCATAATGATATCCTCCGAGCTATTGACAGTGGTGGGTGTGTCATTCTTGTGTTACTCGACCTCTCTGCGGCCTTCGACACGGTGGACCATCAACTATTACTTACTAGACTTGAACACCGCTTCAGGATAAATGGTAAGGCTCTATCATGGCTGAGATCGTATCTATCGAACATATCTCAGTTCGTCAAGATTGCAAATGAGCACTCAATGAGCCGGAATCTTCCATGTGGTGTACCTCAAGGGTCAGTGCTTGGACCTATTTTATATTCCATGTACACTGCACCGCTTGCAGATGTTATCAGAAAGCATGGCATGAATTTTCATTTTTACGCTGATGATAGTCAGATCTACATGACATTCAACCCATTGAAAAGTGAGGAGCTGGTCTCTTCCAAGTCCGCTGTTGAGTCATGTATCCACGACATCAACAAATGGATGACTACTAATAGGTTATTGCTAAATGGAGATAAGACTGAATTTCTTGTATTAAATGCTCGCCATCGATCACCACCTCCTGATCTTGAATCTATCATTGTTGGATCTGACGTTGTATCTGTGTCCAAATCAGCGAGGAATATTGGCGTGTGGTTTGACGATGTTATGTCTACGAACAAGCAAGTAAATAGTGTACGTAAATCGGCCTTTTACATCTACATAATATTTCTAAGATTAGAAAATATATTTCCTTCCAACACTGTGAAATCTTGTTACATGCGTTTGTAACAGCGAGACTAGATTACTGTAATGTACTTCTTTCAGGACTTAAACAAGAACAGATTCGTAAACTTCAATATGTTCAAAACTCAGCGGCACGCCTACTTACTGGTACACAAAGAACGGATCACATAACACCTATATTAAGGGAGCTGCATTGGCTACCCATATCTGCTAGAATTAGTTTTAAAATTGTATTATTAACTTTTAAGTCACTTAATGACTTAGCGCCATCATACTTAAAGGAGTCGTTAGTACCATATATCCCTAGAAGGACTTTGCGCTCAGCAAATAAGGGACTACTAGTACAGCCTCGATGTAACCTTAAATCGTATGGATATAAGGCTTTTTCGTATATAGCACCACAACTCTGGAATTCCCTTCCTACTAATGTTAGACATTGCAGCTGTCTTAGCACCTTTAAATCTATGGTTAAGACGTATCTTTTTGAGATTGCTTATAATCTTAATTAGAAAACCGTTACTTAGCTTTATAACTAGGACTATTAGTATTAATATAATATTTATCTTAAATATTGTAAAAATAGATCTTTAATTTACTATTTATATTGTAAATTAGCATGCAATTGGTTAATATCAATGTTTTAAATTCTTATTATTGTAAAGCGCCACTGGATTCTTAGTAGAAGTGGCGCTATAGAAATTCATTATTATTATTATATTAGTATTATTATTAGACACTAATTTCATTGTTTTCCTTTGTGTTATTTTGTCTATTAGAGATTGAACCTCTTACAGGACTAATAAATTTGTCTTTAAAGCTGGTTCTCATATAATCGTCTCGATCGCTTGATCCTTTTTTTCTGCATATTCATTTACGCTTCGATTCACACCGAACAAAAGGTTCAAGCGATCGGGACGATAAAATGAGAACCAGCCATAAATACCGGAACGTTCCTTGATGCACTTAAAGTAGCCAACGTTATTCCACTTTTTAAAGCCGACGATCCTGAGCAATTTAACAATTATAGACCAATCTCTATCCTTCCTGCTTTCTCTAAACTATATGAGAAAATCGTCTATAATCGCATTTATGATTTTTTGAATAAACATGATATACTGTATAAAAAACGTATTGTCTTTCGTAGAAACCATTCTACCTCGCTAGCTTTAATTCAGTTATTAAACAACATTACATCATCTATAGAAAACAACGAAATCTCTGCAGGCATTTTCCTTGACTGACTTGTCAAAAGCTTTTGACACCCTTAATCACCAAACACTGATTGAGAAACTTGAATTATATGGTATTCGTGGCACCGCCCTCAAATGGATTGTAAGTTACTTGACCAACAGGAAACGGTTTGTACAGTTTGGCTCAAATAGTTCTTCCAATAAAACAATTAGTTGAACGAAGTTTGAGGGCTTATATGCTAGTTTTAAGAACATCATATTTCCAAGGGAAACTATCAGCCGATAGTTCCACGACGGACACAGTCTATTTGTATAATAGGTCCGAGACAAACACAGTTTATTTGCGTTATTGTTCAACACAAAATTGACTTTCATGCTCAGCGGGAACTATTATACAAATAGACCGTGTCCGTCGAGGAACTATCGGCTGATAGTTGCCCGCGGAAATTTGATGTTCTTAAAACAAATATATGCCCGAGAACGAAGTTCGAGGGCTTATATGCTAGTTTTAAGAACATCAAATTTCCAAGGGAAACTATCAGCCGATAGTTCCGAGACAAACACAGTCTATTTGTCGTTATTGTTCATCACAAAATTGTCTTCCGCGCTCAGCGGGCACTATCGCCTGATAGTTTGCATCCGCGGACGACACTATCACGTCACGTGATCGCTGTTGGCCAATGAGCGCGCGCCAAAATTTTGTGGTGAACTATAACGCCGGATAGTTTGCCTCCTTGGACGACTATCACGTGATCACTTTTAGCCAATGAGCGCGCGCCAAAAATTTGTGGTTAACTATAACGCCTGATAGTTTGCCTCCGCGGACGACAACTATCACGTCACGTGATCGCTTTGGCCAATGAGCGCGCACCAAAATTTTGTGGTGAACTATAACGCCTGAAGGTGATGTTACGCAAGACGATTTTTAACGACGATTTTTCGCGACGATTTTTAATGATGTTACACGAGACAACTTTTAGCGCAACGTTGTTGCGGCAACGGGTATGTTACACGGGACGATTTCTAGCGCAACATTTAGCTAGCACCTAGGCTCCTACTCCGACACCCTCGTTTAGAAACATGGCTGACGAGTGGAGTCTTTGTTTGTTGATGTAGCCTCGTTTCCGTGGGCGTAGCGAACAGGTTTCTGGGACGAGGTTGCTCGAAAAGTCAACGGCGAGGGTGTCACACGAAGCAACTCCAACAAAATTCGGGCAACAATGTTACAGGTTTTTTAAGGTAATTCAAAACTTGCAACATGTTGCCGCAACGAAGAATGCGTTAAAAATCGTCCAGAGCGCCATGTTACACTATGTTGACTTGTTGCGCGAAAAATTGTCGCTAAACATTGTCTCGTGTAACATCACCTTAATAGTTTGCATCCGCGGACGACGCCTGTCACGTCACGTGATCGCTTTGGCCAATGAGCGCGCGCCAAAGTTTTGTGGTGAACTATAACAGCCGATAGTTCGTCGACGGACACACCGCTATTTGTATAATAGTAAGTGGTGTACCGGCTGATAGTAAACTCGTAAAAATGATATCACCGACTGCCTTCAGTGGGGATATCATTTAAATATATAATTATCGATCAAATACCAGTGTATATTTATTTCTAAAAAGTGATATATTCACACGTGAACATATAAATTATATATTCATACATGAAGATATCACTTTTGAAAATATGACTGGCTTTTAAAGATTTCTCGCCTTTTTGGGAAGAGATTGAAACTGGTATTTCACCGATATTTATATATTAAACAGAACATTACATGGCCGCTTGGAGATACGAATTTTATCTTCTCGTGTTGATGAAAGATCTTACTCGTTCGCTGCGCTCACTCGTAAGATATTTCATCAACACGAGAAGATAAAATCCATATCTCCGCGCGGCCACGTGTGCATGGATATGACTTCACAGACCAAAACTTATTTTGTCTGATTTGCTCTTTTTTACCCCCTAATGTTCCTAAAATGTGAAAAAAAAGATTAGTTTTAAATAGAAACAACATGTGTTTGATTTCGACTTGGTTTGACAGGCTCTTAAATAAAGTTTGGTGATTTTGCTGATTTTCAGAATTAGAAATGAAAATGTTCACCAACTAGTTTTCATGTAATAAAAAGTAAATAAAATGGCTTTTTATTTTTTCCGGTCCGGAATCCACTGGAATCGCGCGCTCTGATTGGCTGGCGACCCGGTTCTTTTTTTTTTCATCCGGACCGGCTAATTCCAGAGTTTTTCATAATGAAGGTTTTTGACGTGATTCTTTCGTAAACATACATGTACCTTAGAATTGAACACGTTGCATTGAAAGCCTTTCAAAAGGGTAAAACTGTAGAAAATTGCCAGTGATTTGAGTAAAATAAAGATCGCACGCTCAAGACTTACAAATGTATCACTTCTTGTGCGAGCGAGCGACTGAATTAAGAAAAGCAAGTACAATAAATAGAATTGATAAGAAACAAATTAAAACGTTATTTACCGATCTTTATAGTCGGTCCGTATGGAGAAAAACTTAAACGACCTTTGATCTGCGGCCTCGGGCCGTTTTCAAGACCTCTGGCAAAGTTTTACTCCATATGGACCTGCCGGCCGGTAAAAAAACATACTCTTCTCGTACTAAACTTGATCTCTGCGCGGACATGTAATATCCTCTATATAGGAGAATCCTTGTTTACATTTTTTCCTCATTAGCATACATCAATCTTCAAGCGACGTACATACAAACAAACAGAGTCAATAAATCGAAAAAGATTGTCACACTTGATAATCACCGAAAATTTGAGAGTGATATGATAAACATATTTTGAGGAATGAGCGTTTAAAAATCTCAAAATTTACAAAGAATGTATGGCTATCAGCAACTCTTGCCCCCAACTCATTTTACAGTTTTGAAAAGTCAATTTCTCCGTAAATATTTAACATATCAATCTCAAGTTTATAAAATTCTCTTTCAACTGATGTAGACTGTTTGTTTGTAGCTTGAAGTTTAATTTGTGCTAATACGTCAAAAATTTAAACAATGACGTCAGCAAGAATTCGCTTACAATGATTTGCAAATGTTCCAACGTGGGCAGAAAGGATGCGCGGTAGGAAAACAAAGGAATCGCGTTACATTGATAGAATCTCTTATTAGATTCATAACAGGTTATACGTATTTTTATGATGATCACTTCTTTACCTGGCCATGAGATTATCGTCGATGGATAAAGAAGCTTGGCTTCCACACACAAACGACAAGTGTTCCAGGTCGGGAAATCCTCTGGATGCCTCCTGTCACAACAGCCTACGTTACTCATACATTTATGTACACATGTTCTCTAATCATAAGCCAGATATCTGAATAACGCAACTTTGGAAGACATATTTGTGTATGATTAAAGGGAGCCGCCACTGAAAAACAATGTTTGCTTTCAATTGTTTGTTATGGATACCTAAATACATTGCTGTGTTTGTCTCCTGTAAATTGGACACAAGGTGTCAGTTATGCACCGACTTTTCTGTCCATAAAACTCATTTGAATATCCTAAGAGTTCCTAAGAAGAGGAATCGATCAATTAATTCATGAAATGACCATATAAACTAACATAAATTAACAGTGGTTTTAAAATGTACAATTTTGACAGCATTTGAGCCACGATGGTTGATTAGTGTAGTGGTTGCGATGTTTGCCTTACGAGTAGGCGGCAGCGGGGTTCGAGTTCCAAAAAATCTCTCAAATTTTTTTTACCTCACCATTTCCTTGAGAAGTTTTTCTTGAGAACCCTAGCTCTAGGTGGGTAAGATCTTGTTTACTGACCGGTTGGTTTTTTTTATTTTTCAGGGTAGGATTTTAGTTAGTTTATATTGTCATTTCATGAATAAACTAAGTGAGCGATTCCTCTCCTTAGGAGCTCGTGAATATCCTGGGCGCCGCTATCTTGGATCTTATGACGTCACACTATTGTTCTATCGTCAGATTACAATAGCTCTTTTGTTGTGTATAACCATTCGCAGCGACTTCGTTGCACGCGTAAACGATCGCCGCTTCGCTAGCCAGAATAAAACAAATCGCATCACTCGCTGAAAAAAAATATTGTGGTCAACTTGTGGCAAGTGTACTTGGAGCGTGAAGTGGTTTATACCAATAAAGTCTGGTTTTCACTAACGACATAAACATAAGCACAAGTGCACCCAGTGCCTGTTAAGCTTGCAAAGCTCCTTTTTGTTCTCCATCCCTCATTTTCTTCTCTATTATTATACTTGTAACTCATGCTTTGTAAATATATCCTGTGAATATTGTGAAATAAAAAATGGAATGGAAAATGGAAATGCCGTATTTATCATTAACGGTATACTTAATTGTTCTACTCAGAAGTGTCAGAAAAGAACAAGTATCGCTAATGATCAGTGCATCATTGAGTGTGCGTGTGTTGTTTGTGTTTATGCTTGTGCCGTATTTATCATTAGTAGTACTTCTTCTACTCACAGGTGTGAGATACGAACAAGCGCCGCTTAAATGCTCAATGCATTACTCAGTGCGTCTGCGTATGTTGCTTGTGATAATGCTTTATGTCGCCAGTGAAAACTGGGCTGAAATGACCTGTCGAAATGATAAGAGTACTAAGCTCTGCAGTGACATTTACCCTTTCTGCACGTTTGCCCACTGATGGCTGTAGATACAAGTTGGCAAGCTGGAGGTGTTGTAACTTGGGACACCCTGCCTACACGTACGTGTGTGACATGAAAAAAGAAATAGATTAAAATTATTCAGTCTAACATGCGAATACAGCGGTCTCGCATCGGGAGCCACAATCAAAACACCCCCAGACGTCTGCGATTCGAGGCAAAACATTCCATACTGATGACGTAGCGCGGCCAGAATTGGAGCTGAAATAACCACAGAGCTGACCAAAGCCTGGCTAATCCTAACAGATCGAAATGGCTTTTAGCGTGTTGGTTTTTGCGGAAGGGGAAAAAACGGAGAACCCGGAGAAAAACCCTCCGAGCAAGGGCGAGATACCAACAAACTCAACTCACATATGGCGCCGCGTCCGGGAATCGAACCCAGGCCACTGAGGTGAGAGGCGAAGCGTTTAACCACAGCTCCCACCGGTCGCATCATTTGATTGGCTCAATGTGATAATTAGGCATACTAGCCAATCAAATAACGCGACCAGATCATGGACACGCCACGTCATCAGTATGGATTTTTTTGGCTCGAGTCGCAGACGGGTATATACTTCATGGTAGTGTTTCGTTCCGTATAGTCTCCCTGCATAATACTGTAAAACAGTAGAGGAAATGATTTTGCAGGGAGACTATATGGAACGAAACACTACCATGAAGTATATACCCGCAGTGCGTTTTGATTGTGGCTCCCAGTGCGAGACGGCTGTATTCCGTCGCAGGCTAAATATTGCTTTAAACAAGAGAACACGAAAAGAGACCGCAAGTTTTGAAATTACTAGGGGAAAATACCATTTATGTCTAGCAAGTTGTGCTACATGTTTACTATCAAAATGGTCTGATCCACTGGCAACAACAAATTGCAATAACAAATAGTTCAGGAAGATTCTACTGGCAACAGTAGCGAGTCGAATTGGCTTGTCCTCAAGTGCTTCTAAAGGTTGAACAAGTCATACGAGTGCACTAGGATGATGGGAAGGGAAGAAGGAACTCTATCATACGATCCGTATGGACACGTGCGTACTTTCCTTCTTTCCTTGACGTGACGGGGGCCGTACATGTACGTGTTTGATGTGGCAGGCCGGTAAAAGCCGTCCGGTCCTGCTCGATTTTATGCTTGTTGTTTTGTCGTTATTAAAACAAGCAAGTAGTCATATGATAAAAAAAACTTACTGACTGAGTTAAGTCGGGCCGAACGGGAAAATATTTGGCTGTCTGTCATTTTGTACATGTATGTGCACTAGCTTGTATGTGAATTTTGTTATGTGCTCTCTCTGTCATTTTGTCATAACTTCGGGCCAAACACTTTCCTGTCCGGCCCTCCCACTCAGTCAATAAGTACCTACCGGTAATACTGTATAGCAGACACTTCTATCATGGTGTCAGGCCAGATTAGTACATCAACTTTATTCTTAATTATTACAGTCCCGTACCTGTAGACGTTCAACGTGGAACTGTCTAATGTAGTTTTCTGACAGATCGAGGGACAACAGATTGGGACAATACTCCTGAGAGGAAACACATAACAAAGTCAACCATGTCACCAATGATAACGTACAAACTGTACTGGAGCGGCTAGACAGGTTTACAATCAAAATATATCCTATAATTTTAGTCCATTTATAATCTTGCCATCCATAGTTCTTTATTCAACAAGTAACATTTGATAAAAGTAGACCAACACTTTTAGATTTTCAATGGTTTTAAAGGTGAACTACAGTACATGTACATGTACCAACCACAAATGACCATGCAAACACAAAAATAGCTAATTAGCAGAATTACTCGAGGAAATCTGAGACTATGTTGATGCAGGATAACAAAGGTTTGGGTAGATGTAAAATACTGCTTTGGAACTTGAAATTGGAACTTGAAATTGACTGAATATGTTTTGAGACAGCCAATTAATATACATTTTTTGTAAATTTTTAGTTTTGATATGCCGATTTCTCAAAAAACAAAATTCAACATATCATTCTGAACTTTTGGCAATTACTAAGTGTGACATTCTATTTCGATTTATGCCTTTGTTTTTTGCTTGAAGTTTAATTTATGCCAATAAGGTAAAAATAAATGAAAAGGGCACGTTTTTTTGTACTTATTCGGCCAGCTATTCCAAAATAAGAATACCTTGAAATCCGGCATACACAGTATCCCTCTTACAAAATGTGTAAAGTAGTCGCTATGTTTATGTAAGAGACGAGGATAATTGTACAATCAATACCAGGGGTATAGAATGGTCAAATCCAAGAGACACCGAGACCCTTGTTTCGAAATCCGAGACTCTTTTGAAACGCCGAGATTTCGAGACTTGCTTGAATTTTGCCGAGACTCACGATTTTTTGAGGGACCATTCTATACCCCCAATATCCTGTTTAGGACAGGTTCAGACCCTGTTTAGGACAGACTCGCATGAAATTACATACCCTGTTCAGGACAGAGAGGCCAAAAACCGTACCCTGTCAAGCGGCACGTCCCCGTATAGGCCATACATGCATAAGGGAGTACCCCCCCCCCCAGGACTCAGAAGTGCAGCAATAAACATGCCCAAATATTTTCCTACATATTGTTAACTTCTATGTTATGTACAAATACCTGTATGATAGAGAGTATTGCAGTGGCAGCATTCTTGCAATTCCTAAGTAATATCTCTGTCAGCTTATCACCATGTGTCATGATCAGCTTCTTCAAAGAGTTTTGATCCACCTACAAACAAGTGTTGTATAGCGTACTGTACAGTCATGTAAGAATCTCTCAAGTTGATTACTCATCACTACATCTTTTTGATTAGGGCTATACTATCTTCATTGTGCTACTGGTCCTAGCACTATATACATGTATTAGGGCTATCTGACGAGTTTCTGAGCTACCGTCCAATTACGAACATTGACTACCTATCCAAGATTCTAGAACGAGTTGCTGCAGTACCAATGATGAACTACATGTACCTCCTTGCCAATGACCTCCTGGCCAAATTACAGTCAGCGTATAAACGTTTATACAGTACAGAAACAGCTCTCGTATGTGTGTTCAATGACATCTTGTGTGCAATCGACTGGCAGCAGGAAGTGGTTCTCGTACTCCTAGATGTGTCATCAGCATTTGACACCATTGACCACTCGATCCTTCAGTCGTACATGTACCTTGTCGGTCGTATCCAGTCAGTCATGGTGAAGGACACTCGATCATCTGAAAGATTACTGAGTTATGGTGTCCCTCAGCTGTGTTTTGGGTCCAATCTTGTTCCCACTTTTCTTTGCCCCACTTGAGGATGTAATAACTGCTCATGGATTGGACTGTATGATGTATTCAGATGATATACAGCTCTATGTGTCATTCAACTCTCTCAATCGCACTGCGGAGAGCTGTCAAAACTTGAGGCCTAAACCAATGATATCATGATCTGGTGCACAGCCAATGGTATCGCATGCAATGCTGGAAAAACTGAGGTCATCCATCTATCCTCCTGATACGCTTGAGACTGTGGTCAGAATAACTGATTACTGGACTCAATATTGGGGGCATCACTATCCCTCCCAAGCCAGCAGCACGGGATCTTGGAGTAACTATTGATAATCGACTTACACGTAGATAACGTCTGTAAGTCGGCCTCCTTTGCCATTAAGAACATTGGTAAGATCAGAAAACATCTGATGCAGGCTGACTGTGAGAGACTTGTCCATGCTTTCGTTACTTCCAAACTTGACTCTTACAACTGCATACTCTATGGTCTGCCAGGAACAGAACTGGATAAACTGCATGCAGTGTATTCAGAAGACAGCAGCCAGACTGGTCACTAGATCTAAAAAATCTGAGCCCATAACTCCTATACTCCGTAAACTCCACTGGCTACCTATTAGAGTCAGGATTACTTTTAAGCTGCTTTTGATTACTTTTTAGGCCTTACATGGTCAGGCTCCCATTTATATTACTGAACTATCAAATTAATACAAGCCTTCGCGCAATTTAAGATCGTTAGACCATAATCTCCTGGCTCACAATTCCGAAATCTCAAACCAAGACCAGGAGTATATAATATACTCCTGCCAAGACATACATGTATGGCAATAAATCTTTTTCCATTGCCATTGTTAAGTTATGGAACTCGCTGCCAGACCATACAATGTACTTGTATTAGACGTATTGATTATTTGAGTAATTTTAAACCATGCAGTTATAAAAAAGACCTAATATATTTTTATTTCTTATTAGTTCTTGATATGTAATCAATATTGCAAATAGTGAACTATGATTAAAAAAAATCATTTTATTACAATTAATCTGTAAGAGCAATTGAGGCTTCGTATGATGCTCCAAATACATATTATTATTATTATTTCTTCATTGCATTTTAATCCCTAAAGACTATTTTGCATATCAACAGCAAATGCTGTTGGTCCTAGCACTATAGGGCTATCTTTATTATATTGTAATCACTCGAAATTGTTTTGTACATGTACATATAATTATTGACAATGATGCTCCTGGTCCGAGCACTACTAGGGTCATGCAATTCCAATCTTGCTTCATGTAAACACTGGCCCTAGGACCTAAACTGCAATAAAAAAAAGTCCTACTATAAAATACATGTATGGCAACATTCTACATGCAGTTGACAAACCTTTGTTCCTGACAAATCAATACTTGTCAAACTGGTGCCATGTTCAGTAAGTGCAGTTACTGCTTTGGATGTGAGCTCATCACAGTTGGAGAGACACAGTGTTTTCAAATTGCTGCAATGAAGTACCAAGGTCTGTAAAGAAGGAGAAAAAAACAAATGTTGTAACTTGCACAGTTTGATTTCCTGACGGTTTTAATGAATGCAGCATTGATTGTTTTATTGACTGCAAGGGAAAGTTGTGAAATAAAGTTACATGTATGGTTAAAACGGTACAACATTATTATAATGGACTAAATGAATCGACTATCAAAAAATGTTGTAATTTGCCAGTATCTAACTATCAAATGAATAATAATATATATGATAAAAAATATATATACATTTACATATTGTATAAATTAGTTTTTAAATTATCAAATATTTTTCTTTGCTCAGCAAACAATATCATAAACATACACTGGTATAATCAATTAGTACTCAAATAAGGTGTGCTATAAACCACTGTGAAAAGAGAGTAGCTCATGTTTTGATCATTATTTATTGAGGTCAGAGTGATTCATTTAGCTGCTTTAATTTCTACTGGGTTAGATAGCCCATCTGATGGCAAAATAATTTAAATGCAGATAATTATTCAATTTATAATAATTATTATTGCTGGCTAAATTGAACTAAGTGAAGGCTTAATTGTAACCACTTACATGTACCACCCATGTACTTATGCATGATGCAACTTGTTCACTTTAGCCTCAATACTCATCATTGTTAAGGAACATTCATCCCCCCCTGACCAGTTACATACATTAATGGGAGGCTTTTTAATTTGGCATTTGACAGTTCTACAATAATTGTATGATAACCAAACTTACTTCTACTCCTTTATCTGTAAGTTTTTTCCAGCCATCCAAGTTTAATTCCTCTGCACCTGACAGTCCTCTCCTTATCAGCTGTTTTATCAACTTGTCACTAGCAATGGTGTATTTACCAACATTACTAAGGTCAATTTTCCTCCACAGATTGGGTTCTTTACACATCGTGTTCCATCTGTGGCACACCCTTGACAATCTATCGTTAGGGTAATGAAAACTATGTTTACAACTATTACAGCTACAACTGTATTACAATCATGTACTTATTGTATATTATACCAAGTTTGCAATGGAAAACAAAAATTGAATTAGGAGAAGATGGAGTAGTGATTGTGAAGCTGTTAGCCCAGAAGAATTGGAACTAATTTTCAACCATGAATTCAAAGGGAAAGTAATTACCAGCTGAAGCCAGGTATGCTTTGCCTAATTGATTCCAATCAATTGTTTTGTGTGATTTTAGTTATGATCATTAAACGAGTGGAAACCAGACTTGAGTTGATGTCAAACAGGTTATTCATGACTAAGTTAAGTAATTGGTATGTTAATTGTCTGTCAACCACAGTTTTACTGGTCAGATGTTAGTTTTCTGATTGACTGATTACAATTGCAAATAAAAGGGCATACATTATGTATACCATGGTCGATTGTGTGATCACTTGAGGAATATCAAATGAATAGAGGGAATTGGCTAACTGTGTTGCTACCCAATTCAGATCATGTGACATAAACAGATGCTACTCTGACTGTAGAAATTTGCTCCTTTTTAACTTGTGGATGCATGCATATGCATGCAGGAACAAGTTATTGCTTGCAAAAAAATAATATTGGAAAAAAAAATTCAAGTGGAAAAGAGAGAACATAATTTCTACTGCGTGCTGGGATCAATATGCTTGTTTCTGTGGCTACTCCTCTTCTAAGAGAGTAGCCTCTATGCCATTGAGTGTGTAAGTACGTCCGTCCATAAGTAGTCCTAATCTTCAATGGATATATAAGAGTAAAGTGTTCGGAATCGCACACTGGTTGTATTTTGTATTTTCGTGACTATCAAGGTTATCGGCGACGATCGGGATACCATCAGCGACATGTTTCAAATTTTCGTGATCTCTCGACTAGTTGTTGACTTAATATCAATTTTTTGTGACTTTCCTATGGTTGTAGACTTATTATAAAATTTTCGTGATCTCTCGTCTGGTTGTCGACTTATTATCGATTGAAACGTTCAGGCTACGTCCTCTATATCTGCCATGTGCTTTCCCCTTCACGCATTGGTTGAAGCTGGTTAAAGTTTCACTCTATATTTACTATGATTTTGTGCTATTTTGCACCAACAACCAGACAGCACTCTCAAGCAATGTGTGAAGTGTTTGTTCGTAAAGGTTTTTTCAGGTTTCAGGTTTCTGAATCATGTATCACAGGGAAGCGATTCCCTATATTTTACACAGGTTGCATGAAGTCTAGTACAGTCCCACTCAAAAATGTTGCAACCGTCGGCAGCACCAGAGCTGCCAAAATTTGACGGTTAAATGGCGGGCGGCTTGGTGCCACCAACGGTAAACGCCGGGTGGCAAGCCGTCGACAGTTGACACCAGCTGGCGGCTAGATGTCGACGGCTCAAGACATTTGGCGGCTTGCAACCAACACAGAAAATAAAATAACATGGGAGAAAGTAAAAGCACCGACTATAAAACTAACACTTTAGAAAGTATAATTTTCTCTCTTTCAGAACTTAAATGGTGCGGGGTTGAAATGTACTTGTCGCTGGCATGTCGCAACAGGATGGTCAATAACTAACAATTTCGAATCTTTTATTTTCGCCATCTTCAGAACTCAAACGCCATGGGGTCAAATCTTTTATTTTTTATTTGCTGCTTTCAGAACTCAAACGGAGTAGGGTCGAGTTTAGAATGTTTTATTTTCGCTGACTTCAGAACTCAAACGGCGGGTCAAAACGTGCTGGTCAATAAAACTAACACTTCAGAATCTTCTATTTCGCTGTGGGGTCGGGTTTAGAATGTTTAATTTTCACTGACTTCAGAACTCAAACAGCGGGTCAAAACGTGCTGGTCAATAAAACTAACACTTCAGAATCTTTAATTTTCGCTGCGGGGTTGAATTTAGACTGTTTTATTTTCGCTGACATCAGAACTCAAACGGCAGGTAGAAACAAACTCGACAATAAAACTAACACTTTAGAATCTTTTAGTTTCGCTGCTTTCGGAGCTCAAACGGCATGGGATCGAGTTTAGAATGTTTTATTTTCGCTGACTTCAGAACTCAAACGGCAGGTAGAAACGGGCTGGTCAATAAAACTAACACTTTAGAATCTTTTATTTTCGCTTCTTTCAGAATTCACATGGCACATGGTCAAATTTAGAATGTTTTATTTTCGCTTACTTCAGAACTGAAACGGCAGGTTAAAACGCGCTAGTCAATACAACTAACACTTTAGAATCTTTTATTTTCGCTTCGTTCAGAGCTCAAAGTCAAACGGTGGGTTGTTTATTTTTGGCGGCTAGCCATCGGTGGCTAAAGACGTTTGACGGTAAGACATCGACGGCACCTGGCGGCTAGCCGTAGGTGGTTCGAGACGTTTGCCGGCAAGCCGTCAACGGCGGCGTCAGCCGGTTTGGTGCCACTGACGGTAAACTGATGGTAATCGCCAGGTGGCACCAACACCGCTGGGAAATGCCAATGCTCTCTGCCGTTTCGTGGCAGTTGCAAAGTTTTTGAGCGGGATTGTACCACAGGAAGACCAATTCTTTATATTGATTTTCAATTTTCTTTTTACAGCAGTATAGCCACATGCAGTCTTCGACTGCCTATTTTTTCCAAATGCCCCTAGAATGGTCGAACTCCAGTGGGGAGAGGGGTTCAATCCTACCTCCAGTACTCCTCCAAGGAAATACTCCTTTGGATCATTATGGATATTTTCTGGAATGACATACATGTAGAGTATATATTGCACTGCACTCTTGTTGATTGTTAACCCTGGGCCAGGAACTGATAATCCTGGGGGAAAGTAGGATGGGGTTTGGATATTTTCTGAAACTACAAAATGCAATGCAGTCTTGGTGAAAATACAGTGAACCTTGTTGTGCTTTATTACTGGCCTAGCTATTTACTTGGTAAATGATAGACTCAAGGAATTAAAATAATGTACAGTCGTGTAATATTAGGTAATTTCCAGACATAATTAAGGGGCTCCATAGTAATGTCTGTTACATCACTGACAATATATTGATATGAATTGGGTAGCAACAGAGTTACATGTAGCTGATTCCCTCTATTGCGTACATGTAGCTTAATTGGAGTTGTCTGGACGGTGTAAAAGATGGTGCCCATGGAAATCACTGATTTCAATGACCATTCACCCACCTGCCTAGTAAAGGAAAAGCTCCTTGACTCTCAACACAGTACGTGAAGACCTTTAACAGCACTTCAGTTGGTATAAGGTCCGACCAAGCCCTTAATGAATCTGCCGTTTTATCAAAAGTTACAGGTCTTTGGTCAGTGTTCAACTTTCTCCTCTTCCTTGATAGGTCATTTGGTTGTGGTGCAGCCTTTAGACCAGTTTTATCTGATATTTTCAGCTTGTTATTATCATTTTTCAGCTTTCTCTTCTTGCTGCTGTTTCTGTTTGCCCTCTCACCTGAAGATTTCTTTAGGAGTTTCTTGTCATTCCCTGTAATTAAATACATTGTATGTACATGTACCGTGATTTTGTTAAAAATTACAAATGTACATGTCATGTACATGTGATGAGTCCTAGCTTACAAGGAAGCTAGCTTGCATAAAAAAGTGTCCCAGACCAAAAACAATGATATTGAGTCCTGATCGAACCAAAAACAATGAGTCTACATTGTATCTCTGTGAACTTAATATCCCAAAGATAAACACGGTCATCTATGGCTGACGTACCTTAAGGTAACTCTTACAGTGTATGCTGCCCCTGAACTTTGGAACTCAATACCAGATCATTAATTAAGTCCTGTAAATCTGTTTCTGAATTTAAATCTGCTCTTAAGACCTATTATTTTAAAGTACATGTAGGTTACATAATTTGTTAGTTTTTAGTTCTATATTCACATTAGATTGTAAATGATAATTTTTTATATGTTTATCCATTGTTGTAAATAACTGTAACTAGTACCAAACGTTTGTAAGCACATTGAGATTTTAAAATGCACATTAAGAACCTACATGTATGTTATTATTATAACATTAGGTTGACAACTCAAAGTTTGATCATCTTTGCGCTTTGTTTCGATTTGATTGGTACATTGCTATATAATAAAATTATATAAAGGAAGGCATGAAACTGAATGCTACCATGCATGGTCCACGGTCCCCATTAGTGAGTGAATAATAATATTGCTAAGGCATGAAACTGACTGCTACTGAATGGTCCTGAAGTGAATGAATAATAATTGAAGGGCTCATATTGTGTGCAAATTAAGAGTGTAAGTGACTCTTGATCACGTTCTAAATTCTCCCTTAGAAAACAAAGAAAATGGAGAATTTAGAATGTGATCAGGATACATGTACGTCTGCCCTTTTTGCACACAGCCCTTCAAATTTGCTACAGATGTATAAACTAAGGCATGAAACGTCTTCCTATTGAGAATCACTCCAAATTCAAACATTTTAGAACAACAAAATTCCACATATTCTTGCTTAATTACAGTGCTATATTTCAGTGTTTTCTACAAATTATGTTGATGCTATCAATATATTCTAATCGTTACTGCTAAATTATTCTACCTGACTGTGGGCAGCCATTCCATTTTCCCCACATCCCCTGTTGATAATGTCTACAGCACTTTACCCCCGAATAAATTAACTTTAGAGCCTAATACCCCAGAAAAAAATACGTTTTTCTTTACCCAACAACAACAACAACTCAGAAACTATGCTCAAAATCCCAGTCACCCCCAGAAAATCACTTGAAAATTGTGAAACCTCCTCAGATTTAAACACTTGGAAAATGTGAAACTCCGTCAGGAAAATATCTACTGGACCCCCTCATCTTATTCTCGTCAACACGACAACAGGGTGGGGGTTGTGAAAAAAAAAAAAATGCCCCTGCAGATATTATATGGCGGGGTATATCTATACTCTAGCCTAAAACGGGGTAGTATCGTCGTGTACCGTTTAACCAACTGCGTCATAAAATTCCCTTTGTTACCCACGTTCGCTATGAATAATTTGAGACTCAGAAATTTTATACGAACATCGGAATCAACACTTAGAAATTTTAGAACGATTATATGTTATCCTCACTATAAAAAAAAATACCACCTGAACCGGGATTCGAACCCGGGCCGGTTAAGAATCAATGCAATGGCTTACCCACCACCAACCCAAACCCTATAACCATTAGACCACGAGAGAATTCGTTGATTGGAGTCGTTTCTTTTACCAGATTTATATCAACTTCATTAGCATGTTCATAAAATATTCTATTATAGTATAATATATACTATAATAGCGGTACGACAAACCCACCGAGCGCGCGAGGTGTGATTCCCCACGGATCTCAACGGTACACGACGATACTACCTAAAACGGAGCTTTTCAATAAGATAACTGGGCTAAAGTATAGAATACCCGTCCACTCCAACTAAGTATCAGAAACACTGCCACTGCGGTCCGCAGTCAGCTTGAATAATTTAGCAGTAATTATTATTCAGTCACTTCGGACCGCGGTAGCATTAGCAAAATTATTATTCAGCACTTCGGGACCGTGGACCGCGGTGGCACTCAGTTACATGGCTTAATTGGAGTATTTGTCGTTCTTAAATCCACTCGGGCGATCTATCAATATTTAACAATCGACTGCGGGACTGCGGACCGCGGTGGCACTTAGGTATATGTCTTGCAGTCATTATAATATTCATGATTCGACTGCGGGACTGCGGACCACGGTGGCACTTAGTTATATGTCTTAGAGGCATTCATATTCATGATTCGACTATTAATATTCAACAGCCGACTGCGGGACTGCGGACCGCGGTGGCAGTCACTCTTATGCTTTCCAAGAGCCGACTGCCATTCAGTGTTTCGTCGTTCTAGAATCTTGTTTTCGACTGCGGACCGCGGACCACGCGCACTTACAGTATAAAAGTGCCTTAAAAATGGACGGGTATTCTATAGTTGCTCCGATAACTGTATTTTGATTTGATCTTACTAGTAGAGGGAAAGACTGAAAATGATACCTTGTTTGTTCTTCTCTTGTCTTTTGCCGTCGTTCGGGTCCTTCGGCTTTGAGGTTTCTGTATCGCTTGCACTTGCAGAGTTGCAATTGGTCGGTTCATAATCCGAGTCCTCGCTATCGTCTGACGGCAAAGCTTCTGCAAAACGACTGAACAGTAGAACTTGTCTTTCTGCGGACCTTGGGACACCTAGTATCCCTTTGACAGGATTTGGACCTTTCTTTGACATTGATAAAATTTGTTGTTTTCAAAGCCACACTTCGTCCGCCATTTTGAATTGATTTCTCACCAGCCCTCCTCTTTTTTACCTGCCGACAAAGGTAACCCAAATCGCCCAAACACAACCCTTCTGCAAAACGGCTGAACAGTAGAACTTGTCTTTCTGCGGACCTTGGGACACCTAGTATCCCTTTGACAGGATTTGGACCTTTCATTGACATTGATAAAATTTGTTGTTTTGCCACACTTCGTCCGCCATTTTGAATTGATTTCTCACCAGTCCTCCTCTTTTTTACCTGCCGACAAAGGTAACCCAAATCGCCCCCCCCCCAAAAAAAAAACCTTATAGCTTGGGTCCCCTGTGGTTTACATGTGTTTTTAATCCCAGTAAGAAATAAAATCTAGGGGGAGAAATGTCAGAAAAAGAAGAGACTCTGGTTTTATCGGGTTTTATCCGTTGAGAATCTCACTTCCATGCAAAATAGTAATGTGCTTATATATATAATACTTCGATAATCCCATGAGAAAAGCTACCTTTAAAAATGCTGTTTCAGAAAGATCGACAAACTAATAACACTACCGATCTCGTACAAGTGTCTTGGAATTTTTTTGCCCTCCAGTAAAACCACGTGATTGCATTACCGCAAAAGGCACATTTTCTTGCAATCTGATTGGTTAATTTTCATATGCAATAGTTTAACAGACGCGCTGCCGGCTTTCGAAGCTTTCGAAGTAGACCACTCCCTTTACTTCTAAGGGTTGTGGTCGTTCTTGATCCAGGCCTTAATTAATATACCTGAGAAGCATTTCATCACTGGGAAAAGATGCCATTTTTTTTTTCAAAATTTGAGCTCTCTCTCCACTGTCAAGCAAGTGGAATGGTTAGGAAACCCGGCAAACTTCAAAGGGGCTAACAAAGGCGCTGCGATTTAGGTTGGAAGAGACATGTAAGAAAAAAGATTGTGCACGGTCACAGTTCTTTAGCGTCCCCCTGAACGACTGAACCCACATGTACACGTTTCTATTGGCCGATTGAGTTAACATATTCCAATATCCAATATCTATTGTGTTTTGTGTACGGTGACGGTTGAAAAAAGCGAACAAGAACTTATAACAAAGAAGGTCACCGGGTTTCATACGTATCATGGATTATACTTTTATTATCCACTACCAGGCCCGTGGGCCTTTTCAGAGATAATTACAATTAAATATCTAATTAACTAATGTTATATCTGTATAAAATAGAGCTATATACAATGATTATGGACGTATAATAATAAGCTAATGTAAATGGACATATTAATCAAAATACTGCAGTAATTTATGTCTTAGCCGGACGCTTAAAAATACTAATAGTTCGGCAAAGTTTGAAGGACGCATCCAGTAGTGAGTTCCAGATACTTACAGTTCTGTCCGCTAACAGTTTTAAATAGAGGAATATAATATTCAGTTTTTGGGAGCTCCTGGTATTGCGATTACTGATTTCTTTACTCTTAATAAATTGAGAAGAAAGCCGGGTAATCAGGGACACATGCAGCCAGTCATGCACTTAAAGGCCATTATGGCACTATACGATAATGGAGCTGGCTTGAAACTGGCAGCCAGTGTAGTTCCTTTAAAATTGGTGTTACGTGGTCGAACTTCCGTGCACCACTCCGTCTGTCCACTAACGATGCGGCATGGATAAAAAACGAGAGCAGGTGTTTCACTAGGGGTCCAATGAGGTGTTTCGAGGTGTTTTGATCCCCTGGTGAGAAACGAAGCACGAGTTTTTGATATGGTCGACTTCTCAAGCGAAAACAATACCTGATTCATAATTCATTAGAAAGTATCATTTGCCTAGTATTTTATTGCATGCAATTACTAATGATAGACTACAAGGTTTGTGATAGTTTTTTTCTCATCGTCATTTCAACAAACGGACTGATAGTGTGTCTTATGTGGGTGACCTAAATATTGACAACTATATGGATCCATGAGGCGTCTTTTTTTTACAACAAAGTCCTAAAACGTAAACACTAAACTTCTTAGCAAGTCTTAAGCTGCTCTAAAGTATTTGTTTCTACTGAAAAGCGTTATATAAATATCCTGAATAAAATATTTTAATCACGAACTAGAATATTTTTTCTTTGATTCAATTGATTTCTCAGACATCGGTCGAACTAGTCACAATCCTTAACGCCATTGATCAAAAGAAATTAACTGCTGTTGTGCTTCTAGATATGAGCAAGGCCTTCGGCGATAACATCAATCACGAGATATACTCATATCGAAATTGCAAGATGTCGGCGCCTCTCGCTCTAGCCTACAGTGGTTCCGCAGTTACCTCTCTGACAGACAACACCATGATATATCGTAGGATTTACTCTTGGAAACAGTTCCCAGCACAAAAGCATAGAGCAGTACACGCTAGACTGGCTTTGTAGCATCTGCAGAGGCCTCGACAAACTGTTTTGTATGTATCCACTGCTTATCAGTTCGCTACACGTCTTATAGGCCTCCGGCAGCGTTGTCCACTTGGCATTCCAGCCTCCAGCAGAATGCTCCCATCCCCAATCTCCTGGACTTGGCAGTTCCTGGGTCGGCTCTAGTGTTTGGCCCCAGATATGGCCAGCTTGATATGCGTCCCATTTCACGTGTTGTTCAAGAGCAGCTTTAGTTGGTGGGATATTGTCAATTGTTATTGTGCCTTGCGCAAAGAGTGCCTGACGAGCCTCGTTGACTGTGTTCATGGGGCATGTTCGACTGTACATGATCACCACAAATCGTTCTATCAGCTGGAATGTTCCTCGGAGATCGCTCTCTGAGGGGTCGAAAGAATGCGGAATACTTGGGTTACATCTTGGAAAGCATTCCAAGCTAGATATGCTGTTTTATTTCCTCTTCCAGAAAAATAAGACACCGTGTCGCAGCCGGTAAGTGCATGGAAGAAGAGTAATGCTTCACATTTCTGCTGCACGAGAACGCTTGCAACACGGTGTGCTGGAATATACCTTAGGTGCTTTCCTACACCAAAGGCCACCCAGAGCTCCTCTAAGTGCAACTGTTTTGCATACGTGACAGCCAGTACGACAACATCAGTATCGCCCGTTCGTATCATAACTTTTTGATATCCACTGTTAGCTGCATGCGCCGCATGAAGCTAGCTAGGGACCTTGGTATCAGCCTCTTCGTGATTACAGGGAGCGATACCTTGCTTGTCGATAGATGAGCTCACCACATCGTCTTTACTGGTGCTCATCACTTCAACCCCAGCATGTTCCAGTGATTTAACGTTATTTGTCTGCCAGAGTTCGGTCTTATTCGCATCTGATCGGAGAAAACTCCACACACACTCGTCTACGAACACCATGGACTTGTGCCTCCCTGGTTCTCTGCTCCAAGCTATTGTCGATGTACGTATCCCAAACAAGATCTAGTCTCTTGACATTTTCTGCTTGCTTCACAACATAAGGTTGTTGCATATTCCTGGAATGTTTTTGATTTTTCTGGCGACAGCATGTTGACTGCAGCAGCAGCATCTATTACTTTCATGTCAATTTCTGCCGGATGAGCTGTTGTGCCGACTTCGAGACAACGGACTTAAGCTCTGCCTTTTGTCCAACTCGCATTTTCCCCGCCAAAGAAAGAGCTGGTGGATAAGTATGGTTCTCATGACTAAAACAATCTTGAAGATTCCCTTCTCGCGCTTGGCATCCAATATACAGCCTTGCAAAGAGGTTACAATCGCTTTTAAACGCTGCCATTTGACTCTGAGCTTTTGTTGACGTCTTCGGTGTGGTCCCAAATAATGGAAGCTTATTCTTGGGAATTGTGTCTGTTATAGGTTTCGAGCACTTTTCCAGTCTTTTCTCCACATACATGTCATACTGGGACTGTCCGTTCTGCTTCACACTTTTCACAGCTTCCACGACGCTTTAAGCCATAATGTCCTTTGTATCTAAGACAAGTAGATCAGTACTGTCTTCTTTAAATGGATTACCCATCTCTTCGATGACAGAAACCAGAGCCTTAACATCTTTGGAGAATGCCTTTTGGACACTTGGAATTTGCTCATGGTGGCGGATATTGGTGGTCTTCTTCAAACGTTGCTTCAAACTCTTTCACGACTCTTGCAACCTGTGGTCCTGCTACCATCCAGCGACGGAGGGCTTCTGGATTCTCAGTGAGGCCCACAGCACCGCCGTCACCTTTGATGAGCTCATTCTCTTGCTCGTGATTGTGATCTAATGCAATCGTCGAAAAAAACATGCTGGGACTTTTGCACAACTCTGCATAAACGCCAGGGTGCCTGTTTTCTAGAGCCAGCAAGTCCCTGATGTGGATAGGCAACCATCACGAATAGTGACATAAATCCAACGCGAACATCCAGGGTGCTAATTTACCGAGAGCTTGGACATAGACAGAAAAGTTTCCTTCTCTAATAGATCTCACCAATCCATTACCATTAGCTCCAACTCTAAGGCAGTGAGACCAAAACATAAACTGAGGATATTGTTCCGATTGCTTCTTAGTCCAAGAAGCAAAATCCATCTGCTCACTAGGGTCACTGCTCTCGACATATGCCTGATATGCTGATCTCTGCAAAAGGTTTTTGCGCAGATGCACTTACTTGATGCGCGTAGCGGGAACGGGTGATATGGGCTGCCTTTAGGATTGCATCTGCCTTTCCTGGAGTAGTTTGTCGGCTTGCATTTAATTGCAGAGTCCCATCCGCTGTTAGATAGCCAGTGCCCCACCATCTCAGTTCAACATTGCCATCTCTATATGTAAACCACCCATCATCACAACGTATTTTCTTTGCCGTATTGATGTTTATTGTCCCATTGGACCTGCTTGGCTATGGCAAATAAAGGTTGATCCATTGCAATGATGGGGGTTTGGCCAGGATTGCTATATTGCACGGCTTCCTTGATCAGCTTCATTGAGTGCTGAATCATAGCCGTACTGTGTGCATTCTCCTCAAATAGTGGCAAGAGCGCAGTGATAGCTGGGGGTCTCGTCACCTGGGGCTGCAATGACGCAAAGTAAGCGGACCATGATAGATAATCCCGTTCCTCCAGTTTCTCCTTGTCAAGCAGCTGCTCGACTTTATTTAGCCATTATATTCGGCTTCTATACAGTCAATGAGCAGATCGGACGGGGGTTTTGCTGGAACGCTTCCCTTTGGAACATATTGGTCCTTATTTTTCTGGACAAAAACAGGCTGGATATCGGTATAAGATTCTGGTAGATGTTATTCCTTTCTTCTTGGGAATATCAGGATTTAACATCACGCTATCTGTATCAGTCCCAAGCGAATCAGTTGTGGGGTGTTGAGTGAAAGAGATCGCAGTACCGTGGAAGGAGTCTTTAGATGTCCTCGAACTCGGGTTATGATCTATATTGTCGACATTTCCGGTGGTAAACAAAGACCCTTTCAGTTGTGGAGGGCACACTACACCCCCTTCTTCAAAATACGAGCATACGCTATTTCCCATGTCAGCAGAAATCTTCAATACCCCGTCATATGAGATTGAAAGTCCAAGTCGGTGAAATTTATCTACAAGCTTTCTTTTTCTAGTTTCAGCATGAATGACTAGTGCAAGGTACATTGACGGTGGGGTCTCTCTAATTAAGTTATGTCGTACAGCTGTATCACCTCTGACCTAATGTACGCTTGACAACATTGAATAACAAAATTTGGGAAAGAACTAGAGCATCATTTGTGCCAACTCTCTCCTCTCCAGTTTGGTGTTGGATATTAGGTCCTTCTAATATCATATTTACTAGGGCCAGTAGGCAGTCAGGTACTGCTTGCCTCTGGCAGTCAGGATCAAAAGACCCAGTAAACCTTTGCTGTTTCGCTAGCATATCTCTCCTGATGATTGTGGCACCCTTTGCTAGATGAACAGCATCGCATCGTAATTGGTCTCTTGTGTGAACTGCAAAGCTGCTCCAATATCTTTTGAAAAAGCAAGTCTTACTTCCCTCCCTTCATTATATGCTCTAAGACCAGGTAATTGGGAAAGCAGTCGATCTTTCAGTCTTGTGGAATTGACTTTTCCTAGGAGGTCTACTCCAAGCTGTTTCAATCTTGATGTGTATAGCTTTATCAAGTCTGACAGTATAAAAATAGTTTGACCTGTTCTTTCCTCTATGTAAGACAAAAGCTCAGCTAAAGCGATACCCTCAAGTGATGCTTGTGTGGTATCAGACTCTCCTGTTTGAGCCTTAAAACCTCTAGCTCTATTATACAGAGCTGATAGGCATGCAGCGTGATAATACGCATCGATTGCATGCATGTCACCTGCAGCTAATTTTGCTATCAACTTTCGGTCTTGAAGTTCTGTAGTAATCGTTCTCTTCTTATTATCCAGGTCAAATGTAGCTGCCCTGTGAAGGGTTCCTCCTCTTTCATCACAAAAGAAACACTATGACTTCGGATCTCCACTTGCCACTCTTTCTACTGCAGTTGCAAAAGTCGGCACGTCAGTTTTTACAGGACTCGCCCCTTTTATATAATCATCAGTTTCTCCTGGTATAAATTTTCTCTTTTGTGCTCTTTGTAACTTGAGATTACTGCACCTGTTGAAGCAAGACTTATGCCATGATGCCTTATTGGCCCTGAGTGTTTCTTCAATACCAGTACCATCGTCAAGTGTGGATATGTTGACAGAAATGGGGATGACGGCCAAGTTCTTCAAAGCTCTTCAAATTTTCGGCAAGCTTGTAGTGTTTACCGGGCACACTAGCTTTTCGTTTGTGTTATTCTCAACACAAAGCACACAACTTCCAGTTCTTTGTGAACTCCTGGGAGGGATTTTTTTCACATACATTGCAATCCAATACTAAACATTAACAACCTGTCTGTTTCGAAGAAAAACAAAATGGCGTCGTGTTTGCCACAGGGAGCCCGGTCACAGTGAAAATATTTCAAAACATAAAATAATTTAAAATGTGAGATAATTTGATCCAATATCATTATATAAACCCAGATAAAGTGAAAAATATAGTTTTTTGTTATTGTCGTTTAGTACTTTTAGGGACATTTGAATAATTTAACATGAGCCTGTAGTAACTTACCGCTGACCATGACCTTGAACGCCTAAAATGAAGAGGTGAGGGTCCAGATCCGGCTGGGGTCTTCCTTTTATATTAATCTTCATAGTAAGAGCTATCAACCCAGCAAATTTCATGCTTTTATCACAAATTTGAACAATTATGCTATTTTTGGTCGCTTATCTGCTGGACTACCTTATTATAGGAAATTAACAATGCACGTTGACAACGCGAAGAAAATTTACGTTACACTAAATTAACGCGAATTTTTCAAAAGTTAGGTTTACATGCATTAAATTAACGCGAATTTTTCGATAAGCATCTTGCTTTATTTACTGCGATTTTCATAATTCTGCAAACTCGCACTTTACATTTCTGAACGCCAAACTGCGTTTTGGCTTCCGTCAATAAAACCTTCCAAGACAAGTGCACGGATGTTTCTAATTTTTTTTTAAAGCCGAAAATTTGGGTTTGAAGCCTAACTAGACCCTATCAATTCAAAAGATCTTTCAAAGCCTCACGGTGAAATCACCAAGAGCTGCTCACTCGTTTGATTGACGGAAACCAAACCGCAATAGTGACTCTGAAGAGCCAATAGAGGAGTCATGAACTAATAAGGTTTTGAAATGAAATAAAGGTGCTTTAAAATAACAATGTTGTAAAATAGCGTGCATTAAATTTACATCGACATTAATTAAGATACATTAAATTAACGCGAATTTTGTAAAATCGCGTTAATAAAGTGCATTGTTAATTTCCTATAATAAGGTATTCACTCTTTTCACCTGGTGGCCATCTTGGATTCAAAGCGAGGCAATCCTTTGTTTTTGCCAGGTGAGCCTCATTTTGACTATCCCTCACTACGAGGCTGACCTGGCAAAAACAAAGGATTGCCTCGCTTTGAATCCAAGATGGCCACCAGGTGTAAAGAGTGAATTACTTCATGTGATGTAATTATTGAAACTCATATCGCTTCATTAAGGTGGCTCGCCTGGATTTTCCTGGGACGCACCATACCCACTTTGAACGGCTGATACTCCACTGTCAGAGCTCGGTCGGGCTAGCCACTTCACCCATTTACTAGAAACAGAATAAACTTTCAAAAATGTAGGTTTGTTTGACATCGGTGTTACCATAGCAACACAGCGTTGACGTCATGTGTTTTACATATCATCAATTTTCTCGAAATCTAGACCTAAACTTTCAAAACGACCTACTGTCCCTTGTAGTCTAAATGTAGGCCTTCAAGACTGCAAAGTTTAAAAAAATTGTATGAGCGCGTTTTCGAAAAAAAAATGGGTTTAATATTTCCGGCAGTAGCGAAGCGTAGCAAGCGTGCATGGTAAACTTGTTAGTTCAAAAGCACACAACTATGAAGAATCTAGACAAAAGAGAAATTTCGGAAAGACATAAGCTATCAACAAAATGATACAGCAATGAAGCTTGCGTGGATGAATGTAAAAGTTCCCTATGTTTTTGTTCCGCGCCCTTAACATGATTCAATGCTCTTGAAATGTACAGGGACAGGGTAGTACATGTTGAATTTCAGGTGAAAAGATTTAAGAAAATATTTATCGACTAGTTTTCGAATTACAGCTTCCTTAGAAAATATGTTACTCTTTTGAGCAAAATGAGCATATTTATGACATTACTTATGATTCCATAAACCGAAATCGAATAAAGCAAATGGAATGAAATTTTCATGGAAGGTAGTCCTATATGCCACAAGTATGAAATATGCTAAAAACATCGCTTGAATCGGTCCGGAAAATAGTTCTCGACGACTAAAGAGAAAGTAATGCGAATTGTATATTTATTAAACGAAAATATTCAACCCATTTTTTTTCGAAAACGCTCTCATACTTTGCAGTCTTGAAGGCCTACATTTAGACTACAAGGGACACTAGGTCGTTTTTAAAGTTTACGTCTAGATTTCGAGAAAATTGATATGTAAAACACATGACGTCACGCTGTGTTGCTATGGTAACACCGATGTCAAACAAACCTACATTTTTGGAAAGTTTATTCTATTTCTGGTAAATGGGTGAAGTGGCTAGCCCAACAGAGTTCTGACAGTGGAGTATCAGCCGTTCAAAGTGGGTATGGTGCGTCCCAGGAAAATCCAGGCGAGCCACCTTAATTATCTTTACCATTGCTGATCGTATAGAGGGTATGGATATGTGTAAACAATGACCGCTAATTTTTCAAAGAAAAGGACAGATACAAACTTTGCAAAATAATAATTTATTAGTGCTAGCAACAAATGAAATTTGCTTCAATTTGTTGAATTTTATAATGATGAACAATCAGTCTATTAAATATTCCAGCGTTCTAACAATATTACAGAATGCGTATTGTGCACTCAAACACTCACTGAGTATAATCACTAAGGCCGCGTTCATACTTGGCACCCAAGTCACACCACGGCAAAACGTCAGGCTCCGCTGGCCGAAAGAACGAAGGCACTTTTTAGTAAATAATTTTATAACTTAGTCAACTCACGCACAGTGAATTACAAATTAAGAAAATTTCAACCTGTTAAAGTCTTGGGCTTATCTTTTTAGTAGTTTTCTTATTTTTCGCGAAACGTTTGACGTAAATACGCGTACACGCTCAAAATTAGAAACCGGTTTTCTTTTAGTTTCGGCGGGAAACTTGGGAGACGCGCGCGCGCCGGCTCATCAATAGCGCATGCGCATGGCGTTTTGCCGTGGTGTGTACCCGAGTAAGGTTTACTTCCTCCTTCGACCATCTCAACCTTCTCCATTTTGAAAATTAGAGCTGGGGTTTGTGGGTAAAATGCCTGGCCACTCGCGACCATTGTGTGGACTGTTGGCTGTGTCTGATCCGGTGCCTGAGTACAAGGTCGGGACCTTATACCCAGTGCTCGGGAACTGAACTTAAATTAACGAAAAGCCGCGTGCTCGGGCCATGCCAGGGCACCTAGTGTGAACGCGGCCTAACACTCGCTATCACCAACGCGATTGACCATAGCGGAAAATTCATTCCATGTCATCTCTCTAAATTTTTGCTCAGTTGCTAGCAAAGGCAATAGTAACTAGAGCTTAATTTGTTTAAAGGGCTACTGAGTGGACGGACCATTTGATTTCTGGAAGGGGGTATGCGAGTAATTTTTTGGATAGATGATTCCTGAATAAAAAAATAATAATTCAGAAACTAGTGTTTCTGCCAAAAAAAAATTTCTTTAGGCCCGCCTCCCCTCCCAGAGGATCAAATAGCTGGCTATACATATGAATAGTCTACGAAATA
This sequence comes from Actinernus sp. WN-2022, assembly GCA_030867875.1. NCBI lineage: Eukaryota > Metazoa > Cnidaria > Anthozoa > Actiniaria > Actinernidae > Actinernus > Actinernus sp. WN-2022. Next base: position 59,374,785 of record JAOWCC010000936.1, read on the forward strand.
ATGACGCCTCTTGTCTGGAATATGCACAACTTGTAATATTCAATTTAAACATTTTAAGTTAGTGTGTGTTATATTGACAAATACAGGCACGCGCTGACTGTACGATGAACAAGAAATAATGAATACTGCACGAGGCCGAATGCAGTATGAAGAAATTTTGAGTTCATCATACCGTCAATCTTCATTGAATTACAATCCCTAGAGGTATTTTGCATATCGATATCATATCTATCGTAATAGCTACATAGCTACAACCTGCGGTCTGGTAGCTCCAGACAACAGGGTGTTGTAGGGAAAACAGACAGGCTAAACAACTTTATTACCTATAAATATCAATGTGTGTAAATTATGTGTAATTATTATTATTTATTATTGTATGCTTAATTTTTGAGCTGACACCCATGTAATTTAGCACTTGCTACAATTTGGGTTAAATAAACGTATATATAATAATCTTTCACGTAATCTTATTCCCAATGGTAATTAATCAACCAATCAAAAAACGAGAGACTGAGCAGTTGTTGTAAAATTATATCCTAAAGGAATCAATTTCATAAGTCTAAACCAGAAAGCAACTAAGGAAATCCATTTCTTCTCAGCAGGCAACTCTACCGTTAAGGATAGGGTTATCTGTGGTGAAGAGGAGAGACTTTTATAGCGAGTAATATATTTAGGCGAATCCTTGCTGACGTCATTGATTACATTTTTGCCTCATTAGTATAAATTAAACTTCAAGCTACAAACAAACAGACTACATCAGTTGAAAGAGAATTTTAAACTTAGTAATCACCGAAAATTTGATATTGATATGTTAAATATTTACGGAGAAATTTACTTTTCAAAACTGTAAAATGGACTGGGTTCATGGCAAGAGTTGCTGATAGCCATACATTCTTTGTAAATTTTTAGTTTTTTAAACGCTCATACCTCAAAATATATTTATCATCACTCAAATTTTCGGTTATTATCAAGTGAGACTTTCTCTTTCGATTTATCGACCCTACTTGTTTGTATGTACGTCACTTGCTAATGAGGGAAAAACGTAAACAATGATTCGCCTATAAGGAGAGCAGAGAGGGGGGAACACATCGCGGCAAAACGGTATGCTCCGCTGGCCGATAAGAACGGCGGCTCTGGGGAGTTGATCGTTCAAATACAGGTTTGGTAAAGTTTCCGAGAGCTTAAACGTTGTCAGTATATGATTTTCTAATTTAGTAAACTCGCATGTTAAAGTTTTGGTCTAAGCTTAATGTGTGGGAGGGGAGGAGAGGCTCTCCCTTTCTTTTTTTAAAAGGGTGGCCTGCGGAGTAGGCTATAGCTAAGAAGGAAACCTGGTTTTCGCTACAAAGGCCGACAGCACTTCAGTACAAATTGGCAGCTCAAGACAGTACAATTGACGGTACGGGTGGAGTGGTGGAATGTCACGCAACACTAAGCATTACGTAACTACATTGTGTACATTTGTAAGTATTCAGTGACAGGATGTCACACCTCACGTAACACTTCAGATGGCAAGAAGGAGGGATGGTTATTGTGTGTGGGAATAGTGCCCGTGCCTGTAAGGGAATATAGAGACTAATGTAAAATACCCAGAAATATAAAACGAATTAGTCATGCCATTTATTGTTACGTCGTGTTATCTTTCAGGTTACAGTACATGATATGTATCAGGTACCATGAGCTGAATACTTTTAAGTAGATGCAGAGAGAATGGTTTGAAACAGTCTTACTCTATAACCGTTTTCATTGAAGTGCGACTGTGAAAGTTTTCAAGTCTCACTTGGAAAATTACATTTAACCATAGTTAATAGAGTGGAATGGTTAGGAAACCCGGCAAACTTCAAAGGGGCTAACAAAGGCGCTGCGATTTAGCTTGGAAGGGGTAAGACAAAAGATTGTGCACGGTTATAGTTCATTAGCGTCCCCTCAACGACTGAACTCACGCGTTTCTATTGGTTGAATGATTAACACATTGGAATTTCTATTGTGTTTTGTGCACGTTCAAGGTTGAAAAAAGCTAACAAAGACCTATAACAAAGAAGGTCGCTGGGTTTCCTAACCATTCCACTCTATGAACTATGGTCTGACCGACCATCAATCAAACAATACCGCTTACATTTAATTAAGCCTTTGAAAGCTTTGTCTGAGACTGGACTCTGGGTGGTCCCTTCATGTACCAACACATGAATTGCTATCAAAATACAATAGAATTAACACAATACAAAACAATAGAACGAGATACACAATACAATAGAACACAATACAATTTGGTAGTAATTCATGTCTGCCTACGTGAAGGGAGAACCGGACTCTGCGTTTGATTGCCGGTCGGCTGAATGCAGTTTTTGAAACACGACTTGAAACTTCCAGGATAACACTTCAATGAAAACGGTAATACTAGTAGAACTCGTCCTGCCTTGTTACTCTTTGTGACTGTTATCATCAAAGAACAAATATTAGTCAACGAGGCAAATCATGTGTGTTAATGGCAAACTCCGATTGGTCGAAAATATGTTACCTGTCGTAACAAGACAATTATATCCCGATTTCTGATTGACTGAGCTAGTGATCACTGGAGTAAGGAAAACTATTTTAATCTATGGAAACAAGAAGTAAAATCTTAAGCCTGCAAGGCAAAGGAAGGAGAGACAGTTCAGATATCAAACGAATGCTTTCTACATTAAAGCAGTTAGTATCCGTATTTATATGACTCCCGTAAACATACTTCTCGCTGACTGAAGAAGAAGAAACATTCTAGTATTTAAGTTGTAAAACACTTTTGATATAAAGTGTGCAAACGAATTCCTTGGCAAAATAATGACTGTATATGTATGAACCCTAGTTCTATAAACATAAAGAAACGATCGATATTGTTCATTTGAATGGAGATAAAAGTAAGTATTTACATTACTCATAAGTCCATTACCTGGTTGATAACCCCATTGCATTGACTATTTAAGTAATATACCTTATATTCACATGTGATGCTTTTTGAGATCAGCAAACTGGGATCTTCACATGGAAATAACCAGTCATCTCAAATAGCACCTATAAATCAACATTTTTGTAAAGTTTTAATAGAGTAGGTTGAAATCCCCCCAAAAATATTAATCACAGAGCCTCGTTTTGATGTTTGTTTTTTCCAAGATTCTAAATCGGCAATAATTATATGCAGAGAAATATCATATTTTCAGATTTCCACAGCTGTTTACTTAGTACATAAACATCCCCATTTTCTCCTTAAAACTTTGGCAAAATTCCATACAAAAGTCTATAAATCCTATCCTTAATATCTTTTTCGGGATTTCTTCCTACACTATTCCTCAATATGACAGGTTAGCTCAGTTGGTAGAGCACGGTCTAGAGTCTCGGCCACGTCCTTGGGCAGGGACATACAAGCCGTTGGCCTTGTCTCCTTCCTCTTCTAATCTACATGTATACGAGGGGGACGTGAAATAATCTGTTGTGTTATTTCGAGAAAAAGTATGGGATTGTCTCCCGACACAACAGCCTGGTAGTCTGAGGTACTAACGATCACTCATGATTGTAAACTGCACGGCAGCACATTGCACCACAATAGCAGTCCATATCACAAAAATAACCTTGTGAAGCGCAATTGGATATATTCATATAGAATTTGCGCTATATAAATGAATACCTTTTTTTAATTAAAACTTTCCAAAAATGTTGATTTATAGGGTCTTTGAGATGAAAGTCAGGTTATTAATGTTAGAGATCCCAGTTTGCTTAACTAAAAATCACCATGTGGTGAATAGAGTGTATTAGAACAAGGTTGGACAAAATATTATCATTTGTCCATGGCAAACTATCAGTTATTTGTTGCAGTTAATTGAATGATAATATAATAACAATAAATTGTTATTATTTGGCCATAATTTACCAGGTTTTACATGTGACATCATAACATGTCGCGCATAAAACCCAGTAATTTACGACAGGATCTTACATGGCAGCTTGGAGTAACGGTTTAATTTGCTTGTAGTAAACTTGTTGTGATACACTTGTTGGTTGCACTCACTCATGTATTACGACATTCCCTACTTGAAGATAAAAACTGTATCTCTGCATGACCCTACTTATGTTACAGGTTTTGTAGCATTGTGAGTTTTCAGATACTACGTGAATTTACACTTCACTAGATAAAACAGAATTAAAAATCCAACACAATTATTTGCATTTAAAACAAAACTTAAAACGTGTTTGTCACATAATATCATTAAGAAATGCAGTATTAAATTAAATACATATATATGTACATTGTACTGTATGATCCATACACTAGCTGACCTAACATTCAATAGTGTTAGCTCTGCAGTAGTTTCCACACATTTTAAAACTATATGACAGTTGTATACACTTACCGATAGCAGCTCTTTCGAGCTGTACGCATGTGTACATTGCAGTACATTTACCACACATTTAAAAACATGTATGCACTTAATTAATACACCAAGCAAAATTGAAATGTTGTGTTTCTGGTAACGTGCTAAAAATATCCAGGTAGGTCTAAAAAAATGGATTTTTTGTTTGCTTTCTTTGCCCAGTGTTTACATTGTTGTCATGTTCCAGCGATCGCGCTTAAGACACACTGTAGCGAGAAGTCCTTGTTTACACAAATGTACTTCTTGTTGTTTTAATACATCATATTTATATATTTACATTTATGTTATTTGTTTCAAGTCTTGGAAAATAGCAATAACAAGTTTGAGGTTGGCATGAAAAAAATTCAGGTCGGTCGGGTTACCGGAAAAACAACATTTATTTTGTTTGGCCTAATTGACAGCAACTCATTCAAGGCGTACACACATGTACATTAAAGCACACAGATGAGCATACAGTATTATTGGCTCTACCATGCAATAAATTACTTTTTGGAGATTCAAAAACTGATACTCTGAAAACAAACTAAAGTCTATTTAAACTCATTTTTGTCTGCCTCTCAATTTCAGTAAATGCGTTGTAAATTTTCCTGTAGTTTTGTGATAGCTACGTACAAAAGAGTGATAGCTAATGTCTAACAAAAAGTCGGCTATTTTGGAACAACACTTTATATTTGGTTCAGTAAAAAGATTACCGCTGAATGAGATGACTGCAGACGCATTTATACAGGGTTAGCCTCGTTCTTACGTTAAACATTCGTCAATATAAATATACCAGCAACAAGGTGGGCTATTCACGACGACGTATTGTTGTAGTTTCGCATTTTGCACCTTCTCGCTGGTATTTATGAATGTTTAACTTAAGAACGAGGCTAACCCTGTATACATGTACATGCATCTGTAGTCATTTGCATTCAACGGTAATTTTTGGACTATTGGTTAATCTAACCGGCTTGTGCTCAAATTGTCTGTCAAACTTCCCAGGATCATTAAAGTGGCTATGGACCTTATTATTTTATTTCAAATATCAATTCTACATTAAACAAATAGTAGAATGGAACAATATTTCTGGGTTTGAGTGCCATACCAATGAGTTGTATATTAAGCCAGAGGTTTTAAATTCCAAAATGCTTAAATTACATTATATTAGCTGGAGTTCATTACCAGGAGCTGGTGTCCATCTGTTATGCATTCGTGATCCAGCATGTTCCCAGATCAGGTTATTTTTAGAATCAGGTTGGCATGAAAAAAACAAAACAATAAGAAGCCTTGTGAACAGTAACTTAATTTATGTAACAACGTACTATAGGCAAACAATGCTTCCTAATGATTTATGCAAAGAGATATTGTTATTGCGTACAACGAGAAAACTTCGCCACCATGAAACAAATAGCATTTTATCAACCTTCCGCTCTGGGGTATGGGATTTATTCACATCGGGTGTTCTAAAAATAACCTGATCTGGGAATGTGCTGACTCACAGACCAAGTATGGGAGATGGACGCTCCAACCATGGATGTATTTGCTGATACAGGAAAACAAATTTATAAAAGTATTTATTTTCATAAACTACAGTACAACTAAAACAAACATTTCATAAACAGATTGTTTATCTGTAACAGCAAATTTTTGTATAATAAATGATACCCTACCCTGTCATCATGAAATTAGCATTTTGGAAATTAAAACCTCCATAACTCATTGGCACAGCATTCAAACCCAGAAATATTGTACCATTTTACTATTCACTTGATGTAGAAATGATATTGGAAAAAAAAAAAAAAAAGATTCAGAGGCACTTTAACAACAAAACCAGCCCCTAGTGGGGTCTTGACGACACCATACTTGATTCTGAGATTGCCCTCTGTCTTCTTGGGTTTGGCTCTGATAGTTTTCTTGTCTGCTTATTACCACTTAAGATGTCCTTTATGTGCTGCACGATCAGGTTAATGGCAACTACAATGTACAGGTATAAAAATGAAAGAAAACACATAGATAAGGAAAGTCTTTAACCCTTTCATGTGCAGACCACCAGACTGTAGACTGCCAGACCACCTCCTAGTTAGGTCAGTGGTTATTAAGTGCCAGTCTATTGCACTGGAGGTCAATGATTCAAACTCCAGCTGGACCAACACTCAGGGTCTTAAAATAACTGAGTAGAAGGTGCTGCATTTGTGATACTATTTTGTTCTTGAGCTGCAAATGGTTAGACCTTCACGTCTTCTATATAGGATAAGGACGTTAAAACATAGGCCCATCAGTGGATGAAGAGCCACCTTGTGGATATGCCACTGATTAATCCCATTATTATTATTATTATTAATATTCAAATCAAAGCTTAGGGTGCATTTGATTGACCATATTCAGGAATATAAGCAATAACATGAGTTTTGGAGGGCATATTGTTTATTTGTGGCCCGCGTAGTGTTATTTGTGCCCGAGCGTAGCGAGGGTGCAAATGACACTACAAGGGACACAAATAAACAATATGTCCCAACAAAAAAGTCATGTTGTTAGGATTATCATCAATATACAAGGCCAAATAACTGATAAAATACTTTACTGAATTATCTATCATTCGGCATAATCAGCTTGCTAAAAGTTGACCGGGCGGTAAATGTGTTTGCAGCCCGCTCGGTTCGTCATCGGCCCACTAGTTTGAGAGCTTTCACGAGGCTGGTTTTCTATTTGGCCGTGCATTTTGATGATAATAAGAATTTACACAGAATGATCAATAAAATATCTACATATACATGTATTGGGATTTTTAGCCACCGGAATATTAAATGTACCATATACTAAATACATATTTTAAAATATAACCCAGATAGTACGAGTGCTCTGATTAGCTTATAGACTCAAAAATCTATGGTCTATTATGCCAGTAAACACATGCAAATTAGCACGCCTGCTTGCATTGTGTCGTAGTTATATCATAAAACCAATAGACCACACATTTCAATGTATTTACTGGCGAAATAAAGCACTTGGGATGTTGGTATAACACTTGAAATGCTTGAAAATCACAAGCCGAAAGCAAGTAATTTTCACGCATTTCTTATGTTCTCCTAACATCACGTGTGCTTTATTTCGCCAGTAAACACATTGAAATGTGTGGTCAATTGCTTAAAGTGCCAATGAAATGAAAAAAATCAATCCCGTTTTTTATTTTATTTTATTAAATTATAGACTTCCCTTAGCCATTTTGTGCAATTAAAAATCAATTTGGAGAGCACAAACATAATTTTATTTCGTATCGAAGTCAGGCGGAATTGCCAAAAACTGGCAACAATTTTTACGCTGTTAAAGATATGCTAATCGCATGCGTGACGTCACTAGTTTTCCGCATTTATATTCACAAGGCCGACTCATGCAAGGATTCTATAAAAAAATATGGCCATTTTCAAGGTTTCTCAAATTATTAAGTATTTAAATTGAAAACTGGCCAAAAATGCACTTATTTTGTAGTATTTATGGAGACGAATATAAATGAGTACACCTTGTGACGTCACGCATGTGATTACCATATCTTTAATGGCATAAAAATTGTCACCAGACTTTGGCAATTCTGCCTGACTCCCGCTCTCCATATTGATTTTTATTTGCACAAAATGACTAAGCGAAACCTAGAATTTAATAATAAAAAAAAAAACGGGATCCATTTTTTCATTTCATTGGCACTTTAAATAAAAGTCAGCAAGGGTATATCGTAATAATAATAATACGCACACTAGATATGCCAACTGAAACTTCATACGTAATTTGGGACCTATGAAATGGTTTTATCGTTTAAAAAAAAAAAAAAATCTTTTTCAGGCTAAACGTACTAGGGAGCATACAACGGCACGATGGTTCAACGACACGTGACCAGAGCATTGCATTTGTTTGATATTGCTTTTCTTCATCTCAGCAATTCATATTTTTTCTGCCGCACGCATGACAGTGAATGGTTCTGTGCTGAACAAGTTTCCCTTGAAAGCCTACTAAGCATAGTTGGAGCATAGTAGGGAGTAGGTTTCTGCCCATCCGAGGTGTAATAAGATGCATCTCTTGGGTGGATTTGATGCACACAGACTGTGTGCCTCCACAACTTAGGCAAGTGCTCACCGGTGGCGGCAGGAACTTTTTGAGTTAGTTCTCGGACGAAGTAGAAAGGTTTACCAGGGCCTCCTCAAATTTGCGATCTTGGTTTTGTAAGCCCAGCGCAAGGTCGGGAAACTCTTCAAATATGGTTAAAAGTTCCTACAGCGTTTCCTTGCTCACCTGTCCAGGATTAATAGCTTGCAAGATTTCAAATATTATGTCCAGTCGCATGTTCTTATGTTTCGAAATTGCCTCCGAAACATGCTCAATACACGCTATTGTGTGCTGCATGATTTTGTAACCAAAAAGAAATGCCAGTAGCCCTATGCCTAACTCTTGGTCGCCATCTTGAAAAGCAATCATTGTTCATTCCCAGGCGAGCTCGGGTCACCTACTGTTGGTACGTCATACCACGCTATTATATTTTCCACTACGCTACTAGGCCTGCTACTTGTGGATAATTTGACTTTGATTATCCAATATGCAAATACGCGTAGTTATAATAGACCGTAGTAGGGAAAACACGTTTCATATTTTAAGCCCCTCATGGGAATGAGGCAAGCCAAGTCAGTTTGTTGTAAGCTTAAGTATATTAATTAAGTTGAAAGGTATAAATAATTTAATCTAACATACCCGTATTGTCAGCTCCTCTTGGAATTATAACATCAGCATGTTTTTTGGTCTGCAACATTGGCATACATGTTTTCATTAGGTACATATATAGGCAATTCAAAATACATATACCTATACATATACGTACAGGGCTTGAAATAGAAACAAAATAATTATGAATACGATAACCTATTTGTGGCATCGAAATATGCCCTGATATTTCATCTGCAGACATTATCTGATCCGAGAAGAGAACAGTTCCCGAGAGCGTCAAGCTCGAGGGAAACTGTGAGCTTCGAGGATTAGATAATTTTCCAAGACAAATATCAGGGCAAATTTCAACACCACAAATAGGTTATTGTTGTTATCATCCTTCAAATATTTTCTTTGATGCACGCTTATACGCTCACAGGGGGTGTATTCGCTGATATTTCCCGCTTGTGGAGAGAAAATATTGGGTCACATGATGCATTCAACCAATCACGTGCAAGAGAAAATATTTGATGGGTTATAACACCTGACATTTTTTTTTTTTTGGCAGACCAGTGAATGTTAGAAATCATTTCCAACCATATTTTCACCTGGCAGTCCTGAAATTTGGCCTGTGGTTCGGCCATTGGTACAATGTAGGTCACTATTTCGTAATTTTTCGAGTTCCGGTACAGCAATCCATACAGTATTTTGATAATTACTTCTACTACTCATTAATTATTCATGAGGGAAACCACCAATCCCAGGGCTGGATTTGTACCATACTTTGAAACCTCTGTAGAATACTGTCAGCACCACTTCAGTACTTTGACATTTCATTTTTACTGCTAGACCTGTCCATAATAAACTAGGGAACTAACACTGGTCAACAGTAAAGAAGTAGAGGTAAAGTGACTTCGAAAGAAAAAATCTGCCTCCAATGAGACTCAAACCAACTTTTCCAGAACCCATAGATTTCTAGCCCACTCCCTAAACAACTACGCCACTGAATAGATTGTTGAAATCTGTGGTCCTAAAAATAATAATAATCCATAAGCGGGATACATTGTAACTATAAATATACACTGTCAATCCCTAACCCTAACCCAACAATACTCATAATTACAAACAATAATGTTTACATAAACATACCTGCATGTACATTGTAATATATACAAAAAGTAGAAGCTGTTTCATAATCCTCATCACCGACTATTCTATGCGGGTGTCAAAATCCTAGTGAGAATTTCACTCGGATTTTGAAACCCCCATAGCATACGGTGACTTGGATATGAAACATTACATACAAATTTAAAAAAATTGCCTATTGCATGTACAATGTTTACAGTTAGAATAAGAATTATTATTGTCAGAAGTACCACCTACCGGTAGGCAGAAATCCTCAAAAGAAGGCTTGACATAATTGGTATAAGTTGCCAAAATCTGGTCTAAATCTCTTCCTCTTTCTTGTGTATCCCTTAGCACTAAAAAAGAAAGATCAAAATCCCCAAGTTGATCAGGCTGATCTGCAGCACTTCAGTAAAAAAAGCTTATTTATTATTATTATAAGTACACATAAACCACTGCTCTAAACCAATTTGGGCTCAATAATTATTGTGTCAAATCAACCCTCCCCACCCCAACTTGATCTACATGTACATCTGGCTAGCCCTATAGTGGGTCTGCAATATGTCCGCTTGAGTGTTGTCCAGGTGGCCATATTCGCGGCACTAGCTACATGTAGCTGGCAAGTTTTATTCCCAGTCTAAGTTTTTCAATGGATGATATATGTGATACATATATGTTATCTTGATTTTATCTTGAACACTGTGCATATGATTTGATGCATTATGGCTCAAATTATGTGTCAAAGCTGAAAATTAAGCATAACATACACGTAAATGCGCTCTGGGCAAAACACTGATCATCTAACTAAAGGTATAAGGGCATCACTATTACATTGTAGGTTTCTATTTGATGCCCTCCACCTCCTGAAATGTGATTTAAATGTATGTGTGAGTGGTTTAGCGGTGTCTTAATGTGTATTTTTTTCTATTTGCTGTTATTGTTATGTGTGTGTGTCATAGTAATAATCTAGATTTTAATGTACAATGTAGTTGTTGGTAATAGTGAACAATCACATACCAAATTTGTGGTCGTTAGGTTGTTGGTAGGATGTTGGTACATTTAGATTGTTGGTAGGCTGTCTGCAGGTTGTTGGTAGGCTGTTGGCAGGTTGTCGGCAGGTTGGCAGTAGGTTGGCAGATTGTCAGCACAAAACCTGTCGGCAGGTTGTTGGTAGGTTGTTGGTAGATTGTTGGCCGATTTCATGTGGTTGTTGGTAGGTTGTCGGTGGAATTTACATACATTGTAGTTGTCGGTAGGTTGTTGGCATGTTGTCGGCCGACAATCTACCAACAACCTACCGACAACAACTTTGGACAGGTACGTGATTGTTCACTACATGTATTACCGTAGTTGTCAATGGAATGGAATTCATTGGTGTGGAAATAAACAGCAACACGTACAACAACAATAATAGTATTACTACATCCATTATGTACAACAATGTACATGTACCTCTTCTTGACAATCTTGTGTCACTATCTGTATCCACAAATAGCTTCATATCCAGTAAATCCCGAATTTCCTTGAAGTATAATGTTAAAATGCCCTCAAACAGGATCACATCTGTACTTGGGTAAATTGTGCTTACTTTTGTTTTCCTGGATAAAAATAACAAAACAAAACAAATGTTAAAATATTATTAAGTAGGACTTGAACTACAAAATATTAAATGTATAGATAATCAAACTTAGTACAGTCATGTACATGATTGTATATTATATGCTTAGTAAAAAATATAAGCCTGCCAGGTAATTATTGGTTAATAGCAATCACATGACATCACTACATGTATACATATAACACAATCATACAATACAGTATAATTATGGTGCGTTAATCGACATCATTTCCCTTGTCTGAGTACATGTAGAATATGTACCTTCTCTACAGTCAAAATGAATTTGCATCAGCTTACGTGTATATAATACATTGTAGTTCAAAAATTGGAAAGAGATTTCTACGTTATTGATTTCAGTTGGCTGAAAAAACTTAATAATTAATAATAATTATTACTGCAAAAGATAAACTATAATAATTATTATTAATTATTGGTTTTAACTTCCTCCAAATTAACCTACATGTAGCTGATCCAATCTTATAATTTTATGCTATAATTGGAATTTTGTTTCTTAATAGACCCTTTTAGCTTGCCTGTTTGTTGCCCTATTTCAGACCATGTGACGTTTCCCTTGGGAAATGTTTTTCGTTTTTTTTCTGTATCCCAAGAGGAAATGTACCAAATTCTATAATTGAATTAACAAAGCGCTGAATCCTCTAGAAAAAGGGGCAACAAACAGGCAAGCTGAAAGGATCTACTAATAAAATTATTATAGCCCTTCGGCATTTCTAATGTAGAAGATACATTTAAGCATTGGTATATCAACTAGAAACAAGGAAAGCTTTATCAACATCCCTGTAAGCAGAGCCTTCTTCGACTCCATGAAAAGAGAGAAGAAAAGAAGGCTCTGCAGCATTGGTGTTGTATTCGTGTTGAGCATGCACCAACAGTTTTGTCACTCAGTCATCAGTCACCTTAATTTATTGTCTGCCATTGTTGCAGCGGGCTCACATTTGGTCATCAGTGGAAACCAAAATATTTAACTGTGTGCTGATAAACTGGTTTTTACAGGCTTGACAAGCCCAGAATCAAGTGGGCAAAATTTGATGGAGTTGAAGAAGGCTCTGCTCACAAGGTAGATTGGCACACATGTACACAGTGTTCATTCTAGGGCACAATTTTGCGATATTCTCACACGTTTACAACTCATCATTGTTAATGTTTAACATGAATGTGACACTTTTCACACTCATAGAATCATTCAGATTCTGTACAACACTAAATCATCCCTTTTTGAGAAACAAATCTGACTTGCAAAATATATACATTTACAATGACTTTGTATACTAACCTTGTTGTTGCCATACTATAGTCATAGGTGGGGATTTCTACCACTTCTCCAGCCTGTACCTTTTGCATGATATTATAAGTTAGATCTGCATCAAAGGCATCTGAAATAGATTGAAGGTACGATAATCAGTAATTTAAAAAAAGAGTTCCTCTGTTCCTGTCTTATTTATTTGGTATGTTCTTTAATTATCCTACTCAGCTGTGAACACTTTGCATTTTGCTCTATGGTTAATTGCATGGCTGAATAGTTCAGGGGGCAGATCTGTGCTCAGGGCAGAGGTCAGGCGGTAGAGTACCATACATTGTATAACCTTGAACAGGGACGTACATGTACATGTAAAAGCCATTTGCCTCATCATCCAATACTGTAATTAAATGGGGGAGGTATAAAAATAAAAAGAACCTGTTGTACTATTTGTGAAGAAAAGGTAATTAATTGTTATCTTGAATGGTATATATTATAACTTACAGCCTGCCCTTATTATTTCTACCACAATATTATTGTCCTTAGGTAAGACATTGTATACATGTACATGTACCTCAGAATTAATTAATCTTGGTAATTAGTTTATAATATTAGGTACATTGTACACCGTAGAGGACTAAAAATTGTCTAAAAATTGAGGATAAACAAGTTACCCTTCATCCCCTTTTAACAACTTGTGGATGCACGCATGTGCAGGATTTCATTTCCAAATGATGTACACGTATGTCAGAAATAATAATAATAATAATAATAATGTTTATTCCAACAACAACACCATCATTGGTACACAGGAATTACAAAGACATGCATAATATCATCTTAACTATTACAAGAACATTCATTAAATATAGTAGTGATATCATACAATGTATATATATTGTGCTGTGCTTTTTATAATAGACACATCCGTCATTGATAAGCAGTATAAAAATAAGTCGCGATGACTGAGACGACTAAACGAACTGTTAACAACCAACATGTTACTGAAAAAATTATTCCTAAGATTCACTAATTTGCTATTGGTACAATGTACATTGTACAGATGTACATGTATGTTAGATCGGGATATACTCATACAATGTTCAGGATGTACCATAATGGGTAATAATATACATTTGTAATCCCACATGATCCCTGTGTCCAAGCCCATGGTGCTTTGCGCACGCAAATCATTTTCGAGTCACTTCAATCATTTTCTTTTATCTTAACTTTTGTATATATATTTTTTAAATGAAACTTTAGTTCGAATATTTCTTCGAATCCCGGTCTAGAGTGGCGAGTAGCTAGAGGAATGCCGGAGAAAGGACCGAGACAGTGAGGTGAAGTGACTCGACAAATAATCCTTCAGCAGTCCACATTTTACTTTCTCTAGGTCTACAAGAGAACACTTGTGGTTCAAAAGGACTACTTATACGTGAGTTTCCCGGGGATTTGCTGCACTAAGGGACCGGCGGGCTTCGTTGGAAATACAAAGCACAAAGCAACCACTTCTGGCATCAAGAACATTCGTAAATATAATTTTGCATGGCTAAGCTCCACTGAGGTGTTACGACTTATCTGTATCTGTATATGTTTTGCATTTTTATTAGCAGAGAAAGCAATGTCATTAACCTTCTTTCTCATCCTCCAGTACGTCCAGAAATCTTGCTACCAAAACTACGATCGCGGGTCAAACTCCAATCTGCCGAGTTCAGCTGTTACTTCGCTGTGAGTTTGACTCAAGTGCGAGTACGACATTTCATTTTGCACTCAAAATATATCATTCGCAAGGAAAGTAGAGATCTTCGAATACAGCTAAGCAATACTAAAGACATTGTGGGCTCGATTGGGTTTTTAATCCGTTAAAAAATTAATTATGAAATTCGTTATCCAAATTAAGTGTATGTGTACTTCTTTTATGAAACTTATAAACAATCGAGAGCATTTTAGTTCGCCTAAAAGCTGGGCTTTAATTTATGCAGCCATTGATAAACAAACTAATCATAACATTGGCGCAAAGCACCATGGGCTCGGACACAGGGTTTTTAAGTATAATGGTCCAGATAAGAACTGTAGTAGAATCCATTGTTCTGTGGCAATCAGAGCCCCCCCACATACGATTTTGCTTGAATATGCCTTTTAAGTGCTTTAGGAGGTACAGTACATGTATCTACAGCTTCCAAACTACATCTCAAAAATAATTTATTCTTTATGCTATTGGCTCTCTTTTTCTGTAAAATGCAGAAAAGCCACCATCCAGCCAATCGGATATAGAGAAAACAAAGGATTTTTCAATCGAAAATTTGAGAACTTCCCCACACACGATATTCTTCGAAATTAAACCATACTTAAGTTAGTTCGATCAAAAATAAATTCAAACTACAAAAAAATTGAATGAAAATGCATTATTTTGATGGGTTTCTATTGAATTTATAAGTATATATCAACCAATAAAATTACCTTTTAACATTCCTTGCCGTAGAGCACTACAGTTTTTATCTGGACCATTACTTAGTAACATATTATTAATAGCGATGAGAAATAAGCATTTCCGGTTTCGGCCAGTTGAATATAATCACTTTCCTACATCTCTGTCTTGCTGGGTTTGCAAAAAAATATTGTGGATTTTTTTTAAAATTGAAAACAGACAGAACATATTGCCCTGGCATATACATGTATGAAGACTCATGTATATAGCTAGGCTGACGGTCTCTGTATTTTACCTTTAACCGCTAGTAACACAGGCATTCAGAAAAACTAATCTCATCATTGTTGCTCTGCCAACAATGCATGTCCACAATAACACAACACAAAATAGCTCACTGACCATCTGCAAGTTGCCCTTAGGGGCCAGGTATAGTTAACCAATCTTATACAAGTCATGTGAATTGTTTTTGTTATAATTATCAATGATGATCATTAAACTACGAAATACATACCTGGATGGTCAAAGTTAAAGTTTCCTACTTGTGCCAGCTTGAGTTCATCCCCTGATAGCTCTCTGTAGAAACTCTCTTGGCTAATGACTGCCACTCTTCTTTGTTTGGAGTCTATGTCCTCTTGGCCCAGCTGCTCGATAATCTTGGCGCATACTGAAGACTACAACATCCCCAACATCAACACAAACATAAACAACATTGTTGTTGAAAACTGTATAGTTCTGAAACTAGTTTTTTTTACCAAAACACTTCCCATGATTTCACAAAAAAACATATGTAAATTCAGATTTTTTTATACAACACGATCTGGATTCTGATTGGTCAATAAAATATAACGAGTGCATAAAAAGGTTATTGAGTACAATTACACTACATGTAAAATATTAAGTTGCACACTCTCAGGAAATGTTTGCTCAGTATAATTTATTATAAACAAAAAAATGCTTTAACTGCTTAAATGCTATAGTCAGATTTACAGTCTATAGGCACTGAGTGATATTTTGAATGTTCTCAAATTGCACTTGCCTAAAGGCTCAAGCAATTATAAGAACTTTCAAAATATCACTGTGCCAATAAATCACATACACTGTACATGTATACATGTAGCACTCATGTTCATGTGATTTCCTCTACCAATTGACACTTTTGATTTGATACAACTGTATTTGGCAAATAAATTATTAGAGTATAACTACATGTACACTATTATATAATACCATAAATACCTGCATACAGGCCGCACCTCACACCGCAGCAAAATGTTGTGCTCCGCTAGTTCAAAGAGTGAAGGCTCTGGTTTCAAATACAAGTTTTCAAGGTCTTACACTTTTTTAGTAAATACTTTTATAACTTAATTAGTAAACTCGCAGTGAATTACAAATGAAGAAAACTTCAACTATTATTAAAAGTCTTTGGCTTTAACCGGTAGCTTTTAAGTAGTTTTCTTGTTTTTCACAACATTTCATGTATAAAAGTACATTGTACGTGCTCAAAATTAGAAACAGGGGCAATTGTTTTCTCTTAGTTTTGGTGGGAAACTGGGAAGACGAGCATGTGACCGACTCATCAAAAGTGCATGCACGTGACATTTAAATTGCTGTGGTGTGGTTGCACCCCAAACTTATAGACACCTTTTTTTGAAAAAAAAATGTTAGAAGGTTCAATCTTGTACTTGAAACAAAACTTCATTGTCTGATCATTGTCTGATTCCAAGTCATGCCAACTGATATCACAACTTCGAATATGTTAACAACTTTCCTTGCCATTTCTTGTTTGTATTTTAACCTGCTGTCTTTAAATCACTTCGGAATTCTTCTGCTTTTATTCCCCCATTAACTAACAACATTTTCAAGGAATCTCATTCCATTAAGTTCAAGAGAAAGCAGGGTTTTCTGGCAAAACTATATGTGTACGAGTCTGAGGTCCACTATCTTGAATTTTGAAGGACGGGCCTGGGGCAAGTGTTTGTGATAATGTACGATATATATGCTTGTACCCTGCAAATGAGCCGCACCCTCAACTTTAGCCCTAATTTTTGTTTTTCTCCATGAAAAACAAAGTGGCCTATACACACATTTACGGTACATGGCATATTACATTGTACCTTGCAAAAATTCAAACATTTCTGAAATTAATTGGATGCATGAATATACATTTATGAGCCCACCCCTCCCCTAAATCTTTGGAGGTACAGTGTACATGTATACATTGTAATTATGTCTGAACTGGATACAAAGATTCGCAGTGAGTGGGTTTTCCCAGCCTAGTCTCTAGGCCTTCTGGCTGGTATTTTGTCTGAGTGGAATAATGGGATCCCTGACTGGTTTGTAATGGCTTGTGATATCACTGCTCACTGTTACCAGAAGGCCTAGCAGAATTCGATCCAACATGGTGACCACGGATTCGGTACACATTATTTTGCTTGTGAAGAGCTTGAGCAAATATCAAAGCATAGGTTTGATTCTTTAAGAGAGTTTTGCTTGGATTTCAAAAGCACTTTGCCTGATTTGGCATGGAGGAAACCTGCTCTAGGTGAATATCACGGCTCAACAACTTATATCCGTTTGACGAAGCACAATTATGAGTTCATTCCACTGGTAAAAACTGAAGATGGCTCTTGCTGCTGTCGGTCTCTCTTCTCTGCTAACATTGGGCAGCAATTAACCTAAACCTGTAAGATAAACGGCTTGGAAGCAAAGTGCCAGGTATTTTGTTGAATAAAGGTGAATAAAGTGTACTTTATGGGTTAGTTTAAAAAATACACGATAATTATTCGATAATTTACATTTGAATATTCTGCCTACATTTTGCCAGATTTGACCATTTGAAATTACACAAACGTTAAACATTTTAGAATAAAAAAACTCAACGTGATTTTCCTATCTGCATGCAAGTCTTTGAATTTAATCTTCCTCCTTGTCACCAACAGTGGTCGCCATCTTGGGCCCATTTTTGCAATTTTTTTGACCCAGCTGGGCAAATTCTGCTAGGCCTTCTGGTTGACAGTTGGTGATGTCGCAAGCCATTACAAACCACAGGGATCCCATTATCCCACTCAGACAAAATACCAGCCAGAAGGCCTAGGGACTAGGCTGGGTTTCGCCTACTGCATATCCATGTGCATGTATCTATTATATTATACAGGTCAAATTTATTTTCAGATAATTTCTGTCAACCAAGGTAATTTGTTTTCCAACCTGGGTTATTTTTTCAACCTACATGTAGGTTTTTTTCTGATCTAGGTTTTTTTTACCTAGGTTATTTTTGTGTACTACATTGTAAAAATAAATTCACCATCCTCCTCTGCTTTCCTTCCTCTATCCCTCTCCCTATCTCCTGTTATAGCCACACATGTATAATCAACCAAAGGGCTGTGTGGCACAGGAACCAAGTGCACTTTTCAGGAGTACTTTTCTTTCTCAAAATTTCGATTAAAAATACCAAAAGTGAGTACACAGTAGCTTAAAAAATATCCTGAAAAGGGCACTTTGGCCCTTTGTGCCACACAGCTCTTTGACTATACTAGCAGTAATTACCATTGCTCGTCCTTCAACCAACAACCATCAGATCTGTTGGTCAGAGCCTTAACCACTGTGCCAGCACTGATGTGAAGCACCATACTCATTTACTATACACAAGGTTAGTGCACAATCATCTGGTGTGCACAGTGACTACAATTAAGAATTTAAGGTAAAAAATAAGTGAATCCAACAAATAACCCAGGTTACTAAAAAATAATCTAGGTTGCAAAAAATGAATCTACATGTAGACCTGTTGCAAAAATAACCTACAGGTGTAGGTTAAAATAAAATTGACCTGAAAATAATTTTGACCTGTAACATACATGTACATCACTTTGAGGGTGCATGTACTGGCAAATTATCAAAGTTTTCTTTTAGAATATGAAAATAAAGCTTGAAAGTTTTGAGTTCTTGAACTTCTCTAAATTGGAACTGTTTCCATTCCAGAGTATAAAATAATGTTACATTAAGCCAGTGGGTGGGGATTTGAGAGACCAAGCATCAGTAGCAGCATTTGATAAATATTTTCTTGGAAATGTCAAATCTCCACCCTGTACGCGTCATGCATGCTGAGCTTTGGAATTTATATTCTTGGGCCGGGTTGCAATCATGAATCCCCAGAAATTCAAATAACAAAGCTGTGGTGGCCATGCATGTTGGAGGACATAACAAAATACATGTAAACTATGTTAAGAAGGAATCTTTTGTTAACATCCACCAGCATGTCTGTCTGTATGTCTGTCTGTCTGACCAACATGGCGTGATTACATAATGACAGTGTAACCCAGCAATATGGAAGTTATACAAATATGTAAGTCGCGTTATTAATAATGCTTCAGTGCTTTAATTGGCATTTCACTGATTCTGTTTTAAATTCTGTATTGATCACTGAGCATTTAGTTTCAAATTCTGGTAAAACTAATGTTACATAAAGATCATACATGTATGTATGAAGCCATTGAAGGTCATGCATGCATGCATAAGCGCATAATAAACAATAATCATCATTTATATATACATGTAGTGATACTCCGATCTCATCTCATATTTATTAATCCTTTTTAGTATAACACTATGCAGGATATTAAAAGCGGTCGATGGCGAAATAAATACATAAATAATAAATAAATATTATAGTACTTCAAATAACAACAGATAAATTATTAATATAACTTAGAGTAAACGTAGCACAATGAAGTGGTTTCACTTAACCCTTGAAATATATCCAACAACCAGCATCTACTTTTATTGAAAACAAGGAATGGTTGGATAAAATCTAAACCATCCACTATTTCACCATCAATTTCAATGATGGGTTTAATAAGCGAAGTCACTCCAAAGTTCAAGTCTATAGTATATATATTTACTTGTTTCGTATAAAATAGATAGAAGTTAGTACTAAGATTCTGACCACTGGAAAAGCTTCCCTTTGTAATATGGCTGCATTTGCTGCCATGACAGCAGATAGTGGTAATGCATTCCATAAAGGTATTATACATGTACGAGGAAAAAAAGAGCATTTATATGGGTAGAAATATGTCTAAACTTGTATGGATGGTATGAGCGAGTTCTATAATCAGAATATTGTACAGAACTAGGGAAGGATAAGTTGACTATATTATTTACACTTTTGTACATCATAGTAGTGGCATCTAAGTATCTACGTGTTTCTAAGCCCGGGGTAGCCAATCGATGAAATTGATGATTGGAAATCCAATCGATAAATCGATATCAATCGATTAAATTAGTTAATTGATATCGATTGGTATCGTCAATCGATGACCAATCGATAGTCACAGAAAAATTATCAATCGATCAATATCGATTGGCATTTTTGATTGATATTGATTGAGCCTGACACGTTAATTTCGCGATTTTGGGGTGTGCTTAATTTTTGCGAATCTTCTAAAAGGAAACGCAATGGAATATCATGTTACTGGCAAAATATTGAGTTTTTAAGTAAATTTGTCAGTTACTTTACCTATACCTGCCTAATTGTTTATATTAATCCTTTCAAAAATCGATGTCAATCGATTGCAATTAAGGGCAATCAATATCAATCGACAGCAATTAAGGGCAATCAATATCAATCGATAAGGTCACAAAGATTTGGTCCATCGATTGTTCATCGATTTCCAATATCAATCGATTGATTGGTATCGATTGGCATCGATTAATATCGATTTTAATCGATCATCGATTGACTACCCCGGGTTCTAAGGTATCCCAGCCAAGAGACTAACGCATTGCTGATACACTCGAATATCTAGAGTAGTCAGATGACACGAATCTTATTGCACTGCGCTGTACTGCCTCTAAAGAAGCTACATGCTGTTTTTCAAAAGGATTCCACGCAGCAGAGGCATATTCAGCCTGGGGTTTAACTAAGGAATCGTATGCTTGCTGCTTAGGATTTTATCCCGATCTGAACTGCTCACTTGAATATTCATTTTCTACCTCTGCATCAAAAGACATAATCTCTAACAACATATCTTCCTTCAGGAAAATAAAGCAACTGCATTTATAAGCAAACAGAACAGATTTTAAAGCACAACGTAATGACTAATGTCGTAATGAGCAGATTTTCCAATGGCTAATTACCGATGCAGATAAAACATTAAGTAAAGCAATGCATCTATTACCTTTCCAGAAGCAGAACCTCCTGCTACACCAATAAGAAAAGGCTTCTTAGGGGAACTATTATACTCTGATCTCCTGATCGGTTCGAAAGCCGACGCCATGTTGAATTACGGGCTCGTATGGTCAGCGGTTGAGTACCCCCGTTTCCGGCCACAGGTAACCCAATCTCTGTAAAATACTAAGCATATTGCTGCTCTCTCAGCAATTTCAGCGTTTCATGAACTCGGTCGGTACTGAAAAAAATATGTACACAATAGTGGCCGGGTTAAGAATTCCCCCCAAAATTAAAATATTTGCATTGAAAGTTAGTAAATATTCAACCTCGTTTCCAGGCTCTTTTTAGCTAACGGTTAATATCACCGTTTGCAATAGCTGCGTCACAGCCGGACTTTTCTCTGGTATAGTCCAGCAGCGTACCGTGATTTGAGTACACGTTCTGATTGGCTTTTAAAAATGCTCAGTTCTTACACGTCTTCTGACTTGCCATTCAACTGTCACCAGCCCGTCACCTGTTAGTCTCCCCAGAATCCAAGAACCACTCGCGCCACAACACTCGCCTGGCAGGAAATCGTTAGTGGAAATATAGACGCTAAACTTAAAAATATGGATGTAGAATCGGTTCAAATAGCTTCGTATATATTCTGTTCTTAGCTTTTATCAAGAAATAACAAATATTTTGGAAGAACTCATTTATTTTTAGGCTGAACTGTCGTGCTGATGTAACCAGCTGTTGGAGCTATCGCATGGCTAGCCTGCAATGCAGGCGTTTTATTTGGGAAACCGAAATATATTTGGACGAGGGAAGAATGGCGCGAGGACAAAAAGGAAGTAGGGGGGAGGGGAGGAGAAAAATACTCGTCTGAAATTCATTCGTGAGCGGAAAACGTCCACGAAAGCGGGGAAAACCACTAGAAACGCCTGCATTGCAGGCTATCGCATGGCGTGACGATCCTAGTCATTTCAAAATAGCCAGTCAGGCGTGTGAGAAAAAGCATTTTTAAAAGCCAATCAGAACGCGTACTCAAATCACGGTACGCTGGTCCAGAACAATCTCGCAGACGGACTTAAAGACCCATGACGGACCATTACGCTTTGCGCGCCTGTGTTTTTGTTTTGATTTTCATGAAACCGAGGCTTCTATTGTTTTCGCTTCGCGCGCGATTCGCTCAGTTCGCGTGAAGTAGAAAATCGTCCTTCTATTTATAGCAAAACAAGGAAATGAACTCTTCGTTATCAATCGAATGTTGATGGAAGTTTATGAACATAGTTAGAGTGCTTATGGCTCCATTGTTGCAGGCGAAGTAAATATCTGTGAGCATCAGGCCGGAGAAAATGAAAATTTAATTTACTCTCTTGATTCGTAAAATGGTCGCTGTCGGTGTTTCCTTTTACTAACCAAGAACCCGTAATAACAAAGCCAAATGCAGTGCCAAGGTCAGTGTGCCATGAATGGAGGAAGGGGTGCTTGTAAAAAGTTTCGCGAGAACAAGGCCAACTCAATGTATCAAAACCTTCCAGCTTATGACAGAAGCAAATGTAAAAATAAGGTAAGCGAAGACAACTTGTTTATTAGCACAATCCGTCCATTTGTACGTTGCCCTAATAGAAATATCCTTTATGGGAATTTGCAGTTCGAACATGGCGTACATGTTGTCCAGAATGGAATAAAGTGCTCAGGTTGTTGTTAGGACAATAAGCAGCACACTTTCTCAACATTGCATTACATCAATATTCCAGTAGTTTACCCACCTTTGATAAGAAATATTCTTCTATTTGTTTCAGGAAAAGGGCATGCATTGTTTTCTTCAATCTGTTATTAAAGTGTGGGAAGAGGAAGTATGGACTTTGCCAAGAAATTGACAATAAATATTCCCCACCTTCAGATTCACCACTGTGGTATATATGCAGATAAATGGGAATTGTCTGCTGTAAGAGGGATGACATGCATCACCTCCTACACAATTTTTTACTAAGATTATTTTGTGTAGATTGGGACAGTTTGAAGGTAGACTTTTATTATGAAGACTGCAAGGCTGATCGGGTGGCTGAAAGTCCAATGCCATGCATACCCATATGTTTGAAAGATAAAATTATGGTATACAGGTATCCCCTTACAGCACAGAAGCTAATGGTTTCTGGACAATTTAAGAAATTAGTGACAATATCATCTATATTGTTGTTTTCACTTTGAATACAAAACAGTGATTACCAAGTTTGTGTTTAACAT
This sequence comes from Actinernus sp. WN-2022, assembly GCA_030867875.1. NCBI lineage: Eukaryota > Metazoa > Cnidaria > Anthozoa > Actiniaria > Actinernidae > Actinernus > Actinernus sp. WN-2022. The sequence continues at coordinate 59,398,677 of JAOWCC010000936.1, forward strand.
TTTTAGGGAGTGTTCATTATTTATGGCTTGGGGGGTCTGCATTTCCCCCATGAGTGAAGTTAAAACTTAGATGACCCCCCTATAAAATTGCTCAAAACTTTATTGACCCCCCCCCCCCCCCACACACACACAAAAAATAGAATGCATGGATGTGCAAGAAAGAATGCAAACATCATATACATGTAACCTTTTAAATTTAATATTGTCTCTAGATTTATGGTATTTTCCATGATACATTACCTTTGTTTAGTAGAAAACATACATATATATATATATACATGTATTCTTCTGGAAATCTCTACCTCCTTCCCAGATGGATACTCAAAATTGTACTTGTTAGTTCATGCATCATATTGCATTCTAGTGCATTGTTCTGTAGTCTCAAATAAATAAATAAACGAAAGAGTTCATCATTGGCATATATAACTACATGTAATCTCCTGGACATGAATGCATTATCTGTCCTATGGGGATGTGCCTTTGATCATGAGCTTAGAGAATACCATCCTACATATACAGGGGAAAAAGCAAACTGTCTTAAAATTAATGTTGTGAGGACTGAAGGCCCAAGCTGAAATATTTGAGATTTGACTGCTCTCTAAAACACTGGTTTCCTGTGTTCTGGAGACTAAACATTGGCTTGGGATTACAACAATTTCGTTACATTTTCGGTTAAATTTTATTTTACATGACAGGTACGCCAACTTTGATGACCCCCCCACCCAGGAGTAGGTAAAATCTTTAATGCCCCCCTATAAAAGCACTTAAATTTGTTTTGCCCCCCCCCCCCCCCCCCCCCCCCTTCTATGATTTAGCCAACCCCCCAAAGCCATAAATAATACACTCCCTTGGCTTGTTACAGACACACACAGAATATTACATACTATAATCACGAAACGCTGGTAACTTGATTTTTCAGTATACACAGAAGCCCTAATTAGGCATGTGGAAGGAAACAAAGAAAAATAGTCACGAGTGGAATATTCATGGCATACTATGAGAAAACATTGCATATTAACTATTTTATCCCATGCCAATCTAAATAAATAACTCTGACCTCACCTGGCACATGTGCTGCATCAGATTCCAGTTTTCCTTCCAAAATATTGTGATGAGTGCACATACAGCACATGGTGGTGTAAAAAAACCGATTCAACCTGTGGGATCTGACTGGCTGTATTTTTCATGGCATGGCCAGTAAACGACTATATCCCTTCTGCCAGATAAATCAGAAATATACAAAGAAGAGCCTCCTAATTTGAGGCTAAACTTGGGCCTGTGAACAGGACTCGGACAGGTTGGGTACAATGTTTGGATGCTTAATGCAAAGTAGAGGTAAAATGGCAGCATATGTCAAATAAATAATATTGGCCCTAAGATAGCCAATTGGTTGCCAGTGAAAAATTGGACCATGAAAAAGCATTTGTGGGGACCGGAAGATAACATCAATTATTGTATTTTTTGAACCAGGCAACATTTACATGTATTTGCCAATATTCTACAGTCTGGAGTTACCTTCATATATATGACTAATGGTGGAAATGGTGGCAGTAAAAAGGGTGTATGAAACTTTAGTTAAAGTTTTGATTTCAGCACTTTTACCAAAACCTTAATGAATTGCCATGTTTAGTTATCTTACTTATGATTGTTATAAATATTGTTCTCCAATTTATTTTCTGATTGGAACTACTGAAATACCAAAACAAATTGCATACACCATTCTTGCTGCGCATCCCTCCTATCAATAGGTAGCTGGGGTCTTGGACTACAAGGCCAGAAATGAAGAGGAAAGGATAACATTAATATGACTGAAGTTTTATGGATAAGGTCAACATGTCATATTGTTTTAATCTCACTCCAGTATTTTATCCCTTTTTCCTAAAACTTGAAAACTAAAGAGCAGAGCCCCTGAGGATTCTGGTTCTTTTGGTAAAACATGTCATTCTGCACTAGTACTCTAATATTACAAGTTAGAAATGCACTACTCAATCCTCATTAAACCACAATTTTTTTTCTAAAATCTACATGTTCATCCTTATAGTTCAAAATTTGTAGTGCTTTGTTTATAAAAACATGCTAGTATAATTGCCACCCATCATGCAAAAAAAATCCCTGACTTTTCACTGACCAGAAATTTTTTTTCACTGACCATAATAAGACTGTTCAACATTCTCTCGTCCAAAACAAAAGTCATTATCAAAACCTGTAGCCTCCCTTCGCAGATGTTTTGAGGCGTGATGAGGAGCCCGTGTGGCAACTGGAAAATAAAATTCCCTGACTTTGACAAGAAATTTAGAATTTCCCTGACCATATGCAAAATTCCCTGACTTTTCCCTGACCTTGAAAAAAAAAAAATTCCTGACTTTTCCCTGACCTGTGGCAACTTCTGTATGCCTCTGAAGTTCACAATTGAAGGGCTGTGTGCAAAAAGGGCATAAGTGATTCTTGATCACATTCTAAATTCTTCCTTGGAAAACAAAGAAATTGAAGGAGAATTTAGAATGTGATCAAGTCACTTATGCCTTTTTTGCACACAGCCCCTCAATTATAACACTAGGTACTCCTCTAACCAAAACCCATACAGACCAGCCTCAAGAACAAATTATGGACTTACAATATTTAAAGTAATGTCATCAAAAATATGGGAAACAGTACCAATCGAGATAAAATGTTTGTCTCATAACAGTTTTAAAAAACAATATAAGCTCTTCCTCCTTGGAAGCCAGATATAAAATGTTAGCTGCATCTATAATATATGTATATATCAACTATTATTTATAAATATTTACTGTAAATGTCTACATTATTCTGTATTGTAAAATTACCATATATCCAAACTTAGTTTGTACATGTAAACAGCCTTTATTTTCTTCCTCTTAATTCTCTCATTATAACCAACAGTCATACTTTTTAAAACCCTGTAAAGATACAATCAAGCCTATTCGTTTATTTATTCCTCCCCTCATTAACTTCAACATGGTAGTGGTTAACTCGAAAGCTTTGCTCCTTTGACCACTACACACTATCATCTAAAGATCGTAATTTTTATCTACTACTTATTTTTCTCTTTCTTATGGCTTGTTATTATACAATTCAACCAATAATAATATTGTAACCTACAAACAAGTGCGAATAAATTGAACTTGAACCCTGAACACTCAAATTGTTCCAATTTCTTTGCCACTCCATTGTTAGAATCAACATTTTTATAAAAATACTAATGTGAAGTTTCTAATATTGTCAATTCCAACAGTCACTGAAATGCATGTCTCAAAATGTTTGGGCTATATTATTGCAGGGAGGTGGAAGGATTCTTGGCTTTCTCATCTACAATATTTATGTTATAAAATTCATTCTCATGTTTCAGCTATAATAATTAACTTAGTTGTGAATTTAGAAAAGTCTCTGGTAAATATTTGTTGTAATGAACGTAACAGTATTCTGACTTTCTGTCATTTTACCATTTACTGTTTGTTGTTGTTGCTTCAGTTCAGTCCGCGAAGGCGACGGTTCACATACATGTAATTCACAGACAAACGCCCAATCATGCCCATCGGCTCGTCAAAAATACGCTTAGAAAATCCACTGCACTTCTCCAGCATTGACTTGCAACGTATTAGGATATAGTGCCAGTGGCGAATCACTCGATCAGTTTATAAGATCACTGAAGACTGCTTACCGTTGATGACGACAGATGGTGGCACAGCACAACGCAAAAAACAGATACTTTTTCCCTGAAAAACCCAGATGTGGCTTCCTCTCGTTTCGACGGTCAAATTACAGAAGAATAGAGTCATATTTGCCGAACAGAGCCTTCCTACCGACAGTCCGCCATGATGCCCTCTTCATATAAAACATACATCACATTCTTTGTAACAAAAATTTCGCCTACATTGTGGCCTAAATGTCTTTAAAATGCTACAGAAATGATGCCTTACAATTTGGCAACATGTGAAAATAAATATACTGAAAGTCAGATTGGAAAAACGGCCGATGGAAGTGGATTGCGTAGAGCGATTGAAACTTGTGCATTTTTCAACACCGACAAAAGATGGCGGCCAGCGTCTAAGCGCGCAAAGCGTAATGGTCCGTCGTGGGTCTTTAACCGGGGTTCAGTTCGGATGCGACGCAGGCTACGTTTGCAACCTACCCCCAAAACCATAACCCTAAAATAATGGCATTCTTTACCAGTGAAGTCCAATACGACCTACAGAACAGTGAATTCTATAAACCGAATAATTGACTAGCTTCGTTCGGCTATTTGAAATCGATTCCTTTTCCAAGTATAGCTAAAATGAAACCATTTCTCCGGCTGTGGAGAATTTTCAGTAAGCATAAGACATTCTCGAGAAAACACAATTCGAATTTGCTGGCATCAGGCCTGCGCTACAGCTCCGATGGGCGATCTTACGATATTGCGATAGTCGGAGGTGGTGTGATGGGCTCCTCGTCGGCTTATTTCTTAGCAAGCAGGAACACTGGACGGCGTATCTGTGTGATCGAACGCGATCCAAAGGTACGGTATGCTTGTAAAATTTTATAATGATATCGTGCATGTACTATAATGATTTGATTTTCAATTTCAATATATCATATACGAGGGCGAGGGGTGGCGAATGGTAAATCCGAGACTTTGTAAGGCTCCCGAGACTTGCGTTTTCAAAATCCGAGCTCGAGACTTTAAAGCGATTTGAAAATCCGAGGCCCGACTTTGAGATTTGAAAATTCGAGCCCGAGACTTTGATTTCAAAATCCGAGCCCGAGCTCGTCCGTTTTCAAAATCCGATACTGTTGTTCACGGGGCAGTTAGTGAACGACGATTTATCAAAGCCTGAGGAAAAGTGTGTCAGTACTACTTCTGGGCCATTACCAAAACCCCATTCTCGAGTTATAAGCATACACAGTCAGTGTTACAGCCCAAAATGTTTTCCTTTATCTCAGCAATTTGATGAGCTGCATCCCTTGTTATACAAGTTGTATAACTTATTATTGAAAACATTTAAAACTTGACACCCACAACTGAGTCATGGGATGAAATCTTGGCCTTTCATTACGTTCTAATTCGCTACGTTCAAACGAACGTAAATTATTTTACTTGTAATAATTAACAATTATTCACCGAAGTGGAGGTGAATAGTGGTGGATATTTACCGAGCCGCTACGGCGAGTGTCGGTGTCACCACTATTCACCGACAGTCTGAGGTGAATAATTGTTTTATACCACACTGCAGGTGAATAGCCAGCACCAAATAGTTATTTTATTTTCTGTCAAATGGACAAAAACTCGCGCGAAGTGATCGCTGCTTCGCTCAGAGGTGAATATGAAATCATATTCACTGTTTGAGTAGCCAATCAGAGCGCGCGAAAAGTGATATTCACTGGTGTGGTATATACTAACAACAAATAACCCAAGGCATATTATGGTTGGATTCACTTGCGGATCCGATAGCGGTTTTGGGTTTACACAAAGTGCGAGGCAGCGAGGCAGTGTTTAAAATGATTCTGGCCAAGAATATGTATTAGAATTTATGCTTACCGTATCCATTACAATAAAAGATTCAAAATATGTCATTCGCATTGGTCTCTCAAAGGTTCCGCCATTTTGCTTAATATTTACTCGTTCCAAGTCTTCCACGCACACAAACCTTCCACAGGTTATCCATACATACATGTTACTAGCTGTCAATCAAAATCATCACATATTCACTTGTTCATTCTCTTTGCTCGCTGTGGGTTCAGTCGTTCAGGATCAGGATTAGTTTGTATTAGCCAGTAAATAAACGAGCAGGGGACTGGGACCGAGTTTATCAGAATTACTCTTATTCTAAAACGATATAACGATATGATAGAGCATGTTCAAATTAGCATATGTGCCAAGTTTGACGTGATTCAAGTGAATCTTGTCTGAATTATAAGCAATTGAAATTTCTTTGTCCCTCCAAAATTTTACAATGAATGTATGGTTTGGAGGGACAACGTTAAAAAAAAAGAGAGTTTGTATGGGAAAATTGACATATTTGATGCCTTCTAGCATCGTCAATATTGAGCCAAAGTTCACCAAACTTTCCAGACTAGCTAAGTTTGATCTGTTCTTTTGGAAAATAATGCTCACTTTGACTAGTTATTAATTCTTGGTTTTCATGTGACGTCATCAAAAAACTAAAATTTAAACTATACGTCCTACAAAGCTGTTCTTTGTATATATTCTAGACATCGATAATAAAAGCCTACACAGAAAATTTCACGTCGATAGGGTGTATTGTTCCGAAGTAAATAAATTTTGAATTTTATGACAGAACAACCCAGCGTGTTGGGGGACTCCCATATAAAAGGGGTAGGGATCATCGCGCAGAATGAATGGACATATCTCGTTAACGAGGGCTAATTTACATATGAAGTGCTCACTCAAGCGCGCGGGTATTTCAAAATTTTGATCAGATTTACAGAAGAATGGGCCAAATTTGAGCGAGGTCTCCCTCATTTTATCACTTTTTTAGTTTCTCAGATTTGGAAAGTATTAAAGTTTCACTGGACTTATGTGAGATTAAGGGCTAACGAAGCTTTTTGAAAAGTATTACGAAGGTTGAAGCTCGCTAAGTAGTATCGCTTTGCAGTCAAATATTGGGTAAATTTTACCAAAATTTGACTGAAGCGAAGTTTTGGACCGGTTTTGAATGGCTTTTTCTCGGTCTGTGTTGGAAAATGTTTCAAGTTTCACTCGGCAAATGAAAGGTATAAGCCAATAATCAGTGTAAGTAAAAATAATGACTTGAACTTTGCCTTCCAAGTTGTATCGGTTTTGACTTTTTTCCCGTAATGAGGATCTAGCCAAACATGTCCCTTTACACAATGGTGAAAATCTCGAGCACTCAGTGCTAAGCTCCGCCTCCTCCGGCCTTCCGTAATCCCAGTGGACCTCAAATGTACGATTGTCAGGCCTGGCCTAATCAGCCAAGCGGGAAATTCAAATTGGAAAGCACCAAAATGTATTAATGTCAACAACATGTGCTTTAAGCACGATCGATTATTGTAAGTTGCGTCGCTCTTATCACATTTGTGTTCTTGTTTCAAGTTACGTAGGAAAACGTTAGGAATAGTGAATTCGAGCACTGGCGAGCAGTTGGCATTTTTATGGCGAGCACAAGCAGACTGATTCTTACACCAAGAGTTTTGAATTGAGAGCCGATTGTTTAACTTAGCGTTCTGTTAGCGTTCTTCCCGAAACTTATTCTTACACCAAGAGTTTTGAATTGAGCGCCGATTGTTTAACTTAGCGTTCTCTTAGCGTTCTTACCGAAACTGATTCTTACGCCAAGAGTTTTGAATTGAGCGCCGATAGTTTAACTAAGCGTTCTGTTAGCGTTCTTCCCGAAACTGATTCTTACACCAAGAGTTTTAAATTGAGAGCCGATTGTTTATCTTAGCGTTCTGTTAGCGTTCTTCCCGAAACTTATTCTTACACCAAGAGTTTTGAATTGAGCGCCGATTGTTTAACTTAGCGTTCTCTTAGCGTTCTTACCGAAACTGATTCTTACACCAAGAGTTTTGAATTGAGCGCCGATTGTTTAACTTAGCGTTCTGTTAGCGTTCTTCACGAAACTTATTCTTACAACAAGAGTTTTGAATTGAGCGCCGATTGTTTAACTTAGCGTTCTCTTAGCGTTCTTACCGAAACTGATTCTTACGCCAAGAGTTTTGAATTGAGCGCCGATTGTTAGTAACTATAAGCGTTGTGTTAGCGTTCTTCCCGAAACTGATTCTTACACCAAGAGTTTTGAATTGAGAGCCGATTGCTTAACTTAGCGTTCTCTTAGCGTTCTTACCGAAACTGATTCTTACACCAAGAGTTTTGAATTGAGCGCCGATTGTTTAACTTAGCGTTCTGTTAGCGTTCTTCCCGAAACTGATTCTTACACCAAGAGTTTTGAATTGAGAGCCGATTGTTTAACTTAGCGTTCTGTTAGCGTTCTTCCCGAAACTGATTCTTACACCAAGAGTTTTGAATTGAGCGCCGATACTCTGTTTAACTAAGCGCTCTTTTAGCGTTCTTACCGAAACTGATTCTTACACCAAGAGTTTTGAATTGAGAGCCGATTGTATAACTTAGCGTTCTGTTAGCGTTCTTCCCGAAACTGATTCGTACACCAAGAGTTTTGAATTGAGCGCCGATTGTTTAACTTAGCGTACTGTTAGCGTTCTTTACCGAAACTTATTCTTTCACCAAGAGTTTTGAATTGAGCGCCGATTGTTTAACTAAGCGTTCTGTTAGCGTTCTTCCCGAAACTGATTCTTACACCAAGAGTTTTGAATTGAGCGCCGATTGTTTAACTTAGCGTTCTGTTAGCGTTCTTACCGAAACTGATTCTTACACCAAGAGTTTTGAATTGAGAGCCGATTGTTTAACTCAGCGTTCTGTTAGCGTTCTTCCCGAAACTTATTCTTACACCAAGAGTTTTGAATTGAGCGCCGATTGTTTAACTTATATAGCGTTCTCTTAGCGTTCTTACCGAAACTGATTCTTAAACCAAGAGTTTTGAATTGAGCGGCGATTGTTTAACTTACCGTTCTGTTAGCGTTCTTCCCGAAACTTATTCTTAGACCAAGAGTTTTGAATTGAGCGCCGATTGTTTAACTTGGCGTTCTGTTAGCGTTCTTACCGAAACTGATTCTTACACCAAGAGTTTTGAATTGAGCGCCGATTGTTTAATTTAGCGTTGACTGTTCTTCCCGAAACTTATTCTTTCACCAAGAGTTTTGAATTGAGCGCCGATTGTTTAACTTAGCGTTCTCACTCACTCAGTTAGCGTTCTTACCGAAACTTATTCTTACACCAAGAGTTTTGAATTGAGCGCCGATTGTTTAACTCGGCGTTCTGTTAGCGTTCTTCCCGAAACTGATTCTTACACCAAGAGTTTTGAATTGAGCGCCGATTGTTTAACTAAGCGTTCTGTTAGCGTTCTTCCCGAAACTGATTCTTACACCGAGTTTTGAATTGAGCGCCGATACGATTGTTTAACTTAGCGTACTGTTAGCGCGTTCTTTACCGAAACTTATTCTTTCACCAAGAGTTTTGAATTGAGCGCCGATTGTTTACCTTAGCGTTCTATTAGCGTTCTTCCCGAAACTGAATCTTACACCAAGAGTTTTGAATTGAGAGCCGATTGTTTAACTTAGCGTTCTGTTAGCGTTCTTCCCGAAACTTATTCTTTCACCAAGAGTTTTGAATTGAGCGCCGATTGTTTACCTTAGCGTTCTATTAGCGTTCTTCCCGAAACTGAATCTTACACCAAGAGTTTTGAATTGAGAGCCGATTGTTTAACTTAGCGTTCTGTTAGCGTTCTTCCCGAAACTTATTCTTACACCAAGAGTTTTGAATTGAGCGCCGATTGTTTAACTTAGCGTTCTTACCGAAGTAGACGGTAAACATTTTTTAAAATTGAACTTGAAGCTCTTGGCCGAGTCAGTTTTGTGAAACAAAATCATAACATAAAACCGCGAGGGTTATCAAAGCTGCTATGCCCCTTTCAAACGATTACGTTCAAATCGTATCACAAACAAGTTTGAACACAGATTCTACATGCTTTAAGATTGAAAGTTCTGATCAAAATGAAACTCACAGTCGATAAGCTATTATGTGGATTAAGTAATGATACTTATAGTTGGTTCTAATTAATGCTTCTGCATGTTACTTTTATTGATAACTCTCTGGAGAATTTGTGTACAAGTTTTATCTATCAATCAACGTGAGATTGACAGGTTTGGCTTTGCGTTGAAGTGACGTAAATAACTTCACGTGACCGCTTGGACCAATCAAAAATCTTTTTCCACGGTCTATTGTGTAAGGGCAGCTCATTTGAATATGTCCATGAAACAAAGGTCATTCTGCGCGATGTGCTCGTCGGACATTTTCGATTTGACCCCTAAGAGGTACTAAAATGGGCGTGGCTCAAGCTTAATTTGATCTCTAAAAGATAATAAAAATGTAAATTGAGAACAGCTTTTTTGTTCAATTGACACCCGACCCCTAAAAGGTACCGCTTTACATAGAAATGTCTGTGTTTGATGGTGGATACCCTAAGTGGTACCAAACTCCTGATTTTGACCCCTAAAAGGTACGACGAGCATCCATGTATCCCTCACATAAGGGAGTCCCCCCCCCCCCCCGGGATGTTAACCCATAAATGAACCAGTTAAACTGGATAAATCTGGAATTGCTCTTTGCTTTATCTTTTGACGAGCCACTCAACTCCATCCTTATGACGATAATGTTTCCTGTGAAACGTTCAGAACCAAACAAGGAGTTACAATTTCTGCTTTGCGCAAGGACCTCTCGTCCCTTGCGTATTTTATAATCAACTATATAACATCTAAATTTTCGAGCGACAATGGGCCAAAAGCTGGCCGACGGCCACACAGGTACAATAACCGTCCCTTTTGCTTTTTCATATAATGCAGAGTCCTCGGCACAATAGATATCGGCGGTACTATATTAGGCAATTCTCTGTCTTTATATATTGAATGAAAAAGTCGACACCCGACGTTTCAGGATTCCAATAAGGCCATCCCTTTTTTATTTTCCGTTTCTCATCGTCCGACCGACCCATTTTTGTGGCTTTTTGTAGAAAAAAAACAAATTGGGGGGAGGGGTGGGGGTGAAGAAACCCTTGAGCAGCTCCTGGAAGCTCATGCTCGAGGGTAGGTTACACAATAGTTTCGGCGGTGCATTTGTAATTCCATGTTTGTAGCGTATACGGACGACGACATCGATGGTTTCGTCGTCCATGTTGGTTTGTAACCTCGCCTGTGCAACCGCGCCTTATTAGTTCCAGTCTCTCCGCGTATTTTTTATTACAATTTTTTTTTCCTCACCCGACCGACCGACCCAATTTTTGAAAACCCCACCGATGAGAAACGGAAAAAAACATAGGGATGGCCTAACGAGAAAAGAATCTCGGCAATTTTTTATTGTAATAATTTGCGAAACAATCGACAGAGTGTGGCCCCCAGAGGCTGTCAACATATTGAAAAAAACTCTTTTGTGATTTGCCAATCGTCCCGGTCATTATCAGCCTTTTGATTCTCTGTACGAGGGATCCATTGAATTTCCAATTTAATGTTTTGTTCGGTACATATTTGAAAAATTCTTATCGCCAACTGATGTAAATCAAATTTCATACTCCCAACTTCAATTATTTTTCTGCAGTCTGGCTATCAGTAAACCATTTTACGCTAATACTGGTACAAAAGATTGCAAGGAAAACTCTACTGCAGCTAGTTCTCTCCAAGTTGAGCTCTAAATGGATCATTCTTGATGATTCCACATTTTGTGACAAACAAACTCCTCATTCATTGTTATTACTGATCCGCGTCCTGTAGCGCTTGCATCTGAATACGCAAAACAATTTAGTTCTTTAGTCACAAAACATTCTCTTTTATTAGCTTCTCTTACGTTCCTTTTCCAAAACTGCATATTCATTGAGACCAAATTCCGAATCCCAGTCTTTCGCACTGAGTGTTGACATAATACAGTGTCGAGTCATGATTCTAGTGATACTATATATATATACCGACTACCGGACCGAGAGACATAATTTGACCAGTAAAAGACGTCGCCAACTTTCTTGCGGATACCGTAAATCCCGATTCTATGATATGCTCTATAGTACTGACTGAATATCTTCTCAATCCTTTTCTCAGTAACTTCAATGGTACCGAGTACATGCAGTGTTGCATCTTATTCCTAGCCATCGCCAGAAATAAGCGACATTTAGCAATTGTCAGCGGCGTTACAAGTAGGTCGGCTCTATAGTCGAGTGGCTAGAGCGTCGGCCTTAAAATCCCGCGACCGGAGTTCGACTCCTACGCGGGAGACGAATTTTTTTTTTTTTACTTCTTTTTCTCTTTTCTCAGTTTTATTTAAGCCTTTCCTCTATTTTTAAGTTATTAGAGCCGCCTTCCATACTAAAATATTGTTGTTTACTGTCTCTCAAGCCTCAAAACGGGCACGAATGGGAGATATCGCTGACCACAATTAGTATCGCAGACTCTTCTCTATAGGTCCGGCTAGGGCCTATTTTTAAAAAGGGACAATTCATTTGAATAACTGCTGGTCAGTTACAAATACACTGCAGTTTCATAAGGAGAGAAGAAGTTGTCCATTGGTATGTGTTTGTGGTGTTTTAGACGCTCGTGGCCAGAGATATGATGGTCTCAAGACAGCCAAATTTACAGGATTTAGCGTACAAAGATGGCGGATTCTGCTGGTTTATCCGAGATCGAAATATTCAACTGCAAAAACGAAACCGTAAAGGAATCCACAGCTGCTCTAATGGCATTTAGTGACGACGATGAACCCTTCGTTCAGAAGGCCTGCTATAGACATTTTGCAAAATACAGTATATTCCACCTCAGAATCCAAGTTATAAACAGTAAGTAAGCTCTTTTCTCGCCAATTCTCACTCTAGCTCTGTAATAATTTGAGTCAAAACACTCGTTTATGTTTGACAAAAAACGACACCTAAAATTCACGAGCTGATTATAGAAATGTAGGTAGAACTATTTAACTCATATTGTAGATTGAGATCCTGGTTAGACATTTTTTAAATCGTACTCAGGAAAGTGAGAAATCGAGATTAAGCGTTTTCCCCCCATAGTTTGCTTGTAATTTTATACGAACTGTGCTTGCTGACCTCTGAGCCGAAATTGATATTGCACAATCGGCCGTGTCGCGTTTTTCTGGCGATGGCCAAACGTAGCCCAACCGTCGTCCAGAAATATTGCGATGTTAATACACCTGAGTCTCCAGTACTTTTCTTGAGATTTTAGAATTTTCGTAAAAAGAGGAGCCGTAGATAAACCAAACGGTAGGACTGTAAAAACATAGAAACTTTCTGTATCAGAATTGACAGGTGTCCATGCGAAGCCTAAATACGTCTGGTGGTCTTCGAATATTTCTACGTGGTGATAACCACTTTTAAGATCGAATGTAAACATATAGGCATTTCGAGTAAAATAAGAAATTGCCACTTTCCAGTCTTCGTATTTTATCCTCTTCTTTGTCAAGCACTTATTTACGTGTCTCAAGTCAAGAATCAGGCTTTTCTTACCGTTCTGTTGTACAGATACAGACAGCGGATTAATCGTCGCTGGTGGTCTGTTCACTTGCATTACGCGCCCTGAATCGATCAGCTCTTTTAACGCTTCATTTACAAAATCGGTATGTAAGGCGGCCGATTTGTTATTTCTTAATATGATCGCTCTTGGTAATGATTTAAATGGTAACTTATAACCGTATTCTACTACATCTAAAATGAATTTTGAGGTACCTAAAAACTTCCAAAACTCTAAGTTCTTCTTTGGATTTCCTTTCACATTTGAGTTAAGCCCCTTTTCGAATTCAAATGTTTCTACAAGTGTTTCTACCTGAGCTAACTCGATGTCGTCACTGCTTTCCTCTTGAATTAGCGTGGTATGGTCCTGTCTTGTTGTAGGTATAACCCGGCTGGTTGTTGTAACTGGTAAACTGGAAATTTCCTGGCCAAGTGGTCCTACAACAACCCATGTTATGGTTGGATTCACTTGCGGATCCGAAACCATGAGAGTTCACAAAGTACCCATGCATGTTAGCACAACACTCGCTCAGCAATAAGTAATACGATTATGATAGTTCCCTTTACCACGAAAAAGCTGATAATCAGCACCCATATTAGCCTTGACCCTCTTGTCGCCATCCCTCGTTTGTTGGTACTTCTGCCTTCGTTTGCGGCTTGCTGCTTCTTTCGCTTTCTTAGCCTTTTCTCGTCCTCGGAACCGGACGCCAATTCGTCAGACTCGTATTCTTCCACCACTTGCCAGCCGTCTTTGCTCTTATCTGCTATCCTTATCAGTTTTTGCCTTCGATGAATGAGCTCTTTCCCATCCTTGACAAGCTTCTTGATGCGCTGGTTTTGGCTGTCCTGCTGGTTCTCCTTTTCTGTGTTCTCGATGGTAGTTTCAATTTCGGCATTCAGTTCGTACTGCTTCTGGTTTCCTTTAAACTTTAGCTGTACGACTTGTTTGTCGATTTTGTTCTTCAACTCGATCTCTTTTCCTTTCTCTTCAATTTTTTCTTCTAAGTAGTTCTTGAATAGGGTAAACACTTGGTTTACATCAGCCCCGCCGCTTTCCCTAGGAGTTCCTGAAGTGCCTTCCTTGGCTGGCTGCCTAAATGCTCGTTCAGTAGCAATACTGGCCTCCGCGCTACGTTCTACGCCGTCGTCTCACATGGACTCGATTCTCTGTACACCTTGACCGCCGCTGTATGGAACCACGAGTGAGAGAGTGAAAAGGGCCCGGGGGGGGGACTCTCCATAACAGTAGACGGGGGTGATCGTCGGCAAAATCAATTTTAACCGTAAGGGATAGCACATTGGGTGTGGTCAACAGCAAATTTACCCCTAAGAGATAGCACATTGTGATAATAATTTTGTATTTGTTACCGACAATAAAGCCGGAAGTATTAAGCGATCAGTTTCAGTTGACTGTGTGGTTTACTGTAATATAAGTTCCGGGCCACCATTAGCGTGAGACCCCCTAAGGGATAGCAGACTCTTTGAACACCCCTAAGGGATAGCAGATGGTAGAATTTTATACCCTAAGGGATAGGACGATCACCCCCGTCTACTGTTATGGAGAGTCCCCCCCCCGGGGAAAAGGGCGTACTTGCACCTTCTACTTATATCTGTAAACACAATGAGGCAACTGCGCATGTAAAGAATGTCTCCCAGTGGGGCTAACAGTTGTTGCTGAAAAGCAATAAGCACTCTAATTACTTCACATACCAGCGGAAAATACATGCATGTCTCCAAAGGTTATGTTTGTTTTACCACAGGTAGCGAAAAACACGAACGCACTTTAATAATCTATGATTACTTCTAGTAGTATAGATGTGTAGTATAGTGTGTTCTAGTGTGCGTATTTGGTGTGTTCTTGTGCGTATTTGGTGTGTTCTTGTGCGTATTTGGTGTGTTCTTGTGCGTATTTGGTGTGTTCTTGTGCGTATTTGGTGTGTTCTTGTGCGTACTTGGTGCGTTCTTGGTAGAATTATTGCAGTACTAAAACTAATATGTGTCGCAGAACAGTTCGACTTGACGAAAGAAACTGCAGGGTAATCAGTTCAACTCTGTCTTTTGTCTTTTTTATCTTTAACAATTAATATTACTTATCTAGTTTCTATATTGTAATTCTTATCTAGTTTTATTTTTTTATAATGGCCGTAATGTAAACTACTACTACTGGGTTACCAGTAATTGTGTTTTTTACCCAATAAAATCTATATTTAGGTAAGCCTAAAATCGGAGTTCCCAATTATAATGACCCGACAATAACGATAAATTATATAGAGAACACAAACATAAAAAAACAAAAATAACTGGAATAATAAAAGAAAATCAGCACTAAAGGTTCAGAAGATGAGAAAACGAGAAAAGTGCCCGATAAATATGCTCAGATTGAAGATGTTTAGCGACTATTAAAGTTAGAAAGTATATTTCTGACCTTGTTGAAATCATCTGTAGTTTCTAGAGTTAAAACACTTTAAGGAGAAATTTAGTTGGAAATGACAACTCCCGGGAAACTTCGAGTTTCTTGCTTTCTTGCCGAATTTTCAAACGCACGTGTTCATGGGATAGCCAGAAATACAGGGAGGGTAAAGTTAGCGTTAATTTACATCAAAATCCCTGAAAAACTTTGGTTTTGAGATACTTTGTGAAAATGTTTGTGCTGCCGAGGTCCGATCTCCAAGATATTGAACGTAAAATCAGGCTAGAAAGGCCTTCCAATCCTCCTTGGGCTGGTTTTAGCAGTGCGGGCGCATGTATACATCATATTTTCAGGCACGTCGCACGTCCGCGTCGGGTCAGTTAGACTTCCTTTAAGTCGAACTCGCTGAGTCACTGGGTAAGCGGTCACTGGGTAAGCGATCACTGGTTAAGCGATCACTGGGTCACCGGGTAAGCGATCACTGGGTCACTGGGTCACTGGGTTTCGGTTAGGGCGCGAGGGAAACCGGAAGTCGTTCAATTTTTGCTCTCATCCCATGTATATCAGTGTTGCTGGGCTCGCGAAGGAGCTCCGCTAAAACACATGCAGAGGCCGCCAATTAACCGTAACTCCAATAAAAGCTAGTAAAAAGAGTAAAAAGCCGCGAATACGAGACCCTTTCCAAAAAAAGCCAGGACTCCGAGACGGGAAAAGTAAAGAAAAACCGAGACTCCGAGACCAAACCTATAAAATACGAGACTTTACCGACTTTTTAACGAGACCCTCCGTTTTTCTTGACACCATTCTCCACCCCTAATATGCACTGACCAAGATCAGCTCTAAACAAAATGATCACGTTTTTATTCGATCCGATTGCGAGAGTCAGTTGTTTTCCCGTAACAGTTATTGTCAAATTATGTCGTAATTTGCTTTATATTTCTGACTCCTCCAAAGCTTCGAATTTCAGTTGTTGTGATAAATCTCCTACATGCAGCTTGGCGACTTAATAAACACGAAGTTCCGGTATAAAAAGGGGAGGCCAAGGGTTTGCCACCCATTCAGTTGTCAATCGGCCTTTGTGGAGTGAATATCTGCGTGATGCTTCGCTTGAGTGCTCCCTATTACTACTGATTGCTTATCGCGCGAATTTCAAATGAAACACAAATTAAAATGTTTAAAGTGCATATAACCCTTTTCCATTTTTTATAGCTTATGAACCTCCGAAACGTTTTGAATACTTCTGTGAAGAAAGTTTTGGTTTTGATAGAATACTTTATGTTATGTGGATAAAGATGATGATGATGATAATCGTGTAAATGTAACCTTTCCTGACCCATGACCGCGTAAGTAAAAGCCTGGGTCGATACTTGTAAAGACGTCATCTTGACGTCATATAATTAATTCGGCTTTGCAATCATTTGAAGAAATACTTAACATGTTGTCTAAAATGACTTTTTTCTTTACTAACAACTCACAAACTGTATATATATTTTCTATGCATCGATGATGATGTGATAAAAAAGCGCCATGGAGAATAATGAATTAATGAGATGTCGTCTATCCAGGTTTCGACCCAGGCTTTTACTTACGCGGTCATGGGTCAGGAAAGGTCACATTTACACGATTTCAAACAAGCGTAGAACATAAAGTATTCACTTTAAACCAAAACTTTCTTCACAGAAGTACTCAAAACTTTTCGGAGGTTCATAAGGTATCAAAATTGCAGAAGGGTGATAAGCACTTTAACTTCAAAGTAAGGGCTACAGAGTTCGCAAACAGTCATAAAATACCATTGGCAGTCATTGGAAGTCGTGGAGGCAAACATCACTGCTCGGCAATTATATTTGTATTTTAAATTTCGAGTTCGCTATGCGTGAAAAGAGGAGAGGCTGACCTATTTAAACCAGAACTTCGTGTTTAAAATTCCCGATCGAGCGCAACGGACGCGGAGGGTGAGTTCGATCAACTTATTAACTGACGACCTTCGACCTTGCAACCAGAAGGCATGCAATAATATGCTAAGACTCTCTTTGAACGATCTTATAGAATTAGGATCATTTACAGATAGCTAGTTTTTATATAAGTTTTATAAGGACTAGCACTTAGCTTACATGTAATTAGCCTGGCATTCCCCGAGAGCCGAGGGAGGATTGCGGCGTCGGGACTTGGGTGTCTATAAAACGAAGACCGAAGACCCAAAAACGAAGACCCTCTTTTTTTTCTTTCTATCATCCCGTAAAATCACGAAACATCGTCAAACCACTTCACAACTGCTAAGGAGACCAATTAGTGATAAAATATTCAGGGTCTTCGTTTTATAGGTTTACCCTCCACGGAGACCATAAAACGAAGATCCTCTCCCAAATCGCTTGAAATTTGCTATACGGCATTTAGAAAACTCTAAAACCGCACCTCCATGCTCACGAACACTGAAAACACACAAAACCGGTAACATAACCAGGGCCAGACAGACAGACAGTATTTTATTTGGAGCTTTATACGAACGTGTACATCAACTTGAATCCAAATATTTTATACAGTGTATCTAACTAAGATTGTTTTTCCTTATCTCTAAGAGATAAACAGTTAAATATGTATTTCGCTACAATGTTAAATGGAGTTTAGGTGCATGGAGGATCTATCATTAAGAGGAACAACTGATTGTCTGACATTCTTTTTCGATTGATGTCAAGGGAGCTAAATTGAGCTAATAATTCGTTCCTCAAGTTGTTATATAAAGTGCATTTAACAAGAAAGTGCCTTTCATCTTCAGTCTCATTGGGCACTGAAAACAAGTTCTTTCCTTCAAAAGAAAATGTGACTTTAAAAAGGCGGAATGGTCTCAATTTATTCTTCTGGTTAGGGTCGCTCCTATTGTCCGGTCGTTATGTAGATCCTCCAGCCAGACTTGAAATTCTATATCATTAATCCTTTGCTTAATTTTTTGTAGGTTCGAGGTTAGGTGGACATCATTTAACTCCTGGTCCAACCAGATATTTCCAAAACCAATTTGGGTTAGCATGTCTGATTTCATGTCAGAGTACATATCACGAGATAGTTTGGGTGGGGCATCTGGGTTTGCTAGGTTTGCCAGGGTCTTCGTTTCATAGTGTTTTTTTTTGGCGGGGAGGGGGAGAGGGGGGGGGGGGTCTTCTATAAAATGAAGACCCTGGATATTTTACCGGTTTTGTGTGTTTTCAGTGCTTTGGAGTGTTTTTAAGGCTGTATAGCAAATTTCAAGGGATTTGGAGAGGGTCTTCGTTTTATATTTTTTTGGGGTAAAACTATCAAACGAAGACCCTGAATATGTTATCACTGATTGGTCTCCTTAGCAGTTGTGAAGTGGTTTGACGATGTTTCGTGATTTTACGGGATGATAGAACGAAAAAAAAGGGGTCTTCGTTTTTGGGTCTTCGGACCCGTTTTACAGACACCCGTCGGGACTTTTACAAATGCTCCAGAGGCTCGAGGGGAACTTTAATCGCTACATTCTCGAAATGTCATGCTATCCGTTGTAATGTTATTATCACCGACGCGAGGAACCGAACTGATCTCTGATAATTTTTATAGTTTTCTCTACATATGCTACCATATAACCTCAAAAAGTACAATACTAGGGCAATTCTCCAATTCTGACTACACTGACAAGAGACTTCATAAGTATAGTTTATTGTGGGATAGTCGCCACACAACTCCGTACTACAATACAATTAACTAATGTAAATTGTATTCCTAACTAATGGGAAACTGCCAGTTACGAAAAACCGCTTAAACCACGAAAAAACCACGCTGGGGTTGTGGCCAAAAAAATGCGGAAACGTACTCCTCAACCTAATGCAACAACCCGAATTCTCCGAGGGCTAGAGAACTAACAACCGACTTACTAAGTAAATACAAAGTAACCGTGCTATAATCAATAAGATATATAAAATAAATTCGAAACAAAGTGGAGCTGACTGGCTACTTCAGTTTCCCGCTCGAAGCATTATATATGCTAGTAACATTATCCATAATGCTATAGTCTCCTCCCCAAACCTCTTTACCGTGCCGGCAGAATATCCATTTCTGACTATATCGCTCCTGCGTCGCTCAAACGTCAGAAATTACATTTTCTTACACTGGGCCGAAAGTTTGGAACCACCTTATTAAAGTAGCGACTGAATGTAAATCCTTAAGCAGATTAAATAAAATTGTAAAGAACATATTAATATTAGAGACTGGCAGCACCTAATTTCTTCCTTGATTTAAAAAAATAATATTATTTCATCACAAATAAGGGTGTCTGTAAAACCCGGGCATACCCGGACACCGCCGGCACATACTCGGCACATACCCGACACACTACGGAACATACCCGGCATACGCCGGAACATACCCGGCACACCCTAAAATAGTAAAAAAAATATTAAAGAAAAATTATATAACAGAAAAATATTACCTAGAGCTAGAAACAAAATGGCTATTTGCTTGTGAATTCGTATAAAAGTGACTGGGGTGCCTGTGTGATTCTCACGGTAGAGGCTCTTGGGTAGCCTGATTATCAGACTGTCAAAGTCCATCAGACTGGGAGGTGGGAGGAAGTGAGAGGACGACCTCGACAGTCTGAAAATCAGGCTAGCTCTTGGGATGTATGTTTTTTTCTGGGATCCCTGTGGATGGCCAATAATTTAATGATCATTTGAGACTGTCGCGCGGTAGTATATTACTCGTTAAATCGTCAACACGGGCTCGATACTTTGATTATGCTCCAAACTATGATGCCGGCAATAAGCTCCCCAGTGTTAGTCATTCCGGCTGGCTTTAATTTACTACGTTGTTATGAGCAAGGTTGAGGTAATAGTTATAGAGGATGATGGGGAAACGTCAAGTGAAGACGACGAAGTTCGTTACTGTTTAACCAGCACACTGTCAATTATCCTGATTTACTTCAAACTACTTGATTTCCGACCATTAGCCGAGCTTTAAAGTTGCAGCATTACCTGATATTTCTATACATGTTTTTTTCCGGTCTTTCAGCAGAATTATAGTACTTTAAAAGTACTTTTATACTTAGCGGCGATGAGCCACAGGAAGCCCGTGCTGTATTAAGAGCGCGCGCGTAAACAACCAACTGAATCAACACATACACAGCAGAATCAAGTCAAATAAAGGCATTTTATTTCACAATCGGTTACATGAGTGAGTTTCGGAGACTTTGCTAATAACTAATGGTTAGCAGAAAAACATGATATCAGTGACAAATACACAAAATGTGAGGATGGTTAGCCTGTGCTAACATTAACGATTAAATTGTTCAAATGTTTCGTGAGTTATTTTTAATTCTATAGCCTGCTTATCCAAATCAGACTTGAGAGTATGAAAACAAATCTCAATCGGATTAAGGTCCGGGCTTCTAGGAGGTAGCTTAGCATTAATAGCAGCCATATCTGATTTTGCTTTGGCTCTGTTTTGGCTTGGGTCACTCTGCCTTGTATAAAATACGGAACTCGTTCCGCTAGCTTTAAATGCATGTTTTAGTACAAAGTTTCTGAATTGTTCCCCTTTATAAGCTGTTCGTATTTCTCGCAGAGCACCACTCCCTGTCCATATGATATTGCCACCATCATTTTTAAAACTCTCCCACCATGCAGATCCAATATGGGAATATTGGGTGCTCTTGCTCGGTGGATAGGATTATAAATGGGCTCCTGATTATACTTATGATAAAAGTTCACACCATAAAGACAAAAAACACACTTGTTCTTTCCACACATCACAGCTGTAATGTTTCTTCATATTCTTAGCAAACTTCACTCTTTTTTTTTCTGTCACGCATCGTCATTAAACCCTTTCTTCTAGCTTGTAAATATTCGTAACCCATCCTTTTCAGATGTCGACTAATGGTGCAGGTAGAAATAGAGCCCGGGTCTAACCTCAATTTACATATCAGTTTTTTACAGGTGAAACGGTCTTCCCTGCGTCTCAGATTATTAATGCATCTCCGTAAACGCCTTTAATCACGTGCGCCCAATTTGCTTGCCTTTCCAACATGATTTGGGCCTCTCTTAGCTTTCTCTTCCGACCTGACACTTCTAAAAACCGCTGAACGGGACACATTGCACTTTTCTATATTTTTTTTGCACTGTCATTGTTCTACTTTCCTTTAGAAATTGAACCAATGCTTTGGTTTTCGGTGAAATAAATCCATGTTTATTTTGAAGAAGACTAAAATGCGCGCGCAATATACCATTGATGCGGTATATTTGCACGTCAAAATAATCGTTCTTGTCATTTCATTGGCTAATTTTCAATATGTTTTAATATTTTCACATACTCAACACAACAACAACAACAACAACAACAACAACAACAACGATTTATTGTACCCACAATAAGGAAAATATAATTATTACAATCATAAATTTAAATATTTAAAGGGCACTGGGTTCCCGAAATAACCAGAAAAGCTAAAAATGCCAGGAATCCAGTTACATGCAGTAATTTACAATACTCAATTATTCCCTAAAATAAACTGTTTTTTAAAGTGTTTCAATATTTTGGTATCTCATACAACATTTGAATTAGGAAAAGAAACCCTTGTAGTCGAATTTGGACAAATTCGAAAAAGTTACGTCAACCCGTTCTACCCCCTCCCCCCGATACAATGTTGGCGGAAATTTCGAAATTTTGGCACACCCTAGGATCCCCAAACTACGCCCATGTTCAGACTAATTAAGTTGGTTGTAAACAGCGGGTAAACATACAAGAAAAAGAGAGTACGATCAAGAAGATGTCAACTATACCCGTCCCAGAGCTGAGGTTTTCTCCGGTTGCTCAGAGAACACTGAACATATTTTTCCCCCAGCTGCATGTTGATTTGCTCCAACTCTGCTGCCGGTTTATTCATGATAAACGTTTCTAATATGACCTTCACTGCCTTCAAATGTATTGTCGTGGTGAGATCAGTCAATTGCTGCCGGCTACGTGAGGTTTCTTTCTCTCCTCTCGATCTCTAGCCTTTCTCTGAGCTGAACGGAGAAAAACTCTGTGACCAGGTTACAAGTCACCCCGCCAGTGATGCTATTGTCAAGTCGGGATATTATATTCCACAGTCATAAATATCTTCGTTAAATTATTGAAGAAACAACCATAAACTTTCTCTCTTTTCGATGTTGGGGCGAGAAACTGACGTTCACTTTTCTACTTATCCCACTCCCGTTGATTGCAATTTCTAACTCAACCCCTTTCCACTAACAATAAATAACAGCCAATCGGAAAACGGTATAAGGTAATTAAATGTCCCTCCAATCAGGAGGAAGGTACACATCTATTGGCGCGGTAAGATCAGGCAACTGCTGCCCGCTACCAGTCTGAGAGGTTTTCTCTCTCTTTTCTCCTCGCCGATTCGCGGCTCGCTTATCGCCGCTTCTCGGCTCTTCTCTCACGGAGTCATGTCATGGAGAAAACCTGTGGGACCAGGGTAGGGTTAGGATAGAGAAAGAAAAAGACAAGGCAGGCAACTCAATGCCGAAAATGTTGCCTTTCCTCAAATCGCCCGCTGAAGAACTCTCAGTATGTAATAGAATGATAATCTAGCGATGTTATGACAAATGTTGGGATCGTTTCCTATAAAAATGGCCCAGAAAAGCGATTTCACGGTACGTAACTTGGCGTTCTCCCTATGATCTGTTCAAAACGCTCGACCAATGGAATTCTAAATATGCGTTTGGGTCCAATTTTCCTTCCCCACCTTCCCCTGAGTAAAAAATATAACCCAGAAAGTCTAGAAAGGATTGTATTTTCTCTCTCTCTCTTAGCCTAAGGCTTTTTTGGG
This sequence comes from Actinernus sp. WN-2022, assembly GCA_030867875.1. Classification (NCBI taxonomy): domain Eukaryota; kingdom Metazoa; phylum Cnidaria; class Anthozoa; order Actiniaria; family Actinernidae; genus Actinernus; species Actinernus sp. WN-2022. The sequence goes on from JAOWCC010000936.1 coordinate 59,422,009, forward strand.
TTAAATTGTTTCTTTATCCTCGCGCGGATGAATGAGGCTGATTAGGCCTCTAGCAAGATATGCTAATGTATCGGAGATTCATTCCACACACACTCCTTACTACATTCATATATTCTCTAGTAAGACATGATAATGTATCGGAGATTCATTCCACACAAACTCCTTACTACATTCATATATTCTCTAGTAAGACATGCTAATGTATCGGAGATTCATTCCACACACACTCCTTACTACATTCATATATTCTCTAGTAATACATGCTAATGTACCGAGACTCATTCGACACACACTCCCGTACTACATTCATCTATTCTCTAGTAAGACATGCTAATGTATCGAGACTCACTCCACACACACTCCTTACTACATTCATATATTCTCTAGTAAGACATGCTAATGTATCGAGACTCATTCCACACACACTCCTTACTACATTCATGCATATATTCTCTAGCAAGATATGCTAACGTATCGGAGATTCATTCCACACACACTCCTTACTACATTCATATATTCTCTAGCAAGATATGCTAACGTATCGGAGATTCATTCCACACACACTCCTTACTACATTCATATATTATCTAGTAAGACCGTGCCTAATGTATCGAGACTCACTCCACACACACTCCTTACTACATTCATCTATTCTCTAGTAAGATATGCTAATGTATATATCCAAGACTCATTCCACACACACTCCTTACTACATTCATATATTCTCTAGTAAGACATGCTAATGTATCGAGACTCACTCCACACACACTCCTTACTACATTCATCTATTCTCTAGTAAGACATGCTAATGTATCGAGACTCACTCCACACACACTCCTTACTACATTCATATATTATCTGCACTCAACGCTCAACTCGCATGTTGATTTTTATGGAGGATGGAAAACCGGAGAACCCGGAGAAAAACACTCGGACCTTTCAGTTTCATTTTATTTCGCACTATTTACAACACAATAATTACATATAGAAAGATAAGCAATTGTAAAAAAGGATACATTAAATTATAAGATTAAATAAATAATAAAGATGTGCGCAGTGGTCAAAGGAGCGAAAGCTTTCGAGTCAACCACTGAAATGGATGAGAATCAACAAACTCAACTCACATATGACGTCACGTCCACCCAGGCTTTGTTTAGTACGTGCATGTCATTGTATTAAAGTATAGTGCTTTGTGTGAAACGTAAATCAAAATAACATAGGAGATGAGCCTCTGGTGACAAGACTTATCCTTTATTCTATGTTGAACTTCACAGTATACCAAGTGCTCAACAACATTATCTGTGGGGTCAATCAGACAACAGTTTTCCATTCCTGAGAACATCAAAGTATCACAATATAGCTACAAGTTCCTATCGGAAATTCACAAGCATCTTACTGTCGATGACCAGGACCCTGCAGATGTGCAGCTTAAGAGAGGAGCATACCTCATATTAGCTGGTGAACAGGGGACACAGACGCTTATTGAAAATCATGCTTTGCAAAGGTATTTTGTTTAGTAATTAATGTCTGGTGTTTTTTCGCGTGTTGGGGTGGGGGGTGGGGGGGGGGGGGGGGTGTGGGGGGGGGATAAGATTGGAGTTTCAAAGTGCTGATTTGAACCTATTGCCTTTATTATTCAGTTAAAGACCTCTGGCGTGATCGGGCGAGGTTAGTACTTGGCTGGGTAACCTTACGGGAATCACACTCCAGCTTGGCTACGTTGTCAATGCTCAATAATTTCCCTAATTTCGATCATATAAAAATCTTCCTCGGTTGAAATGTGTGTCATCCTAGTATTACGACTCATTGGAATTCGAGGAATGTAATAACTGCTGTGATTAGCGATCATATTACCGTTTCTACCTTCCCCTGACCACGACAACCTGCCTTGCACAATGCACAAACAAGATGCGCAGATAGGGCACGCAGGGTTAGAAACCTAGCCTCCTTCGCTGGCAACTCTTAATATTTTTAGATCCGGCAACCGACGAAGCCGGAAGGATCTGACGAGCGGCGAAGCCGCGAGGGGACATTTGTTTCGTCCACAGACCGAGTAATATTTTTAAACGGCCTTTTGATGGAGATGAATTCGTGTTATTGGATTGCCTTGAAATTCGCCTCAGTTGTTGGTGGATGTGTTGTCTCCCGCGCCGTGTGCCTGAAGCTGAATAACGTGTGACAAAGAAAAGTGGTGCCCCAACAAAAGAAGCTAACGAGGAATCTATTGTTTAAGGACACCAACATGGCGGCTATGACGTCATGTGAAAGCCAGTAATAAAGTAGAAGGTGCTGAGGAGGCGGCTGTACATTGAACTTTTGAAAAATAATCTTCGCTGTGCGCCGCCATGAACGTCGTTTCTAAGACGATTCACCGGAAGTGGACCAACCAATCAGAATACTGCTCTTTCTCTGCTATAGTTTTTGGACCAATCAGAAAAAAGATTCTAGACATTTTATATGCGGTCTATATAGCTATGTGTTAAATAATTGTATCAGGCTCTCCTTTCCCCTCTCCCTTTCTTCTGATTTTTTTTTTCTTTGGAAAGGAGGACCTAATTGCAGGTTATCAGTAACCTTAATGAGACTTAGTTTACTTAGTTGAAAACAAATGACTGATGATGACTGTATATCCAGTAATCATAGTAACCTTATAAGTATTAGCACAATCCCCTCTAAGAAACACAATCAATGATTGAAGTCATTGAAAGAGGAAGCAAATTTACTGAATGCAAGACAAATTTGTGAGGGGGAGAGTGAGGCTTTAATAGCTTTTATACACGTTCACATTTAAGAGCTTTCGTGCTCAAGTCTGTGACATGTGGGTAATAAACTACTACTATCACTTCAAGGAGGGAATCGGAGGGCGGGTTTTGGCCGGGTTGGGGAACTCAGAAATGAGTTTGAGTGGCAATATACCTGCTAGGCTAAAGATAGCTAGCTATTTTGTTGTCTTAAACGTCTCTGTATCTCAGTTATGGACTTCTGGTAAAATATCTATCTATCCTTCCACCACATCTTAACTGTAATCACAAGTGATTGTTGTGACTTATGTATTGAATCATATTTTGGAGGATTTAAAACAAAAATCTTCAATTTTGTTCTGAAGAGAGCTCGGCTGCCACGTTACCTTGCTGTCTGTAGATGATCTGAGAAAACAGTATCCCTGGTTAAATACTGAAGGCATTGCCATGGGATCTGTAGGTAAGAATACTACATGCTTCTCGTAATAAAATTAATACATTAAATAAATGTAGTGTTGCAATATACATTTTTTATGGTATGGAGGCTGGAGTTGACCCTGCACTGATACGAACCTCTTTCTATGAATATGGATACATTTTGATTATCATGCTAACTAGATACAAGCCATGGAGGTTGGAGTTGACCCTGCACTAATACAAAACCTATTTCTATGAATATGGATAGCTTTTGATTATCATGCTAACTAGATACAAGACTCTAGCTAAGTGTCTCAACTCCAGCCTCGATATCACCAAAGGCTTGGTTGCCTTTCCCATTGGCGGTCAAGAACTATAAATAGGACTATTGCATTGAAATAATTATGCTAAGTTGCTTAAAAGAAGTAACAAAACCACAAGGTAAACAAGTCTTTAATGATTTTTCACACTACTAACAGACTACATTCTCATAATTATACAAGGCTTGCCTCCAGGTTGTGTTTTTATATTGCTCAAGTAAGAATTAATTAACTATCAGATTTATAGGTGCACAAATTTGGAATTCAATAGAGGAAGAAATAAAATGTTTGAAAAAAGTCCTTATTTAAAAATAAGCTGAAGTACTTCTTAATTGCATCCTACTAAGTATACTATATAATCTTCGATAACCTTTTTAGTTCAATCCACTAACTAGGCTGGTTTATATTATTTCATATTATTTATTTTATTTTGATCTTTGTTTTTACTTCCCTTTTTTTATTACTTATTTTCTATTCAGTGGTGTGTACAATGATAGATTTAATTCGAATTCCATATCTCTCTCGGTAGTAATAGGTATCGACCGTGATATCATTTAAACTTAAAATGCATATAAGCCCTGGCCAATTATGCTTTTTTTTTTAAAGCTTATTAGACCTTAAAAGGTCGAGAAAAAAATCCGAAATTTCTAAGTAAAAACGTTTTCATTATTTTTTTAGCGACTAAACTTCCAAATGTAGAATAATTTCCGCGCACCTTCGGAGACTGGGACGAGAATAAAACGTGACGTCATCAACAGAACTCGTCGCTTCGCGGCTTTAAAACGTTGTCTTATTTGCAAAATAATTGAATAGATAACCGAGAAAGATGATAATATCGCGCTAAACGTTTCGAAGAGCTTTATTCTGCAAGGCCTTTCATGCAATAGCGCATCGAGCGTGTTCTGTTGATGACGTCACACTAGGGCCCAGTGCCAATTTCGTAAAGCGCTCTAGCGCGCTTGATTTTCGTCCACAGGCAACCCAAGACACGTTTTTGGGCAACTTTGAACGGCGAATACACCATGACAAATAAATCAAATCAACTTTTTATTCCGGAATCCTTTGTCTATGGCCTATAGTCTCTTCGTAAGAAATGCACGTTAACTTTTCAATGTTAACTTGCTTGACTTTGCTTCTAGCTATTTCTAGGTAACATGTACATTTATATTGAATGACTTAATTTTTTCAGTTAACTATCTAACCTCCCGGTTAGCTCAGTGGTTAAGCTCCGGTCTGTCGTGCGGGAGGTCGCCGGTTCAAACTCCGGCCGGACTAAGATTCAGGGTCTTAAAATAACTTAGCTTGCAGACGTTTCTAGTGGTTTTCCCCGCTTTCGTGGACGTTTTCCGCTCGCGAATGAATTTCCTTTTTGTCCTCGCGCCATTCTTCCCTCGTCGAAATATATTGCGGTTTCCCAAATAAAACGCCTGCATTTCAGGCTAAAAATAACTGAGTAGACGGTGCTGCCTTTGTGAAACAATCTCGTTCTCGAACTGCAAATGGTTAGACCTTCACGTCTTCTCGGATAAGGACGTAATATTGTTGGTCCCACTATTGTTGGTCCCACGTCGGCCTCAAGTTTATCAGTCGTTACCGACGTTAAATAAAGTTACTTTACTTTTATAATCGATGTATCACTTCTGTTTCTATGAATAAATATGGCTCCGAACCAGCACAGTAAATTGAGTGTTTGTTAAAAGTTTCCATATTACTCCCCTCTCCTCCCCTCTAATACTATAGGTACAGACTGCGAGGGATGGTTTGATGCCTGGGCACTACTGAGCTGCTTTAAACGGAAAGCTATTTCACTTGGAGTTGATTACATCAACGCTGAAACAACAGATATCTTTTTAGGAGACAGTCGACAAGTTACTGGCGTCGAGGTAATAAATATTAATCTCTGAAGATACAGGCAGTGATTCACATGTTGGTCGTTATCACAACACGTTTATTAGACCCCGCGTCCACACGCATATATACCTTTTCAGAAATCCCCATTTACTTTTCCGGCATCGAAAACGCATTAAAGTTTTCCGTACACACGATCGTTTTCGTACCGTTTTCACCTGTCCACACGAAAACGCTAAAGGCAGACTGCGCATGCGTAGGCAGGCCGTCCACACGAAAACCCTACAGTCTCGCAACCAGACCTCCAACTCTGTGGAGATGGAGATAGAGCTCTGGACACGAGACTGAAAACTATCTATAGACCTACGTTTTCATAACATTCCACTTGGGAAAGCGTATTCAAAAGTAAAGATATTTTTCGATGAAAATTATCACACCTTTCATACGAAAATGTACCAGCTGGTTAACCGCCTCCCGGTTAGCTCAGTGGTTAAGCTCCGGTCTGTTGAGCGGGAGGTCGTGGGTTCAAACCCCGACCGGACCAACAACACTCAGGGTCTTAAAATAACTGAGTAGAAGGTGCTACCTTTACTTCAAAAACTCATGAATAATTAATGAGCATGTTGTCCAATCAGATGAAGCAAATCAGTCACGTGCATGCTCCTTTATACCTGATAAAATCTCATCATTCTAAAAGGCCCGCGGAGGGATTTGAATTCTGTCCCAGAGGGAAACGGGGTTAATGATTGAGACAATGGAATTTCTATTGATGTTTCAGCTTTCTCACTGAATTGCTAATTAGGATGAACGTTTTATATAAAGAATATTAATGAACATGAAATTTTATATAAAGTTTCATCCTAATTAAGAATTCACTGATAAAGACCCAAAGATAGCAAAAAGTACACGGAACATAAGGTACCTAGATAATAAATTTTGCACTAAATTTACTAATATCAGCAGACTACCGAGATACACAGATAATATTTTTAAAATGAAGTTATCCAACTACCATTACTAGTTTACCGAGCCACTATTTAGTTCCAATTATTAAACCAAACTCAAAGCCGTAAAATTATAAAAACGTGCATTAAACTTACATATTTTCTGCCGGAGTCAAAAATTTAGAGTCTGCCGTCATGTCAGTCACAATTATACAAGGCTTGCCTCCAGGTTGTGTTTTTATATTGCTCAAGTAAGAATTAATTAACTATCAGATTTATAGGTGCACAAATTTGGAATTCAATAGAGGAAGAAATAAAATGTTTGAAAAAAGTCCTTATTTAAAAATAAGCTGAAGTACTTCTTAATTGCATCCTACTAAGTATACTATATAATCTTCGATAACCTTTTTAGTTCAATCCACTAACTAGGCTGGTTTATATTATTTCATATTATTTATTTTATTTTGATCTTTGTTTTTACTTCCCTTTTTTTATTACTTATTTTCTATTCAGTGGTGTGTACAATGATAGATTTAATTCGAATTCCATATCTCTCTCGGTAGTAATAGGTATCGACCGTGATATCATTTAAACTTAAAATGCATATAAGCCCTGGCCAATTATGCTTTTTTTTTTAAAGCTTATTAGACCTTAAAAGGTCGAGAAAAAAATCCGAAATTTCTAAGTAAAAACGTTTTCATTATTTTTTTAGCGACTAAACTTCCAAATGTAGAATAATTTCCGCGCACCTTCGGAGACTGGGACGAGAATAAAACGTGACGTCATCAACAGAACTCGTCGCTTCGCGGCTTTAAAACGTTGTCTTATTTGCAAAATAATTGAATAGATAACCGAGAAAGATGATAATATCGCGCTAAACGTTTCGAAGAGCTTTATTCTGCAAGGCCTTTCATGCAATAGCGCATCGAGCGTGTTCTGTTGATGACGTCACACTAGGGCCCAGTGCCAATTTCGTAAAGCGCTCTAGCGCGCTTGATTTTCGTCCACAGGCAACCCAAGACACGTTTTTGGGCAACTTTGAACGGCGAATACACCATGACAAATAAATCAAATCAACTTTTTATTCCGGAATCCTTTGTCTATGGCCTATAGTCTCTTCGTAAGAAATGCACGTTAACTTTTCAATGTTAACTTGCTTGACTTTGCTTCTAGCTATTTCTAGGTAACATGTACATTTATATTGAATGACTTAATTTTTTCAGTTAACTATCTAACCTCCCGGTTAGCTCAGTGGTTAAGCTCCGGTCTGTCGTGCGGGAGGTCGCCGGTTCAAACTCCGGCCGGACTAAGATTCAGGGTCTTAAAATAACTTAGCTTGCAGACGTTTCTAGTGGTTTTCCCCGCTTTCGTGGACGTTTTCCGCTCGCGAATGAATTTCCTTTTTGTCCTCGCGCCATTCTTCCCTCGTCGAAATATATTGCGGTTTCCCAAATAAAACGCCTGCATTTCAGGCTAAAAATAACTGAGTAGACGGTGCTGCCTTTGTGAAACAATCTCGTTCTCGAACTGCAAATGGTTAGACCTTCACGTCTTCTCGGATAAGGACGTAATATTGTTGGTCCCACTATTGTTGGTCCCACGTCGGCCTCAAGTTTATCAGTCGTTACCGACGTTAAATAAAGTTACTTTACTTTTATAATCGATGTATCACTTCTGTTTCTATGAATAAATATGGCTCCGAACCAGCACAGTAAATTGAGTGTTTGTTAAAAGTTTCCATATTACTCCCCTCTCCTCCCCTCTAATACTATAGGTACAGACTGCGAGGGATGGTTTGATGCCTGGGCACTACTGAGCTGCTTTAAACGGAAAGCTATTTCACTTGGAGTTGATTACATCAACGCTGAAACAACAGATATCTTTTTAGGAGACAGTCGACAAGTTACTGGCGTCGAGGTAATAAATATTAATCTCTGAAGATACAGGCAGTGATTCACATGTTGGTCGTTATCACAACACGTTTATTAGACCCCGCGTCCACACGCATATATACCTTTTCAGAAATCCCCATTTACTTTTCCGGCATCGAAAACGCATTAAAGTTTTCCGTACACACGATCGTTTTCGTACCGTTTTCACCTGTCCACACGAAAACGCTAAAGGCAGACTGCGCATGCGTAGGCAGGCCGTCCACACGAAAACCCTACAGTCTCGCAACCAGACCTCCAACTCTGTGGAGATGGAGATAGAGCTCTGGACACGAGACTGAAAACTATCTATAGACCTACGTTTTCATAACATTCCACTTGGGAAAGCGTATTCAAAAGTAAAGATATTTTTCGATGAAAATTATCACACCTTTCATACGAAAATGTACCAGCTGGTTAACCGCCTCCCGGTTAGCTCAGTGGTTAAGCTCCGGTCTGTTGAGCGGGAGGTCGTGGGTTCAAACCCCGACCGGACCAACAACACTCAGGGTCTTAAAATAACTGAGTAGAAGGTGCTACCTTTACTTCAAAAACTCATGAATAATTAATGAGCATGTTGTCCAATCAGATGAAGCAAATCAGTCACGTGCATGCTCCTTTATACCTGATAAAATCTCATCATTCTAAAAGGCCCGCGGAGGGATTTGAATTCTGTCCCAGAGGGAAACGGGGTTAATGATTGAGACAATGGAATTTCTATTGATGTTTCAGCTTTCTCACTGAATTGCTAATTAGGATGAACGTTTTATATAAAGAATATTAATGAACATGAAATTTTATATAAAGTTTCATCCTAATTAAGAATTCACTGATAAAGACCCAAAGATAGCAAAAAGTACACGGAACATAAGGTACCTAGATAATAAATTTTGCACTAAATTTACTAATATCAGCAGACTACCGAGATACACAGATAATATTTTTAAAATGAAGTTATCCAACTACCATTACTAGTTTACCGAGCCACTATTTAGTTCCAATTATTAAACCAAACTCAAAGCCGTAAAATTATAAAAACGTGCATTAAACTTACATATTTTCTGCCGGAGTCAAAAATTTAGAGTCTGCCGTCATGTCAGTCACATCGCTTTCCAAGTCTTGAACTTTATCGAGGTAAACCACGACACCAAATCCTTCAAGTGCAGATTCTTCTTGGATTGCGAAACGCCGTTTCAAACATCATAGTATGGTAATTTCTTCATGTCATTCCCTTGAGATATTCGTAATTGCAGGCGGTGATTACTCGAATATTTTGCATGGCGTTGTGAATACAAAGGTTCAATGGTTCATTAAGTAACCATTCCCTTGAGATGTGCGTCTTTCTTTCATTGCATTCTTAAAGCGTTTTTGAAGCCGTTTAAAACACTCACAGCACGTGTTTTATCAAGTCTAAAAATTCTCGGGCTTCGCCCTCGAATTTTTAAACTTGATAAAACACTGCCGTTCGTGTTTTAAACAGTACATAATCGAACAGTAAACGGTTAGAGTCTTCTCGGATAAGGACATAAAACCGTAGGACTAAAGTAAAGAGAGGGCCACGTGTTAGATAACTGTTAGCCGGTTAACGTGTTTAAACCCTCTATAAATAAAGGTGACTTTACTTTACTTTACCTTTCATACGAAAATGTCAGCGCCGTTTCTGTCTCATTACCAGTCAGTTCCATTTATCGGTTTGATTCTCCACAAATTTCAAGCCGACGGAGAAGCGTACTAAGAGCATGACCGTCAAAAAAAGGAAAATTGTTCAGATATTTTCGAATGAGAATGTCATTTTAAGTTGACTCTAAGGGTCGACTAACGTCTTCAATTGAAACTGTTGGCTTTGTCCAATAATCCTTTGCGCACTTCGGGACGGACTCAGCTGGTTATACGTGGTACGGTGGATGGCCTTAGAGAACGTAGTTTTTAAACACTAAATACCGCACATGAAACGAGATTATCCAAGAGAACGTGCCTGGTGAATGGATTTGATGATAGCGCACGCGAAGTGTCACTCATATCCTGGTGAAATTAAGAAAAAATACTCCGCAGAAGATTGTGGGTAGGAGGAGGACTGCGCGAGGCGCGCAACTTTATGTAAACTTTCCCAGTTGAGCCACTTTGTCTAGTGATCGTTACAACATCTCCGTCGCGTCATTGCAAAATAGGACTTTAAGCAGCAAGGTCGGCAACGCGGCTGTAACGATGAAACGTAGCAATTTGGTGTTTACTATTTCCTTTAACAACAACAACAACAACAACAATTTATTCGTGACCTCTTAAATTTACATGCTAAGAATATTACTGCTAAGAATTTATACTCTAGAAATGAGAAATACTTAGAAATAGCTAAAAGCTAGTCGAGCTAAGTAGCTAGGCCATGCAGCATTTAATCATGTTTGATATAGTAATTGAAAGAAAAAGAAAATGCAATATAATACAATACAAAGGACAAAAAAAATACAATAATACAAAATACAGAAAGGGCATAAAAAAAGAAAAGTGCATCAGATATCTAAATAGCTATTCAGGATAGAATCTATTATGAGTTTCTTGAATTGATTACGTCTCTTTGATTTAAAGTCTTCTTGAATTGAGTTCCATATTTTAGCGCCTAGAAAACGAATGTTAAATTTGCCATAATTGGTTCTTATTTTAAAAATGTAATATGATTTTTTGCAGGCTAGTCTAGTATTATATTGGTGTACCCTATTTAAGCATGTAAAGAAGTCATGAAAAACAGATGGTAAGGCATTTGCCTGGAAATCATGCATAAATAGAGCGTTATTTACGTAAATTATATCAATAAATTTGAGTAGACCCAGACGATGAAACAGTGGACTTGAGTGAGCTCTATAATCAGAGAAGGTTATTATTCTGACTGCCTTTTTTTGAAGGATAATAAGAGGTTTAAGGGTAGTTGAATAAGTATTGCCCCAGGTTGTTACAGCATAAGATAAGTATGGATAAATTAAGGTATAGTATAGTTGAGTTAAAATTGGAGAAGTTACAAAATGTCGAATCTTTGAAAGCATGCCAGCGCATCGTTTGATTTTCTTAGTAATGTGCTGAACATGGTATTTCCAGCTAAGATAAGAATCAATAAAAACCCCAAGATATTTGATGCATTTTTCTTGTTTTATCTGTTTATCATTGATTTGGAGTCTAAGTGCATAGTTTACAGATTTTTGGCGAGGATGAAAAATAATAAAATTAGTTTTATCAAGATTTAAGGAGAGCTTATTTGCAATGAGCCAGTTTGAGACATGCCTTAAATTGAAATTAATAAGAGATTCTAGTACAAACAGACTACTATCAGAACAGAACAGATTAGTATCGTCTGCAAAGATGTGGAAATCAAATAAAGAGCAGCAGTTGCTAAAGTCATTAATATATAGGAGAAATAGAAGTGGGCCCAGTACTGACCCTTGTGGGACACCATGAGTAACAGTAAGATCATCAGATTTAGAAGTACTTTATTCGCCTTTAGGCGAGGTGCTTTCTATAACCAGATTTTCGAAAAATATAATAAGCATATTGTTCCGTTCAGGCCGAACGAAAAACGGTGTGATTTACTTTCTTACGTTCGCGTCCTCTTTTGACTTAAAATTTGGAGTTTTCACGTTGTGTTTTGAACGGTAAAAACGTAGTGGCTGTATTTGGTAATTAAGACTAAATAAATGTTTTATGCGGTCGTCGTCATGGTTGCTTAAGCTAGGTTTTCACTAGCGACAGGCATACGCAACACACGCAGACGCAGTAATGCATTGATCATGTAAGGTAACGGTAGTTATGTATTCTTGGATTGACGATTATTAGTTACATGTCATTACAAGCTTACTACCGAGATTAATCAATTCTGATGCATACGGTTTAACGTCTTGCCCAGGGACGAGTAACAATCCCCTTCTCTTCACGAAGAGTGCAACAGGTTCTTTTACGTTCCCTATTTATATGAAGAGAAAGACAACTGAAGGCCAACGGCGTTTACTTCCCTGCCCAAGGACGCGGCCGGAGACTGGATTCGAACCCACGACCTTCCGCATTCATGACCAGCGCTCTACCACCTGAGATCGAGGCGATTACTCTATCGCATCTCTGACTAAAACGAGTACCGCTACCGTTGCTTGTGCTTATGCGTATGCCGCTAGTAAAAAACAGGCTTTAAGGTTTCTAATGTTGCCTAATCTAAAGGTTTTGATCGTGGAATGATTTCTAGGTTGCTCCTCTCTCGGCACCAGGCACGCGGCAAAGAATCCACTGTGGGACTTTGGTGAACGCGGCGGGGCCCTGGGCTGGACATGTTGCAAATATGGTTGGAGTCCATCTGCCTGTGGAACCTCGCAAGAGATTCGTTTATGTATTCCACTGCCCAGGACAACCGGTCTTGGATAACGTGCTTATGGTAGATAGGACTGGATTTTATTTTCGCCCTGAATGTGAGGGATATATTACTGGAATGTCGCCTTCTGAGGTATGCTAGTGTTTGAGTGCGCATGAATGTTACAACGCACGTCAAACACGTCACGTCACTGTTAGTTTATTGTGCTACCTCAGTGAACCTATATAATTGTACAGAGTATACTCTGCCGTATACTGTATAAAGTGGAACCCCGCTTTAAGACACGTGCAATAGGTACTGATTGACTGAGTGTGAGGGTCGCACGGGACACTATTTGGCTCGAGGTCATGACGTATGGACGAGCGAGGTACGAAATGATCGAGAGCCAAATATTTTCTCGTTCAAACAATAAGTTTTTGTCATATGACCAACCACTTAGTTTGTTTTAATGATGGCGAAACAACAAGCATAAAATCGAGCAGGACCGGTGTCACAGGAATTTGCAACCTAAACCGTAAGTGAGTGTGTTACGTAACCTTAATTACGTAAATTTAACGCGCTTAATTCAGATCAGTACGTAAGAAAACTCTGGGAGAGGGTGCAAATTTCCTAAGGGGGTGCAAATTTCCTGGGCAAAATGTCTAGGAAATTTGCACCGGGGAGTACAAATTTACGGGGGTGCAAATTTCCTGGGACACCGGACGGCTTTTACCGGCCTGTCACGTCAAAGACGTACGGCCCGCATCACGTGACTTACCTAGCGCAACCTTAAAAGGCAAAGAATAGACAGATTCCCATTCAATACAATCGCTAGTAGACTTAAAATTATTAATATAAAGCTTTATGAAGATCTGAAATGGAACAACAAACAGGCAAGCTGAATCGGTCTAGCTGTTGAAGAGGAGAATTAAGTAAGAGTTAAGGTGGATTTCCACTGTCGCGTTTTTTTTTCTACCTACGTAAAGCGTGCGTCAAGAAAACGTCTGTAAATAATTCCACCGTCGCGTTTAAAGTTAATTTAAAGTGCCGCAATATTTTTTACTTAGGTTTTAAAATAGGGGTTTACTCTAGTTTTTGCTTCCTCGTTTAATGTTTTATGTTAGCTCGAAAGCTTATTGCTCCTCTAACCACCGCACACTTCATTATCTAATTTATTTTTAATATGTAATCTTGTAATTCTCTAATTGTAATACTACTTGTCAAACTATCCTGTACAACTTGCTTCTTAAGTGTAAATAAAGTGAAACTGAAACTGAACTGTACGCGCGCAGGGGCGTAGCTTCCTGTACGCATATACGCACGTGCGTACACTTTGAGACGAAAATTCTCTGTTTGGCCTTGTATTTTTTTTACAAGAGGGGGCCCTTAAAACCGGTAGCTACTGCACTTGTGCGTACAACTTGAAAATGCCTAGCTACGCCCCTGGTACGTATATAGAGAAAAGCGCGAAAGTGGAAATCCTGCCTTGCAGGTCAATACACATGTTTGATAGCATACTTTTATACTTGTTTTCTGAAACAAATAGCCTAGTTAAAAATTAGTTTTCATCACCCTGTGGCACAAGCATTACTCCCATTATCAAACGATTCTAGAATTTTGTTGAGAAAACATCAATCAAAATAGAGCAAACATTTGCTGAGGGCATACGACTGTGAACTCTATAACCTTTTTATGCACTCGTTATTGACCAATCAGAAGCCAGATATTTTGTTGAGTATATTATTACCTGAAATAATGCACGCTCGAGTTCTTGAAAAGCTGTGAGTGGATGCTCGAGCGCAATTTAATCAGCAGCTTTAATTTCAAAACCCCGAAAGTTGGGGGCAAAATCAACAAGCAGACAGTGATGAGAGCTAAAGAAAAGCCATGCTGATGTTGCTTGCAAAAAGTCTAGTTGCTGATTGGATAAAGTTTAAAAAGCCATCTTAATGCTGAAGAGCGTCTAGTTGCTGATTGGATAAAGTTTAAAAAACCATTTTAATGCTGAAATTTTAATGCTGAAGAAAGCCGGTTTCGCTGCTGATTGGATAAAGTGTAAAAAGCCATTTTAATGACGAAGAAAGTTTCGCTGCTCATTGGATAAAGTTTAAAAAGCCATTTAAGTGCCGAAGAACTTCTTATTGCTGATTGGCTCGAGCCTAACCCTTGATGCTCCCGTAATTTTTATGTTAAAAATCGGTTCCTCTCATTGAAAGTTGAAGACTAGAATTAGAATTAAATTGAATGTTCGATAACATTTGTTTTACTATTTTCCAGGAGGAAGAGCCTGACGTGGAGGATCTTGAAGTGAACTATGATTTCTTTAATGAAAGAATATGGCCGAATCTTGCTCACCGTGTTCCCGCCTTTGAATGTCTAAAGGTTAGTTTACTAAAGTTCTAGTTTTCATATCGAGTAACTGAAACAGTTGAAGCTTTGTGCCTTGATATTGTGCTCAAATTCAGTTGAAACATTAACATTATAATGGTGAAGTCAGTAAACCTGAAACAGTTACTAGACAAATAAGCATTCAGTATTAGTTAGAAATTTGTGATCGATTGTTTTGTTCATTTGTTTCGTAGTCACAAATTGAAATATCATTTGGTGCGAAGCGTCGAACTTCGTGAGGCTTTTGATTGAGTTCATTTGGTCTTTCGGCTTGGGATTCCTGTGGTTTGCACATGCGGATTGTGATTTGGCGTATTACTTACTATGTACGTATGTTGGATCAACATCGGAATCCCTCCGAGAATTTCCGGAATCCTGGAGTATGTTAATATTGAAAAGCGAGTGTTGTGACTGGTCAGCGAGAAACGTCCGATTGCGTTATAATTAACAATTATTCTCCGAAGTGGAGGTAAATAGTGGTGGATATTTACCGAGCCGCTTCGGCTGAGGTGAATAATTGTTTTAGTATATTCCACACTCCACGTGAATAGCCAGCACCAAATAGTTATTTTATTTTCTCTCAAATGGACAAAAACTCGCGCGAGATGATCGCTGCTTTGCTCGGAGGTGAATATGAAATCATATTCACTGTTTGAGTAGCCAATCAGAGCGCGCGAAAAGTGATATTCACTGGTGTGGTATATACTAACAACAACTAACCACCCAACAATGTTGCCATTATTTTATGTCTGCTGACAAGGAACAAATACGTCTCAAGCCGTTGTTGTCAGCAAATGTTGAACCGCGTGTATCATACCATGTTGAATGTTGAAAGAAGCGAGTGAACATGTTGAACGATCATGTTGCAACTTGCTGAATGGAATATTTCCTGCAACATCGTTCAACATCTTGACTCGCTTTTTTCAACAATGAACACGAGGGGTGGCGAATGGTGCCAAGAAAAAATCGTAAAGGGTCTCGTAAAAAGTCGGTAAAGTCTCGAATTTTATAGGTCGGATCTCGGAGTCTCGATTTTTATTTACTTTGCCCGTCTCGGAGTCCTGGGCGTTTTTTTGGAGAGGTTCTCGATCGGAGTCGCGCCTTTTTACTTTTTTTTAGCTTTTATTGGAGTTACAGTTTTTTGGCGGCATCTGCATGTGTTTTATAAAGTACGCGAACCACAGCTAATTGGTTGAATGGTGAATTTCTCAACGGGCGTGATGAAAGGTACTGGGTGTTTCGTCATAAAAGGGACCTTACGCAACCAGGACGGCGACGGCAGCGACGACGGGAGGTAGAAAAGTGTTCTCACCCGAAATCTGATGTTTACTAGTTCCTTTATTCGCTTTTAATTACGTTTCACATCCAGGTCTTCGAAAAATATGATAAGCATAAACTTTTGCTCACGCCGAACGAAAAACAGTGATTTACTTCTTAACGTTTGCGTTCTCTTGTAAACGTGAACTTTGGGGTTTTGACGTTGTGTTTTTCCAGACAACGGTTGAAATGAAGGCGACTGTGTGCATTATTGTATTTTATGCCGTCGTCCTAGACGTTGCCGTCCTGGTTGCGTAAGGTCCCTAATAACTACAATAAAAACAGTCTCGGGCTCGGATTTTGAAAAAGTATCGGCGTCTCACAAAGTCTCGGATTTAGCATTCGCCACCCTTAACATGTTGGCAACAAATGTTGAACCGCATATTATCGGTTTGCTTACTTAATTGATGGTTCAAAAGATCAGTGTTATTTGAGGAGATTCCAACGTAAATTTGCATCGAGCCCGGGAAAAGCCTTTGGGAGCACAGGCGCTTGGAAATACAGAGAACTGAACAGAAGCAATACAGACAAGATGCTGATTCAACTCGATCCGTTGTGTGATCATTTTACCACAAAATCAAGCTGTGAGTTGTCCCTGACATTGCTAGTGCTAATGAGACAGTGCTAATGAGCCATAATAATAGATTTAGCTCACGATAAGAGATGTTGAAACAGTTTGACAATGTCTTAAAGTGCAAGTAGCGCCATAAAACAACATGAACTCTTTTTTGCCCCAAATTCTATTTCTGATATTATTTTAGTTGTCTAATTTAGTTTTCTTTAAGAGGCAAGAGCAGCAATTCCAATGGAAACCTACGGTTTTTTTTAATAGACGTTTTCTCTTGGGAGGGAGTTTATTCATCTTATGACGTCACAGGATCCATGATGCCAGAAATGTTACAAAATTTGCAAGATTAATACCTTTTTGTCAGAAAGCAAAACAATAATGCAATATAATTTTTTTTTACATCAGTGATACTTTAAGTTTCCGGTTTTTTGTTCACATTTGAGAATTCACGATAAATAAACAATAACGTCCTTGTGGCGGGAAAATATGCATTTATAATTTGCCCAAGAATATTTCTTTATCTGTTCCAAGAAGAGAATAGTTTCCAATAGTGAAGCTAGTAATGTTCTCAATTGAGTTTGAGTACGATTTTAATAACCCTTTTGCAATTTTATAACTTATGAACCTCCGAAAAGTTTTGAGTACTTCTGTGAAGAAAGTTTTGGTTTTGAGTAAATACTTTATGTTCTACGCTTGTTTGAAATCGTGTAAATGTAACCTTTCCTGACCCATGACCGCGTAAGTAAAAGCCTGGGTCGATACCTGTATAGACGTCATCTTGACGTCATAGAATTAATTCGACTTTGCAATCATTTGAAGAAATACTTAACATGTTGACTAAAATGACTTTTTTCTTTACTAACAACTCACAAACTGTGTATATTTTCTATGCATCGATGTTGTGATAAAAAGACGCCATGGAGAATAATGCATTAATCAATGAGATGACGTCTATACAGGTTTCGACCCAGGCTTTTACTTACGCGGTCATGGGTCAGGACAGGTCACATTTACACGATTTCAAACAAGCGTAGAACATAAAGTATTCACTGTAAGCCAAAACGTTCATCACAGAAGTACTCAAAACGTTTCGGAGGTTCATAAGCTATCAAAATTGCAAAAGTGTTATATGGGCACTTTTACTTTCATTCCACTTTCAAGTTTTTATTTGAAATCACGGAATGCGCAATCGAGCTTTTTTAAGTAATTGTGTTCAATAGTCCAATGAATGAAGAACTGGTAAGTAATATGAGTTTTCCTACTGAAGCACTCAACGATATCCCGGGAGAGGCCTATATATAGTTTATAGTTTCGATTCGTATTGGAACAAAGTTTGAAAAGCATATCAGGACATTATTCTCATGTAGGGTATTTCTCTTCTGTTTCAAGGTGTTATTTTTGTAGTTTTATTTTAAAGAAACTTGAAGGTTCAGTCACTTTTTTCACCGGTGGCCATCATGAATTCAAAGCGAGGCAATCCTTTGTTTTTGCTAGGCGAAATATGTTCTGATATCTCTCAGTGCGAGGCTAGCCTAGTGAAAATAAAGGATTGCCTCGCTTTGAATCCAAGATGGCCACTAGGTTATGCCATGCCCGCGCGGGAAGAAGTCTGGTAACAATAGTATCAAAGCGAGGCTAGTTGTCCCAAAGATTGCAACATTGGAGTCGGTCAGAAATGTCTTAGTCTTGAACTGCTCTGTTTTGTTCTTTTGCCACAAGCCAATTAACATTATTTTTCGCCATCGAAATATCTATATTTATACTATTCATTAATAATTCATAAGGGTGCTAACCAATCTAAACGCATCATCCAGGTCACATGGATACCCTGAAAACCCCATACAAGATTCTAGTCAGCCTATAATAGGCCATATTAGTATTCTGTATCTATTACTTATAATATCATTAATAATTCATAAGGGTGCCAACCAATCTAAACGCATCATCCAGGTCACATGGATACCCTGAAAACCCCATACAAGATTCTAGTCAGCCTATTAGTATTCTGTATCTATTACTTATAATATCATTAATAATTCATAAGGGTGCCAACCAATCTAAACGCATCATCCAGGTCACATGGATACCCTGAAAACCCCATACAAGATTCTAGTCAGTCTATTAGTATTCTGTATCTATTACTTATAATATCATTAATAATTCATAAGGGTGCCAACCAATCTAAACGCATCATCCAGGTCACATGGATACCCTGAAAACCCCATACAAGATTCTAGTCAGACTATTAGTAGTCTGTATCATATGATACAGAATACTAACTAAGCTAACTAGAATCCTGTGTCGAATGATACAGAATACTACCATGCTAGCATAAGTATGAGGGAGGTCGCACAACCTATCACTAGGGCCGGGACTTTAAGCAACCACGACGGCATAAAACAATAGCCTTAATTGCAAAATACAATAGCTACACGTGAAAATGCACGCAGTCGCCTACATTTCCACCGTTCTATGCAAAAACACAACGTGAAAACCCCAAATTGTACGTTTTAAAGAGAACGCGAACGTATAAGAAAGTAAAGCAATCCGTTTTTCGTTCGGCGTGAACGGAACTCTATACTCATCATATTTTTCGAAAATCTGGTTGTGAAAAACAATTCAAGGCGAACAAGGGAAATAGTAGACACCAAATTTCGGGAGAAAACACTTTTCTACGTCCCGTCGCCGTCCTGGTTACTTAAAGTCCCTACTGACTTCCTCTATCCCGGGCAGGGTGAAGTCACAAGGCTCATGCAACTGCTCTTAATGCATATAGACCGTCTCTCCAATGTGGGACATGTTTTTGTGCACGCTGCGCATGTCCGTGGCGCAAACTATTACTCCGAAGCTTTTTACGCTTTTCTTCAAAATTTCAGAAATGTTTTAAATTTTATATATTATAGTACATAACATAAGTATATTACAATATTCGCGTCCGAATTGTATAGGATTTACAATGGCTCGCTGAAGCGGCTCACCATTGTAAATCCCATACAATTCGGTCGCTCATATTGTAAATAGTACATATTTTTCTTTTCCTGGGACAACTGGCCTCACTTTGATGCCTGTATGAATAAAGACAACAGACTTCCCTTTAACACCAAGATCTAGATGAGGCTATTAAACTCTGAGCAAATGCGTCTAATGATAATCGCCCAAAGCAGTAGTTTTCAAATTCAAAACTGGACTTTGGAGTTCCAAAATTTCCATGCGTAAATACAAGTTAGAGATATTTAAGAGAAATACAAAATCGTGAGTAATGTCAAGCTTTCTTTATTTATGCAGTACATCACATTATAAACTATGTTTAGTACTCAGGAGAGGATACCTAAATTAATTCGCACCTGTCAATTAAAAACACTTTAGACCAATCAAAATGCAGCAATGTTCTCCGGGAAAATACCGCTACCATCTTGCCCACAAGCTCATCAGAAGGAGATGAAAACACAAACTTGAGATCTTCGCAACGATTTAAGAAATTCAGCCAAAGATAGGAAATCGATAAATCATTCAAAATGTTACGAACACTATCGCCAAACTCAGCGTTTCTCGCCATGTTCGTTTTCATTTTTTTTCGGATTAACGTTTACGGCTTGTTGGCATAGCAACAGTAACTAAGAGGAGACATAGCAACAGTAACTAAGAGGGGAGGAGCGCTGTGGAACTATAAGCCCCTTTCACACGACATTCATTTTGGGACCGGCATTCTTAAATTTAGGACCGCGGGCCGAAGGGCACAGTACTCTCACCGCAAAAAAATCAAGACGGCGCCGATAATTTAGGGCACGGCACTCTTCGTTTACACGGCAAAAACCAAGAGTGCCGGTCCCAAACTTATCGGTTAAGTTAAGAATTATTATGCTTGTCGTGTAATGCTTGTCGTTGAATAGGACGGCATGTCTTAATGTTTTCTACGACGGAGGCTTCCTCGCCAATACTTGGTCTTCCTTTTCTTCATCGTTACGTTATATTAACTCGTATTGTAAAATGGTCACACCCATTCAGTACTCAGTATTGTAGTGCCCTAAAGACCATCAACCCACTTAGTAATATTCCCGATATAGGGAATATACTAATAAGGTATATTGTTTCCTTTGTTTATAAAGCTTTATTAGAATTCCCTATATAGAGAATACTAATGATAACTTATAGAGAATACTAATGAGTGACTAAACGATTAAAAATAACATACGAATATCAAGTCAAACATTTTTCAACGTACTGGGAACTGTTTTAAATTTGTTTCAAATTTTATTTGCTTAACAAACATTTCACTGCCCTCAGAAATGAAAAGAACAACCTGTATTGGTGGCTAGACTACAGAATACCCCGCCACTCATAAGTGACTTCGGTGTAGCCGTCTAACGTCTACGCGTTGACGCGTAGCCACCAACATGGCGTTGCCAGCCACACATTAGCTTATTCGTTCTACTTAGACTTGAACTGTTGAACTTCTATGGTTTTCCTGTGGTAGATCGAGGCGTAGACGCGTATCCGAAATTCTAGGTGCGGCGGGGTATTCTGTATAGTCGCTCCCTGATAGCCTGGCCTTTTGTAACACCGAAATGTTGTGCTTCCATGACCGATGACGAGACCGCTCGCATTTCAAATGATCACTGAGGACCAAGCGACCATATGTATTTTCGGAAGCAATACGGTGCAATTATTCAAAATTCCTTCGTAGGTGTGACCATTTTCTAAGGCGGTTAGTAAATGAACACTCGTGATTTATGGGATTCAGAGTCCATTGATAGAAGGCCACGAGGGTGTTTCTGTCAAATGCTCGGGACTCTAAATCCCATAAATCACGAGTGTTCATTGTTTAACCTTACTTAATTCATATGTACATTCTCGTAGTTATTGTTACCTTTGAACTGATTATACCACAATTCTTAGGTAACCTAGTTTATGTTAACCATTAGTATATTTATGTGCCACTCTGCTAAGAAGAATAAACTCGACAGGAACTATTGCCCCAGTTCCTCAAAGCCCGATTAAACTAATCCAGGAGTAAGTGTACAGTAATTGTTAGTTTCATATGCTAGCTCGTGGAATACCGATTTCGGGATAAAAACCTATCAGTGCTTGACAAGGAACGAGTTGTAATGTTAATTTTCTACTTGTAACCCTAGAGTAGAGAAAGGCAAAATTACCAAGAGAACCAATGATTAACACTAATCGGGCATCGTGGAACTCTGACCCTATCGACCGTGATGCTTTGCACGACTCGGGCGAATTGCGTATGCTATGAAACTCAGAGCATGAAAGCGTAAAAGGAATAGCGATAGACCAGTTCGCGGAAAAAATTACAGACAAATGTATGGAAAATTGAAAACACGATTGCACGCTTCCCAGCACAACTACATCCCTCAAATTTTGATCAGTAAAATGATTATACCTGGCATCTTAAGTTCACAGACATTGAATATTTCAGAAATTCGATTTTACGGAAATTGTTTGGCATCGGATTCCCATACAAACACTTTATTTCGCGCCATGTTTGCACCCCTTTCAAAATGTCGGAACGTGAAGAAAACAACGAAGTGCGTCACGAGACGCAGTCGAGTAACGTAACTGAAGTTCTCTTCACGTTGTGACGTCATTTGTGCATCTATTAGAGGACACGCACGGCAGAATGGAATCTATTTGTTTTATATAATAACCGCAAACTAAACTCTAAGAAAATACCCAATCAAAACGAGTTGAGAAATTGGTTGCGCGCGCTAATAAAATATCAGAGCGCGCGTTTCGTGCTGATTATTATATAATGTCAATCAGTATTGTTTGTAATATTCCCAGAAGATGTACAACAACGGCTACACCCTCACAAAGCATAACGGTTGACAGAGTTTTGACTAGCCGGGAACGCGCCTTAATAGTGACGCAATTCTGTTCATTTGACCAACAGGTACAAACTGCTTGGGCCGGATATTACGATTACAATGTACTGGATCAAAACATGATTATTGGTTGCCATCCCGAGATAACGAATCTAATATTTACTAACGGATTTAGTGGTCATGGAATTCAACAGTCTCCCGCAGTTGGAAGGGCTGTTAGTGAACTGATTCTAGACAATGGGTTCCATACCATTGACCTCTCAAGACTGGGTTATGAGAGAGTTCTCAGGAATGAACCACTCAGGGAAAAAAATATTTTCTAGCCTGAATTCTGACTACTTTTTTCAACTTCCATGTTTACCATTTTCAATCTTTTTGACCGTTTTGAAGCCATGGGATTTTTAAAAAAAATTACTCATTTGAATTATCCAGGTGCATGTAAAATGAAAATTATAACAATACAAACAAACAAATAAAGTCAGCAGTTCATTTTGGGTAAAGTAAATTAAGACATGAATAATTAGTTAGGTTTATAAAGAACTGAAAGTTCCTTTCAAATATACAAACAAGACGCCAGGTTGGCGTTCAACTGGGATACCTGTGGTGTGTGACATCATGTTTATCATATATTTTCTCTTTGAAATCCTTTGGATTGACTTTCATATAGTCTTTTGTGATGGGATGAATACTTTGCAATGTTGGCAGACTCGCCTTTTCTTCCTTTTTCCAATAAAAGTTCAGGCAAAATAAAACCCTCGTAGCTGTGTACGAAAATTGAAATCGAAAATGTTATACGTACAAGTTGTATAACTTATTAGTGAAAACATTCAAAACTTTACACCCACAATAGTAAGTCTGTTAATATCAACAGTGTAGTCCAGAACACTGAAGCAATCTTTCAGTCTCCAAAGGGTTATGTTTGTTTTACCACAGGTAGCCAAAAGCATTACGACGAACGCACTTTAATAATCTATGATAACTTCTAGTATAGTAACACAGTCTAGCCAGCTGACCGGGCTCCTGGAGGTTTTAGCGTGTTGATGTTTTCTAAGTTGTATTTTGAAAAGAAAGGCAATAATATAAGTTAATAATATCAGTTAATTTCTCAAACCGATGAACACAATTATACCTATTGTTGAAAAAGTGCCAAAACTGACGGTCACATGCAGCTCGAGTCATGAATTCGTGTGACGAAAACCAATATGGTCGCCGAAAGAGCATTGATCGAAGCAGGAAAACGGAATAACCAAAAGCTAAGTTATTTGAATGTCTGGTTGTAGTGAGTTTCTGGTCTGAAGAGCCTACGATAGTTGGGCGAGGAAACAGTTGGTTTTTATATCTGAGAACAGAGGAAACTACAGAGAACAGACATGGACAAAATATATTGCTCTTCGACACACCATAGAGTTGTAAGATAAAAAAATGAACAGCCTTTTTCACGGACAAAATTTCTAACTATGTTTGAATACCTGGTCTTACCTCGTTCGGTCGTTTGACTTCGGCCGCTTCTCCTGGCGATAGGTTTTCTCTAAAACATTCCCGTAAACTCGATGGCTTGCTCGCCCAGGTTTTCCCTAAAACAGATTCCCGTAAACTCGATGGTTTGCTTTCCCAACTAAGTGTAGAACTTGAAAAAAAACTAATTTATTTTTAACATTATTTCCTCAAATGCAACCAATACTAAGAGGCAAGACAGAGAGCAACTTTTCGCATGATTCGTCGTGTTCGTTGGGATACCTGTGGCAGTCACTTTTTGGCGCCATTTTCGCACGCGCGACACACACACTTAGCATATTATTACTGCTAAGATTGTAAACAAAGAGAACAAAAAATTGCAACATGGTTGGAAGATAACCAGCTATCACATAATTTAAAAAAAGACTAACGACATATATAATCTTCAGGTCAAAAAAGAAGCAATAATTATTACATATGAGCATAAAAATAAAAGTTGACAATTATCAGCTGGCTAGCGTGGACAACACAAAATTTGGCTAATTTTAGGTGTTATCATAGATCAGCATATAACTTGGAATAAGCATATCAATTATATTGCTAACAAATATCCAAACCAGTAGGTATCTTTTGCAAAGCTCGGCATTTCTTATAAATAGTGCTTCTAACAATAATACATAAAACAGAACTAACTATGGGAAACTTTCAGTAAGAGCAAAAGTTACTTATATATAGAATGTTATCCCCAGTGAAATCAAAGAATTATATACAAAATGGCAATATAAAAAGAAAAATGAAATATACGTACAAAATAATATACCCTGATATGTCGTACGCAAACTAGTCACTTATTGCTGTTATTATTAACATTATTAGTAATGTAATATGAATAATTAGTATGTACATATACTATTTGAACATCTGTAATACAACTGTACTTGCTACGGATATTCACCTATTTCAAAAGGTTTTCCCGGACAACCGACATTCTCAGACCGAAATGGATTGTATCCAACTCTCCACTAAACTACAGTGTAATTCGATAATCGACTCGCAGCAGACCATCACTATTAATACGAACGAATTCAACAGACTTGCAGCTACGACCACAATCCATTGCGGGCTGGGAATGTCACTTGCCGTTTGTCGCTTGAGCTGCTTGACCGCGACATCCCGGTCAATACACATTATAGGTGTATACACATTATTATCCTATAAATATTTTATTTCAGCCAATCAGAGCTCAGCTTTACTATGAAATACAGGGCGGTATTTCATGGTTTTTCTATGAAATACAGAGCGGTATTTCATGGCTAGATCAAGGCCAATCAAAATGCAGGAAATTTCGCGCCCTTTCTTTACCGGCCAATAAAAAGTCACCATTTTGAATACATAATTAGTCTGCAGACGCGCGCGGCCGCCACTCGAAATTTGTGTTTTCCAATTCCGGCGAGAAAATGTGCAGTCTATCGTCCGGTAAGTTACTTTGTTTTCGTGATACATAAATCTTTTCGTAAATTGTTATTTATAGGATAATATGGTAAAGGCGAGTTGTATACCAAAATAATATGAATTTCGAGTGAAATTTTCGCCAGTAGTTCCATAGTAAACCATGAAATAACCAGTAAATATCAAATGTAACTACTGTATTACTATTCAAACTGTAAAAGTTGACGTTCATATCACACCTGATACTCTATGTGATATACATTAATAGGGGGACTGTAGTTAGTAAAGCCTCTATAGGTTTAGTTATTCCTTCTCCTTATTATGTAAAGACCAGTAATCTCTGCTTGATATACTATTGTATTTACGATAAAATTGTACTGATTTACATGATAAGGAAATATAATAATAATAATAATAAAAAAAACTCTGTACCGGCCAAGCAAAATAAATGCACTCGTAGTATTTTCTATGCAAGTAATATAGAGAGTCTCCAAACCAATTTCTATCGTCCAAAGGCCAGAACCAACTTTGTGAAATGTACTATAAAATTCACAATTTAAAACAACTTACCACCCATATAGCTTCAAAACACGATACAAATCTTTTATTCTCTCTTATCAAACATAACTCTGAACTTGTAATGATTTGTAATATATGTTCATGACAACGTGAATATCATCCACTTCCTATTCAATTAGCAGCCTATCAGCCTTAATTTTGGTTAATAGTATTATTGTAACAGGGTTAAGCTATGATCGCCACTGTTCTATGTTGATGTTTATAGTATCATAGTATTATTCATGCAATTGTCCTTTCGCTACTCGTACTCATAAAACGTCTCGTTTTTATCTAGTTGTTCTTGTTATCCTCATTCCTCTTAGTATACATTTATATCTATTAGCACATTTTTATAGTTTCACTGGTACTGACCAATCATGTGCTCTGAATGATACCACGTGATGGCCTCTACGTACTGACCTGGCCTCTCTTTCGACCGCTCCGTAGACTGGAGGGTCGCCAATCTCGTACCCAGACCCCATTTGTTTCTTACTGCGCATGCTCGACGATGAAATAGGGCTCTGGAATTCGGAAGAATCCGATTTTTGTGTATTCTGATTGGCTGTTCTGAACAATGCAATTTCACCGGAAGTCAAACATAGCCTTTTTGGAGTTGGACAAAGGCATTGGGAATTGGGGGTAATCTAAACGCTAAAAACCGTTGGATTTTACCTAAATGGTGCCGCTAAAAATCTTCAGGTTTTCTTAGATATTTGCTTGCATCCTATCGGAAGTTCATATCACTTCACGGATAACACACATGCATCGCACACATTACATGAATTCTCAGAATTCGAAAATCGAACCCAACTGGTATAGCCGAGGGATTTACCGTAACAGATAGGTAATACTACACATTCCCATATTAACAACAATGTTCGAAAGTGCTCTATAGGCAGAAGTGGCATTTTCCAATCTCATAAACTTGTGAACAGGCGCTGATCGCTTAAATATAAGCGTTTGTATGGGAATGCAACGAACTCCAGCCTTCAAGGAGCTAAAATACGAGACTCGTAAGTGAAAATGCCTTGACTTGCTTCTACGTTGTATTCAGTTGCTGTTTGTGTGGTCATCGGGCTCAGGTAAGGCGATTTCAGCGAGTTTCGACCCCCATGAATCTTCGATCTTGTGTACTGTAAATATGTGATGTCTGATCATGAATCCACCGTGCGATATTAAAGAAACACGAGCCTGATGCATGAACATAAAGCCTTAAAATCCAAACTAAAAACGGCAGAAGATGAAAGAGACTCACTAAGGCTTGCCCTGACACTAGTAAGCAAAAGATCACTATCAAATACTGGGCGAACTTCCAAACAAACCAAAACCTAGGCCTTAGGTGCTGAGCGAGAATCGAACCCATTTCTTCTCAGGATGACGTAATGATAAGCATGCGCAGAGTCGCCGGAAGTCCGGGATTCGCGGACTTTCGGATCGGATTCTTCCAGAGCCCTATTTTTTCGTCGAGCATGCGCAGTAAGAAACAAATGGGGTCTGGGTACGAGATTTTAGGGTCGCGGGAAAGAGATCCCAGTAGGTATTGCATGCGCATGTCAGAAATGTAACCAGGCGATCACCGTACAATACAACATTACTGTGCACAGCATTCCAAAGAGTTATAACAGTTTTTTTAACTTTTCAAAATGATGCTTGTACTGGCAAGTAGCCCTCTTATCAGAGGATTTGCCTTTTGTCTGTATCTTTACTTAACGAAAACATAACCAAATGCTGAGATTTTTACGTCTCCGTTGCTACAGCCGCCATGTGCACAGCGGTTTCCAGTTGTTACCATCAAACTGGGTTTTGCACCAATGCCAATAAAACTGTCACTTGTTGTACAGTCGTTTTCATTGTTGCTCACAAAACCGATTCTAACTCTACGATCAGCGTTAAAACCTTCAGCATTGCAATATGATTGTAATGAGGAGCCATAAATAAGTGATTTCCATGCGGGTTTGCCGATTGAGAACGGTTTCTTTGTACCGCTAGCTATGACGTCATACAGTGACGTAGCGTGGTAAGAAATGGCGGCAAATCGCAACTTCGTTCCAACCTTGAGTCCAACGCACAGTAGCTTGAATGACACACCCCAGTAACTTGGTAGTTTGGTTTCGTATTTGTCAAAACCAGTTTTACCTGCTGGGGTTCTGAATGTGTTCTTGTTTGACCAATAAGATGCGTTATAGCGAAACGTCTCCTAATAAAAAATGTATATTGATATATTTAATCCTTGAATTCAGTGTTATGTCAAATGTATACTAGTTAAAGAGATTATGAAAAGAGTATACATTGATGTGGATTGAAGAATAAAACATCAACAGTACCATTGAGCCCAAAGGACCGAAAAAATGTGAAAAGGAAAAGCTGTTTAATGATGAACAGGAGAACGTATCGGTATTTTTCGGCTGAATATCTGTTCGGGTGGAAGGTTGCCTAATGTTGTCGGTATTTCGAAAATGTTTGGCTGAAATTGTCGTAAAATTGTAAGAACGGGACTGTATTATTTCGGAACATAGGCGGAACAAATTTAATTCCTTGGCGTCTAAAATTTTTGTTCCTAGTATTTATAGCGGAGGCGAGAGCAAACATTGATTAACTTCGGTTTCCTTCGCGCAAGACGAGCGACGTGTTTGAAAAAGTGCTGCACTGCGCACTTCGCCTAGTGAAAAAGTGCAGCACCTGCGCACGCACTGTTGAAACCAGCTGCGGACCAAGGTTTCGATATGGGTCGCCTAGTGATAATATAGCAATAACATGACTTTTGGAGGGCATATTGTTTATTTGTGGCCCGCGTAGTGTCGTTTGCACCCTCGCGTATAAAGATCTCTGAACTCATAAAGATCTCTGAACTTGACGATCGCGCGCTTTTGAAATCGTTTCCTCGCGAAATCTGATTGGCCAACATCAATCGCACGATCCATTCTCAGCCAATCAGGAGCAGGGCGGTAAATGTGTTTGCAACCCGCTCGGTTCGTCATCGGCTCGCTGGTTTGAGAGCTTTCGCGAGGCCGGTTTTCTATGTGGCCGCTTCTTTTGATGATAATGTTTTTTTTTCATTTTCGGTTATCTTCTTTTTTCTTCTCAACTTTTTGTATTGATTTCCCTTGATTATACCAGGTATGTTTGTATTTTTATCTTTGTTTTCTTTGTATGATTGATCGTTTTTCGGGTCGTTAACTCAGCAGTTCAGATAATTGGAAGCTCCGCTTTTAGGATTGCCTTATATGTAGTGATTGGTTCGATTAGACGAAATATAACAGGACGAGTTTGGTCGAGCTGAGATGGTCGAGCCATGGTTTGTATTTCGGCGAGACCAAACGAGTCCTGATATTTCGCCGAATCGAAGAATCGTCCTATTACATATTGTCATCCCACTATTCGCTATTAGTATAAACCAACTAGTGGACTATTACAAATCCTGTATTCTGATTGGCTACGCTACTATAGGTCTATTTGTGATAGCCCATGGTAGAGAAAAACCGCACGCATTTTCACGAAATAATTACATTTTTTCAACTTCAATTTGTTTCTTTCTATTATTTTCTACTGTCCGACTAGTTAGTTTATACTAAAACAATTAGACCTCTCGCCCTAGTGGGCTACGAGTTAAATAGCCCAT
The DNA here is from genome assembly GCA_030867875.1 of Actinernus sp. WN-2022. Taxonomy (NCBI): domain Eukaryota; kingdom Metazoa; phylum Cnidaria; class Anthozoa; order Actiniaria; family Actinernidae; genus Actinernus; species Actinernus sp. WN-2022. Next base: position 59,451,722 of record JAOWCC010000936.1, read on the forward strand.
TCGGCTGCGCCTCATGGGCTATTGACTCGTAGCCCATTCGGGCTGCGGGTCTAATTGTTAATTAGCCAAATTAGATTGCACATGCAGTCACTACCAACTACCTTTGGCTGCTTCCCAGGTGCATAGTGTAAATCTTAAGCTTGTTTTCGTTTTGAGATTCAATATTCTTTAACGGCTCGTTATCCGAGGTTTTATCCTTTGTTTTGTGGCACAGTTTCTCCATTTGCGACATGAAAATCTATCGAAAACAACGGTAATTCCTCCATTTTGAGGAATTTACTTCGTCTACATGAAGGAAACATTTAGCGGATCCGTCGCTAAACGCGCGCGTAGAACGACAGCTGTATTGTGGCAGGAAACCTCAACGTCGCAATACAGCTGCAAAATCAATGATGTTCTAATTCGCTCCTCGCTCAACCGTACATAAAACATTTATCATGTAGTAAGCATGATAAACGTATTGGGGTGTGTCAACACGAACCGCGCGCGCCCCTTTGTTACCTATCATAAATTACACTCTATATACATGGTGATAATCTGGAGCATTTGGAGCTCATGAACACTAGTTGACAATAAACAGTGTTTAGTGTAATGTGAAAATCGAGTAAATACAACACTCTGTTTATTCCAGTTTTGCTTTGATATTTTTAACTTTTTAACAATCTAAATGTATTTTATTTCCAACTGTCCGTGATATTATAGAATATCAAGACAGTGTCTTGATATCGCAGAATATCGGACAGTAGATCTGGTTTTTGATTGGCTAATGACGAATAGTGGGATACTAATTAACAAATGCCCTTTTGCAACAAACAGTCACGGTTAGCTCAGTGGTTAAGCTCCGGTCTGTCGTGCAGGAGATCGTGGGTTCAAACCCCGGTCGGACCTGATCGAACTACTAATGGTTAGACCTTCACGGCTTCTCGGATAAGGACGATAAATATCATACGCCATCGGAGACCTCGGTCCATGGAGGGGTTTTAAGCCATATTGAAGTTCTTTGTCCACCTTCGAGTGGTATTTACAGAACAAATCACAAATTACTTCAATGCTGGCTCGTGGCTTTTCGGGAGGGTAAACTATCTTTAAATGTTGAAGTATGGGTATTTGTTACATGTTTATTTAAATTTTGGGATTGTCTTGTATAAATATAAAGTTTCGGCAAGGTTTTGTCATATGCTTTGAATGTCTTATTCAATCTAGGTTATTTCGGTATTTTGGGAAATTTTCAACAGGTATTTAATTGAGTAAGTCAATGACATTTTAAGCATTTTTTGAAAACCTCGTTGGGTGCCACTGGATGACGTGACGTGCTTTTAGTTTAACAAAATGTACTTATCAATTTCAATAGTTTTGATTTTAAATTCAGTCTACATGTATGTCGGTTATATCTCTCTGCCTCAGTTCTGTAAATAAGATATAAAATGTATACATATGATCACTGCAACTTCCAATCGTCCCAACAACTGACCTTTGAGCCGTCTGTTTTCATAGCCAGTGTCCATCCCCCATCGCCACATCCGCTAATACTGGTCATGTGACAGTAGACATCGGTTTGCTGAGAGGCGATCTCAAACGTGTACGCCATGTTTTGTCTGAAGCTGAGATCAAAGAGACTATTACTCGTCCGCTGTTGTGTATTTATTTTAAGGTCGTTAGAACTATTAAGCACCTTGGCTCTTTCGATTCTAGCAAAGAAAGCTTTTCTTCTCCCAAATCGTATTTCTACTCCTCTTCCACGTGATGGCTAGCTTATTTTACAAACATTAAAAAAACATATTCCTCGAGTATACGCAACGTTTTTGATTATGGAGTTCGCAGACTGTAAGATGGATAGTTCGGAGTGCTCAAAAGCGACTTCGAAATCTCGGCAAGTAGTACTAAATAAATTTTACAAAATCTTGCACATTATTGCTATGGATGTATTTGTCATACACCAGGACATTAAAATGGAGAAATCGTTTGATGGTAATCCCGTATTATGCCACCTAACAACAGAAAGAACCTTGCGTGGTACAAAGCATCTAAAATGACTTTTTCGAAATTAGGATCGACATCGTTCACACCCAAGGCACAATTGGCAACTGATGGATGTTAAAACAAGTAATGGGGATTACAAATTAGTGGAAAAACACAGGAATTAGTGTCTTCAAGGGGGTTAGGGATGGGTTGGGGTTAAGGCTAGGAAACATATCCCATGCAGAACATTATAGGATATGAACAAAAACACCTAACCCAAATCCTAACCGACTAACCCTTGACACTACAGTTGAACCTCTCGTACGCGACCACCCTCGGGTCCAGGAAAAGTGGTCGCTTACGAGAGGTGGTCGCATACAAGAGTAGCCACCACAGGAAGCCCAAACTTTAGTATATCGGGTCTCTAGGACAGGGAATATTTTATCATTACAGTTTTTTATTATGGTTTTGTATAGCCTGGAAAACCAGTCGACTCTTATCGCTACCCCACTCGCGAAAGAGACGTCTGGGCAACGAAGCAGAACATTCCATACTGATGACGTAGCAGATAGCCGTTTCACGATGCATAAATTAAGTGCAAGCTCAGAAGACGAATGCGAACAACAGAGTTATAAGTACCGAGGCTGCTCGTTTGTTTAATTTCCCCATTCCTTCATGATCATTTCCCTATTCCCGCACCCTCATTTCTCCAATTCCCCAAGTCCCTCGATAGGCCTTTTACAGGAAACAGTCACCTGCTGACATACTACTTTATTTGTTAACGAATGAATTGAGCTCGTGATCCCCATGGGAAAGGCGTTGCCATGGATGCTGGACGGCAAGCTATCTTTAAACATAGGGCCCCTAAGGGCAACTCGCGGATGGTCAGTCAGCTATTTTGGCATATACTAAAAATCACGTGACCGATGACGTCATCGTTACGTTATCGCCACTAAGTGATTTGTGGGGACCAAATATCATGCATGTCCAAGTTTGAACTGTCTCGCATTAGAAATGAGGGAAATATGGGCATCTACTTAAAATCACTTGACAGATGACGTCATCGTTACGTCATCGTCACTAAGTGATTTGTAGGGACCATTACCATGTCTGTCCAGGTTTGAACTGTCTTGCATTAGAAATGAGGGAGATATGGGCATGTACTTAAAATCACGTGACCGATGAACGTCATCGTTACTTCATCACCAATAAGTAATTGATAGGGACCCACTACCATGTCTGTCCAAGTAGAAATGAGGGCGATATGGACATGTACTTAAAACACGTGACCGATGACGTCATCGTTACTTCATCACCAATAAGTAATTGATAGGAACTCACTACCATGGGTAGTGGGTTCAGGGTTGAGGGGTTGAGCCACCTGCCATTTGCCATTAATATTAAGCGAGTATTATCAGTTAAGGAAATCGCATATCCCATTCACAGCTAGCTAATCACAAACGTCCGTCAATATATCTTTGGAAAATCAAACGTCATTCGGAAAAGTCAACGGCATCCGGAAAGTCAACGGCGTGCCGTCGATCCCGCACAGAAAAAAACTGTATATATTATCTCGCATCCACCTAACCCCAATAACTCGTTCTGCACATGCGTGCAACCACGAATTAAAAACGCTGTCAATCGATTGGAGGTAGAGAATAGCATTTGCAATCAGGTTTTGCTACTAACACTACCGATCTCTCGTACAACACATTTACATAAATGAAGTCGTCGGATATTTTTGCTATTCGCACCAGTCCCTTACAAAGCGAGTATAAATAAGAACTCCACCAAGGTTCGTCGCACAGTTCGCGTCAGAACACCTACAGCCGCGAGAGTCCCGGCAGCTCAACAGAATGTCCCAGGTGGTCAAGATCTTCCACCAGCTGCTCCTCCGACATGAAGCCGTCGCTCAGCCGCCAGAACTAGAGGCAATTTAATCCTTTTTCTCACTATGTGGTTCAGGTTGGTGTGCCTTTTTGTCCTCGTGGTCACTTACGCTTGTGTATGTATTTTGTTTTGGTCTATCATGGTTTGCGTTGCATCACCGTTTTAGTCTCCTTTAATAGTTTCGCCGGTGTATTTGCCTTCGTTGTAATTCAACTTTGGCCTATATTGCTTTATTCCTTCGTTACTACTATATGTATCTGGACCCGGATTTGTGCAGTGCGGTATAAAAGTTCTTGTTATTCAGTCTTCGTTTTTATTCCTTTATTTTGCACGTTCGGCCGCATGTTTTGCCGTTGGCACTTGTGTTGGCATAAGTTTACGTGCTGGCCTCACAAATACGGATTTGTGCAGTGCGGTAGAAATGTTCTTGTTAATTTTCTATTCTTCGTTTTTAGTCCTTTATTTTGCACGTTTGGCATGTTTTGCCGTTGGCACTTGTGTTGGCATAAGTTTACGTGCTGGCCTCACAAATGCGGATTTGTGCAGTGCGGTATAAAAGTTCTTGTTAATTTTCTATTCTTCGTTTTTAGTCCTTTATTTTGCACGTTTGGCATGTTTTGCCGTTGGCACTTGTGTTGGCATAAGTTTACGTGCTGGCCTCACAAATGCGGATTTGTGCAGTGCGGTATAAAAGTTCTTGTTAATTTTCTATTCTTCGTTTTTAGTCCTTTATTTTGCACGTTTGGCATGTTTTGCCGTTGGCACTTGTGTTGGCATAAGTTTACGTGCTGGCCTCACAAATATGGATTTGTGCAGTGCGGTAGAAATGTTCTTGTTAATTTTCTATTCTTCGTTTTTAGTCCTTTATTTTGCACGTTCGGCATGTTTTGCCGTTGGCACTTGTGTTGGCATAAGTTTACGTGCTGGCCTCACAAATACGGATTTGTGCAGTGCGGTAGAAATGTTCTAGTTAATTTTCTATTCTTCGTTTTTAGTCATTTATTTTGCACGTTCGGCATGTTTTGCCGTTGGCACTTGTGTTGGCATTAGTTTACGTGCTGGCCTCACAAATACGGATTTGTGCAGTGCGGTAGAAATGTTCTAGTTAATTTTCTATTCTTCGTTTTTTCCCCTTTATTTTGCACGTTCGGCATGTTTTGCCGTTGGCACTTGTGTTGACATTAGTTTACGTGCTGGCCTCACAAAACGGATTTGTGCAGTGCGGTAGAAATGTTCTAGTTAATATTATATTCTTCATTTAGTCCTTTATGTTTGCACGTTGCATGGCATGTACTGCCGTGAGTTTGGCACGTGTGTTGCCGTGAGCTTCCGTGCTGGCCTCACAAATACAGATTTGTACAATGCCGTAATGTTCTGACTCGTTTTTCTATTTAATTCTTCGCTTTAGTATTCTATTTCTCCACGTTTTGGCATGCTCTGCCGTGAGTTTGGTACTTGTGTTGCCATATCTTTTCCTTTTGGATTTTATATCTATATATTTGCTTTGACATATGGGCACCACTGTTATGCTATGCACTAACGTAGTGTTCGGAAGTTGATACATGGTCGTTATACGGGTTTGCCTCACGGTCAAGCATTCCTACAATATTATTGATGTTCCTCGGTTAGTGCTTTCTCCTGAACGTTCGACTTGTTATTTCTTTGCACACTACCTTTTTAGTATGGGTTTTTGTGAGTTTAGCATGGGTGCTTGTTTCTCGAGTACAAGTGCGTTTTTGTGGAGCATTGTTTCAATTTACATAAGTTATCTTTCTCTGTTCCATTATAACTATATTTGCAGTGCACGTTGTATGTGTAGTTACGACCATTTCGTGCCCGGGCCTAACTTAACATAAGGAGTTTGGGGCTAAGTGTTATTGTCATACGTTTAGCATGTAGTTTGCCATGAGCCTATTTTTTCTCGCTTAACGCTTATACAAGTTTATATTACGCCATTGGTATTACTAGTTGGTTCGCCTTTCATGATTTAGTTTTTATTCCCCATTCATTCGTACGTTTGGCATCAGTTGCCAGAGTAATTCGCGCACACGTGCTCCATTTGTGCTGTGCTGTTTTTATTCGATGGGTTAGTCTTTATGTTCTATTTGTTTTATTTAATTCATTTTGGGAGTATACGTATTGTAGCGTTTATGCTGCCTAGTACCCCTCCGCCGACCACCCCTTCCCCATCACCTCCCTACCCCTCCCCCACCCCACCCTATTCCCCATGGCAGCGTGAAAGGGATACTAATTCCCTAGTCGGATTACTGACGCTCATGCTGCCATCCCCTGGGTTTCCCGCGTCCCCACATTCCACTGCAATTAACCCGGCTTGCCTCTGGCCGCTATTCTGGTCTTGCTCCCCAGGGGATGGCACCCTCTCCCCCTTCCCCTTCCCAGTTTCCAGCTTTACTCCCTGCCGGTTTGTCTGTCTTTTACTCTGGATGGTGCCGCCACTGTATTGACCTACAGAATAGACCTGCTAGTTATTAGTTTGTTGGCCGGACATGATGAGTCATGTGGGCTGGCACAATACCCACACCACATCCTATTACTTGATGCTGGCCCAATCCCTACGCCCTGGAGGTACGACTGAGTTGCTTTCCGCTGGGGTACCCTTACCGCTGGCTCCTCTTCTATCTACTCCGACATAACACCTTGAAGAACTACGTCAATGCCTTTCCTTCCCCGGCCTCAAATTCAGTTTAAATTCGTTTATACTCGCATAAACCGCTTATCCCGTATAAGTCTGGGTGTGGTGAGTATGGGAGTTTTGAGTATGGGTGTTTTGAGTATGGGTATTTTGAGTATGGGTGTTCTCCCTAGCTGGCCGGGGGTATGAGTCATGGAGTTCCCTAATCTCGCGCGGGCGACAATGCACATTATTGCACGAGCTGAAAGGGAATGATGCGAATAGGATACTATTCGCACCAGTCCCTTACAAAGCGAGTATAAATAAGAACTCCACCAAGGTTCGTCGCACAGTTCGCGTCAGGATCACTATCGCCTCAAGTGCCGGGATGACGCCTTCCTCCACTATTGCGTTCGATCATTCCCTTTCGCTCCCCTCTTTTCGACCGAGTTCAGTTTTTCCGTCCCTTCCCCCCTCCCTGCTGCTTATTCTGCTCTCCTTCTACCTGAACTCGAGCGACAATGCTCATTCTTATTGCACGAGCTGAAAGGGAATAATGCGAATAGGATACTGTCCAGTACAACCACGTGATTGCATTCCTGCAAAACATCGCCCAGAATGGCTGGACATATCGATATGCACATCTCATTAACTGCCGAAATCACTCACGCGGCAAACTCATTAACTGCTTAGCGGTAGATGCAAATGCCGGGAAAATGGCCGATTCTGCGTAAGGTAGCTTGATAAAAATGGCAGGGGTTGCTTTCTTTTTCGCTTTAGACAAATTATACAATCGGCTTTTTATTACCGAAACACAATTATGTTCAAATCGCTTTGTAAACAAGTTCTACAGGAATTGCGCTTTCAAATGAGATATCATTCAAAATTCTAGGTGTTCTATAATTCGAGATACTGACAAAAGAGTGTTGGGTAGTTTTCTTAACTAACAAGAGTGAAAAATCTCTAAGCGGCAACTTTCACACTAGAGCGGCTTCAAATAAAATGAAAATATCTCGCGGTCATGTTCAAATCGCTTCGTAAACAAGTTTCAAAACAAATTCTACAGGAATGTCGCTTTCAAATGAGATATTCAAAATTCTAGATTTCGAGATACTGACAAAAAAGTGATTGGCCCGAGTATTGCGTAGTTTTCTTTACTAACAAGAGTAAAAAATATCTAAGCGCGGCAACTTTCAGACAGGGCGCTTGAAGATAGTTGAAGTCAAAACTCTCATGGCTCAACTCTCATCGACTCTCAGGTCCGTCAGTGTGTATGAGTAAACTTTTAAGTTGATTATCACTAATAATTACTTTGCCGCGAACTAAAAAAAACGGCTTTCACACATTTAAGTGCAGAGGGATTTAGAGCTCCCAGAACAGTTAAATGTTTGCCAATCATAAGGCGAATTTCAAACCTCATGAATTACAAATTACACGAGCTAATGTATTCCAAAAACTAATGAGTGTCCATCGTACAATGGCCTTTCTGGGCGATGGGCCCATTCCCTCGTTCCTCCCATTGCCTTGTTCCTCCCATTCTTCCCATTCCTACACTTACCATTCTAACAATTCTCCCATTCCCCAAATTCCTCCATTCATCCATTCATCCATTCATCCATTCCCCCTATTCCCCTATTCTCCAATTCCTCCTATTCCCCAATTCCTCCATTCTACCTATTCCCCAATTCCTCCAATTCCCCCATTCTCCCATTCCTTAAATTCCTCCATTCTCCCATTCCTTCAAAGTCTCAATTCCCCGCTAGAACTCATCATAAATTCACCTATCTACGTTGTGTAGAGAAGATACGTGTTGTTTTCAGAAGTACTGTAATAAACTACAGAGTTTAGAATCGCAATGTTTCGTGATTTGATACAACCACATTCTCTAACTGGAACCATACTTTATTTCCCCTGGGAGTTCTAGCCTACTGTATGTACATATCTTTCAAGTTGCTAGAGCAGATTTTATATCAGTGGTACAAACTACGGTACGGTACTGTACGGCGTACCGTGACATTGAAATGGGTTCCCTACTTTTTTTCTTTCTTTCTGACCATGACCTAATCAAATTACAGAGTTACGGTACAGAGTACAGTAAGTTACAGTACGGTTAAGGTGGCACAAACTACGGCATACGTGTCCGTAGCCTTACTCATACGAAATCTGCCCTACGTACGTTGTTTGTCATTGTTTACAATAAATACCTCGTATTGATGTGGATGTCGTTACATGATGCGATCGACACTATGAAGCAAAACAATATGTTAAATGAAGCAGTCGGAGTATTCCTTACTACGGGTCACGCAATTCACCGAACGGAAAAACGGTATATACTTCATGGTAGTGTTTCGTTCCATCTCAGAGGCGTTATGGCATGGGTCTCCAATATGGCCGCCGCAAATCAAGAGGGGGTGGTCTGTATCTTTGTGCTTATGAGATATGGTCTTGACACTTTCACAGATTTACCTTAACACATTTTTGTGACTGTTTCCATGGAAACGTGTAATGTGACCTTTGAACTTTAATTTTAAGGAAAATTGGAAAAAGCCTCCTGGAGGTCGGTAAAAGTTGTTGATATAGTATATATTTTCATGCAAACGAATCAAGGTTAGGTCACACTTCGGTGCTCCAATTTGAAAAGTTTGTTATTATTGGAATGTTTGTTAATTCGGTGGAAACTTGAGGATATCAAATTTCACACTTGCCTTAAATTGCCTTCTCCTTAAAATAACCAACTTTTCGAATTGGAGCATGAACGTGTGCACTAACCTTGATTCGTTTGCATGAAAATATCTACTATATTAATAACTTTTACCGACCTCCAGGAGGCTTTTCCCAATTTTCCTTAAACTTAGAGTTCAAAGGTCACATAACACGTTTCCATGTAAACTGCCACAACAAGGCATTAAGGTTGTGACTCTATGGAATCTGTAAAAGTTGCCGAGACTATATCTAACACGCACGAAGAGATAGACCACCCCCTCTTGATTTGCAGCGGCCATATTGGAATAGTTTGAGACCCATGCCTTTTAAATGCCCCTGAGATATAGTCTCCCTGCATAATCTCTTAAAACAGTAAAGAAAATTATTATGCAGGGAGACTATATGGAACGAAACACTACTATGAAGTATATACCGGAAAAACGATGGCGGCCTGAATTTGTACCCACAATTCCTTGCGCGCGAAAAACTTTAAATCCGTTATGAAGGTTTGGAATCTTTAAAACAAGACAATGTTAGATAAGATAACGGATGATGTTTACTTGTTATTTGGACTTTGTTACGTTCGCAAGGAATTGTGGTCAACTGTTAGCCGTCATCTTTTTCCATACATCGCTTTATGATGAAAAAAAAATTTAAGAAAGGGGGAAAGATCAACAGGGGATAACATAAAGATCAGGAAGTTTGTCGTGCTTAATTGTGTAATTTCTGAGAGATGTTTAGTTGCAAACAGCCGCGAATATTGTTTTAAGCAGCAGCAGAATTATCTGCTGCTGAGTTCACCTCGATTTGTCCGAGAAAAAACACAAAGAAAATCCGGCTAAATGTGTAACAAATTCTTCAACTTGTCAAATGTAATACTAGGGATTGTTTACTTGCCATCATCCAGACCAGGACAATCTGGCGCATGTTCAACATTTTTCGAAACCATTGCCAGAAATCTGGGACATGAGCCAGCGGTTTCCTCAGGCTCGGATATTACCGCGCCCGCGGTATAATGTTAGCGGTCAAGCGCCATAAAACAACACGACAGAGAGCTAGAGGGCCAGGAGTAAGGCACAGGTATCTCGAGATTTGTTCTTTATTTAAAGCCAAAGCTTTCTTTATTAAAACACTAAAACATTGTGGTACAAAGAAATAAAAGCAAAAGAATAAGGGCGGAAACTCAAAGGTCTCTGTTCTCACAGAAATGCACGAACAACCTCGCTGACTTACCGAAGTTTCTACACCTAAAGACATCGAAAGTATACCCTTCTAGCTATCGGACTCCCTGTGTTTATTCCCACAATGCACTTAGAACCCATGTAAACAAGAACATAGGCACCCAATGGTGAACTCGTGGATGTAGTGACGAAGTTAGTGGATTGCTAAGAAAAGCCTTCATCTGAAAAGTATATATACAACACTGGTCCATTATGCTTGGAATGAACAGGAGCCATGTAATCTTTAATTTTGTTGTTAGTAGTGAAGTTCGTATTGCCATTTAACTTTCATGCTATTTGGTGTAACAATGATATGTACTGTTGATGATGTGACAACTTTCAGGATAGGTAATGAAAGTTACATGTACCTAGATATCATCCAAACTTCAGAGCTGAAATAAAGCTTACGCGTTCTTCAGAACAAATTAGATGACTGATCCATTTTAAAAACTGGTTGCAGGGGCCCGTTTCTCGAAAGCCCCGATAACTTACCGGACCCGGTAATACCGTTAAAAATGCTAAAAACTTATTGCTTACCGGGCCCGGTAAGTTATCAAGTTATCGGGGCTTTCGAGAAACGGGGACCCTGGCCGTAGCTAGCAGGGAGACAAGCGGGGTATCTGCCCCACCCCGCCCCCCCCCAAAAATAACCTAGTGAAGAATAATAGGTTACCGGATACCTTCAGGGTGCGTTTCCAGTCTAAATTACGTAGCGCCTCGAGGAAACATCGTACATGAATCATCCATGTATCATTTTAAAGCTTATAAAATTGGCTACAAGAATACATAAAAAGTTTTGAGTTCTTTGAAAATCTCGAATTTTCCGCTATCCCGTTTCTCCGATCTAGTGAGATGGCTTTCAGCTCCGACTCCGAAAATATTTTAAAGTTTTAAAATCTGTTTGCTTTGTCGCATTTCAGAGGAGTCGTATTACAAAAGGGTGTCGAGGGATTTCAAAATTCGATTTAGTTCAAACGTTATCATGCTCTAAGTGAAAAGGCGAAAACATAGTCCGAGTAGATATGAGAGGCTCTCTTTTTAGAATTTCCCAATTCCCCGACACTGTTTTGCAGCTGCGATATCAATTGACTTTTTGTGAAAATTTCACACAAATTGAATAAATTCCTCATGTAGCGAGCTCTTGGCCAATCATTTCTCATCAATGTCGATTTCCGATCAAAGCTACGCGCCGCATTGAGAAAATGTTAATATAGCCGGTTGTTCTAGTTCTCTTGTGTGACTTGGAAAATGGGAAAGACAAAATGACCTCCAGGGACAAAGCCAAGGTGAACACCTAGAGACGCCTTGAATGCCAGCATAGTTAGTAGAGGAGACAGCGATTTGCAGGCGCCTGAAACAGCGCGGCAATCGTTTCAAGCGATTCAGAGTCACCGTCAGACTTTACGTTTCCATCTAAGCTTTCTTTGCCCGGGTTTCTTGGAAACAAATATTCTCTCGGCCGGCTCCTATCAGTATCTATTTATGTTCAGATGTGGACCACTCGGCACTCTGTCTAAAAGTGAAAATACAAACCCTTGTCGGGTTTTGCGAGGACTTCTATTTAGCTATTTGGCTCGTAGTCGTATGCATTGTTTGGCCATGTTTTGCTTTTCTTTTTTCTTTGTTTTCCAAGCTAAGGGTATCCTGCTTGCTTTTTGGAAGATAAGACCAACAACCGATGGAATTATGGAATCGTGTGTGGAAAAACCTTTCTCAATAAACGTAAACATGAATTTAATATGCGCTAGCCTTTTCCCACACCGTCGTTATGCACTAGTCAAAGTAAACCCCCACCCCCCCCCCCCCCCCCCCCCCCCCCCAACCCGGGACAGGGTGCGGCAAATGTGGGGCAAGCGATCGCTTTTGACATGGTAGAGTGCCCCAGAGGGTGGGGGAAATCGGTTATTTGATGCCCCACTATGGGAGTGTGGGGGAACTGTGGGGCCAACGTGGGGCAAAATGTGGCGGGGAATTGTTCATAGAAGACAGTCCAGGCCACTGCAGACTTCTCTGTTCTACTTCCGTTTATAGTTCAGGACGAATTTCAGCAATACTGTCACGTTGTTTGGCTTCTTCTGTGTTCAATCTCATTAGTACATGTAGATCAAGATCCTATTGAGCAATAAAAGACAACCCAGACCACTGCAAGCTAAAATGTGTGAAGTTTGTAAAACAAAAATGACATATTTTTAGTGATTTGTCCCCTGGGGTGGGGGCATTTGCCTGCATTTACTGCCCACAATTGCCGCAATAGGTGGGGCATTTTCTGGTTTTTTGCTTTCCCTGTGAGGCAAAATCCCCACTAATCCCCACCCTATCCCGGGTTTGGGGGGGGGGGGGGTTACTTTGACTAGTGCATTACGGGCGAGTGAGCACTTGTCATGTGTTTATTGATCTGCTGTCAATCAAACAGAACATTTTACTTCCGGTTAAAAACTTCTTTTTGGTATTTCTCCGTTAATATAATATTATTTGAACGGAGCTTTTGGTATATGATAAACTACTTCTAAAACTACATTTTTGTGCGAAAAAAAAATATTCCCATCTTTTTCGTTTTGAAGGTATCCGGTAACCTTATCCATTTGGGGAGTTTTATATACGTTTTACGCATGTAACCTATCTGAAATAGCTGAAAATGGCATTTCAGAGCTTCTATATTTCAAAATAAAATTAAAAACCTATAATGCTATACGTTTGTTCCTGGGCCGTTCCCTGAGTTGGCAGAACGCCCAGTAATATATAAACTGATCGACATCTTGAGATTGTAACACCTAATTACCGCGAGAAAGGTCTCATTTCGTTGGTAGAAGGCCCAGTAAAATATAAAGTGACCGACATCTTAGAATTACCGTGGGAAAGGTCTCATTTCATTGACGATGATCTTACACGTGTGTACTTCGGATCGGAATGATCTCGGAAAGCAACCATATAATTTCACGAAGAACACACACTCGATCGAATACTTGTAAATAAGAGTAAACAGATTCTAATTCTACTTTATAATTGAGGTACAATTTTAAACTATACATTTATATTTGTGATTTATTACACTCGCCAGTATTTTATTCTGCCTTCGATACCCATCCCCTTCAAGAATCAGGGCCGTAGCGCCCTTAGGGGCCGGGGGGGCTCGTGCCCCCCCAAATGTTTTCCAAAAACAAACAAACAAGGTACCTGGCCCCCTCGGAAACCCAGGGGTTAGGTTGCGAAATGACTTTGTGCCCCCCCAGTTTTTCAGGGCATGCTACGGCCCTGAGAACTGTTCAACGCTAGACTTCGGCGCGAGACATGAGACATGTTTGCGAGTCAAGTGGCGAAATATTCCCGGGAAACCAAACCTTTTGTGCAATACAGAACCTTGTAAACAAGTCCATCATTTCATAAAGTAAATTTTTCTGCCATCACAGTGTGTAGGCTCCGTGTAAAACACTTCTGCAGCTCTGAATGCCACTCGCCCGACAGCTCACAGTGCCTCAAACTCGTCCCCGAGGCTTCCTCGCTCGTATTCCGAACAGCATACGACTTGATATTGATTGATTTTTTGCTAACGGCTAGCTAGATAGCCATCATTAATTCGCCCACCTCACGCAAAAACTCGTTCCTGCGCATGCGCGCATCCACGAGTTAAAAATGGCGGATGGTGAATGTGTAGCGGAGTTTGTTGCCTCGTTTTCTTTCCATCTATGACTCAAAACTAGATCTCAACATGGCGTCTTTACCATTTAATTGTATCCAAAGTTCAGAGCCTTCGGGAAGAAAATGGAATTGCGATATTACATATAGTACCGGCGATTAGAACGCATTAAACAGTGTTTTACTGACATCGAGTAGAGAACTTCTGCTGTAGCAAAGCCTACTACCTCAAACTGACCATTAACTGCGTAGGGTTTGGACGATCTTACAGGAAATGTATGGGAAATCTGGTAGCTTCAAGGTGAAGAAAACAAACTGCTCGGGAAGAAAATGTGGTCTTCGTTGTAGATCGGTAATAAGGTGAGTGCAACGTTTGATCGATACCTTAATAATTTCGAGTCGAGCACTGAGTATGTTAAACCTCTGAAGGCTACAATTCTTTCCCATACATTTTCTTATACAAAACGGCACCAATTTTGTATTATTTTATGCAGTAAAACGCATGCGCGGCGGCAATCTTGTCCCAGATTTCTGGCAATGCACTGTTTTGGTTCCGTGTTGACTTGAATGATGAACAGACGGTTTTCAAATTTAGCCGACGTTCCTTGCCGTGCTGAACGGAAAGCTCCCATAGTTTGGAGTTCTAAAGACTCTCTTGGAATTCGCTTCCTTTCATGATATTTGTTGTGAAGCCTTGGTTTGTGAACTGTCTGTAAATGATTCGCTGGAATAAAGTCAGTGACATAATTTTCTCTTGAAATTGTTTTTTGAAGAACCGACTTAAAGTAGCAGGTTCAGCTAATTAAAATTTAAGGTATGTTTTACTAGCTTGTCAGTTCGATTTTAAAACGTTTTCAGGTGCGTGAGTTTGGGTTGTCATTTGTCTTGGCTTTGGACTTTTGGTGTGTTTTGGCTGATGTTCAGAAACGTCGCAAAATACAACTGTCTTTCTTGTCTTTGACTTTGTCAAGCCTTTCTCTGTGTTTTATAAAACATTGCTTTTTGGCAATAGGTTTTGCAATGTTATTTAATATCTTCTAATGTTACTTTTTGTGTTATACCCCGAGTCAAAAACGTATTTTTTCGTTGCATTTTTCACAGAACGTTTCGTGTGGAAACAAACTCAATCAACTACCGTTGAAGAACCAATCAGATTTCTTCATTTGCCACGAATCCAGTTTGCCATATAAGTTATGATACTCTTTGAAGAACTCACTCGTAGGATCTTCATCCTACTATGTGGTTACCTAAACAATTTGTTTTTACCTGAATATTTGATGTGCGATGAAATAAAATAATAATAGATTTGATTCTTAAATGAAATTAAATGTTTTTGAGCTTTAAGAGGGACCAATGTTATGCTCATGATACTCAGCTGTACAGAAACGCTGGTATGTAATCAACTAAAGTCGATTGAGGTATGCTAACCGCCGTGGAAAGCGAGTAGCAGCTGACGTTTCGAGCGTCAGCTCTTCGTCAGAGCAAAAAAGGAAACGCTCTGACGAATGTACAGAAACGCTTTTACTTCAGAAATAAAAGTATTGCCTCCGCTCCTCCCCCGTCCCCCCCTTCCACAATGTTGGGTCCACGGTCACGATCCTGTATTCGGTGATGACAAACTGCATTGTATATAAAGCAAAACAATACCCCCTCACCTTAGCGCCCATAGAAGCTAATGGCTTCTGGAGCATGTACTGAAAATTATCAAGGGTTTTGTCCGAGATTGTTCCCTGCTAGCAGAGGTTCCTTTTCCTCCCTTTCTTTTGTACCTCTGCCCCCAGTTGCACAATTGTTTGTTGTGCAAGCGTCAGCGTTACTAAGCGACACGAAAACACTTTTGCCACGCTTGGACTGGTTGACCAGTGAGAAGAAAGTGTTCCCACGCTAATTAGTATGCAAACTAATAATTGACGTCGGCAAGTGCGCGATGCTCAAATTTAAATCACCAAATATTTTACACTAGCATGCGTAGTATATATTTTTATAATTTATTCGTCCATGGCCGTGGACGGCGGTTAGATCAAACGATATTGCGACTGGGTTTCTCCCCCCACCCCCACCCCAACCACTTCGCGAAGCGATTACAAAAGAAAGTAAGGGACCCCTGCTATCAGGGTACCGAGATTGTAGCTTTCAAACCTGATCATTATGTAAAATAAACTGTTGTGAATTGAACGCTCTAAGTTCAGAAATGCAAGCTTCCATGGCACAATGTTTCCACACAGGGAACCCAAGCAGGAAGCCCACATGTACTCCGATCAGAAGCCTCACGAAGGCCGGCACACTAGCCAAGTGAAATACCTACATGATTTCCAGTTTTCGCAATGATCTCCATCGTTGTACGAACTGCACTGGCATCGGTATCCTCGCGCACTGCATTCTGGTACACACGTGGCTCCATTCTTACATGAGCAAGCATCTCCATACGATCCCTTAACGTGAACAAAGATAATATAGAACAATAAATTAAATATGTATTGTATTTTATTGATTCGCCACTAATAAAATTTACAAAGTAAATAATACAAAGTAAAATATACAATAGGGTTAGTGGCGAGGAAGCCTAAAAAGAAACCATTAAGAGCTTATGTGAATTTAGGCTTCCTCTTAAAACTAACAGCAAGTGGATAGATGTAATCGAGTAACTATGACGAACTAGCGTTTTTTTTTTTCGTTTTTTTTTTTGCGCTACATATATTCTTAATAATAACTATAATCATGATTAATATTTACGACAGAGATAAGATTTTAAATTTACTTTGAAAAGAGAACGGGAGGCGGAGTTAATAAGTTCAATATCAAGTAAATTAAATAACTTTGGACCTTGAAAGTATTCAGAAAACTGCCTTATGTTGGTTTTGCATAAGGGAGTGCGAAAAGCTGGAACATTTCTAGTGTTGTAAGTATGGACTTGATTATTTGTTAAAACTGAACATGTTGTTGAATTTGATTGGCAAAAGACCATTTTTGTAGGAGTACATAAATTGTCCCATCTGTAACAAAAGAATCTCATGGAATTTAATTATGTTTAGTTATTTGAAAATAGGATCAGTGTGAGCATCAAATTTAGTTTTCATTAGGATTCTAATGACACGTTTTTGAAGTAGTACTATACGACGTAGATTGGATGGGTAAGTAGAGGCCCAGACTAAATTACAATATTGAAGGTAAGGATAAGGTGAGGCTGGGGGAAGTTAATAGTTTGTGCGTATGATTTTATAACTATTACTATATAAAATGGATTTTTCACAAATGATTCTGATCTTTGCAAACGTCAGAACTTTCCATTCCACTATTTTATTCAGCAATTTCACGAGTTATCCAGAAAGCAAGTCTTACTTGGGGATCGGAATATTATCAAATGTGCCTGTTCCAAGCTATTATATTGTTTACAGATGTTCTTGGTTGTTGAAACATGCAGATATGACTAAGGAGACTTGTGACCAAGAGCCCATGTGACTATATTTCCAAAACATTTTGTCTCAACGTGTTCCCAATGTGAAACGCGTTGCCATGGATACTGGATGGCAAGCTATCTTTAAAAGCGCTGTTTTAGAAAGATCGACAATCGATTGGAGGTGGAAAATAAAATAAAATAAAATAAAATAAACAGGTTTTGATAATGACGCTACCGACTCGTACAAGTGCCATTAAATGTATGAATTAATATTTTTTTGCCACCCTGTACAATCACGTGATTGCATTCCTGCAAAAGGACCATTGGCACATGTACTTGGATCATGAGGTCATTTAGGAAACGCGTCTTTCATTAAACTCCGTAACTCAAAAACACCCTACATTGAAGTCAAAATGTTCAAGACCTTAAAATGAACAATTCATAACTCTCGCCGATCGTTTCTCTCGACCCGGCATTACAGTTGACGTTACGTCCTGTATGTCGATCAATAAAACTTGATGTTAGCACTTTATCAATGCCAGAAATGGAAAGAGCAAGCCAAAAATAGTAACCAACGAAAATGTTGGATTCCTATCTTGAAAATTGAAGTGATGGTGATTGTTTATTTCTTGACAATGAGAACTAGGATTTCAAAAACTCCTGCTCAGCGCATGATAGGACTGAACTTTGTGTTAGTCTTTCTATTTTTGGCATTGACAAAATGTTAAAATAAAGTTCTTTATTGACTGACGTCACTGTAATTGGTCATTTTACAACAACCGCCAATTTTCTCGCAGCTGAGATCGTGATTAAAATCTCTTATTCAGGATATTTACATAACGTTCTTAAGTAGAAACAAACAGTTTAGAGTAGCTTAGGTATTCGTTTATAGAGTTCGGGAAAGCATATAATATAAAGACGTGTTTATGTTTTGGACTTTTCGATCGAAGGTAGTTTGGGCACTCTCGTTTGAAACTAATGTACAAAACAAATCGCATACATTTTCCGTTGTCTGTACTCTTATTGATCATAGAAATTACGCAATAAAATGTTCAAAACTTTGCAATGAAACGACTCGCCACGCCAGTTGTTCTACTTACGTTTTGAACATTTTATGACATTTTATTTCTATGATCAATAAGAGTACGGACAATGGAAAAATGTCTATATGCGATTTATTAAATAGCCTCTAGCTCAAACAAAAATATCAAGAATTTTAGAGGTTTCTCGAGAATCCTCAAGAAATACCTAGAATTCCCAAGTTTAATGTTGAAATTTTGAGAGACTAAGAAATTCCTAGAAAATCTCGGGAACGAATTAAAACTGACTGATCATCTTACTAATGATCATGTCTTGAGAACTATGCTAGGAGACCATGCTACAATAATAAATGCTATAGTTTCTATATATATTATTACTTAATAAATTATCATAATTAACGTAAATATTACCGTAGGGTAGTAGTTCACGTATCCCGATCTGATCTCTTTGGCTGCCAATGTATGGTTACTAAGTTCGCAAAGGTGCCTGGGATTGCAAACCGTCTGGTAATTTGTTGACTGGCATTCAGGTTCTGACAAACACGCGAACATACACTCCATAGAATTTGACACTGATACCGTCTTGATGATATAATCTGTTATTGTGCAACCTGAGAATGATAAAAATATATATATTTGTTGAGTATATACCATAGCAGTAAATATCACTTTTTGCGCGCTCTGATTGACTATATTCAATACTTATGGTAACAATACAATGTTGGAAATACAGCCGCCATTTTTCCATGGTTTTTCATTTCCATAATATGGAATAGGTTGATTTTCCTCAGTCTATAATATTAATGTATTTATATGTGCTAACTTAAGCATAGCACTTAGTGTTATGTCCTAGCACTCGAGGTATCTTCATTGTATTGTGATCCCTCGAGACATTTGTATAAGGCTATCTTCATTGTATTGTGATCCCTCGAGAGTTTTGTATAAGGCTATCTTCAATGTATTGTGATCCCTCGAGAGTTTTGTATAAGGCTATCTTCAATGTATTGTGATCCCTCGAGAGTTTTGTATAAGGCTATCTTCATTGTATTGTAATCCCTCGAGAGTTTTGTATAAGGCTATCTTCATTGTATTGTAATCCCTAGAGAGTTTTGTATAAGGCTATCTTCATTGTATTGTAATCCCTCGAGAGTTTTGTATAAGGCTACCTTCATTGTATTGTAATCCCTCGAGAGTTTTGTATAAGGCTACCTTCATTGAAATGTAATCCCTGGAGACGTTTCTTTATGATTATCCTCATTGTATTGTAATCGGTCGATACTGTTTTGCATATCAACAACAATGCTGCTGGTCCTATCACTAGGGCTGTCTTCATTGTATTGTAATCCCTCGAGACTGTTTTGCATATCAACAACAATGCTGCTGGTCCTATCACTAGGGCTGTCTTCATTGTATTGCAATCCCTCGAGACTGTTTTGCATATCGACAACAATGCTGCTCGTTCTAGTACTAGGGTTATCTTCATTGTATTTGACAAAATAATGTGATAGTACGCGCGTTCTGATTGGCTGATAGCCATGTTTTCATTAGCCTGTGAAAACATGAAAATGACGTCACACCATAAGACGAGCACCGTAAGTGCTTCTTTTATCAAAATAATTATTTTATAAAAGAAATGAAACAGATTTTCCGTGTTTGCACAGGCTCATGCAAACCTCGGTAAGTTTGGGAGAATTCTCGAGCAGGAGTAATCCCTCGAGGATGTTTTGCATATCGACAACAATTAATGCTGCTGGACCTAGAACAAGGGCTATCTTCATTGTATTGTAATTCTTCCAGGCTGTTTTGTATATCGACAACAATGCTGTTTGAATGTCCTAGCACTGCATGGGCTATCTTCATTGTACTGTAATCTTCATGTAAACAACCCCTTAGCTTCTCTGAATTTCTAACGGGACCTGAAATAACCATAGGGACCATAGGGGCTGATCAAAGCCAGGACACGGCACAGATCGAATTGGAATTTAGCGTGTTGGTTTTTGTGGAGAGAGGAGAACCAGAGGACCCGGAGAAAAACCCTCGGAGCAAGAGTGAGATACCAACAAATTCAACTCACATATGGCGCCGCGTCCGGGGATCGAACCTGGGCCATAGAGGTGAGAGGCGAAGCGCTTACCTGGCACCCCAGCTCCCCTTCAGTGTGGTGTACTCCTTCTTTGGAATAGTTTGGTTTCGTTACACTGTCTTTAAAGTGCCGCTACGACGAAGTGACCATTTCTTTTGGCACATGCATTTTTGTCTTCTAACAGGACAAGCAGTGGCGGAAATATCCAAATAAGTGAAAATGTTTCCCAAAGAACCAAATTAGACAATGAATTTTGCGGAGAGTTTACCGTCAATATTACGTCCACCATTACTGATAGATCAAGTGCGTACCAAATAGTTCGCGATTTACGTCCCGCTCCTTTAAAAGACATATTTCTGCAAAAATAGTAAAAATATACTTTACTTGTAAGTTCGCGCGAAGGTTTGTGTGAAAAGTAGCTCTGTACTGAACAGGAATGATTCGCGTAATGGCGGACATTAAAC
This sequence comes from Actinernus sp. WN-2022, assembly GCA_030867875.1. NCBI lineage: Eukaryota > Metazoa > Cnidaria > Anthozoa > Actiniaria > Actinernidae > Actinernus > Actinernus sp. WN-2022. Next base: position 59,472,743 of record JAOWCC010000936.1, read on the forward strand.
TCTATATTCGAACTCAAAAAAATAAGACTTCCCGTCGTCATATCGAAACTGGTTAGACTCGTCCCAGTCTCGTACCCAGACCTCATTTGTTTCTTATTGCGCATGCTCAACGAAAATAATCCGATTTTTGTGTATTCTGATTGGCTGATCTGAACGATGCAATTTCACCGGAAGTCAAACATAAAGCCTTTTGGGTCGGTTGAGAATTGAACCTGGAGTGTGGCTCCGAAGGGTTTTGCCTTCTCCTCCAAAATCGCTAAGATTTGGCGTTTCAGGCCACTGACATGAATGACAAAACACCAGGCAAGATAAATTCATGTCTATTTCGTATTCGAATATTCGTGTTCTTCGCGATATTTCGCCACATTTCAAATGGTAATCCTCATACATTTCCTATAAATGTAACGTTGTGTGGGCTCCCTGTGTTACGTATGAAGTGTCGGAGCAAATTATTTGCGTGAAAATAGAGGAATGCGAATATACAATATATTTTGACGAAATTGCGTGAGATTCCATTTTATAAACAATTTTTTTTCTTAGGATCTGGTTGACACACTTAATTCGGAGACCCAAAAAGGATATGATTTTCAAAGTCTCTGCCATTTGGTAATGCATACTTAAGTTTTAAAACCCATACTCTGTACTAAAACGAATATATTTTAAAAGTAAAAAATAAACTATGAATAATTAATGAATATCAGCAGCACATATATTCTTTACTAAACATTCGAGACATTTGCGAACCACTACGTAAGAAACGGCTGTTTTTAAATAGTTTAGTGTCAGTTTCATAAAGTGGGAAGAAATCCAATCGAGGAAGACGAAAATACAATATATTTTGACGACATATAGCGAGGGAGTCAAAGGGGCTAGAAGTTTCTTATATCTTTTTCTTTGAATATGGTTGATACACTTAAAAAGGGTAAGGATTTTAAGGCCCTGTTTGGTAATGATTAATATTTAAAATCCATACTCAGTACTAAAACAAATCTAATTTAAATGAAAACTAAACAATGTGAATAATCAGCAGCACATATATTCTAAACTCAACATTCGAGAAATTTGCGAACCTTTATAGGTAAGAAAGATGTTTAGTCTAGCGCCAGTTTCATAAAGTGCTCTACATAAATGGGAACGTGAATTGACACATTTCCACAACTATCTTTTAAAAGTATAATATAATTAGAAATATTTTAATTGGAAAAATCCTTGTGCAAGAAGCCATGAATATGCGGCACGAATTGGCCAACTATCACTCTGAATTTCTAACGGACCTGAAAAACCATTGGGGCTGACAAAAGGACAGCAACCAGGACGTCGACGGCAGTGACGACGGGACGTAGAAAACAATTTCCCCTTGTTCGCCTTGAATTGTTTTTTTACAGCCAGATTTTCGAAAAAATTAATGACTAAAGAGGTTCCGTTCACGCCGAACTAAAAATGATTTGATTTACTTTCTTACGTTCGCGTTGTCTTTAAAACGTACAATTTTGGGTTTTCGTGTTGTGTTTTTGCAGAGAACGGTGAAAATGTAGGCGACTGCGTGCCTTTTCACGTGCAGTTATTGTATTTTGTAATTATGACTATTGTTTTATGCCGTCGTCCTGGACGTTGCCGTCGTGGTTGCTTAAGGTCCCTAATCACTGACGCCGGACATTCAGGCCGGCCGATTCAAACGTCGAACTTTTCATGCGTCAAACCTAATTAGATCTAAAAAAAGTCGCTTAATTATATTTTGTTTGATTTGCGGTTGGTGCATGGATTGGAAAGTCGGGCCTCAGTCGTTAAGGCCCATTCAAACGTCGAACTTTTCATGCGCCGAACGCAATTGAAACAAAAGATAATTAGCCGGCTTCTTTTGATCTAATTAGGTTCGGCGCATGAAAAGTTCGACGTTTGAATCGGGCCTAATAAACAGAGTGGAAATGATGATTTCACTGGAAACATAATAGACCTTTCCATAGTTACATAGAAATGCCTTGGAAATATTCTAGAAAAAAGTTGGATTTTAATTTCTATAGTATGGAAACTGTGAAAATTATTATGGAAATATGCTGGAAATGTTGTAGAAATCAGTACGGATTTCCATTCTGTGAACGAAGTCCAGTTTATTCCCGTATTTTGCGAGATATTATCGATCTTAGCTCAGAGCAGATCATGAACCTTAGCCAGTTGATATTTCATATAGAGCACATAGATAGACCATATTCCGCAATGAGACTGATATGTATATGGAATATTTAGTCTCTACAAATCACTGGTTCAGGTATATATTTGCACAGAGAGATAATACAAACGCTTGCTGACCAGTATGATATTCAAGACCCATTTAGTATATTACAGTGGCTAAAGAAAACCCGATATAAGCGATTTGTAGTGATCATGCTTATTCCGGAATATATAGTCAATCGAACTGTTAATGACTACAAAAACCACAGACTGATAAGCAGAATACAAACGTTTGGTACAAATTGTGTTACTCTATACCTTGCAGAGCTTCAAAAGTTCCCTCTCTTAGTCTTTCGGCGTTTCGCTCGTGTTGCATCTGTCCATCTACCGTTGGCAAAATTATCAATGAAGCAGTAACAAGGTAGGTAAACCATAGAGAAATTTCCATGTTGAAATGTATAATATGAATAACGATTTCAGTCGGTCCTCTGGTTTCAAACAAAAGGAAATTTCGCTTTAACCAGCAACGCGACGTTTTTCACTTGACTCGGTCCAACTAGTAGAGACGTTTGCGATGATTCCAATTCTGCGCTTGTTTTTTTTTCTATTTCTGGGACATAATTAATGAAATCCCCCCTACTCAAAATACTTTATTTAATCATGCTGTGTTTTGTGACTTTGTTTAATTGACAGTTATAGTTACACGTATATGTGAATGAAAAGAGCTGTGAGCCAGCTGCATTCTGCTGGGAGCTCAGTTTTAACTGATTTCGCAATTGTTACTAAACATATCAATTGCCCGGCGAACTCTTCATGTAACTTAGTTTCAAACGTCGAACTTTCCATGCGCCGAACCTATTAGGCCTTATGCATGATACCTGCACTACCATAACTTTATTTATACCATTATTGTCTTGGTATTCTCAGAGGAGAGGGAATATTGGGCCCATGGTAGGGAAAACAGCACGCATTTTTCACGAAACAATTCAATTTTTTCAACTTCAATTTGTTTCTTTGTTTGTTTCTTTTTCATTTTATTTTTAAAAACAATATTTGGGCTAAACTTTAACACCAAGAGCGCAAGCGCTCATCTAGGGGGCTCACATTAATTTTTACATTTATGCTTATACATATAGACCACGAAGAAGCAAAAACTTTACAATTTAAAGAATAACAAACAAGGGAAAAAAAGATACAAATACACAAAATGGCTAATGACTAAAGCGACCTGAATCAAGAATAGAAGTCCTAACTGCATTAAAAATTGAGGCATTAGATTCAACTTGATTCAAAAATTTAGAGTGGAAGAATCATTTTCGATAAATTTAAAGTAGCCTATAGATTTCCAGCATTCTGCATAACTGAGGCAAGCATTATAGCGCGCAGCCAACCTCTGATCCAGGGTAACACAAACAAGAGACGGAATACAATTCATCGAGTAAAGGTAGAAATTAAGACCACAATGCATCAATCTTAACCTTGTATGTAAAACAGATGAATAACGATCCCCAACTGAGATAAAAAAAGCTTATTAGAAGGTAATACATAAAATCTATTACGTAACAAGTCAGGTTTAAAAGATGCTAAATAAATACAATTACGTGTCGATGCAGGAAGAATATTCCACAACTTAGTCGTAGAATAAAGAAACGAATTCATCAATTTTGCAGTGCTAATAGAAGGTAAATACAAGTTGTCCCTATTACGAAGGATATAGGAGGTTCTCTGACAAACATATTGTGGACAAAGCTCAGACAAATTAGCTGGTGTAAAGTTAGTAATCATCCTATACATCAAAGATAATTTATGCATTGATCCCCGGTCCCTAGCCTATGCCAACCATATTCTTTCTTACGTTCCCGTTGTCTTTAAAAAGTACAATTTTGGGTTTTCATGTTGTGTTTTTGCAGAGAACGGTGAAAATGTAGGTGACTGCGTGCATTTTCACGTGCAGTGGTTGTATTTTCTAATTATGGCGTCGTCCTGGCGTTGCCGTCGTGGTTGCTTAAAGGGGCTGGGTCACCTGGTGCCCGTGCGCAGTAAGTATGCTCTTGAGGTAATTAGCATATCATAAATATTCAAAATTCTTCTGCGATCGCAATGGTTTCTTTCGCAAGCAACAGTAGCATTGTATCTGATTGGTCAGTTCAATGAGAGCTCATTTCTGATTGGTTGAGGGTAAGATTGAAACCCTTTCAATGATAGCGGGTAGATTTTGTGAAAGAAAGTAAAATTCAGTCACGGAAGTTCACCTCGATTTATCCGAAAATACAGCAATGAAAGTCCGGCTAAATGTGTACAAAAACTCTTCACCTCGTCAAATGTAATACAAGGGATTGTTTACTTGTCATCGCTTAGGACAATCTGGCGCCATTTCTTGTGAAAATCGTCAACATTTTGCGAAACATGGTTTTGGTCCCGTGTTGACTTGAACGCTGAACGGACGGTTTTCAAATTTAGTCGTCGTTCCTTGCCTTGCTGAACGGAAAACTCCCATCGTTTGGAGTTCTAAAGACTTGTAAAGAGAGTTGGAATTCGCCTCCTTTCATGATAATTGTTGTGAAGCCTTGGTTCGTTCGTGAAGTGTTTATAAATACTTCGTTGGAATAAAGTCAGTGAGATAGCTTAATGGCTCGAACCTCGCCGTTTCCTAAATAATTATTTTTGAAGAGCCGAAAGTAGCAGGTTCAGCTAAATTTCAGGTATATTTTATTACCTTGTTTTGATTCTGGAAAACGTTTTCAGGTGAGTTCGGGTTGTCCTTTGTCTTGGCTTTGGTGTGTTTAGTGTTTGTATGGGAATCGATGGGAACCGATGCCAAAGAAAATCCGAATTTATGAAATATTCTTCAGATTCTTCAGTACTGGGAAGCGTGCAATCGTGTTGTCAGTTTTCCATTCATTGTCTGTAAATTTTCACGCGGAATTTTACTCGTTTTTACAGACAATGTATGGAAAACTGAAAACACAATTGCACGTTTCCCAGCACAGCTACATCCCTCAAATTTCGATATGTTAATCTTTTACCTGGTATCTTAAGTTTGTATCTCAAGAATATTTCAGAAATTCGATTTTACGGATTTTATTTGGCATTGGATTCCCATACAAACACTGTATTTCGCGCCATGTTTGCACCCGGTCTATTGTGTTCCTGTTATTCGTGAACGATATGCACTTATCCAGCGAATCAAATATGGATGTCTACGCTGATAACGTCACTATAACATCTAAGTCAAGCGATCCCTCATTACTTAACCAAGAGTTGAACAACATCCTAGAACAATCTCAGTCAGTGGGCAGCTGAAAATAAAATGTTCATCAACACAGACAAAACTAAAGCTACATGTATGCTCGTAAAAGGGAAACGGCCCCGGAAACGTATCTGCAACGAAAATATCCCTCTTGATATCCGGTTGAATGGATCTCCCATCGACTCAGTGTGTCAATAGCCACAAGGTACTGGGCGTGGTTCTCGATGATGACCTCAGCTAGTTTTACTAATCATATAGAGGAACTTTGCAAGAAATTAGCCAAACGAATCGGACTCCTGCGTCACATAAGCCCGTTTCTGAAGCAAAGTCAAAAAGAAACATATTATAATGCAGTAATTAAACCCATTTTTCTATACGGCAGTAATGTATGGTCATCTCGTAGTAAAGAAAATCTAAACTCTGTACTGAAGCTTCAGAAAAGAGCTGCCCGTGTCATCTCAGGCGCAGAACGCAGAGCCCCCTCTGTGACGCTTTTTAATAATCTGGGTTGCCTCCCATTCTATGTTCAGGCATATATAAAGCGTTGTGCCATTATATTGAATAGGATTAATGATAGAACGCCTGAATATCTAAATAGCCTCCTAACTAGAAACTCTGAAAGGAACACAAGATATGCTCAGCTAAACTTTTGTTGCCCGTTATATAAAAAACAATACCGAGGGAGGCCGAACCTTCACTGTACGTTCCATTCGCGACTGGAATCAATTATCTATAAAAATAACTACTCTTAAAACTAGCATATCAATCAAATGTCTTAAAACGAATCTCTTTAAAGAACTTCAGTTTAAAACAGAAAGAACAACTTAGATTTGCAGATCCATAGCTACCACTCTTTAGGCAAATACTTTTACTGAATTTATTAATTTGGGTATTTTTAATTATTCTGTCTTATTCAGTTATTGTATTAAATAGTTTTTACAATCTTTTTATAGTCTGATAAGAATTTTAGCATTTTAATCGTAGAATTTTTGTAGATAGATGTATTTATTATTGTAAATAGAGGGCCACGGGGTCATCAGTACCTTTGGTTACTGTTAAGTGTTATACCCTCTGAAAATTAAGTCTATTCAAAGTCATTTGAATAATATATATTATGCATGCAAGGTATTGTTAACGTATAAGCCACCCTCTGATTGGCCAAGAAGGTGTATATTAGCCACACCTGGCTTGGAGTAGTTCGTTGCGCAAGAAAAGTAACAGAAAACAGTTTTACAGAACAGAATTGTGCCAAAGTCACCGAACACAGATTGACAGAGAATGGCTGACCAAGACATTGCACCACCGACAACGGAAGCAGTACAGGAGCAGTGAATCAGGTTGGCCCGGCCGCTCCAGCGTTAGCTGCACCAATTTCATTTGCTCCACCGCCAGCCATTCCGAACGGAAGAAACTAGGGCCGCCGAACCAGATATTGCAGCGCCTCGGCAAGTAGCGGTTTGACGTGGGTGTTTTTTGTTCACTTCGGTTTAATAGCTAGGACGCTAACTGTCAGTATATTCCCGGCATACTTTTGTTTGTTCAATATTTGTAAGCCTAGAGTTTTTTGGACAAGTATAAATTTGTAGATTCTACCCTCAATATCCTATTTTGCCGTCAGTTTGTGGGATATGCAGTACTTTTATAGGGCATCATTTTTCCCAATAACCTATATACGTTATAAGACACAGACATTTTAAGATTTGTGATAAATATTTGCGCTTGTAAAACACGTTGACTTTTGATGGCGTAACTTATTATTCATAACTACTTGGCATGGTTCCGCTCCGTTTCTCGGGATCGGTCCCTAGTGTGTTTCATGCAGGATTTCATGCCACGCGGCCGAGATAGCTTTACAAGGTTTGGTGCCGGTATTTATCTTTTCTGGTTCGGGTATTTTTGTTTCGGTATATTCAGTTTTTGGAACCGTTTTTCAAAACAGTAAGTTATATATATATATATATATATATATATATATATATATATATATATATATATATATATATAGTCGTTGCCGTTAATGTTGTCCTAGACATATCCACATATTGATTTATAGCCTTTGTTCAGTTCGCACCTTTTACATAAAGAACGGTAATCAGCCGTGAACGCGCCCTTTGTATTTGGTCACAAAGAGCAACGGTGGTCTAATGGTTAACGCTCTTGCTTACCAGTTCGAAGCCCCGAGTTCAAGTCTCAGTATCGGCATCGTATCTTTTTTTTTTTCTTGTTTTTTCCCCCTTGTCTTTTGTTTTGTTTACATATGTTTCTTTTTGCAGTTTCCTTTTTTTATATTGGATAAGAACGGACGATGTAGCTAAAATAATACTGTCAACCTGAAACGGTCTCAACTTTTCCCAGACTTTCGAAGTAGATAATTATACCAGCACTGACTGAGTACGCCCAAATTACGCTATTTCCGTTTAGAACGGTGTAGCGATTCTGTTGATGGTTGTGGGTTTGAAAAAGCGTAATTTGTTTTTCTTACACTGTGCCGGGCTTACATGTATATACCAGAAACAGTTTTGAAAATACTAGATACCCACTGATTCAAAGTATTATATCTTTGTTTAGGAGTAGGAAGCGATTTTAGCAAGTGTTATTAATTTCATTCGTACTGATTTTCTGAACTTAGGCAGACTGTACTGAGCGAGCGACCTCATTTTTTTCCTCGAGATTTCGAAAACATCGGCCGCGAGACACGAAGCGGACAGTTTTGAAAATATCCGGTAGTCCAGAAATTGTCCAGAATTCTCTTTGAAACCCATAGTAATGCTTGCATAAGTTGACGAAGCTTTTTTCTTTGTGAAGGAAAAGAACTCATATGGAATTAAAGCCGTGTACTCGGCGTAAGGTTTACGAGTGTTTGACAAACGATAACAAACTTTTGAAGCTACGCCATGGACGATGTCGATGATCAAAATACTACATTCCCTGAGGCAGTCAAAGCTTTTGCAAAAGAAATGTTCGAACATCCCTTAATAAAATATATGTGGATGATAGGTGTCCTCGGCATTTCAAAGGTTAAAAAGAACTCCGTTCTTGTTGTCAAGTTTGAAATAAAAGCTTTAAAGGGAATGCAGTTAGAAAAAAAGTGGAAAAAGAAATCTTCGCAGTAACAAAAATGCCGATACTGAGACTTGAACTCGGGGCTTCTAACTGGTAAGCAAGAGCGTTAACCATTAGACCAAATACAAAGGGCGCGTTCACGGCTGATTACCGTTCTTTATGTAAAAGGTGCGAACTGAACAAAGGCTATAAATCCATATGTGCATATGTCTAGGACAACATTAACGGCAACGACTGTATATATATATATATATATATATATATATTTATTCTTAGCGGTATGGGGACACTTCGCCATAGCAGTATATTGTTTTTATTTTGGATTTTTTGGGTAGAGAAGTGGTTTCGAGCTTTTATTTCAGTAAATAATAAGCGCTAAAACGTTTGTTGGATTTTGGACCAGTGGGGAGAGTTTATTGTTATATTCTAGACGCCTCTGTGGCTTCGGGCCTTTATTCAGAGAGGAGTTGAACTCTGTTTGGGTTTCGGACCCGTGTATAGAGAGTTCTTATTCTAAACGCCTCTGTGGCTTCGGGCCTTTATTCAGAGAGGAGTTGAACTCTGTTTGGGTTTCGGATCCGTGTATAGAGAGTTCTTATTCTAAACGCCTCTGTGGCTTCGGGCCTTTATTCAGAGAGGAGTTGAACTCTGTTTGGGTTTCGGATCCGTGTATAGAGAGTTCTTATTCTAAACGCCTCTGTGGCTTCGGGCCTTTATTCAGAGAGGAGTTGAACTCTGTTTGGGTTTCGGACCCATGTATAGAGAGTTCTTATTCTAGACGCCTCTGTGGCTTCGGGCCTTTTATTCAGAGAGGACAGGAGTTGAACTCTGTTTGGGTTTCGGACCCGTGTATAGAGAGTTCTTATTCTAGACGCCTCTGTGGCTTCGGGCCTTTTATTCAGAGAGGACGGCCATAGAAGGTGACTTCAGGTCTGATTCTAGGGAAGATAAATGCTAAAATATGTCGGGGTTTGGACGGTCTAGGCAGCTGTACGACCTCAGGGGTTAATAAAGGAAATGATCGCACAGTTGGAGGCAAGCAAAATTCGTCAATCAGTAGATGCGATCTTGACCCACCTCAGAAGACTGCTGAACAACACGGGTCACGACTTTAATAAAGACGTAGCTTTGGACCTCCTGATGGACTTGAAGGCAGCATCAGCTAATGAAAATCACCAGAATGTTGCGCATTTTCAAGCGATCTACAGCGCATTGAAACACAATATGTCGGTCCCTCCAGAGCAGTTTAAGAAATACCTTTCAGCCCTTATTGGGGATATAATGATCAGGAAAACGTGCTAGATATCATGGTAAAAGTAGACAAGAGCCTCCAGTTAGACAGAGTACTTGGAAGCCGCCAGTTGGGTGAGTTGTTATATGCTGCCCCCAGCCACACAGTGCAACGGTTTGGCCAAAGACAATTGCAACAGGATTCGAGACAGACGTTGTTATTATTGCAATCAATTGGGCCATACGCAAGCTGGACCACCCTGATACCAAACGCCCCAACGGGACGAGCCACGTGCTTGATTTAGGAAACGTGTATTATATTGTTTTGACTGTATTGAAAGTGTTTATGTACTAGTGAAAGAAATGGAGAGAAGTTATTAAAATATATTTAAAGTGCTATCAGGAGATATTACTAGATACCCAACTGTTACATTTCGCAGGTTATCCTAACCATTTTACAAAGTGGTCAATACTCCTCGTGCTATATATAACACGAAGCATTCAATGGCAGCTATATATATCTTTGGTTATTTGAATTTTTTTGGTGTAGTAAATAAAGTTCAGTATCTCGGTTAGGAGCAGCTACCCGCACGTGCACATCGTCTCATCGAGTGTCTGTGTACTATCCGTTTCCGGAGGTGAGGGCAGCTGTTTCCTGACTGGGTCTCTCGTCCGCTCCTATGCATAATAAGGGAGGTTTTCCATATTGCTAGTGTAGTGCGGTTTCCATAATTGCACTTTTATCATATTCCACTGAAATTATCAAGAGTATACAAGAGTCCCCCCTGGGAAGTGAAGCTTCAGTTCGTTCCAGTACATGCTCAACAGGAGCGTCAACAGAAACAACTTCGATGAGCAAGGATGGACCGGAGTCCCAGTCAGGAAACAGTTTTTTCGCAGGAGCGAAATTTGTGGGGTTTTCGAGATCCACAATCGTTTATGGCCGGGGAAATACACAAACATGTCCAGATTTGAGAGTACATATTTATGGATCATCAGTACAGGAATAAGATTCTTAGACGGATACAGGAAGGGATAGAACTAAAGGAATTTGCTACCCATTGTCAAGGATGCAAAAAAGGGGAACACAGCAAAACAGTGTTTACCCTCCTCCCACGATTCGCAAAACTGTAAAACTTCACAGAATTTATCTCGGACACAATCGTGGAAAGAATAACAACAGAGGCTGTTAGGGTCTGGGTAAAGTAGGTACCACGGAACCGCCTTATACGGTTCTACCCCTCACAGTCGAACCGTCAAAGCCCCATTTTATGTCTAGATGCGCGTTTCCTCGATGCTTGGATGAAGGATTGTCAGTTTTCCTTGGACAAATTGAGGGATGTCAAGACGTATGTAAGGCATCACACATAGTATACGTGTCACTTTGGTTAAGTAAATAGCATTGAACATGACCTACATTAAAACTGGTAAAACTGGTTTGGGGCGTGAACTGGGGAGAGGGGGAGGAGATAAGGTTTGGGAGAGTAGGGGGCGTTTTGGAGGGTAATTAGGATTATGAAACAGAACAAGCATGGGAAAGCCAGCGAAACCGGAGTGTTATCCCATATCTTAATACAACTAACAATAACGGCAGGAATAATATAATACTATTCAAAGTCATTTGAATAATATATATTATGCATGCAAGGTATTGTTAACGTATAAGCCACCCTCTGATTGGCCAAGAAGGTGTATATAAGCCACACCTGGCTTGGAGTAGTTCGTTGCGCAAGAAAAGTAACAGAAAACAGTTTCGCAGCCCGCCCGTCCCGCCCGATTCATCTGTGTTCGGTGACCAGTCGACATCCTAGGCGTCAGTTTTTTGTTCCTGTGTGGGCTCTTGGCCACATGTTGGGCCGAAATACAGTCACGATCGGTATATACACGAGAACTCGAGAAATAAAAATAAAGAAATAAATAAACTGACGCCACACAAACGACACTCCGCCTCGCTCTTGCTACACCGGAGTGTTATCCCATATCTTAATACAACTAACAATAACGGCAGGAGTAATATAATACTATCATAACTTTCTTGTTACTCTAATTTATGCCATTGACTTGCTATTCTCAGAGGAGAGGAAATATTGGGCCCATGGTAGGGAAAAACAGCACGCATTTTTCACGAAACAATTCAATTTTTTCACCTTCAATTTGTTTGTTTGTTTGTTTCTTTTTTTTATTTAAGCAATGGTCCAGATAGGACCTGTAGTGTCTACGGCAAGGAATGTTAAAATGTGTTAATTTTCTATTATTCTTTCTCGTAATTTCATAGGTTGATACTTCTAAATTCAATAGAAACCCATCGAAATAATGCATTTCCATTCAATATTTTTTGTGCTTTTAATTTATTTTTGATCAAACTAACTATGGTTTAATTTGGAAGAATATCGTGAGTGGGAAAGTCCTCAAATTTGCGATTGAAAAATCCTTTGTTTTCTCTATATCCGATTGGCTGAATCGTGGCTTCTCTGCGTTTTCACAGAAAAAAGAGCCAATAGCAAAAACAATATTTATTTTCGAGATGTAGTTTGGACTGTAGATACCTCCTAAAGCACTTAAGTCATATTCAAGCAAAATCGTATGTGGGGGAGGCTCATCGCCGCAGAACAATGGATTCTACCACAGTTATTATTTGGACCATTACTTAAACAATATATGGGCTAAACGTTAATCCCAAGAGCCAAGCCTCATCTAAGGGCCCCACATTAATTTTTACATTTACACTTAAACAATTAGACCACGAAGAAGCAAAAACTTTACAATTTAAAGAACAACAAACAAGGGAAGAAAAGATACAAATACACAAAATGGCTAATGACTAAAGCGACCTGAATCAAGAATAAAAGTCCTAACTGCATTAAAAATTGAGCCATTAGATTCAAAATTAAGCGTGGAAGAACCATTCATACATCCATTGTTTGGATACATTTAAAGTAGCCTATAGATTTTCAGCACTCTGCATAACTGAGGCAAGCATGATAGCGCGCAGAGCAGCAAAACGGGAACAAATCAACAAATAATGAACAGCATCTTCTTTGGGCGCACCACTGCACAAACACAAACAGGAGACGGAATACAATTCATCGAGTAAAGGTAAAAATTAAGACCACAATGCATCAATCTTAACCTTGTATGTAAAACAGATGAATAACGATCCCCAAGATAAAAAAAGCTTATTAGGAGGTAATACATAAAATCTATTACGTAACAAGTCAGGTTTAAAAGATGCTAAATAAATACAATTACGGGTCGATGCAGGGAGACTATTCCACAACTTAGTCGTAGAATAAAGAAACGAATTCATCAATTTTGCAGCGCTAATAGAAGGTAAACACAAGTTGTCCCTATTACGAAGGGTATAGGAGGTTCTCTGACAAACATATTGTGGACAGAGCTCAGACAAATGAGGTGGTGTAAAAGTGTTTATCATCCTATACATCAAAGATAATTTATGCATTGACCTCCGGGTCCCTAAGCCTATGCAAACAACATTCTTTCAATAAACTTTGCCTGTGCGTATCCTTCATTGCACCAGTTATTAGCTTAGCTGCTTCAAATTGGACGCTTTCTAGCAAATCAGCTTCACCCAAAGAACACCCGTCCCAGACCACGTCAGCGTATTCCATATTAGAACGAACAAGAGATTTATAAAGAATTTCAAGTGCTGATCTTGGAAGCTTAAATCTACAACCTTTCAATAAATTTCATTGCATTTTGACGTAACTTAAAGATATGGGCCCTCCACGGCATGTTATTAGAAAGTGAAACGCCTAAATGTTCGTGAGTACTTACTTCATCAATAGGTTTATCCGACAAGTTTAGAGCTCGAGTAGGATGCTATCTTTGAGGTACTCCGGCTTTAAGTTCATACCAAGAATAATTGGTGCCTTCAATGACAACGCACTGCAATCTACCGCTCAGGTAACTTTCGAACCAATTAAAAAGGGTACCTTCAATTCCCAGCGGTAAAAAAAAAATATTGTACTATTGTGTTTGTTTCTTACAAAAAGGTATTAATCTTGCAAATTTTGTAACATTTCTGGCATTTAATCCCTAATTTTGATTAGTTTTCATGGATCTGTGACGTCATAAGATGAATCACCTCCCTCCCTAGAGAAAACTACTACAATAGAATCCCGTAGATTTTCTTTGTGACATCACAAGATGAATCAATCCCGCAATTCGGGTAGCGTTTATTATAGTTTAATTTCTACTCCTGCCTCTCAAAGAATACTAAGTTAGACAACTGAAGTATATCAAAAATAGAATTTGAGGCAAAAAGAGTTCATTTTGTTTTATGGCTTTACTTGCATTTTAAGTACCATTATAAATTTTTGAAGCCGTTTGATAAACTCACAGCACGTGTTTTATCAGGTCTAAAACTCTCGGGCTGCGCCCTCGAGTTTTAAACCTGATAAAACACTGCTGCTCGTTTATTAAACAGTACCAAGAGAACACATAAGAGAACTGATCTCCGTACCCTATGATCGTCTGCGCCAATCTATTTTTGGCTCAGTGGACGTCACGATGCTATTTTAAGATTCGGTTCCAGCTCCTCACGGATTTTCATCGCTCCATCTCATGCACTCAGCCTTGATTTCAACAAAGAAAGAGAGGCGATGGATGCGAAGCTTCAAAACTCTGAATTATGGCTCTGAATTATGTGTTGCTCCATAAACTTACTACCCGGACTGGTATGGGACGGATCTGACCTGATCTGACTTGAAGACTCGAGAAAATGAACTTTGAATTTAATTAATATAAGATACGGAGTGTAATTTGAAAACCCGTTAAAAATATTGCCGTTTGGGTTTGACTGGGAAACTGTAGGCTGTATTAAGCCAGACCCGTAAGAAATTCGGATGTGACCTGGAAGCCGTGAAAAGAAACTAGAGTGACCTGAATTTCGTGAAACTATCAAAGGAAATGAAGCCGTATTCCATTCAGTTTGTTAGTCAAAATTATACAACTTTTTGTTGTGCAAGAAAACCAAAAAGTGAATTCAGAAATTCACTTTTGAGTTTTCTTGCACAACAAAAAGTTGTATAATTTTGACTCCGACTATACTACTAGGGGTACTAAGGGTCACCCAAATTGTCACTAGACATTCTTACACATAAAAATCCAAACTTGATAACCCTATTAGAGATATGATTACATATAGTTATATCGACATCGATTGTGTGTTCTTCGCCCAGCAACATCCTTACACCTAAAAATCCAAATTTGAGCCCCGCAACATCCTTACACCTAAAAATCCAAATTTGAGTAACTGTTAGAGCTATCTTAACGTATAGTTATACCGAAGAGAGAATGGCAAGACCGCGTAGTGAGCCACTTCCACGGAGTCTAGCTAGAGAGGCAGGTGCTATTCTCGATGAGAGAGATGGAATGCTAGAGGGAGTGGAGGTAGGCCGCCGTACTGTTCGATGGCGCTTCTTCCAAGGTGTGGCAGGAGATTTGACCCCTAGGATCATGGCAAAGTTAGTTGCAAAGGTAACCACCAGTTTCTACCTGCGCTACAGCTACACCTATCGCATTCGCAATGTCAACGACGGACGTGTGATGCTATTCTCCAAGACTGTCCCTGGCTCTCCATGGGTGAACGTCCTAGGAGATGCAGAAGAGTGGATCAATAGCAAAGAGCTATCTCGATTGAATCCCGACAACATTAATCGACCAAATACCCAATGGGCCTTTGTGCGTTGGATCTACGTGGATGTCAAAGTCGTGATCGATCGTCAGCTTCTGTTGGGAACAGGTCCACTTCCCCAATGGCTTCGACATAAAAAAGGAATGCTTGCCCTCGATCAATATGGTGACAACCTATGTCTGTGGCGCTGCCTTGCCATGCATGAAGGAGCACGAGTAGATAGGTGTTGCGTCAAGGCTCGAAAACTTGCCCAGGACTTCTATCGCCTGACAACGCCCACGCAAGACGTTCCCAGAACTTCCTTAGACCAGCTGGAGGAAGTCGAGTTACACTTTGGAATCGGTATTCGGGTGTACGAACCTACGGAGGATGGCGCTTGGCATCTGACACGTCATGCAGCTCACTACAAGCATACGATGACGATTGGGATATACGACGGACATGCCTTCTACATCAAGAACATCGACAAGATAGGGAGCATCTACGTATGCAACGATTGTAAGCAACGGTTCACAAAAGCCTCGAACCTTCAACGCCATGCAGATCGTTGCAGGCGTGGCGAAACGAAGATTGTTTGCCCTGGAAAAGTAATCACAGTACCCCAGTCGGCATACGAAAAAGCCTTCTGGCCAGAGAGCACCGCCAGCAAAGCCGCTCTACGCTGGTTGGAACGCGAATCAGAAAGAATCCAGAAGCACATTCATCACGCAGCTTGTGGGCATGGTCGAGAGCATTGGATCGAAGGAGCTCCGGTCGACGGCTACGAACCTCTTTCGAAAACCATCTTCCAATTTCATGGATGCTATTTCCATGGCTGCCCGAAATGCTTCCCTAGGGAAAGGAGGCTCTATCTCAAGACCTGCGAAAGAACGGAGAGTCTACGTGAGGCAGGTTATGTAGTAGTGGAGGCTTGGGGTTGCTCCACGAAGAAGACAAACGAACCGGTCCCCACGCCAACGCAAACTGCCTACCCACACGCCATAGTTTACGACTTCGAAGCCTATCTCGATACAACGAAAGGAAGACAACCAACGGACCGATTGACCATCGAAAACGTTCATGTCCCAATATCAGTATCAATTGCCGACACGTACGATCGAACGCCAACCCACATCTGTCGACGCGATCCAAAAGAACTCATAGCTGCCTTCGTCGAAGAACTCCAGCAAAGAGCACAGGCAATCCAAGTAGCCATGGCAAGATGGTACCGGCTCGATAAACCCAAATTCTCCTTCGACACCCTACCAAAGAGACAACAAGCGAAGATCGACGAATGGATCGGCCAAGTTCCAGTATTGGGATTCAACTCTGGCAGGTACGATCTCAATCTGATCAGGGAGCACTTCGTAGGAACAATTGCCGACACCTGTTCAAAGGTCCGGGTAGCAAAGAAAGCCAACACCACTATGTTTCTCTTGACTCCCGATTTCCGTTTCCTCGATGTGATGAACTACCTTGGACCAGGTACTTCCTACGAACGTTGGATCACTGCCTATGGATGCGAGTTGCAAAAGAGTTTCTTCCCATATGAGTGGTTTGACTCTCCTGACAAGTTGGATCACGTTGGATTACCAGACTATCCAGAGTGGGGTTCGAAGTTGAAAAGAGAACACCTACTATCTAGGGAAGAGTTCGAAGACTGCAAGCGCACCTTTCTCAACAATGGAATGGAGACCTTTGCAGACTGGCTAAGATACTACAACAACCTAGACGTAGTTCCATTCCTAGAGGCACTCGAAAAGATGCGAGATTTCTATCACGAGAAAGGAGTAGACATGCTGAAAGATGCAGTGTCCATTCCAGGAGTCTCGCTACAGTTCCTGCTTCGAGGTAGTGTAGAAAGGGGGGCTGAGATGTACGCTCCAAGTAAGGAAGCCTACCACATGCTGAAAGACGCTGTCGTGGGAGGTCCAAGCATAGTGTTCACCAGACGCCACGAAGCAGGAGTGACTAAGATTCGTAGTCATCAGGGTGGAACCAAGGTGTGTCGCAAAGTTCTTGGATACGATGCCAACGCCCTATATCTTTCCACGATGGAATTAGAAATGCCTTGTGGAAAAGAAGAGGTTGTGCACTACGACGAGCCAGGTCCAGAAGCCGAAGGATTTGTCGAATGTCTACGTGGTGGAACGTGGTTTGGATATGCAGAAGTAGACATCGAGATACCAAAAGAATTGTGGAAGAAATTCGAGGAGATGCCCCCCTTCTTCTACAACAAGAAAATCCCCAAGGAAGCAGTTCCTCCACAAATGTTGGCCTACCTTGAGAAGACAGGTAGAAAGCGCAGCGAGGAAACGAAGCTAGTTGGGAGTCTCTCTGGAAAGAAGTTGCTACTCTATGCTCCTTTTCTACTTTGGTATCTAGACCATGGCGCAGTGATCACTGCTGTCTACCGCACGATAGACTACGAACCCAAAGAAATCTTCGGATGGTTCGTGGACCAAGTCACTGAGGCGCGACGCATGGGAGACGTAGACAAAGGTGAGGCTTTGCTGGCAGATGTGTTCAAGCTACTAGGAAACAGCGCCTATGGAAAGTTGCTCGAAGACTTGGGACGCCAAACAAAGGTCGTCTATACAAAGGACGAGAAGATTGTGGACAAAGCTTTGCGAAGTGTTTGGTTCGAAGATTTGGAAGAGATTGGCGAGGCATATGAACTCGAGAGTAGGAAGGACCAGATCCGAATCAAACGCCCTTTCCAAGTAGGTATCGCTGTGTACCAGCTCGCAAAGCTGCGTATGCTCGAGTTCTACTACGACTTCCTCGATAAATACATCGACCGAGATGATTTCGAGTACATACAGATGGACACAGACAGCGCCTATATTGCCATCTCTGGAAATAGCATTGATGAAGTCGTACGATCGGAACTGCGAGAGGATTTCGAAGCCAATAGGGAGGAATGGCTAGCTTGGGACAAGTGGAGCAGTCGTACCCCAGGACTCTTCAAACTCGAATTCGAAGGACAGCGCGCCATTGCCCTATGCTCGAAAGCCTACTACGTCGATACGGGTGGCAGCAAGAAGTATTCCGTCAAAGGTATGTCTAGACGGCATAACGACATTTCGTGGGATCGATTCGAAGCAGCCCTCCAGGGTGATATCGACGTGGCGGAAAACCGAGGCTTCCGACTATTGCCAGAAGGTATAGCAACCTACAAACAACGGAAGCTTGGGCTATCGGCTTACTACGACAAAAGACGCGTTCTTTCCGATGGAATCCACACCGAGCCAATAGAGTACGCTGTCTAGCGCTTGGGTACAAACAGAATTCCTTTTGGTGGTAGTTCTGTATCCCTAGGAACAACTTGTAGCTCTTCACGAACGAATCCACGTTTGGGTGCGTCCTTCTCCCCTTCTCGCTTCGCAAGGTAGTAAAGCACAGGCTGTCCAGAAGATACTACACTTCGCGAAATGGTGTATATCTGCAAACTCCACACAGGATCAGTAGCTCTACGTTTTTCACCTCCTTCCAATTCTCCTGGTGCGTAAAGATATCGAACTAGAACGTCGAATGGTAGACGCTCTTCTCTCAATCCAACGGTGCGCGAATACGTAGGAGTCTTTAGATCTACTTGTTGCGTCACTACAGAATTCGAAGGCTCCTTTCCTGTAAGTCGAGTCACCTCACTGTTCATGGCTTCGATAACCATTGGTAAACGAACTACCCATTCTCTACTACGCTCATCTGATCCTTCCGAAGTAAGTACCATCTCTTGTGCATACTGATACCCAAACAATCTCTCGGCTAGAGTTCTATTTGCTCGTTCGACGAAGCCTTGCGCTCTATGATTACCAGCCTCACCTCGTTGAACTTTCGTACCATGTAGTTCTAGAGTTTCAGACATACGTCCCATGAATTCTCTACCAGGATCTACTTGCAACGTCTTTGGCCATTCGAGTGGACTACGTTTGTAGATTCGTTCGAATGCAGCAGCAACTTCACCACTATCTTTAGATGCCAAAGGTTCGGCTTCTTTGTATCGAGAAGCTACGTCGATTACTACCAATGCGTACTTGTATAGCTTCCGTCCACGCCCAGGTCGATCGTGTGGTAGAAATATCAAATCAGCTTGGTGGACTTCATTTGGTTTCGATACAGTCCAATGCGGTCGTGGAATGTGTTTTGGTGGTGGTAGATATATTTGCCACATAGATTGCTTTTCCAACCAACTCCTAGCTACGTCTTCTGATGCTTTCGCTGCTACCGATAGCTTGCCAATTGCAGAGTGACCTTTCCAATAGCCCATAGGACCATAGAAGATATTCGCAAGTTTAGAATCCATCATACATCTATACATTCTAACCTTCAACAGATGAAAAAAAAAAAAAAAAAAAAAAAAAGAATAAGGACCAGGCCTCATTCCTTTCTTTTTTCCTTTTTTTTTTTTTTTTTTTTTAGTAGTAACCTAGTAGTAGCTTAGTAGTAGCTTAGTAGTAGCTAGTAGTAACTTAGTAACTTAGTAGTAGCTTAGTAGTAGCTTAGTAGTAGCTTAGTAGTAGCTTAGTAGTAGCTTAGTAGTAGCTTAGTAGTAGTACCTAGTACGTTCCTAGTAGAACCTAATACGTTCCTAGTACGTTATCTAGTACGACCTAGTACGTTACCTAGTACGACCTAGTACGTTACCTAGTACGACCTAGTACGATCTAGTACGTTACCTAGTACGACCTAGTACGATCTAGTACGACCTAGTACGTTTCTACAACCATCTACTAATGGCGTATCCAGTGCCTAGCATTCCACCACCAACGTAGAGCAACTCACCAGTCTTCTGATTGTTCGAGGGTCGGTAGTGGTCAGATAAGCGGGGTTCTTTCATTTCTTCGAGCCGTTTAAGCGCCTTACGTAACTTATCGGATTGCACGAAGGCTTTGTTGGTATCTACTTGAGCGTTGTATGCATCGCGTTCAAGATCTTCCTGCTTTTGTGCATAGTCGTATAATCTTTGACGTTTGATTCTATACTCTTTCATTTCGCGTTCTAGTTTTTCGAGGGCCCTATTGTGTCTCTTTCGTTCTGCATCTGTATCGCCCTTTCCAATCATTCTAGCTAGTATGCCACCACCAGTAAATGCCGTCGCATTCAAAACAGCGCCGAAAATTGTCATACCAATTGCTGCTACTGCCATTATGGTATGATCTTTTCTTTCTCAAGATACTGCTTCGCGTATAAGCTACCAAGTATCACGGCAGTCCACTTTGCGTAATTCACTAGGGAAGAAGAAGGATCGCTAAGCATAGATTCCTTGGTAGTCTTTTTTACGATCCACCCAATACCAGAAGCGAGTCCAACAATTATAGATGCATCGGTTGCCGTCTTCATCAATTCCTTATCCATCTCGACATATATAAGTATGGTCTCGAGTCTTTAAGTGTTACTCCATGTCTAGTATCGTTGGCTTTGCCGGAGCTGCAGGTTGTGTCGTGCTAACGGCGGCAGCTCGCGTGTTACCATCTACATACTTCTTGTACGCAAAGTACGTGCCAAACAATGTAGCGCCAGTACCGATGACTGTGAGGATAGTCAGGTTTTCGAACCGACCTTTCTCTACGTCGACTTCTTTGCATGATTCGCTTTCGCGCGTCAACTCTCTCTTCTGAGCTTCTCTAGCGAGCTTGTTGCTTAATGCTAGTGCCTTTCCGGCTGCAACGCGCTTTGGGTTTTTTACCTTAGTTGGTGCAGTCGTCGGAGGATTCGCAGTTATCTGATCCGTCTGTCCTTCCATCTTGATTCGATATAGTAGGTATATGTGAAGGTTCAACAGTTGTACCAGGAATGAACGCTTCGATCAGTATGTCGCCTATACCAATCAATAAAGCTCCTGTATAAAACAATAAGACGCCTGTGCCAACTAAGAAAGTGCTCATGTCGACCAGTATGTCGCCTGCGTCGATGACTGCGAAGACAGCATTAGTAGGTGCGCTTTCGAACCAACCTTTCTCTTTGCGTAGTTCTTTTCCAGCCGTAGCGCGGCTTTGGGAGCCTCTCCAACTCCCGGTACTATCGCGGGAACTGCCTTTGTCAGATTGGAAACTATTACGCCGATCACAGTACTTACCGCAGCTACCACGCTAATTATACTGACTCCATACTTCTTGAAGATGATTCTTATACGATCCCTAAGTGGCATCCGTTCTGCCAAGGCTTCTCCTATTCGTTCTAGGTCTGCTTGCTCCTCCTGATCGGTCCTTATTTCGTTAGTAGCATTCTCTTTCTGAGTTTCAGTAGACGTAGGGTCTTTGAGTATTCCTACATTCCGTTCGATCCTCTCACTCAATTGATTTTCAGCTACTATGACTTGATTTACCATTTCTTCCCTCGAAGGTCCTAAGACTCTTTTGAGACCTTTTCCCATCTTCTTATATAACTCACCTTTCGTGGTGGTCATAGGAATCGCTTTTTCTTTACTTCCATACTCGTGGATAGCGACTCTACCATCAGACAGGGTTGCAATCTCAAGCGTGCCTCGAATTCCCACATCGTGGTATTTTTCCCAGACAGTCTCGAACATATCCTGTCTCGCATTTTCCGATAAACCCTGTTTGAAGACTACGCCTCGATCGGTATACTTTGGGACTTTCTCTTCCTCCAGCTTCTCCAGGATTCTTTCATTTCTAGAAACGTTCGAGTCTTTCGAGTCGATGAGTTCATCCATCCATTCATCGTCTATAGAAAACGAGGTTTCCTGATCCTTCGGTCTAGCACCTTCTAGGGTGTAGTTGCGTCTGGTTTTCATTGGGACCATTTCTCCTGGCTCTTCTGAAAACGTCGCTTTCCACTCCTCATCCACATCGATAGTATCATCGTCATCGTAGTCTCCACCTCCTTCAGCTTCACCAGGTCTTTCCTCTGTGGTATCAACGTCCATGTTAGACATAACTATATATATAGTTATATTCAACATGATCTCATCAAAGTTGGATCCCACACAAGCACGAAGAGAGCCTCGTGCACTCAAGGCTCCGCGAGACTTGTATAGGAAAACTTTCACTCGATCATCTGCCAATCCAGGTGAGACTCTATATGTAGAAGTCCCAAAGCTAGAAGAAGGTGTAGTACTAGTACCTGGTAGCTTAGCTCTATTGGGCGACATCGTACTATCTGGTGGACATGTGAATAACAGAGTCGTTTCGAACGTTGGACGCTGTTTGGTCATGCGTAGAATCTGTAGGATGGGAGCTGAAACAGTAGAAGACCTTGTCAGGCCAGACCTCCTACAAACGTACTCCGACGTATACCTATCTACGCAGGAGAGAGAATCTAGAGTACAACAAGGCATTCAATCAGAGAACGTAAACAAGCTACGATCGAAAGCTGGTGACGCAAGTACTTCGTCTGCTGCAGACAACGCGCTCCTAGCTGCATGTGGTTCTAAGTATAGGATTCCATTAGATGTCGACATTCTGACACAACATGGAGTTCTATATCCATATACCTTAGAAAATACAATTACATTCGAGTTGACTCTAGCGCCTGCCAACGAGGTCGTAATTGGATCGGATACGACGAAGATAGGTACGTACCAACTTACCAACATCCAACTAGAATACGAAGCAATCAGGGACGGAACGCTGGCTAGTAGTGCACTTCACAAATACGAAATAGGTACTGCATTCCTATACAACTACGCTGTTCACTTCAAGACAGTAGATATCGCTAAAACATCCGATACTTTGATATCTCAAAACGTTAATGTTCCACGACGATCCTTTGCTGGACTACTTCTACTATTCATAGATCCACCTACCATTGGCACGCGAGATAGTGAAGCATTCTCGAATCCAGATATTTCGAAGGTAGAAGTAGATGTCAACGGGATTCCCAACAGACTCTTTCCAAGCGGTATGCTTCCCCTAGATTTCTGGGAGGCTGCAAGAGGCTGGTTTGGTACACCCAATACTTCCATGACTCCAAAGAAGTTCTTTGAAAATAGATTCGCTATCCTAATCGATTGTCGCACAGCAAAAGATTCCACCGTTCATGGTGATGGCTTGGCACAAACCGGCAGTGGAAAGGACATCGACATTCGCATACATAGAACTGCGAAGGGAAGTGGAAATGTGAAAATGCACATCTATGTCCTTGCGGACGCTCAGGTCACGATATTGAACAGATCTCTGCAGAGTATATTATACTGATGGATTCTCTCGTAGATCACATACCATTCAACGCACTCATAGTCGGTCCGACGAATTGTGGGAAGACTGCGTTCCTCATAGAACAACTTCGTGGATCATTTCGTGGTAAGTTCGATTACATAGTACTGATTTGTCCTACGTATGCCCACAACAAAACTTATCGTGGATTTGCAAATCGAGATCCTCGTTTCTTCGTCATGTCACCACCGCAGGATGCCATCGATGCTACTTTGAGTATTTGCGCAACATTTTGGTCAGGTACCAATACTCTATTGATTCTCGATGATTGCGCCGCATCGAAGGACGTCAAGAAACGAACTGACAAGCTAGTGGACTTAGCCTTTTCTGCACGACATATAGGGCTTTCCGTTTGGGTGCTGTCCCAACAACTAACGAGCATATGTAAACCCTTCCGTGAGAACGTAGCTATCGTAGTAGCATTCCATACAGCATCGGCCGTAGATGGCAAAAGGATATTTGAGGATTATGGAGGCTCGCAAGAATGCAAAGAGTTACGAACGATACTTGGATCCCATAAGTTCGCTCGCATGTGCTTCTGTCTCCGCCATCCTTTCGAGGTAGTGTTAGAGCTCCCAGCACCTACAACATATTATCATGGATAAAGAAATACTCGAGATATTCGGTGAGGACGTAACAGGCCCACCACCAACCGACCTAGACGTTACGTCAGACAATCGCGAATCACTTTCGATCTTAGCCGCAACAGGCGTAACGAAAGAATACTTAGGTAAGAACGTTTCCCTAGGAGACATCTATAGACTTCCTGAGAAAGAAGTAGACAAGTTGTATAGGAGGTATCAAGCCGTCCTAGCTCAGCAAGTAACGAAAGGCTTAGTCGACGGCGTGACGCGTCTAGCTACCCGCCTAGTTGCCTACCTAGTACCAATAGATTCTCAAGAAGCCCTGATCAAGGACCTACAAGAAGACCCTCTAGTCCGCAACGAAATCAGTGCTGCGACTGGCCTACTATCGCTCAAAGCAGGTCGCCTTGTAGCTCTAGCTAGCGTCCTATTCCACATATCCGGTCACGTAGTCATTCCTGGAACAACTGTTGAACCTCCACATATACCTACTATATCGAATCAAGATGGAAGGACAGATAACTGCGAATCCTCCGACGACTGTACCAACTAAGGTAGAAGATCCAAAGCGCGCTACGGCTGGAAAAGAACTACGCAAAGAGAAAGGTTGGTTCGAAAGCGCACCTACTAATGCTGTCTTCGCAGTCATCGACGCAGGCGACATACTGGTCGACATGAGCACTTTCTTAGTTGGCACAGGCGTCTTATTGTTTTATACAGGAGCTTTATTGATTGGTATAGGCGACATACTGATCGAAGCGTTCATTCCTGGTACAACTGTTGAACCTTCACATATACCTACTATATCGAATCAAGATGGAAGGACAGACGGATCAGATAACTGCGAATCCTCCGACGACTGCACCAACTAAGGTAAAAAACCCAAAGCGCGTTGCAGCCGGAAAGGCACTAGCATTAAGCAACAAGCTCGCTAGAGAAGCTCAGAAGAGAGAGTTGACGCGCGAAAGCGAATCATGCAAAGAAGTCGACGTAGAGAAAGGTCGGTTCGAAAACCTGACTATCCTCACAGTCATCGGTACTGGCGCTACATTGTTTGGCACGTACTTTGCGTACAAGAAGTATGTAGATGGTAACACGCGAGCTGCCGCCGTTAGCACGACACAACCTGCAGCTCCGGCAAAGCCAACGATACTAGACATGGAGTAACACTTAAAGACTCGAGACCATACTTATATATGTCGAGATGGATAAGGAATTGATGAAGACGGCAACCGATGCATCTATAATTGTTGGACTCGCTTCTGGTATTGGGTGGATCGTAAAAAAGACTACCAAGGAATCTATGCTTAGCGATCCTTCTTCTTCCCTAGTGAATTACGCAAAGTGGACTGCCGTGATACTTGGTAGCTTATACGCGAAGCAGTATCTTGAGAAAGAAAAGATCATACCATAATGGCAGTAGCAGCAATTGGTATGACAATTTTCGGCGCTGTTTTGAATGCGACGGCATTTACTGGTGGTGGCATACTAGCTAGAATGATTGGAAAGGGCGATACAGATGCAGAACGAAAGAGACACAATAGGGCCCTCGAAAAACTAGAACGCGAAATGAAAGAGTATAGAATCAAACGTCAAAGATTATACGACTATGCACAAAAGCAGGAAGATCTTGAACGCGATGCATACAACGCTCAAGTAGATACCAACAAAGCCTTCGTGCAATCCGATAAGTTACGTAAGGCGCTTAAACGGCTCGAAGAAATGAAAGAACCCCGCTTATCTGACCACTACCGACCCTCGAACAATCAGAAGACTGGTGAGTTGCTCTACGTTGGTGGTGGAATGCTAGGCACTGGATACGCCATTAGTAGATGGTTGTAGAAACGTACTAGGTCGTACTAGATCGTACTAGGTCGTACTAGGTAACGTACTAGATCGTACTAGGTCGTACCAGGTAACGTACTAGGTCGTACTAGGTAACGTACTAGGTCGTACTAGATAACGTACTAGGAACGTATTAGGTTCTACTAGGAACGTACTAGGTACTACTACTAAGCTACTACTAAGCTACTACTAAGCTACTACTAAGCTACTACTAAGCTACTACTAAGTTACTACTAAGTTACTAAGTTACTACTAGCTACTACTAAGCTACTACTAAGCTACTACTAGGTTACTACTAAAAAAAAAAAACGAAAAAAAAGGAAAAAAGAAAGGAATGAGGCCTGGTCCTTATTTTTTTTTTTTTTTTTTTTTTTTTTATCTGTTGAAGGTTAGAATGTATAGATGTATGATGGATTCTAAACTTGCGAATATCTTCTATGGTCCTATGGGCTATTGGAAAGGTCACTCTGCAATTGGCAAGCTATCGGTAGCAGCGAAAGCATCAGAAGACGTAGCTAGGAGTTGGTTGGAAAAGCAATCTATGTGGCAAATATATCTACCACCACCAAAACACATTCCACGACCGCATTGGACTGTATCGAAACCAAATGAAGTCCACCAAGCTGATTTGATATTTCTACCACACGATCGACCTGGGCGTGGACGGAAGCTATACAAGTACGCATTGGTAGTAATCGACGTAGCTTCTCGATACAAAGAAGCCGAACCTTTGGCATCTAAAGATAGTGGTGAAGTTGCTGCTGCATTCGAACGAATCTACAAACGTAGTCCACTCGAATGGCCAAAGACGTTGCAAGTAGATCCTGGTAGAGAATTCATGGGACGTATGTCTGAAACTCTAGAACTACATGGTACGAAAGTTCAACGAGGTGAGGCTGGTAATCATAGAGCGCAAGGCTTCGTCGAACGAGCAAATAGAACTCTAGCCGAGAGATTGTTTGGGTATCAGTATGCACAAGAGATGGTACTTACTTCGGAAGGATCAGATGAGCGTAGTAGAGAATGGGTAGTTCGTTTACCAATGGTTATCGAAGCCATGAACAGTGAGGTGACTTGACTTACAGGAAAGGAGCCTTCGAATTCTGTAGTGACGCAACAAGTAGATCTAAAGACTCCTACGTATTCGCGCACCGTTGGATTGAGAGAAGAGCGTCTACCATTCGACGTTCTAGTTCGATATCTTTACGCACCAGGAGAATTGGAAGGAGGTGAAAAACGTAGAGCTACTGATCCTGTGTGGAGTTTGCAGATATACACCATTTCGCGAAGTGTAGTATCTTCTGGACAGCCTGTGCTTTACTACCTTGCGAAGCGAGAAGGGGAGAAGGACGCACCCAAACGTGGATTCGTTCGTGAAGAGCTACAAGTTGTTCCTAGGGATACAGAACTACCACCAAAAGGAATTCTGTTTGTACCCAAGCGCTAGACAGCGTACTCTATTGGCTCGGTGTGGATTCCATCGGAAAGAACGCGTCTTTTGTCGTAGTAAGCCGATAGCCCAAGCTTCCGTTGTTTGTAGGTTGCTATACCTTCTGGCAATAGTCGGAAGCCTCGGTTTTCCGCCACGTCGATATCACCCTGGAGGGCTGCTTCGAATCGATCCCACGAAATGTCGTTGTGCCGTCTAGACATACCTTTGACGGAATACTTCTTGCTGCCACCCGTATCGACGTAGTAGGCTTTCGAGCATAGGGCAATGGCGCGCTGTCCTTCGAATTCGAGTTTGAAGAGTCCTGGGGTACGACTGCTCCACTTGTCCCAAGCTAGCCATTCCTCCCTATTGGCTTCGAAATCCTCTCGCAGTTCCGATCGTACGACTTCATCAATGCTATTTCCAGAGATGGCAATATAGGCGCTGTCTGTGTCCATCTGTATGTACTCGAAATCATCTCGGTCGATGTACTTATCGAGGAAGTCGTAGTAGAACTCGAGCATACGCAGCTTTGCGAGCTGGTACACAGCGATACCTACTTGGAAAGGGCGTTTGATTCGGATCTGGTCCTTCCTACTCTCGAGTTCATATGCCTCGCCAATCTCTTCCAAATCTTCGAACCAAACACTTCGCAAAGCTTTGTCCACAATCTTCTCGTCCTTTGTATAGACGACCTTTGTTTGGCGTCCCAAGTCTTCGAGCAACTTTCCATAGGCGCTGTTTCCTAGTAGCTTGAACACATCTGCCAGCAAAGCCTCACCTTTGTCTACGTCTCCCATGCGTCGCGCCTCAGTGACTTGGTCCACGAACCATCCGAAGATTTCTTTGGGTTCGTAGTCTATCGTGCGGTAGACAGCAGTGATCACTGCGCCATGGTCTAGATACCAAAGTAGAAGA
Source organism: Actinernus sp. WN-2022 (assembly GCA_030867875.1). Lineage (NCBI taxonomy): Eukaryota > Metazoa > Cnidaria > Anthozoa > Actiniaria > Actinernidae > Actinernus > Actinernus sp. WN-2022. The sequence continues at coordinate 59,501,046 of JAOWCC010000936.1, forward strand.
GGAGCATAGAGTAGCAACTTCTTTCCAGAGAGACTCCCAACTAGCTTCGTTTCCTCGCTGCGCTTTCTACCTGTCTTCTCAAGGTAGGCCAACATTTGTGGAGGAACTGCTTCCTTGGGGATTTTCTTGTTGTAGAAGAAGGGGGGCATCTCCTCGAATTTCTTCCACAATTCTTTTGGTATCTCGATGTCTACTTCTGCATATCCAAACCACGTTCCACCACGTAGACATTCGACAAATCCTTCGGCTTCTGGACCTGGCTCGTCGTAGTGCACAACCTCTTCTTTTCCACAAGGCATTTCTAATTCCATCGTGGAAAGATATAGGGCGTTGGCATCGTATCCAAGAACTTTGCGACACACCTTGGTTCCACCCTGATGACTACGAATCTTAGTCACTCCTGCTTCGTGGCGTCTGGTGAACACTATGCTTGGACCTCCCACGACAGCGTCTTTCAGCATGTGGTAGGCTTCCTTACTTGGAGCGTACATCTCAGCCCCCCTTTCTACACTACCTCGAAGCAGGAACTGTAGCGAGACTCCTGGGATGGACACTGCATCTTTCAGCATGTCTACTCCTTTCTCGTGATAGAAATCTCGCATCTTTTCGAGTGCCTCTAGGAATGGAACTACGTCTAGGTTGTTGTAGTATCTTAGCCAGTCTGCAAAGGTCTCCATTCCATTGTTGAGAAAGGTGCGCTTGCAGTCTTCGAACTCTTCCCTAGATAGTAGGTGTTCTCTTTTCAACTTCGAACCCCACTCTGGATAGTCTGGTAATCCAACGTGATCCAACTTGTCAGGAGAGTCAAACCACTCATATGGGAAGAAACTCTTTTGCAACTCGCATCCATAGGCAGTGATCCAACGTTCGTAGGAAGTACCTGGTCCAAGGTAGTTCATCACATCGAGGAAACGGAAATCGGGAGTCAAGAGAAACATAGTGGTGTTGGCTTTCTTTGCTACCCGGACCTTTGAACAGGTGTCGGCAATTGTTCCTACGAAGTGCTCCCTGATCAGATTGAGATCGTACCTGCCAGAGTTGAATCCCAATACTGGAACTTGGCCGATCCATTCGTCGATCTTCGCTTGTTGTCTCTTTGGTAGGGTGTCGAAGGAGAATTTGGGTTTATCGAGCCGGTACCATCTTGCCATGGCTACTTGGATTGCCTGTGCTCTTTGCTGGAGTTCTTCGACGAAGGCAGCTATGAGTTCTTTTGGATCGCGTCGACAGATGTGGGTTGGCGTTCGATCGTACGTGTCGGCAATTGATACTGATATTGGGACATGAACGTTTTCGATGGTCAATCGGTCCGTTGGTTGTCTTCCTTTCGTTGTATCGAGATAGGCTTCGAAGTCGTAAACTATGGCGTGTGGGTAGGCAGTTTGCGTTGGCGTAGGGACCGGTTCGTTTGTCTTCTTCGTGGAGCAACCCCAAGCCTCCACTACTACATAACCTGCCTCACGTAGACTCTCCGTTCTTTCGCAGGTCTTGAGATAGAGCCTCCTTTCCCTAGGGAAGCATTTCGGGCAGCCATGGAAATAGCATCCATGAAATTGGAAGATGGTTTTCGAAAGAGGTTCGTAGCCGTCGACCGGAGCTCCTTCGATCCAATGCTCTCGACCATGCCCACAAGCTGCGTGATGAATGTGCTTCTGGATTCTTTCTGATTCGCGTTCCAACCAGCGTAGAGCGGCTTTGCTGGCGGTGCTCTCTGGCCAGAAGGCTTTTTCGTATGCCGACTGGGGTACTGTGATTACTTTTCCAGGGCAAACAATCTTCGTTTCGCCACGCCTGCAACGATCTGCATGGCGTTGAAGGTTCGAGGCTTTTGTGAACCGTTGCTTACAATCGTTGCATACGTAGATGCTCCCTATCTTGTCGATGTTCTTGATGTAGAAGGCATGTCCGTCGTATATCCCAATCGTCATCGTATGCTTGTAGTGAGCTGCATGACGTGTCAGATGCCAAGCGCCATCCTCCGTAGGTTCGTACACCCGAATACCGATTCCAAAGTGTAACTCGACTTCCTCCAGCTGGTCTAAGGAAGTTCTGGGAACGTCTTGCGTGGGCGTTGTCAGGCGATAGAAGTCCTGGGCAAGTTTTCGAGCCTTGACGCAACACCTATCTACTCGTGCTCCTTCATGCATGGCAAGGCAGCGCCACAGACATAGGTTGTCACCATATTGATCGAGGGCAAGCATTCCTTTTTTATGTCGAAGCCATTGGGGAAGTGGACCTGTTCCCAACAGAAGCTGACGATCGATCACGACTTTGACATCCACGTAGATCCAACGCACAAAGGCCCATTGGGTATTTGGTCGATTAATGTTGTCGGGATTCAATCGAGATAGCTCTTTGCTATTGATCCACTCTTCTGCATCTCCTAGGACGTTCACCCATGGAGAGCCAGGGACAGTCTTGGAGAATAGCATCACACGTCCGTCGTTGACATTGCGAATGCGATAGGTGTAGCTGTAGCGCAGGTAGAAACTGGTGGTTACCTTTGCAACTAACTTTGCCATGATCCTAGGGGTCAAATCTCCTGCCACACCTTGGAAGAAGCGCCATCGAACAGTACGGCGGCCTACCTCCACTCCCTCTAGCATTCCATCTCTCTCATCGAGAATAGCACCTGCCTCTCTAGCTAGACTCCGTGGAAGTGGCTCACTACGCGGTCTTGCCATTCTCTCTTCGGTATAACTATACGTTAAGATAGCTCTAACAGTTACTCAAATTTGGATATTTAGGTGTAAGGATGTTGCGGGGCTCAAATTTGGATTTTTAGGTGTAAGGATGTTGCGGGGCGAAGAACACACAATCGATGTCGATATAACTATATGTAATCATATCTCTAATAGGGTTATCAAGTTTGGATTTTTATGTGTAAGAATGTCTAGTGACAATTTGGGTGACCCTTAGTACCCCTAGTAGTATAGTCGGAGTCAAAATTATACAACTTTTTGTTGTGCAAGAAAACTCAAAAGTGAATTACTGACTGACTGAGTTTGGAATTATCGTAAACAGACGCTTACAATTCGCTAAAGAAATTAGAAATAGAACCTATAATATCGTAAATAATCGGACATGCTTTTGCAACACCGTAATCAATATGAATCTGTAGAGTAACTGTCGTAAAAGTAGAAAATTGTGAATGCTTTGATTACTGAGTAAAACACTGAATGCATTCTTCTGCTCTCGCCGCCCGCCGGGCCATTCCGACACGTGACACCCACAACCAATCGGATAGAATGGTAAAAATAGTCCAACTAATTTATGCAAGCTAAAAATAAATCGGCGCAGACTATCATGGGGAGAGAGGCTAGTATGGGGGATCGGTTCTCTTAGGTGATGGTCTCTTGACAGTACTTAGTATATAATTTATATTATTGTAATAATAATTATCCGAGGACCACGCCTTAAATTACTCTTTTTAGGGTAAGCGTGTATCCTCTTGAAATAAAGTTTATTATTATTATTATTAATGCAATAAAGGGTGTAATAACGGTATAAAAACATGAGAAAGCAGTCTTAATTTCTTATTATTAAAACACTGCGAAAAGCTAAGGGATATCCAGATTCAATGCTGTAAATTTTCAACATAAACAGCATCATATTTTCAGAAACTGATCACATTTTCGTTTTAATAACGTTGCGTAGTTTAAAACCACTATCTCAAGCATGACATTTTAAAAACCTCCCTCGGAGTAAAACTTTGAACATTATGAAAGGCTTCTTACTTTAATTTTAACATATATCCACCATCGTTTTAAGATAAATCACATGAAATCCCCTGCGTGTTCTTGGTGAGGTTGAGGCAACAATAGGAACGTGGTAGCGTAAGTTACATAATGATTTATGGTAACGTAAGTTACATATATAGCAGTTGGTGAATATAACTAATTCAGACCGTTCAACTGTAACTTACTGACGAAATGAGTTCAATAAGGCAATAACTACATTCATTTGTAGTTCAATTACCATAGTGTGGTAGTATCCAACGTAATTATTTAGTTTATTTAATAGCGCTGCGCACAGTTTCTAAAATTAGATTGTCTGGCACGAGACCCCCCGCAAGGGTCAGACAAACATGGCGCGAAATACAGTGTTTGTATGGGAATAAGATGTCAAATAATTTCCGTAAAATCGAGTGTCTGAAAGATTCACTGTCAGCAAACTTAAGATACCAGGTAAAAGATTAACTGATCAAAATTTGAGGGATGTAGCTGTGCTGGGAAGCGTGCAATCGTGTTTTCAGTTTTCTATACCTTTGACTCGTTGTTTTAAACAGCCGAAATGTATGTGAAACTGAAAACACGATTGTGCTAGTTGAACCACAGGCAGCCTGTGGTTGAACGTGGCTTTTCTTCGGAAGCAGTGACGAACGAGTGCCGAAGGAATCCAACACCTCAGTGTTTTTTCGAGGAGATTTGGAGAACGGAGTCATTGTGCTCAATCGACCAATCGCTGAACGGTGAAATCTGCAGGGCAGACCCACGAACTCTTTAGCAAACAATAGGTGAAGTAAATGTCAAATAGAAATGTAGTCGATTTCTTGATTTAGTTTTCTTCAAAAGCTGTTTCAAATGTAAAATAACCAAAAACGAAACTGACCAAGGTAAGTCGGTACAATAATTTGTTATAGACGATTCTGTTGAACTGACTGCAATATGAGAGTAAAAAAATACGTCCGTGTAGCGGCTAGAATATGGTGTGACAAATAGGTCAGTGAGAACTCATATTAACCCTTATCTTTCCTGAAGCCTAACAGATGAGCAAAGAGCAGTTAGAACTGCCGAAGGAGGAGATATTGGGGACCAGCCGACGACGACGGCAATGACGACGGCGCGTAGAAAAGTACCATTCTCCCGAAATTTGGTGTCTACTATTTTCCTCGTTCACCTTGAATTGTTTTTTTACAACCAGATTTTCGAAAAATATGACCGAGTATAGAGTTCCGTTCACGCCGAACGAAAAACGGATTGATTTACTTTCTTATACGATCGCGTTCTCTTTAAAACGTACAATTTTGGGTTTTCACGTTGTCTTTTTGCAGAGAACGGTGGAAATGTAGGCGACTGCGTGCATTTTCACGTGCACCTATTGTATTTTGTAATTAAGGCTATTGTCATTTATGCCGTCGTCGAATACATTAATAGAGAGCTTAAGCAACGACGACGGGGACGGCAGTGACGACGGGACGTGGAAAAGTGTTTTCTCCCGAAATATGATGTTTACTATTTCCTTCGTTCGCCTTTAATTACTTTTCACATCCATATCTTCCAAAAATATGATAAGCATAGAGTTCCGTTCACGCCGAACGAAAAACGGAATGATATACTTTCGACCGTTTGCGTTCTCTTGTTAACGTGCAATATGGAGTTTTCACGTTGTGTTTTTGCAGACAACGGTTGAAATGTAGTTGACTGCATGCATTTTAACGAGAAGTTATTGTATTTTGTAATTAAGTCTATTGTGTTATTCCGTCGTCCTAGACGTTGCTGTCGTCGTTGCTTAAGGTCTCTAATATCCTGTTGAGTAAACGAAACAGTAACGCGTCTGAAAATGTAATGGTGTGTTCTAGTGGCATTTCCGCTACTATATTTGACGATTCAATGAAAACTGTCCATTCCTAATACGCTCTACTAATGGCTGATATGCCTTCTGTTCTGCATATTTCACCGTTCAGCGATTGGTCGATTGAGCACAATGACTTCGTTCTCCGAATCTCCTCGAAAAAACACGGAGGTGTTGGATTCCTTCAGCACTCGTTCGTCACTGCTTCCGAAGAAAAGCCATGTTCAACCACAGGCTGCCTGTGGTTCAACTAGCACAGGCAGCCCATGAAAAAAAGGCTAAGCTGACGGTACCCCGGATCGTTACATGCTAGGTTGGCTGCAGAAACCATCGAATTTGAGTACTTACAAAGCGAGGAAATAAGCGATAGGTCGATTAAATGAGTGCTAGAGGAATGTAAGAAAGGGTTTCTGGAGGTAAAATGCTGAAAGTTTGGATTTTCGAAGAATTACGAGGCTTCGAAGAGTCGCCACGTGGACTAATGGCGTCTCGTGTTTCCTGCCTTCTCAATATTTATATAGGGGAGGGGAAAAAAGCCCAGAAGTGCCTCAAACCAGAAATAAACACATCAGTGATGAAGAGGAACAACTTCACAACACTCATGCAGGTAAGATCTTATGACTTTATTGATCATTTTAGTAAAGTTTTAGATTTTTTCAAATAATTCCCATACATTCCTTGTAAAAATCATTAGCTTGGGCTGCCTGTGCATGCACTACTCCAGTGACGCGTGGAGTCGCCAACTTAGCAGCATCATCAAGTTACAAACATATTTTAATTGTGGGTTTTGACTCTAAATCACTAAACCACTCCAGTGTTTGTGATGCTGAAGTCGTGAACGTTCATGCATGATCCTCGAGTTACAAAACAAAGTTTTGTAGGGTAACCTGCTGTTTTAGTAAACTGCACGTCGAAGCACGAGCCTATAAATAACGAACACTTAAGGAATTCAATGTAGTAAAAAGTACAAACGATCGAACACGATCACAAACATCCAGAACATTACATTCTTAACAAGAAGCAATCAAGATGTCATGCAAAATTAAATTGTCACTAAACCCTCACATTGCATTGTGGTTCGCGCGCATTGCATTTTTGTGCCTTGCGCATAATCACAATGCACTTCGTTTGATCTGCGCATATCGTTTATGTGTCCTTGCGCATAACCACAATGCCCTGTTCTGGCAATGCGCCAAAAACACGCAGGCCCTACTACACAGATTAGTACTGCTCGCTTCAGGCTCGTTCGCTGCAGCAGCAATAAATAACATCGTACTCCGTGACAGACATGCATCCGATATACAATCCTCTAACTAAGCTGTCTCAACTCCAGCCTTTTAAAATCGCGGTCAAGAACTATGAATTGGACTATTCACCAAAATACCCATATTTTAATTTTGTTTGATACCACTGAACGACGAATTGAACAATGAACAACAAACACTAAACACTAATTTTACTTAGTGATAATATAATACTGCACCATTTGGTTATACCAGCGCCCTCCAATAAGCAGAACACCTATATATATTTTTTTCCATCGCTGCATTTATTTTACAAGTGTGCACAAAATATTTCATGACCAGGAAAACAAAATATTTCAGGAACTGATTTCGACTTTATTATCAGCTTGAATTGCGAACGGTGTCAACATTGTTTGAAATATTATACAACAACAACAACTCTATTTGTACCAACATGTAAAAGTAATACAAATGAAAAACAGGAAAAGATAATTTGACTTGGATAAGGTACTACTGTCAAAGCTAAACTAAGCTAGGCCACCAACATTATGTATTACAAAATATTCAAAAGTAAAGATATGACAAAATTAAGAAAATACGAGAATGGACGAGAGTGTTTTATAATTTACCGGGATCTAAACGTACCATTCCTTTCGGAACCCCACGAATATCCCCTGACTACCCCTGAACAGTTTTGTTTCATTCCGAATAGTATATCTGAAAATCATGCAAAGCTTTAGAGTCGAATTTCCAAATTATATTAATTTGAAACGAGTTCTGCAGTAATAATCCAGTGGATCGTTTCAAAACGTTACTTGTTATAAACGACAAACAAATACATAGTTGGCACTCCACGGGTAATGAGATGTGAGCATGCGTGTTAGACGCTAGCTACGTCATAGCGTGTGTTGTTTGTTTGGTTACTTGTTAACTTGTGATGACGCGTTGTTTAGTTAGATATATTCCCTAAAAACTCGAACCATGAATGAACTTTGAGAATCTAAATTTTATTTCGAAAATCAGGATCTGTCTCAGATCTCGATCAATCCTTCGTAAATATATCACAAGCAAGAACAACTGATTTGGCAAACAAAAATAGGGGGCGTGTAAAACTAGACGTTTCATATAGTTTTACCTTTAAGAATAACAGTTTAGAAAATTCAATTAACTAGTTTTTGCTTTTTTAAGGCAGATACGATTAAAAATTATTGAGGGGAAGTTATTGCTGTAAAAATACTAACTCAATACGAAGCGAAAATTAAAAGTTAACAAACAATGTTATATATTAAATGACATTTGATTAAAAGGATTTCAAAAACTCATGAATAATTAATGAGCATTTTGTCCAATCAGATGAAGCAAATCAGTCACGTGCATGCTCCTTTATACCTGATAAAATCTCATCATTCTAAAAGGCCCACGGAGGGATTTGAATTCTGTCCCAGGGGGAACTGACGGGGTTAATGATTGAGACAATGGAATTTCTATTGATGTTTCAGCTTTCTCATTGAATTGCTAATTAGAATGAACGTTTTATATAAAGAATACCAATGAACATGAAATTTTATATAAAGTTTCATCCTAATTAAGAATTCACTGATAAAGACCCAAAGATAGCAAAAAGTACACGGAACATAAGGTACCTAGATAATAAATGTTGCACTAAATTTACTAATATCAGCAGATTACCGAGATACACTGCTGATAATATTTTAAAAATGAAGTTATCCAACTACCACTACTTGTTTACCGAACCACTGTTTAGTTCCAATTATTAAACCAAACTCAAAGCCGTAAAATAATAAAAACGTGCATCAAACTTACATATTTTGTGCCGGAGTCAAACATTTAGTACAGTCTTCCGTCATGTCAGTCACATCGCTTTCCAAGTCTTGAACTTTATCGAGGTAAACCACGACACCAAATCCTTCAAGTGCAGGTTCTTCTTGCATTGCCAAATTCCGCTTCAAACAACATAGTATGGTAATTTCTTCATGTCATTCCCTTGAGATGTTCGTAATTGCAGGCGGTGATTACTCGAATATTTTGCATGGCGTTGTGAATACAAAGGTTCAATAAGTAACCATTCCCTTGAGATGTGCGTCTTTCTTTCATTGCATTCTTAAAGGAGCAGTGTCACGATTAGTATTCATGTCCAAAGTTTTGAAAATGTGTCAGGCGGACAAGAAATCAAAAGATGTGACAGAAGTAGAAGTCCGTGAGTAATCCGCTTGCATCGGCGTATTTGCACGATATATCGATCCGAAATTGCTTTAAAACTATACTTCAGTATTATATGGTTAGGTTTGATGTTATATTTTTATAAAGCAGCATTTTATTATTTCAATCGAAAGGGAAATTTGCAGCGGCGCGTGACATAGCGTGATTTTGCCATTGTCAATAACAACCAATCAGAATCGTGACACTGCTCCTTTAAAGCGTTTTTGAAGCCGCTTAAAACACTCACAGCACGTGTTTTATCAAGTCTAAAAATTCTCGGGCTTCGCCCTCCAATTTTTAAACTTGATAAAACACTGCTGTTCGTGTTTTAAACAGTACATAACACAAAGGAACAATCTAATAAAAACAAATATACAACACACTATAGTTAACCCTAAAAAAATCAAACTTCTTCTTCTTAACTTCGCTCAAAGTTAAGAATACTAGCGGATAATGGCGAATGACCAAAAACTGAGGTATAAAACCATAACTGCATGGTGCAGTGAAGTGAACAGTGAAGTCCAACTGCATAATGGTCTTGAGTGCCCATACATTTTGCCCACAAAGCCCTGCTCTAATTTTCAAAATAGAGGAAGGGTTGAGATGGTCGAAGGAAGAAGGGAACGCGTTTATGCTGGGTACCAGTAGTCTGAACGACCCATAGTATCGTACCGGTGCTCGGGTACTGTACTCGGGCACCAAGTGTGAACGCGACCATAGCTATATGTAGGTGGATTCTCGTTTAACGGCTCTAATGAAACTGAAACTGATGCTATTGATTTCATTATTCTTTCAGATTTACGACAAATACGCCAACTTACAAGACTTTGTGAATATCATTCCCCGAGTATCGACACGAAAAACGCTAAACGCTTTAATAGTCGTACAAATAAAGTTTGTACAAATCTTTCAATACCATTTTACTATCGGCACAAAAAGATTGCTTGCGATACATTGAATAGAAAGGGATATCAAACAAAACTAGTTCATGGGACATAGCAATAGTAATTAAGGAGGGAGGGCTTATTATATGAGTGGAACTATAAATATGGCCAACAATTGACCGATTTAGCTTGTACATTTGTTGTCCTAATTCAGGTCCCCTGACTTTTCCCTTGAGTAATGTTTTCTTTTTTTTCTGTATCCCAAGAAGATTTCTCTATTTAGAATCCACCGAAGAGCTGTTTACGTGATCTGAATTGGGACAATAAATGTACAAGCTAAATCGGTAAATTAGATTCAAGAGTCCCAACAACTATGTCGTATTTACATAATGCCATGTAAACATAAACAAAACTGATTCCTAGTTCGTAAAATGCACCTAACGTTTATTTTTTATCATAAATATAGATTCTACATATATCGAGTTTGACAGGAGCCCATTACCAGGAGTGTCCACCTGTGCTATATACATGTATATAGGTAACTCAGCATATTTACACTTTTGCCGGGCTATTTTCAGATTTCCCCCCACGAATAACTATACTTCCTGTGGCTGCCCCAATGGCGACCACTCCAAGTTTGGTGGCTTGCTCGCACAATAAACACTTTCAACGCTCGATAAGTTTACTAGAAGCTCCAATAGCTTAACGACCACTGTAAACTTGTACATACAAACGAAATCCTGTCTGTTACTTATAAGTAAACGAACCAATAACGATATAAAGAGAGAGAGAGAGAGAGAGAGAGTTTGAAAAATCGTTTGTTCCCCAGTTGGTGCAGAGCGAGCGAAACTGGAATTTTCAATACCTCGTGTCCGCACCGAACCGAGGCACACGCGTGACGTAACAGGAAGTAAAAAATGTGAACCGGAAATGAACAAAGGCAAGCGATTCGGCCGTTACATACCGGCCCCTAATTGTCTACGCAGTTCCTCTGACAATTACTAACAATATAAACCTTAACGGACGAAATTGTTAACGTCTTAATATGGTGTAGCTGTTCGCTGGTACACATGACCAGCTGATAAGCATGCAAAATTATTACAATGTATAAGCTCCCAAGACTTCGTAAGTTCCCAATGTCTAAAATTGAATAGCATTACAAGTTATGCTTAGTTCCTGGGGTAAGACACCTTGTCCTAATCTCGTCTAGCCACCGTTTTCAGATTCTAACAGAAGACAGAGCTTTGTGATAGGTCGCTCTAGCGTGCTCGTCTTGGTCTTTACTTTCACACGGCGCACGAACCCGTTCCTATCCGGCATGGTAACCGTCACCCTGCCCATCTGCCATGAGTTTCTAGGTGCTGCGTCATCCACAAGAAGAACGATATATCCTTCAGACAGATTCTTCCTAGGTCTGACCCACTTCTGTCTCTACTGGAGCTGGGTAAGGTACTCTCTCGACCATCGTTTCCAGAAAATATCTGCCATATATCTTGTCTCCATCTGCGTCGAACGTACATATCCTTGCGATCGAAGACGCCGGGAGGTAGACTGGGCTTGGTCTTTAACAGCAATAAGCAATTAGACGTCAAGGCTTCTAAGTCATTAGGATCGCTGGAGACTGGAGTAATAGGACGATCATTAATCGTTGCTTCTACCTCACAAAGTAAGGTGCGGAGTCCCTCATCATCGAGTGTCTGTTCCTTCAGTATGGCGGCCAGGATCTTACTAACAGTCCTTATCTGACGTTCCCATACGCCACCGTGGTGAGATCCTGTTGGCGGATTGAATTTCCAGTTGATACTTCTTGGTAGCATTGCCTCACGAATTGAAGACTCGTCTAACTCGCTGATAGACTCCCTGAGTTCGCGTTCTGTTGCCTTCAAGTTAGTTCCGTTGTCCGAGATCATCTCTCTGACTTGACCTCTTCTACTAATGAAGCGACGTAGTGCATTAACGCACGAATCAGTGTCTAGGGTATGAGCTACTTCAATATGGACAGCCCTTATAGCTAAGCATGTGAAGAGTACGCCATATCTCTTTACTATGCTGCGGCCGCGTTTCACTTCTATGGGGCCAAAGTAGTCGATACCCACTCTTGTAAAGGGTGGTTCATCTGGTATGAGGCGCTCCGGTGAAAGGTCTGCCATCATCTGTTCTCCCACCTTTGCTCTCTGTTTTTGGAATTTTAAGCACTCCTTGATCATCTTCCTCGAGGCGGAATTTGCGTTTACAATCCAAAACTTCTCACGTAGACGAGTTTCGCATGTGGTTTCGCCCTTCGTGGTTTACGTCTTGATGGATTTGACGCAATATTAGCTTCGATACATGGGTGCCTTTAGGTACGATAATGGGGTGCTTGTACTCTTCGGGCATGTCCCCTTGACTTATTCTGCCTCCAACTCTAAGAAGGCCACCAACTAGCCATGGTGCTAACTTGGCGATGTGGCTCGATTTCTTAACTTGGGCTCTATTGGCTTGCTCTTCTCCTTTCACTTCTTTCTTGGTTAAGCCGTCTATTTCTTCCTTGTATATCTGCCGCTGAATGAAAAAGAGGATTTGTTTCTTTGCATCTCTTATGTCTTCCACGGTCAAGTAGGGCTTCCCCTGGACATCTCTGGGTTTCTTGTCCCTTCCAGTAGATGCCGCTGCGTCTCCGACTTTGCAGGCGCTCACTTGCTTCTTCTGCATGGTACTTCTCTGCAGGAGCACAGCGCGTACCTTGAGGATCCAAGTTGTGCACCTCTTGAGCTTCGTCCAGCTGGAAAAGTGAGTGATGAACCGGTTCACAGTGTTCACATCATCTACATTTATTGCATTGACAACAGCGATTTCCTTTACCTCTGGATGCTCTGCTGTCAGCTTCAATGTATCGTTAAGTCTCGGCCAATCTTTCTCTTCCTTGAGAAGGAACTCGGGTCCGTGAGTCCACCGATAATTGCTTAGGAGTGTTTCTGCAGCCAATCCCCTAGACGCTTCATCGGCTGGGTTCAAAGCTGACTCTACGTATCTCCATTTGCTTTGGTTGCGAACCTTCACGGATAACTGAAACTCGATTGGCGACGAAGGTATGGAATCTAGTCGTTTCATTCTGGATGTACTTTAGTACCGACGTGCTATCGGTCCAGAACACGCTCCTATCAATAGGTATCTCTAATTCCTTTCTCATCATCTTATCGATTCGAACGAGGACTGTTGCTGCGGTGAGCTCCAATCTTGGAATTGCATGTTACTTGTTTTAGCGGCGCTTCACGCGACTTCCCCATGACCAAGGCAACGTGTACTTTGCCAGTCTCACTCGTCATTCTGATGTACGATGCAGTGCCGTAGCCAGCCTCGCTAGCGTCAGCAAAGTGATGTAGCTCGGCCGACTTAATTTCGCCGAATCCTGCTGGTTTCAAGCACCTATCAACCTTAAACTCCTCAATCCTCTGGAGGTCCGACATCCAATTTCGCCACTGCGCGAGGTACTTATCTGGGATAGGATCGTCCCAGCCTATCTTAAGACGACACAAATGTTGTAGAATTATTCTGGCTGGTAGGATGAACGGAGCAAGCAAGCCCAAAGGGTCATAAACAGAGCTGGTAATGGACAGGATACCTCTCCTGGTAGCAGGACGCTCTTGAACTGCTATTTCAAATTCAAACTTATCTGACTCGACGCTCCATTGCATTCCTAATGCTCTTTCAATGGGGAGCGAGTCTTGATCGAGGTCGAGGTCCTTAACTTCCTTTGCTCGTCTTTCTTCCGGGATCGACGACACGACCGTGCGATCGTTAGAGATCCATTTAGTCAGGTTGAATCCTCCCTTGGCGCAAGCTGCTTGGAGATCGCTTGCTAGGGATACGGCTTGACCTTCAGTTGGGACTGACTTTAGTAGGTCGTCTACGTAAAAATTGCTTAAGATGGTATTTGCGACGTCCGATCCGAACTCGTCTCTGCCGTCTTCAGCAGTCTGCCTAAGTGCCAGATTTGCGCAGCTTGGGGATGATACCGAACCAAACAAGTGCACGACCATTCTGTACTCCTAGATATCCTGGGTGAGATCTCCCTCTGGCCACCAGAGGAAACGAAGCAGATCACAATCCTCAGACGGCAGCTTTACCTGAAAGAACATCGACTCAATGTCGGCCATCATAGCAACTTGCTCCTGGCGAAATTTGGTCAGCACTCCTATAAGAAAATTCGTCATGTTTGGACCTTGGAGAAGGCATCCGTTCAGCGAGGAGCCCTGGTAACTGGCTGCACAGTCGAAGACAACTCTTATCTTGCCTTTGCGTGGGTGGTATACACCATGGTGGGGTATGTACCACATCCTACCGTCTTCTCTCGTCAACTCGTCTTGGGGGACCCGTTCGGCGTACCCTTTCTCAATTACGTTGCTCATAAAGGTTAGGTATTCCTCGTAGAACTTCGCGTCCTTATCGAACTTACGCTTCAAGTGGTGCACACGCTGTTCCGCCATAGCACGGTTATCCGGCATGGACACTTCCCTGTTTCTAAGTGGCAGCCCTATGCTGTAGTGTCCGTCTTTATGGGTAAGAGTACCGTTTGCATATTCCATAAACTGATGGTCCTCTCTTGACCTTTCTGGTTCGCCGTCTATCGCGCGCTCACTGAAGTCATGATTGAACTGGTTCGTCAGTTGTTGCTCGAGAGTGGTGACGCTCATCCTGTATGCAGTGTCGGATCCAGACTAGATCAAGTGGATTCCGGAATCCACTCAAAATTCAACAAGCTTGGTGTAAATTTATTTTCAAGAATAAAAGTAAACAAATAAATGAACGAAGTCAAATAATCTTGTCATTTTATATCGTATTGAGACAGATTACAATTTTTTTTGCGCAGGGTAGGGACCCTAAGGATTGCTCCTGTATTATCCACTGAATTTTGCGAATTCCCGCCAATTTTTCTGTGATCTACTCAAAACTATTTTTTATTGGCTGAGAAAAAAACATTGTTTTAGTATCCACTCAAACTCGCATCTGATTGGCCAATCCCACCCATTCTCCACTCGTTATCCACTTGACATGGTATAAAAGGCGCTACGCCTTACCCTACCCCTCTCCGGCTGTGTTCGCTCAATGAAGTTGCTGTATAATTAAAACTTCATCATGGACGTTCAAGTACCGAGAGGTCAACCAATATTTAGAAAGCAAGACTGCTCTCCCTTCGACATTGGCGTTCTCTTTCCCGTGAGCCGTTATTCCAATGCACAAAAGCTCGAGCTAATTGAGAATCTGTGGAAACCAGATCCCCTGCATGAATTTCCAGAGTCAATACAAAGCGGCACATCTCGCAAGTTCAGGTTCGTATGCATGGACGCAGAAATTCCCCTGGTTGGCATACTCCAAGTATCTAGATGGGGTATTTTGTTTACCTTGCGTTATGTTTGGTAGGGATTGTGGTCGAAACTCGAATAAACTCGACAAACTAGTGAAGTCCCCGCTTACGTGCTGGACAACAGCGGTGGATCGATTTCAAAGACACTCGAACGGTAAGTGCGAGATGCACAATTTCTCCGTAATCGCTATGGACAATTTCATGAAAGTAATGAGACGACAGGCCGTCCCAGTTGACGAGCAACTCGACAATGTACTACAGCAATTTATTGCTAAGAATCGAGCGATCATGTCGTCTTTGTTTAAGACTATCATTTTTTGCGGGCAAAACAACATTGCCCTGAGAGGCCGACGGGATGACAACCCCCTGAGTAATTCCGAACTTCAGGGGAATTTTCAGGCGCTTCTCGCTTTCAGAGTTGACAGCGGCGACCAGATTCTCCAAACGCACCTAGAAACAGCTTTATACACATCCAAGACTATCCAAAATGAAATGATATTGACTGTAGCTAGATATATCATGAACAAGTTATCAGATCAGATAAAGCGAAGCCGGTTTTTTTCTGTTTTGGCTGATGAAGCAGCCGACGTCTCGAACAAAGAAAACCTTTCTGTTGTGATACGTTTTGTTGATGCCTCGTCCAAAACTATCAGAGAAGAGTTTGTGGGTTTCTATGAATGTGAAGAAGGGACGACGGGGCAACAACTTAGCTCATACTTTATTCGAATTATTTTACCATAGAAATGATTTTTTTTCTTGGAATTTGATCATTCTGGTGATGTTTTCTAAATGTGGTTGGTGGGCTACAGATGCTCCCAGAATGCAGGAAATAGCATCTCTGGGAAACAAAAAAACAACCCCCCTCGCATGCGCGTGTCAGTGGAATCCACTCAGTTCAAAACCTGGATCCGCCCCTGGTATGAGTGTACGTGATAACTTTCTGAACACCTAAGCGGCCCATTTATAGCCCATCCAAGTATGGCCTTTACCGCGTATGGTCCGCCGTCCTTGCTGTTTATTATCTCCCATGGCCCCATTGCCTTCGGTGCATTCGCGCCAATCAGTAGTTCTACTTTGGCGTCTATACTCGGTACGCGAAGCTTGCTTAAGTGTGGCCACTTATCCACGTCAGGTTGTGTAGGAATGTTCTCTTGCGAGGCTGGTATCGCAGGCTGCGTATAGACTTCTGGAAGCTCCACTACATCGGTAGCATCTAAGCTGCTTACTTCCATGTTGGAAATCACAGGTTTCGACGCGTTTTTCTTGACTCATTGTATGCAGTAGTATCCTTTTCCTTCTTCCTTTAGCATTAAGGCGTCGGGCCAGGTTCTCAGTGCAAAACGTTGCGCAGCTTCCGTTGTCTAGAAAGGCGTATGTTTCTACGAACTTATCGCTGTTCTTGAGCTTCACCCTAACTGGGACTATACTTAAGGCGTTGTCTTGGTCTCCGGCCCCAGTACTAGCACACGCAGTCGGATGTACGCCTTCGTGGCCGGCATTTCCGTTTGTGTTAGTTTGACTCGACGCTTCATCAGTACTAGAACTTTCCTTCCTTTTGTTATCTTCTTGGCGCTTGAAGTGGAGTACCGTTGGGTGAGAGAGCGAGCACGCTTCACACTTGAGTCGCTGGGTGCATTCGCGTGAAGTATGACCACGTTTCAGACAACCAAAACAAAGACCTTTAGATTTTAGAAAATTAAGCTTCTCAGTGTTCTTCTTGCCTTTAAGGCGCCGACATTCTTCCATCGTATGGTCTCCTGAACAGTAAGCGCATGGTTTCGCGAATGCATTGCACCGATCCTTTTCTGACGCATCACGCTTCGAAGGACTCGCCAGCTTTGCGTCCACTGCGTCAGAAACCTTTGAGGCGTTGACATTGGTAACAGAATTATCTCGCTTGTTACCTTTATTACAATGGCGCGGGAATTTCTCGTTGCGCTCACCGTCAGATATCGATCCAAACACCGGGTCTGCTGTTATCTTAGCCTGTCTATTTACGAAGTTAGTCAGATCACTGAAATTAGCTCTGCGCTGTTGCCTATCCTGAATGTCATACGCTAGGGTTCGCCACTTATCCCTCAATTTATATGGAAGCCTGGAAAGGATGATCTGCAAGTTTTTTGGATGGTGAAGTTGCTCCATAAGCTTAATACCGCTCATCGCATTGCAGCATTCGATTAGAAAAAGCGAGTAGCTAGAGAGCGCGGCGGCGTCTTCAGATTTAATCACGGGCCAATTCAGCGCCTTGTCCACCTGAGCAGTTGCAATTTTATATTCGTTGCCAAACTCCCTCTCGAGTAACCTTCGTGCAGTTTCGTAGCCCTTTCTGGGTTCCATATACATACAGCTTCTAACAATACCCTGTGCCTCCCCCCTAGTGTATTGCTCCAAGTAATAAAGTTTGTCCTTGAAGCTGTCAGTTTTATCCACAATAACGTGCTCAAAGGCGCGCTCAAATAACTTGTATTCCAATGGATTCCCACCAAATACAGGTACTTCACTCTTTGGAAGTGCAGATTTTACATGCTGCTTAACTAGCATTTCAGTTATGTCATTTTGGCGCCGTATAAGATCATTAAATCCTTCCTCGCTGGCTGATGAGCGTTGTACATTTGTATCGTACGTGGTATTTGCCTTATTGTGCTCTGTATGTGGGCTTTCCATACAAGGTCCATGCTTGCTTGTAACATGCGAAGGCTGCTGCGTTTGCGATGCACTTATTGTGGGAGGGGAAAGCAGTGTAGGAGGAGAAAACATTGTGTCCAATGTCTGCGGAGTTGGCATAACTGGGACTTGCTGCTCTTTATTATTATCACGGGAGCAAATACCTTCAACGATTTGTTGAATCGGAGAAGGAGTGTATTCCTGGGCAAATGGGTTTAGATATTTTGGGGCAGGAGCACTGGGTGTGGAGTGTGCTTGGGGCATCTCAGGCTTAGCAAGGCTTTGCATACCTAGCTGTTCATAGACAGATGCTCTTGCCTTGGCTGCTGCTAATTCAGTTTTAATTTTAAGTGCCCTTTGTTTCATTAGCATTTGAACTTTAAGCGCCTTTTCCCTGGCTTCGAGCTCTAACTTCTCAATTTCCAACGCTTCAGTTTGGTATAAAGCAGCTACACGAGCACCGAGTTCAGCTAGTTTGAGCTCTTCTTTCAGCCTGGCAGACACAACAGACACATTCGAATGGTGCCGACTAGCGACAGAGGACGATGGATTTCCAATAGAAAGGCAACTAAGTCCGATTTGCGAGACGCTATCGCTCGGTTCTACTATAATTTCTTCGGCCTTCTGCTCTACTATAATTATTTGGGCCCTTTGACCCTCTTCGACGGCATTAATACTGCTTTGAGCCTGATCAGATGCCATTTTGATTCAAACAGACAGAAATAGCTTGCGACAACAACAGTACAATCAATGTTTATAAGCAACGACTTATCTGGTACTTCTTCGAGGTTCTGGGCATGTAAAATTTCTTCTTTGTCTTCCAGGATAACTTCTAGGGTCTTCTGGTTGGTTGTGAACTTCCTTCCAATTAGGAGTTGAGATTTTTCAACTAAAATGTGGCTGCCCCAATGGCTTGGTGGCTTGCTCGCACAATAAACACTTTCAACGCTCGATAAGTTTACTAGAAGCTCCAATAGCTTAACGACCACTGTAAACTTGTACATACAAACGAAATCCTGTCTGTTACTTGTAAGTAAACGAACCAATAACGATATAAAGAGAGAGAGAGAGAGAGGTTGAAAAATCATTTGTTCCCCATTTGGTGCAGAGCGAGCGAAACTGGAATTTTCAATACCTCGTGTCCGCACCGAACCGAGGCACACGCGTGACGTATCAGGAAGTAAAAAAATGTGACCTGAACCGGAAATGAACAAAGGCAAGCGATTCGGCCGTTACACTTCCTAAATGATTTTTTCCACGAAATTGCTTTTTTCTTTCTTTGATAGAAAAACAATGGCGAAGATAATAGTCTGTATCGTTTGTTCATGCGTTCAGTGTTGGCATACTGTCTGTAAAACAATGAAACCTGGTTCTAAATAGCCCAATGTGTAAATACACTGAGTTATAGACATAGTATACACCCCATTCCAACATGGCGGATACACGGCCGGAGCGTTGGGGCGGGACACGAAAACGAGGGTAGTTAGGCGGAAGTCGATGTCAAAAAGGTCATGAGGCGGGAATTTCGCGCAAGTTTTGAAGCGAGTTTGTTTTTCCGAGAGGGTTGGAATAAGTAGATTTTATCCCCAGAGAGTTAGAAAATATGGTGGATATTCAGGCTATCGTTTTCACTGAAGAATATATCCCTCATTGAAAATGATAGCCTGAATATCCGCCATATTTTCTAACTCTCTGGGGATAAAATCTACTTATTCCAACCCTCTCGGAAAAACAAACTCGCTTCAAAACTTGCACGAAATTCCCGCCTCATGACTTTTTTGACATCGACTTCCGCCTATCTACCCTCGTTTTCGTGTCCCGCCCAACGCTCCGGCCGTGTATCCGCCATATTGGAATGGGGTGTATGGGAGATGGACGCTCCTGCATGGTGATGGGATCCTGGTGTTGAGTAAAAGTTATGTGAAGAAAGTTTTGGTTTACAGAGAATACTCTATCTTAACGCTTGTTTGAAATAGTGAAAACGTGACCTTTCGTGATCCATGACCGCGTAGGTAATACTGGGTAGGCGTCATCTCAAATTCTAATTATTTATTCAAATTATTGCAAAGTCGATTTAATTAGATGACGTCTACCCAGGGATTGACACAGACTGTACGCGGTTATGGATCAGGAACGGTCACGTTTTCACTATTTCAAACAAGCGTTCTCCGGGTTCTCCGGTTTTCCTCCCTCCGCAAAAACAAACACGCTAAATTCCAATTCGATCTGTGGATTAGCCGGTACCTGGCTTTGATCAGCCCCCATGGTTGTTTCAGGTCTCGTTAGAAATTCAGAGTATTTGTTTTACAACGTAGAGTATTCGGTGGTCCCTTCATGTAGGCAACACATGAATTGCTATCAAAATACAATAGAATTAACATAATCCAAAACAATAGAACGAAATGCACAATGCAATAGAACACAATTCACAATACAATTTGGTACAGTAATTCATGTCTGCTTACATGAAGGGAGAACCGAGTATTCTCTGTAAACTAAAACATTCTTCACAGAAGTACTTAAAACTTGATGTAGAATCGATATTTATGATTAAAAAAAACCATTAGGTGCACTTTAACTAGTTCATTTATCAGAATGCGCGATTTCATTGGCTAAAATGCTGTTCAAACTCATCGCGTTTTATTTATACAATCGGCAGCTCTGATAAAAAATGGGCGATAGCCATGTGTTATTTAAAGTACAGACACACAGCTACAGATGACATCACGTTTTCCATGAAATCTTTTCGAAGTCTCCTTATTTCGCTAATTATTGTAATAAAACAAATCGATCTCATTCTGTCTGCCCTGTTACAGATGCTAAGATGACGTCACAGTCACCCTACTCGACTCCGTGTATTTATTTTATTTACTTACTTCGGCCATAATAGAAGATACAAAATAGAATAAAGTAAAATATACAACAAACAAAACATAGAGGCCAGGAGAACCAACACAGCGTTAGCCAATTACGTTGGTTTCCTATGAAAAATAAAATTACAATAAATGATCTAATTACAATACTTATTTCAAACTAAAAGCAGCATTTGAGAGGTGCGGTTAACTGTCTTGCCTGGTGACATTTCAGACATACAGACTTCCAAGACCTAGGGAAGTGATGGCAGACACGAAGTGTGAGAAGTGATGGCAGACACGTAATATTTAAATAGTAATGATCTAAACTTAGGTAAAGAGATATCTGATTTACGCAGTTCGTGTGGAAGTGTATTCCAAGTTCGTTAAGCTCTTATAAAATAACTATTTTGGTAACACAGGGTCTTGACATTAGGAATCTGATAAGTAATAAGATTAAGTGAGTTATCCATCGAACGTAGAGAGATGCTTAAATTCACCCTGTTTACAAGCTTTGGCAAAACATCTGGAGCTGAGGTTACTAAACCGTGTTTTGCCTTATACAAGAAGATGAGGTCAAGGTATTCATACCAGTAACATAAAGGTAAAAGCTTTAGAGTTAAGAGTCTAGATTTGTAGGAGATGTCTGTTTGGACGGGCAACAGGAGAATAAACTTTGTGTTCTTTCTATATCCTGCGTCAGATAGACAGTTTGTGGGCTTCATACTTTTGAGGCATAGGCAAGGTTCGACCTAACCAGGGACAAGTGCAGACATCGACGGGCGCTAGTCCTTCGGACTTTGACGGCAGAACGTCTGAGTAGGCCAAGCAACTGGTTCGCCTTGGTGATCTGTTGAGGAATGTTAATGGACATGTAAGGTCTGTACCTAGGTCTTTTTCGCTAGGAACGTGGTCCAAAACTTGACCATCAATGGTATAGTTAGCCAATAGGGGACTGCGTTTCCTGGTAATGGTTAAAACTTTACATTTCTTCGCATTGAACTTCAGCCGCCAAGAGCGTGCCCAGGTCGCCAAATTAAATACCTCACCCTGAAGAATGGAGATATCTGCTGCAGATTCCACTACCGAGAATCATCTGGTGTCGTCAGCAAACATTGTCACCTCGACGGAGGACGAGATGATCGATAATGGGAGGTCGTTGACATAGATCAAGAACAGTAGGGTCCCAGAATATATCCGTGAGGAACACCAGAAGTGACTGGAAGCGTGTTCGACATGGCGCCATGAACTGTTACACGCTGCTGGCGACCAGAGAGGTAGTTCTCGAACCAGTCTAGCACTCCACCTGTGATACCAAATCGGCTAAGTTTGCGCAAGAGTAGTTTGTGGTCAACTGTGTCAAAGGCTTTAGAGATGTCGAAGTAAAGGACGTCGGTTTGTTTGCCCAAGTCCAGGTTTTGACCAATGCGATGGAGTACTGTCAGTAGCTGAGCGGTACAGGATTTGCTTTTAAGAAAGCCGTACTGAGCTTCAGAGATCAAATTTTGAAGGTGGCCTATCAGACGATTGTAAATACAACGCTCCAGTACTTTAGCGACTATGCACATCAAGAAAATGGGTCTGTAGTTTTCTACATAACTCTTATTTCCTTTCTTGTTGAGAGGGGTGATATTGGCAAGTTTCCATTCAGTAGGGAGAGTTCCAAGCTTGAGTGACTTGTTAAACAGGTGAGCGAGGGAGTATGACATACTTGACGCGCATTCCTTTAGTAGGTGGGCAGATATGTTATCAGGTCCCATAGCTTTGTTTGGATTTAAAGACTTTAACGCTTTAGATACTTCACTGGGTAGTAAGATTGTCTCCGAGACAGTCACATTAGTTATAGGTGAGTCAGGCGTCCATTCGTCATCGGTAGTTTTGGAATACACGGAGTTGAAATAGCGATTGAAAAGACAGGCTACATTTTCGGGAGTACTGGCACCGACACGAGCTGAATCTGCGTTGGTGGAAGCTATCGTGACTTCTTGAAGGACGCTACTAGACTTCGTTGATGTCTTGAAGAACAACCAGAAACGCTTAGGATTTGATTGCAGGGTAGAGCTCAAGGAACCAAACAATTGGTCCCTGCTGGCTTTTATTGGTTTCTTTGCAGATGAACGCAGATGTCTGTACTTTTCGCGTGAAGCATCAGAATTGATATC
The DNA here is from genome assembly GCA_030867875.1 of Actinernus sp. WN-2022. Classification (NCBI taxonomy): domain Eukaryota; kingdom Metazoa; phylum Cnidaria; class Anthozoa; order Actiniaria; family Actinernidae; genus Actinernus; species Actinernus sp. WN-2022. The sequence continues at coordinate 59,523,990 of JAOWCC010000936.1, forward strand.
CTGAAGCTTCCGACGCAGGGTTTCTTTCTGCTTAAGTAGATGTAAAATACTGCTATTTAACCAGGGTAAGGTATGACGCCCCTTTATGGTCGTGATAGGGATAAAATCATTGGCTGCGGCAAGGAAGCTATCTCTCCATGAATTCCAATCATCGTTGATATCAGATGGAGAATCTGAAATCATCCAGTCAAGATCAAACGACTCGATAGCACGATTCATTCCCTCAAAGTCTCCTCGCCTATAGTCGAAGACAGTTCTCCTAATTTTATGACTTTCTTTGAGCCGTGTTGTAAAGTCAAACAGAATCCTCTGTGGTCAGAGAACAAGTTTAGTTATTGAAGGTCGACTACCTCAATATTGTTAACCTGGTCCGGCAGGTTGGTGATGACAAGGTCGATAATGTTGTTTCCTCTTGTGGGTGAAAAGGAAATGGTTACACAAGCTGTTATAGAAGAAACTATCAGATTCACCCGAAGGGGTTACCGCACTCTCAGACCATGTGATTTTAGGGAAGTTGAAGTTGCCAGTGATGATGATTTTGTCGTATTGTCTACAGCAGTTATCCAAGAAGTTATTGAACGAAGACAGCCATTCATAAGTGGAATTGGGAGGCCTATAGCAGCTGACGAAGAGGATTTTATAATCTTGACTTGTAGTGCATTCAACGGAAACAATTTCGAGTCCCGCTTGAACAATAGGCACGTCTTTAGTACTAATGAATGAAGTATTTTTTTGTAGCAATCAATACCCTGCCGCCGGTTTTAAATGTTCTTTCAGTTCTAAATAAAGTATAGTCTTGTGGGAAAATTTCTTTATCATAGTATTTATCTGATAACCACGTCTCTGTAAGGAGAACTACATCAAAGGACTCTGTGTATACAAAGTCTTGAAGTCTTAAGAGGTTTGATAACCAGTCTCCTCCAGGTAAAGATTAATCCATCGGTTTCAAACCATTTATTTAACTTAACAAGTTATCAGTAGTTGATAGGAATAGGGAGGAAGTTCGAAATCTGAAATAATTAAAGTTACAAACATGAGACGTCAGTCTGTGAACGGTTTACAATCAAAGTACAATTCATTATGTTCAAAAACAGATAAATATTTACCCGGTAGCGTTCTTGCTCATCATTTAGCCAGCGATAGTGTCTTTGAAATTAGTGTCAAATCTTATGATGTCATCAATCAAAATTCATATCATTCCATTGTAGTCCTTCAGTTATACCGAATGCTTCGAGCTCACTCCATTTCCATCCTTCGGTAATTTTTTGAAGTTCTTTGTTGGCTGCAACCAGTTGAGAACCATTATCTGAATATAGCAGGGATGGATAACCTCTTAGCGACACGAAACTGACGTCTCGGAACCATCAGGAATTTTTCGGTGCTATAATTTGGCGCCAGATCAATGTGAACTGCTCTTGTTCCCAAGCAGTTAAAGATGATGCCATATGCTTTTCCTGTTGTGCGCCTTTTGACTTCGTCACGAATCGCAAATGGACCGAATAGATCGATACCGGTGCAGTACCATGGCGGAGCGGGTTTCAATCTCTCCTCAGGAAGTTTGCCCATTTCTTGTTCACATAGCTTCTTATCCAATTTCTTGCATGTAACACAATTGAATTTGATGGATTTGATCATATTCAGTAATTTCGTTATCCAAAATCGAGCGCGTACTTTACTGGCTGTCGTCAATACCCCATGGTGTCCCTTGTTGTGAATGTATTCTGTGTACAGTCGTGCAAAGCGATGGGTATGAGATAATAGTATCAATTCTTTCTTGTCATAACTCATCTCCATCCATTTTTCACAGCGTCCTCCCACAACGTATATTCCATCTTCTCGAAGACGAGGAGATAAGCGTTTGAATTTTCCGCTCTTCGTGTCTTTATGAGAGCTGCTTTAGTCTTTATCCTTTCGGGTAGATCTTGTGTTGTGTTGCATGTAATCTCTGGTGATCGGCCATTCCTCCTCCTCTAGGCTAAGAAATGTAGGACCATTTTGCCATACGCTGTCAAGACTAATCTCTTCTGGCGTCTTCCCTCTCGTTAAACAATCAGCAATATTGTGCTTATTTTCCACCCAATACCATGCAGTCGTTTGGGTTTGTTCCTTCTTGAATCTCTCCGATTCTCGTGGCTGCAAATGTGTTGAATCCATACGAATTCTTCTGAATCATGGCGCGCACGATCTGTGAATCTACGATGTGATAGCATTTCTTAAATTTCTATCTGCACTGCTGTTGCGAAAGTACCTTGAGTCTTTTGTTTAGAACTGCGGCACATAATTCTATTCTATCGATGGATATTTTCTTTATTGGTGCCAGACGATTTTTTGATAAGATGAGATGGCTTTCATATTTCTTGCCTTCAATTTCCCACCTTACGTAGGCGCACGCAGCGTATGCTTGACTTGATCCATCGCTGAATATGACTAATATTGGATCGCCGATCGCATTTTTGGGTTTCATACATCTCTTGAATTTCACATCATCCATGTTGAGAAGATCTTTGAATAACTCTACCCAATGTTGTTTTTGTTCTTCCGAGATCGGGTCGTCCCAATCTAATTTCTCGTCACTGCTCCATATTTCTCTCATCAAGATTTTGGCTTGAACAGTGAATGGACCGGCTAGTCCAAGGGGGTCGTAGATACTGTTAATTTTTGACAATATCAGGCGTTTCGTAAGCTGTTTCGGGATTAAATCAGTGTTATCAGATGTGATGTTTGTTTTCTTCGTCTTCGGTTTCCTTTTAGAGAATGTAAGCTTCACTTCGTAAATAAGATTATCTTGAACTGGTTCCCATCTGATTCCCAGCACCTTTTCTACCGCTCCATTCGGTTCATTGGGCATTGTTGTCTTTCCCTCAGTATATGGATTGCCGGAGAGAATCCAACCCTTTACTTTAAACCCTCCTTTGTCAATTAGACTCTCTATTTCTTTAGTAAGCTTAGTTGCAGTCTTCGAGTCTTTTGTGCTTATTATAATGTCGTCCATGTATGTGTTGTTGAGGACGACTTTTGCTGCGTCTGGGTACCGGTCTTTTCCCAAGTCGGCTGTTTTTCGAAGAGCAACGGTAGCAATTGTGCCGGACGGTCTATCGCCAAATGATACCCTTTGGATGACGTAAGTATCTGGTTCCTTAGTGGTGTCGATAGATAAATACGACATTCGCCCGTGGGATGTTTGCCGTTCTCATGAAACAACCATTTGCTCTGTGTCTTGTTCCCATTCTCATTATATCCATTCCCCATTGTATGGTTAGATATTCCTCGCGCACTTGCTATTCTCAAATCAGCCGTGTCGTATTCGATTGCCCGCTTTTGACTCAACAAAAATCTCAGAAGACTGGGGAATTTGTTTGTCAAGTCGACATCGGTGTTGTCCTGGCTGATGACTTTAGCACATTCCTTTCTTGTATCACTAGGGAGCTTACCTTCGATAACGCTCACAGAACTTGTTGTCGTAATTTCTCCCTCAAGGTTGAGTCGATTGAGATCTCGATAACTGTCCTCGACAATAGCAACAAATTCTATGAATCTCTTACTCTCCCCTTCCTTAAGGGTTCTAAACCGTTTTATATCATTCATTATTGCATTCACAACTCTTGTTGGGTCACCGAATTTCTCGTCTAATCGCTTCCACATCTCGTTTATATCATCGTCGACGCTTTTCACCTGAGCAAATGCGTCCTTAGCGAGACATGAGCGTAATGTGTAAGGGCCGGTGACTGCGGATAAGCCTGGCATGACTTGTTTTTCAAAATCCTTTTTGAATTGCGGGTATTCTCTTGTGTCGCCCTCGAAATGAGGCATCCTAATTTTCTCTAATTGGATATTGCTTTGTTTAGCAACTCCATCAACTTTGGGGTCAGTCTTACTTTCTTCACTGTTTAAGTGAATCTCGAGTATCTCAGTTAATTCGTGATACCGTGCTTGAACACTCGTCATCCATGGCAATTCTGCCTCTGCTGCTTCTCTGTTGAGAAATTCTAGCAACGTGTTGTGTGTTTGCTTGCATTCAGCAAATGCCTCTTCAATTTGCTTTTGAAGCCTTTTCATGAGTGAAATAGTAGCGCTATCAGTTTCCATAACATACATAATGCTACTGCTCAAAGTGTCAAATGCTGAGCGCGCGGTTTCTCGCTTAATTAGAGCTTGTTCCATCATTCGTTGCTTTCGCTCCTGCTCTTTCCTCGTTATTTCGTCACGCTCGGCTTGTGCGCGCGCTCTAGATTCCGTCATTTTGATATTATTAACATATTCAATTTTGAAATTTGTGGCTTCTGTAAATGCAGCTTGTAGTTCACTTATCCACTTTTCTGCGGCGTCCGTTTCGTCGTCAGTGAGATACATAGTATAGATATCATGTTTACCTTCGAGAAGATTCCACGCCTCGACAAGCTGGCTGTAATTGAGTTCGACTATCTCTACGCTTCTTCTGTCGTGGACAGATCTCAGGAATTCGTTTCTTTTCCTGGTGAATCTTGATCTTGCTGATCTTCGTATATTCTTGGCTTCCTCTGTCATCTTTCAGTAGATCGAATCGGATTTCGAATGTATCGCCAGCCAAAGATTAATCCATCGGTTTCAAACCATTTATTTAACTTAACAAGTTATCAGTAGTTGATAGGAATAGGGAGGAAGTTCGAAATCTGAAATAATTAAAGTTACAAACATGAGACGTCAGTCTGTGAACGGTTTACAATCAAAGTACAATTCATTATGTTCAAAAACAGATAAATATTTACCCGGTGGCGTTCTTGCTCATCATTTAGCCAGCGATAGTGTCTTTGAAATTAGTGTCAAATCTTATGATGTCATCAATCAAAATTCATATCATTTAGAACAATACAATTGATGTAAACTGGCGGCAAGGCAATGAAAGCAAGATTTAGTTTGCCCAGATACTGCAGCCTTGAGGTGTAGTGATGTCGCGATTACTTTGGTTATTTATGCAGTCGTCTGGTCCAGGATTTAGTTCAATATCCATACAGATAGATAATGTGAGTGGAGGAGTGATGTCAGGCGGTGAGATGCAAGTGTATCCATGTTTTCCCCACGTAGGAAGCGTCCGACGAATGCGATATTTACCAGCACTTAGAATCCTAACATGGACACTCTTTAGACTCACAGCTCTCATAATTTTGAAAGTAGTAAATTTGGCATTATTCTGGAAGTTAATTAGATCAGAGTTTATGGTTGTCCACTTTTGGCGACGTAGCGTCGTTGTTACTAAGGGATACGAGGAGGCAAAGAAAACCAGCTGAGAAAAGGAAGAGTTGTGCAATCGCCATACTTGGTTCTCTCGAGAGTGCGCACGAACTACCGAGTGCGCGTGCGCGCTTAGGCCGTTGGAGTTGGTTGTCCGTTAAGTGGCGAGTCTTCTCTCTGGCGTGTGCAAATACTGCAACTGTTTAAATGAGCGCGACTTTTAAAAAATGTTCAGAAACTGTCCAGTATTGATATAATATCAAACTGTTAGTACAACCCTAATCCGCGGGTCCAAGATTCCTTCGTAGAAGTGAGATTTACACAGTTACACCAGCTGTAATCCAGTTTAGGTTTACCGAGTGGCTTCGGAATTGGTAGAAAGTAAAGGAGATGCAGGAGCAAGGTTTGGCACAGCTGACCACTCCGAAGCGCGCGCGTTAGTAAATATCTCGTGGCGCACTTCTTTGGACTCGTCACGAATTGAAGTCATCTGTGCATCTGTAATAGGACATCTTATGGGAGAATGACATCTATTTGTTAAATAAATGCATAAATATATTGAGACAAATTGATTAGTTTTAGTCGAATTGTGCAGTGTCGTTTTGATTATACTTTATTAATCCAGCGGTTTCCCCCTTTGGTAATGTTTCCCATGATTCCAATGGCGTTGAGATCAGTGCCAAGAAAACATTACGGCAGCTCAGGTACTTGCAGTCACTGAAGTTTGGGTGGTATCTTCATGTAGGCAACACATGAATTGCTATCAAAATACAATATCAAGATTAAAGCAATACAAAACAGTAGAACGAAAATTAATACACACTACAAGAGAACACAATACACGATACAATTTGGTAGTAATTCACGTCTGCCTACATGAAATTATAAATACGAGCTGAGAGTTCACGTTAAATAAAAAAAAGCCGTTTACTAGAAGAGCCAAATAAAGAATCTACATATTAAAAAAAAAGATAAATGGAGATTTTTAGAGAAATTTTCGGGATTTTTGTAGCTAAGCTCATTCTGCCCCCAAATTTCTCTCAATTGACTCTTCTCACATGTAGTAGTAGTAGTATAACTTTATTTAAGCACGCTATAGCCCTGTCAACAGCAGCTGATTTACACAAGGGGCGTGACAGAAATATAAAATTTACAAAATATAAAAATATATTATGAATATAGATAAAAATAAAATGTTTGAATATTACGTAATAATGATTACATAATTTTATAGCTGGTATTTGTGAGCGGCAATTTTAGTCTTGAAAGAAGGGAATGAGTTGGATACGAGTCCCTAATTTCATTATGGAGCGAGTTCCATATTTTAGCCCCACTGTACGAGAAACTCTTTTTCATACTTTCGGTTTTGGGTAAAGGTAACTGCAGTGAGGAATTGGAGCCCCTAAGATTGTATTCCGTGACCTCAGATTTCTGTTTAAACAGATCTATAAGACAAATTGGGGCTTGATCATTTATAACTTTGTACATTTGTTTCGCCTTATTTTTAGCCCTTTGAGTTTCAAGTGTTTCCCACCCTAGAGCATCTAATGCTTCAAGGTGGGGAGCATCGTTTCTCAAATTCAATATTATCCGAGCAGATCTATTCTGTAATATTTGCAAACGTTTGGAGTGTCCGTGACCTAGGGTGTCCCATACCTCACTACAGTAATTGAAATGGGGGTTAATAAGGGCATTGTAAATATCTACAAGGGTATCTCTATCTACAAAGTCCCTCACTCTGCGTAGAGCTCCTATTCCTGAGGACACTTTTTTAGCAATTTGACCAACATGTTTGTCCCAGGCCAAATATTGATCAATCTCAACACCTAATACCCTGCTATTGAAGACCTGTTCAATTTGGACCTGTTCAATTTCAATCTTTGGCTGTTTGACAAGATTTCTAAGTTTAAAGTGGGATCCAATCAGCAGAAATTCAGTTTTCGCTACGTTGAGACTCAATTTGTTTGCCAGGAGCCACCCCTTTACATAGTTAAGGTCACTATTCATGGCCATCTCAAGTTCCTCTAACGATCCCCCCGAAACGGTTAAATTCGTGTCATCAGCAACATGTGGCCATGTTGAGTCCCAGAAGGATAAAACCTTTGTTTTGCGCGTCTGATCTCGAACTGAAACTGCTCAGTTTGTCTGTAGCCAACATGAGTGTTAATCATGTTTCTTAAAAGTGAAGCTCGCGATTGATCATGAATACAACTAGTTTATTTCCACGTAGATTGGATTTTACATTATAAAACAAATAGATGTTCTCCGTCTCCTATAAAAATGATGCACTTGCGAGATATTGAAAAGCTGCTAAATGCACTGGCGCTTCGCTCGTACATCCGATCCACTCATAGCTCAGTTTTGAAGGCCCTTGATGCTGCACTGAAAGTTTTTAAAGAATATGTAGATTTTAAATAAATGGCATGAAATGAGAAATAATGTACTGTATAAATTATAACATTATATACATATTTATTTATTATACGGTGTTACATATCCGACGGTTGAATAACGAAAGAAACTAAATATCGCTCCTCAAAAGATTTATTTACTTTAAATGTTTGAAATTAAAGTTTTATTTTCAATCTTTACCATTACACTTACAAGAGAAGTAGGTTTGCTATAAAATTTAGCTTTAACATTTGGTTCACGCTTTGTATGGAAACTCAGTGAATTATTAATTAGCCGAGTAACACTGAACTCTTTCACTTTAGCCCAAAATAGAAAATGGAAAAACATCGAAAAACCAATTATCAAGAGAAAGCCTATATAAGCAGCAACAGGGATGTTCGAGGAAATAACTAATATTTTTTGATGGTCAGGCCTGGAACATTGAGCTGCATGGAAAATTGGTTATTGTGTGTCCAAAACAGTTAATGTCGTGAGGAGTGTTTGGAGAGTACAAGCAGGCCCACGTAAGCTGTAAGCTGTCATAACAATCAGCTTGCTGTAATGAATAAAATATTATTATTATTATTACTCGGGCTGCCTGTGGCAGCACCGAGTCTTAAAATGCAAGTCGTTATTATTATTATTATTATTTTATTTCATGTCAGACGGCTTCTGCGCATGCGTTAAAGGTCAAATTCAAACCAATCAGATTGCACTGTGCTGGTCACGCAACAATCGCCAGGTTAATGTATTTACATAAGTGAATACAATAAATCAAAATGGTCGACCCGCGAGGGCGAAAGCCTTCCAACAGGCTCCAAACACGTTTGGATATCAACGGGTATCGAATTATAATCAAAGGTTAGATCTCGTCAGGCGCGCTCAGATAAGAAAGTTCAAAGCTCTCAGACTAGGCGAGACAAGGAGATATCACTTTCAATGAGTCATTGTCAGAAATCTATTCCATCGTGGGCGGTCTTGTACAGCTAAGGCATGTTTTACGACAGAATAACCAGAGTCTTTCTACTGGATTGAGAGTTCGAGACATTATACATGTCGGCTAATATGGGGAAAACTGAAACAAAAAATGAACTTTGACGGCAGAAACCCTCAATTGACCCAAGCGGAATATTTACATGATCCGCTAAGATTGTTACAAATCTTAGTTAAGCAGATGTTTTCAGTGTATGCCAACTGAAATGCGGCAACTACACGAACAAGAAGCATGAACTGCCAGCAACGAGAGAGGAAAAAGTATTTGAAATGCACAGCGCTAGCTGAAATAGGGCATATATATAATATCTGAGACGTTAAATTACGTTACTGTGAAGAGGATCAAAATTCAAGTTTTGTAGCTTGAGACTGTCTTCTGCCGTGACTCGTGAGAGAAATTGGAAAAGATCTAGCTGTTTCATTCAGACACTGGCAAATTTATTGAAAGCTACGGGCTTACTTTATGAGATTATTATTCATTGTGGAATGAAAGGAAACAGGTTAGCTGAAAGTTAAGTTCGAGGTAGGCTTCGACTTTCATTCCGATTCAGTGCATATCTGCACGAAGGTGGGTGCTGTCAACAACACTACCAAAAGATCCAAAACGAAAGTTCAGTTACGTAAGTACTGTAAGTAAACTCTTTTTGATTTTAATAAATTTCCTCTCAGTTTGTCTGTTAATGTACTTTTTCTTCTAATTATCGCTTTATTTAACATCTGTGATTTAGAGTATGCGTACCTCAGAATAAATTATTTGAAAGGTCAACTGAATTCTTGTGTCGATAAGCGCAAATGTTTTTTTTGTGAAACAGTCTGTGTATATGAGAAGCGGCTTAATAGAAGAGCTTTCTCATTTATAGGAATTACAAATTTTTTTCTTGCTATGAAATTTATGTTTCATTTCACATTTATTCATACAGTTTTAGCCGGACATTTCCCCGAGTTTTTGATCTATTTTCAATCAAATTCAAAGTCTGAATATGTCATTGTATTGCATTTATATACTTGAATTGCCAGTATTCTGTTGTTCGAATCCTGCGTTATCATAGTCATGCCATAAAAGCGATTAATAGACCAGTCTGTTTTTTTTGACGTTCTCACTGGCGAATTAAAGCACGACTTGATACTAAGAGGATTTCAAATGAAAGTGTATTTCATCTTCAATCTCATGTGGCCCGAGTGAAAGCCCAGATGGGCTCTTGTTATTATTATTATTGAGCTGGAACTTGAGGTGTAGGATCGAATAATATTGTGTGTTTTGGCGTCGTCATATTCTCCGACCACCAGCTCTAAATAAATAAAACAATGAAAAACTATATATGGTATCATTGTATTGAATCAGGAAACTTCTGAAGGTCATTGTACCGGGTTAAATATGATTAGTCAATTAGTCAATTTGCAAGATTTCCACTCGGGTGTTAGAAAAAAGATGCGGACACTAAAAAGCTCTTGTAAGTTTGCAATTGTGCGCGAACAGCATGTTCTACGCCGGATTCAGCTGCACAAAACCAACTTAGACTAATCCAGGACTAACGGTATATAAACATTAATTTGATTTGCTAACCTTTGAGCTAGTTATTCTTGGCTAAAACATTTCTGAAAAAAAGTTTTGCATGCTATTGCGTATTTTCCTGCCATTTCTAACACGATCTTTTGTAAACATGAAGCTGCCGAACTTCATCTTACAACTGATTGGTTTAATTATTGATTTTAAGCCACGTTTTCAAATACTTAAGTCGAAGGGGAAAAGGAAACATATTTTCTTTCTGCCAACTTATAAAGCCGATATAAAGCTGAATAGCTTCTGGCCACGGTATAAGAAGATAATGAAAAAAGCCAAAACAAAAAAAACAAAAACGCCTGTCGTCTTCGGGTAGGCATAAAAACACGTTTTCCTTAATTAAAGCTCATTAAGAATTGACGAGAAGCTAAAATTTACGAGGGAAACACACCCTTCTCATTAATTCTTGATGTTAAACTGTAGCTGACTTTTAAAGGAGTTTGTGCGTACCCAGAGACGACATTCGTTGTATTTTTTCAAGCGATGGGTTTCCATAATATGTGGTCCATTTCCCTTCAGCTTGGAGTTTTGTTAGTACGAGTGTCAATGGGAAAATCAGAAAATCCTACACGACAACGATATTACAGAGAAGTAACATTTGCTGCTGAACAAGGTATTTGTGCTATTCTAAATATACTTTTTGTTGTTTACGGGGAGGTGAAACGTAGAAGGAGGGAAAACATGGATATAGCTGCATAAGTTTGACAGGTCAGACTATGCAGCCCAGGTATAAAAAACGCTCCGAATAGGTGCTCGTTTCATACATGTAGGTACATTTCTGTAAATACCTTAGCTATTTCAGATACCTCGCATTAACAAATTGAAGTTAATTTTATTATGTGTCTGTCCTATTATTGATAATTTTCGCATATTTCGTGAGGGCTTCTTTTTTTGATATTTTAACATCACATATTTTAATTTGAATATTTTGAAATATTCAATATTTATTTTAGAAATTTTATTCTGTTTACTGAATGTACGAGTTGGATAAACTTTATATATAGAAAGCTGGTGATAGAAAGCTGGTGAGAAAATATAATATATATTATAAAAATGGCTTTTTACCAACAGATTCCTTGAGGCGAAAGAATTTGAATAGTTGGTGGAAAGTCGAAAACGAGTTAGACTCTGCATGTAGCGCTAACTGAAGAAAAACCATGACACGAATAAGTAGATGCTTCATCTAGCAGATGTTTATTGGTTAATAAATGTATGAATTGGACAAACTTCATAAAAAAAACTCATGAAACTGAAAAATAATATTGTTCTGCCTCTAAAATTTAAAAATAAACTTTATTGAAAGTTTAAACTCATTTTTTTATTATCCAACTGCGTTCCAGTGGAGTTCAAACAACACTCAAAAAGATTAGAAACTTAATACTGATTTCATTGTTTTTTTAGGACCAACATAATATAACTTTCGAGTCCGATTTTTGCTCGCACTCCACAAGAAAACCATAAAATAACCAGTATTAAATATTTTTCATCTTTTTGAAGGTTGTTTGGACTCCACTGAGTGCAGTAAATACGAAATGGGTAAATTGATTTAGTCTTTGGAAAGATCGATTATAGATAGTCGAGGGCAGATTTGAAGCCATTGTCAATCAAAATATTTCTTTGAAATTTCACTGGCTTTGAAGCCAACCGCCGTGGATGGCGGCCACGTCTCGAAATAATTACCCTATATCATTATGACGTCACGGCTTGTTTATGAGGGGGACAGAATCGACTTGAACAATATAATTTTGAACTAAATCTGCTCTGCTGAGGAAAATTTAACTTCGAATTGTCTGGTTTCCAGATATCAGCTGTATCAATGTTTATCCCACAATATTTACCGTATTTGGTGGCTGTTACCGCTATTCTACGTTCTACAAAACGCATTTGATAGCGATTTCCTTTGTGTTGTTGCTGTTTTGTCCCCCTCCCACGACAGTGATCCTTAGCGTTTAAACAATAGATTGTTTTGATTTAACGTCATAATGATATAGGGCAATTAATAGGTATTTAACTTGCTAGATTCTGATTGGCTGAAAAAGAAATAGCGTGGTAAGACACGAAACAGGCTCTAATTTGATTGGCTAGCCAAATCGGCTGCGCGATGAAGAAAAAATTGAACAGGTGCTGCGCACAGCGCTTTTCTTCCGGTTCACTTAGTGGATAAATCACTTCCGTTGTAAACATAACAAGTAAAGTAAGGCATTTTTTGAGGTGTTCTTTCAATAAAAGTAAAATAATCAAAAGAAGAAACATTCATATGTGAAAATAATAAAGAATGAAGTGATGTGCCTTTTAAAAGAACATGATTAAACAGATTAATTAATTAATAAACATTCATGTATGGTGGCAAAAGCCGAAAGGTAATTAAAATCTCCCTTCGATCGACTATAACCCAATAATGGCGGATATTACGCCAAAAAAGGCAGCAGAAAAGCTTTTAGATCGAAATACATGCATTTGCTGCAACGCCGTAATATCGGATAAGAATCACCCAGTGATTTTAAACAGCGACCTAAGGAAAAGTTTGGGTTCTTATCTAAGCCATCCGTTCATTTTCTGGGAAGAATCCATGCTGTCCGTGCAAACGCTCTCTTGAAACTGCCGAAAAATTCCGTGAGATGGTTCAGCAATCGCATAAACATCAAACCGCGGCTATCCAAAATTCCAGGCTAAAACGAGGTCGAAAGCAAAATTATAGCTCTCCTAGTAATCCACCATCAAAACGACCAAGAGAAACACATTCCGCGCCGAGTGCAAGCGCTATAGCCCTTGCTAACCTACAACAGGTACATAGGCCTATTCTTCCTCGACCATCAGCCCTGCAGTCTAATCCAGCAGCTGAAAATCAGCATGTTCTGTGCACTCCTCGATAATTGCGTTGAGAGGAGATATGACGACCACAATTGAGTTGGATGATCCTTGAAGAGCATTAAACTCAAACGGTAAACTTTGGTAAATTAACGATTTACCATAACCGGTCGGAAGGACACAGAAACAGTCCTTCTTATCGATACTAATTACCCGAATAGCTTCCAATTGTTTAGTTTTTAAAGAAAACTGTATTTTAAGCTTTGCAAGGGCGAACTGGATAGCTTCCATGAAGTCCGCCATTGCTTTAGTTAGCAAATCGGAAATGAGTTCTAAGAGCATGCGCAGTTTCAATGTCCTAGAATCTAGGACATCCGGTTTCGTGTCTTACCAGAGCCTCCGATTTTTCAGTTAGTTGAGGAGGCACTGGGAACGAGAATGTGAAATACCACTCTTTATCCCATACCATGAAAAATACGTCCAATCAGAAGGCTGAAAATTAAATCCGTTGAATATGCGGCGGTATCCAACGGGTTCTATTCAATGACATTTCCCCGCCATAGTGTCATGTGCCGTGTCCGTCACAGCTTCCAGTCGTTTTCCCGCCGAAACTCGTCCTGCAGCGCGCGCGCCAGGTATATTTTCATTCAGCTTTCAGTAAAGTATGGATCCCAAATTTCAAATTTCAAAAAATCCCAAATTTTCAACTTCAATTTGAACTTGAAAAGTGTAAGTTATATATCGCCTAAAGCTATATATCGCCTTTGCTATTCACCTCCGAGCGAAGCAGCGATCACCTCGCGCGAGTTTTTGTCCAATTGACAGAAACTAAAATAACTATTTGGTGCTGGCTATTCACTTGTGTGGTATATACTAAAACAATTATTCACTTCAATCAGTGTCGATGAAAAGTGGCTTCGCGGCTACCACTATTGCCACTCTAAAGCGTTGCTAATTAGTATTTATCCTATAAATGTTATATGTTAGCCAATCATAGCTCAGCTTTACTATAAAATACAGTGCGGTATACGTATTTCATGGTTTTTCTATGAAATCAAGAGTAAATAAATGACAGAGAGGGAGTCTCAGGGCGTTGGCTGGGATATCTTAATCTCACTAAAATTATTTTTAGAGACCAGAATTGTTTTCCTTTTACGTCCGCATTCCGGTCCTGAGTTGCGATTTTGCGAACGGCTTCGGATTATCGACGGGAACAATTTATTCCAACGACCCACTCTGCAGACAGAAGTCTGTAAATTTAATGAAGATTACTATAATTGGTGAGAATCGTCTAGTCATTGTGTGAAGCAAACTGTACGGTGAACCCGGTCAGATAATGTCCGCGGACATTTTTTTAGATAATTGGAAAACACCTTTAAATTACTGACATAACTTATTGACTGTCGCATTACCGGGCGTTTTCAATCTAACATTCTTGAAAATAGAATGTTGTCTATATAAATGTATTTATCATGGGCTACGTAACCCCGCCATTGGGGTGTTACTAGACTTGCTCCAAGTCGAACTCGCTGAGTCAATGGTTACGTTAAGCGACTACTGAGTCAACAGCTACTGTTGTTTTAGATACAATACGTCATTAGTGGTACAGTACAATATAGTCAGAGTTGCGTAATTATAGTCATTCGAGTCCTACCTCTGCCGCTTCGCCTTCCAAATTCTCAGTTAGTACGCCGGGTTAGCTTCGACTTATACACTTAATATTTTTCACATACCGGAGGCTTTTGACGCTGTCAATACTCAGGTGATACTTAAAATATTTCAAAGATGTAAATATTAAGTACGTCGGAAATTTGGACAAATAGGGATTTTACGCTCCCGAATGAGATGGAAATCATGCGGTTATTTTGGTTTTCGTGCGAAAATTTTACCGGAAGTGAAATATTCTCAGGTTTAGCTGCTGACCAAATCTACCGTTTTTACAGCTATCCCACAATTAACTGCATGCTTGGATAGCTGAGTTTGATACCAAATATGTGAACCTTCGAGCGATTCACCCTGAGGTTCTCGTCGATTTTAGTTGATTTGTAGCGACTTTACGGGAGAACGGGCAAAGGAAATCTTAATGGTCTGAGTGTATAATTTTGTCTAGTATGTGTATACAGTCCGCCAAATTGAGTAATCGATATTGATATAGAGATATGAACTTGTCAATTTTGGGTTTAGCGTGTTTTTGCTCGTCCATGAGAAGGATTGTGTGGCGACTTTCTTCGTAGTAGAGCTTATTGGAAAGGAAAAGCATAACACAAGCAATTGATCTAAATTTCTGCAACAATCAGATGATTTTGTATACTGGACTGCTGGTCCGGCAAGGTGAGAATATTTATTATGTTCGCTTGTATTTGCAAAATTGTGAAGTCGTTCCATACATTGTAAAATTTGAGGACATTTTATGGTAGAAACCGCTTATGTACCGCGGGCACAGTGTCCGCGTGATTGTTGGCGATGATTGCTTTTCATGTGGGCAGCAGGGTCATTTAGAAGTCTGACTGTATTATTGCACAGAAGAAATCTTCTAATCTCAGTTCACATACAAGTACTCGCTCTAGAACAGGAGGTAATTAGGAGTACCACGGGACCACAGTCCAAGTTAAGTAATTGATTGTTTGCACTGTGCAAAAAGCAGAGTATTCGAATTTGAATACGCATGCAAACGGACCGGCATACGCGACGTGTTCAACAATGTTCAAAGATATGCAAACAAGCCGACGTCACGTCGGCCTAGAGTAAGCAACTCGAATCCGCCGCGTTTTTCCGAATTCAAATTGCATACTCTTGACTGACTTTAGGTATTCGTCTAGTATACGCCCGAAGACTTGAAAGCATTGAAAATCGTAGTGATGGATTGGCATTCACATTAATGCATATTTAAAGAATCCAATCTGTTTTACTTATGATATATGACGTAAGAAGGGGTATGCGACTCGAAAACTCTCAAAACACGACGTTTACCAGCATTTGCGATTCTCCTTACTCGACGTAAGAAGGGGTATGCGACTCGAAAACCTTTTCGACTAGACGTGTTTACGTTTGCGGTTCCAGCATACTTCTGTTTACTTCACGTAGAGAGGGGTATACGGCTCAAAAACCTTTTCGACTAGACGTGTTTACGTTTGCGGTTCTAGCATACGTCTGTACACTTCATGTAGGGAGGGGTATACGCTACGGCTCAAAAACCTTTTCGACTAGACGTTTACGGTTCTAGCATACGTCTGTATACTTCATGTAGAGAGGGGTATACGGCTCAAAAACCTTTTCGACTAGACGTGTTTACGTTTGCGGTTCTAGCATACGTCTGTACACTTCATGTAATGAGGGGTATACGGCTCAAAAACCTTTTCGACTAGACGTTTACGTTTGCGGTTCTAGCATACGTCTGTACACTTCATGTAGGGAGGGGTATACGGCTCAAAAACCTTTTCGACAAGACGTTTACGTTTGCGGTTCTGCATACGTCTGTACACTTCATGTAGTGAGGGGTATACGGCTCAAAAACCTTTTCGACTAGACGTTTACGTTTGCGGTTCTAGCATACGTCTGTACACTTCATGTAGTGAGGGGTATACGGCTCAAAAACCTTTTCGACTAGACGTGTTTCCGTTTGCGGTTCTGCACACGTCTGTACACTTCATGTAGGGAGGGGTATGCGGCTAAAAAAATATTTTCGACTAGAAGTTTCCTTAAGTTTGCGGTTCTGCATAACTTTGTAGACCTCACGTTTGGAGGGGGAAAACAACTCGAAAATGATTTGAACACGCAATTCACTGGAATTTGCAGAAGAGTTCATAATTATGCCTGTATACTTGATGTAACAGTAAAGACAACATTTGATATAAGTCTGCTACCTTTTAATCACATTAGACAACACCTTTGACAAACGCTAGCTGAATCTACTATATATTAATAATTCACCTTACTAAAAACTTTGATCAATATCTATTAAAAAATGCGATTGGTTAATCTACTATTCTTACTGCCATTGGCCAGTTCAAATTTATGATACTCGTGTTGAAAACAATTAATAAGCGCCCCTCTCTCTAATAAGCACCCACCATTCAGCTCCAAAAATTAATTAAGCGCCGAGGGCGCTAAATCGATTGTTTTACCGTAGCAGGTTAAGGTAAAATGTACTATATTTAAAATATCATTCTCTTAAATAATTTACTAAAAATAATCGTCTGGATTTTTGAGAAAATATAATTTGAAATAATGAGTACCTAAATCAAAACTTTGATCGATAAGTATCAAAGAGGTTTGCTGAAACTACTAGTAAACTGTTGTTCATGGGCCAGTCCAGCAACTTAAATTACGAGTAAAAAAATATAGTATAACTGAAATTGTATCACTTTACAAGGTAAAAATTGTTCTAGAGCTTTCCCAAACAAGTTATTTCTATCATTTGCTAGGTAGTGAATGAAGTTTTCAAAAATGTTAGTTTTGTTGACATCGGTCCTACCATAGCGACGAAACGAAAACATCATGTATTTGATATATCACCGATTTTCTCAAAAATAGATCTAAACTTTTAAAGCGACATCCATACCCTGTAGCTGTGATGAAGGCCTACAACACGGTGTAGTTTACAATACATCTATGAGAGCGTTTTAGAATCAAAATGGGACAACAATTTTGCTTGTAAAACAAAAATATGGTAGTTTTTATAACGTATTTAATACCACCGCTTTCCAAAAGATAGAAGCAATGTTTTGGAACTAAAATACTACCAAGACATAACTCTACATGCCGTGAGAATTTCAAGAGATTTGCTCCTTTGGGTTTACGATGAGACGGCTGTAAGTTGAGTAGTAAATTTGCCTCGCGATTCCCAAGTGGCAGAACCCGTGCGGAAATTCAAAACAAACACATTGAATAATTTAGCGATCATGAGGGGTTTTCCAAGCATTTAGATTTTAGAAGTCTCGCACAAGCTGAAGTTTACAGCATTTATTTCTCCAAAGCGTATGGTCAAAGCGCGCTGAAACTTGGTAAAGTACTTTAAAATATGCTACTGTAAGTCATATTAGGAACTTAAGAAAAACAAACGAGTGATTTTGTTTGACGCCGAAAGAATACACATTTCTCGATTTTCGCAAATATTCAGCAATAACCTATCTTACTTCGTTCGCCGCATAACGTTAGTTGCAGTTTTCCGATCTTCTTGCCTTTGGCACAGAAGTTTCAAATGGTATTGAACTTCCATATAGTATGTACGATTTAATTATTACTGTAATATTTTTCCGGCAGTTGAACCAGATGCATGAGCATAACATTTTAAAGTTAAAATTGATCAGCCGTTTGCTGAGAAACTTGCATGATGCCGATTAACCTGAAACTTGCCTGTCACAGACCTTGAAGGTTGGGCACTCGTTGAAAGTAAAATGGAACAAATCCATATTTTGGGTTTTGAAATATACGCTCTTTCCTAGAAAACAACGTTTTCGAAAATCGCTTATATCTTCAGCAATTCGTTGTTAATCACTTTCTAATTGTACTTTTATAAAATTCGATGATTCTTTATTAAGAGTCCAAAAAATATCAGAAATCGGATAATGTTTAGCTGTTCAAAAACGCGATTTAAAAAGACCCCCGTTGCCAAAATAAATAGCCGCGGGCCACCTTAAAGAGAGACGAGGGAGGAGTAGAAAGTTGATAATGTGTATAATTACCACGAGTCAGAATTTATAGCACTCAGTCGATAACCGAAGAAAACAATAACACGATAGACTGGTACCGCTAATTTGCATAATTTTGATATTCAATATTTTCTGAAGAATAAACTAGCCTATGTGAAAGAGCGAGTTTGTATTAGCAGCATGTAGTACTTTCATAATGGAAGAATATATCCTTACAGAACAATCGAAATTTATGTATCTTGGAATTCTCTTTTGTGTTTAATTTACTATTCTTCAATATCAGACAATACATGGTCCAATCAGCCAAAATCTTCCAGCTAAAAAGTGTGAATCTTTATGATGCCAATTCAGCTGTCACAATATCCGCGAGCCACCTTAAGTCCTCATCATTGGGTATGACAGAGCCTTAGGTCCATAGTAAATAGGAGCTTATATGTATTAACGGCAGGAAATGAAAATTGGTCAAAGTACTGGTTTGGACAAGTTGCCAATCACAGCCATGTTTTAATCAGCACAATCCACATGTTATCTTTCAGACTATTCTCTGAATTGTTCGATTATCAACGCTGTTGATGTCGAGGATAGCATGGAGTGCAATCTCAAATGTCTAGAAGAGCCAGAGTGTCGCTCTACAAACTACCAGAGCGTGGGAACACCACTGCGTCGCTGCGAGCTGAGTAATGGGACTTTGGGTTCCAGGCCTCAATGCAAGGAGAGAAGACCTGGATATATTCATTTTGACGAGCCCATCCAAGTACCCATCGAGGCTAAGAATGCGACTCCATCCTCAAAACCTACAGTTTGCATTTCCATCCTTATGAGATTTATGAAATCCCACACGGCTCTATTTTGCTTTCATAATACTCTGCTCGGGTACCGTATTAAAGTGCCCCTACGATCACATTTTGACATATCAATGTGTTTACATATTCATATAAAGTAGAGTTGATATATTACTAGTAGTAACCAATGATTATGCCAGTGCGGCCGAACGTATGATATCTCCATTTATGTGATGAGTTCGAAAAACTGACGTCACCTTCTCAATATAGTCATAGTTTGTTGCATGGGGAGAAACATATGCAAATCTAAAAACTTTATGTCGCTTTTTAGAGAAATGAATGTTTCTTTTTCTGAATTCTGCATATGATTACCATTATTATTTGTAATTCCTTTCTTATACTTATATAATTACTGTAAGTATTAGTGGGACTCTGGAATTGTTATATACTTCATAATAGTGTTTCGTTCCATATAGTCTCCCTGCATAATCATTTTCTCTACTGTTTTACAGTATTATGCAGGGAGACTATATGGAACGAAACACTACTATGAAGTATATACCCTGAAATTGCTACAAATCCGAACTACATGAAGCAAAAACAAAATCGGTGACCCCGTTTTTATTTTCGCTCTTTTGAATTGCAATGAAACTAGATCTTTAGTTTCTGTGCAAATGTTGAAACCATTCTATTTGGGAATACATTTCATAGGAATCACCTTAACTTTCCTTAAATCATATTAATTTCTACAGTTAAAGTGCCCATGAGGCCAAATTGCATATCCGATAGTTAATATCGATTCTACATCATGCCGGAATTATAGTAGGATATTTCTTGATCTATGAGCCGATAAAGGTTTATATTTCGAATGTGGTAATTATGTGACGGCAAACCAGGATTTATTGTCATTTCATTATTCTTGTGAATGAAACTGTTTTCGGATTTAAACAACATGTTTGGTAAACTTACTGATATATAAGCTTCAAATACAACATGGATGTCAGTTTATAAAATCAAATGTCATTTATCTGTACTAGCATGTTTTTGTATACTGAATAAATGATGCCTGGTTTGTCATCACATCATTAGCATATTGAAAATATAAGACTTTATAACTAATATACGCAACACTTTAAATCTAGAAATATTCTAATATTCAAGTTATTCGCACTTTATTAGCCAGTTCGGAGTTGAGGAAGGGACTGGGGCCGAGTGTCAAAAATTAATCTGATTGCGAAATGAACCCCATTACAAGAAGATCACTTTTGAGGAACATTGGTTGGATAATAAAAATGTGGTGAGCTTTCAACTGATCGCCAAAATAAGAGACGGCGTCCCTAAAAACCATACATTCTCTCTTATGTTTGCGATTTTGAAAGCTTGCCATTCAGTTAATATTTATCCAAATATTCTCAATCTCGGTAAATTTACTAATTTTGGTGTGATGTGATGGAGTTAATTTCTTAATCAGATTAACTTTTGACACTCGGTCCCAGTAATGGCGCTACTGTATAGAATCGATATATTAATGATGTGTTATTGCCAGGCACTAACACTCTGGTTTTCAAAGCTAAAATAGCTCCAAACCTCGGATTTCCAAGTTATCTTAAAAACGAACCCGGATTTTCTCCTGTTTGAATATTCTCAATCGTCTATAACCCGGGAATCGACTAATGGTTTCTAACCCGGGAATCGGAATTGGTCGAAAACCGGACGTGGCGCCAGCACACATATATGTTACGTCACAAGCAAGAGTACCCATCCTCCCTCCAGTAGAGTAAACCCGTTACAACTGTCTTCTATCCTAACCGGCACCATCATCATGAATTGTTTTACGCGTATTTTACGTTTTAGGTCCCGAACGTAGGTTTTTGTGCTGATCCATGTTTGTGTAAGAACGGAGCCACATGTGTACCAGAAGGTAGCGCACGAGGATATCGATGTCAATGCAGCTCGTACAACGACGGAGTCCACTGTGAAAACTGGAAATCACGTAGGTGGTATTATATATTTTAAGCCTAATTGTTGTGCACTCCACAGGGCACTCATTTGAATATCCGTACGAACTTGTGAAAACTGTATGAATGTTAGCAAATGGTCAATTAGAGTGAGCAGGAAAGTATCTTGTTTTATGGCGCACACGAGCAACATATCAAGCTTGTATTTCACCTCGCGAGCACCAAGCATTTTCACTAGCAGGAGAGTATGATTCCAGCACACAATATATTTTGCGAGCATCTGAGAAAAGGCTAAAATCGACGAGCACTTCGATATTTTGATAGACCATTTGCTTGCTCTTATATAGAACGTAAACAGATCAGCACGACGTCGAGATTGCAATTTCTATTTATCGCATCTATGAGGCTGCAGAAGACCGAGTTTATAATGACATAGATTTAGAAATTAATTACGAGATTGTAACTTCAGATCGAAAATAGACCCATTGCATAAATGGCGTCCAATTGAATAACCATTGTTTAGGAATCTTTAGCCTCACATTCATGTGAAAACGCTTTTGTTTGGCAACGTGAACACGAGGCTAAAGTCTCCTGGGCCCGGTTGTTCGAAGCAAGGTTAAGCGTTAACCCGGGATTAAATCGCTAACCCTGGGTTAAACTGTACAGATTGCAATTACAGATTTAGCGCTAACCTAGGGTTAAAGTTAACCTTGCTTCGAACAACCCGGCCCAGGACAATATATACCTATTTAAATTAGACACCATTTCTGCAATGGGTCTATTGGGCTTCTTATTATTCGTTAATGAAATAGCTTTAAGTGGGATATTACTGAATTAATGGAGGTATGGACATTACAAATTAGAGTGGAAGGGTTAGGCTTTCCAGAGAAATTACAATGAACAAAAACCCTTATTGACCCTAACCCTAACCCCAGCCCAACCCTAGACACTAACTAATTATTGTGCTTTCCACTAGACTCCCATTCCCCATTTTAGTAACATCTCTTTGAGTGTTGTTTGATGATCTTATGTAAGAAATCTCTGTGTGAAAATAAATCTCCGTCTTGGTGGAATGGTTTGTATTGAACTCCAGTTTGCAATTCCCGCCTATGACTAAGAACTTTTCAGTGGGAGGTTCTGATCCTGGCAAAATTTATCGACGTTGTCATATTTCCTGTGTTACTCTACCAGACACTTGGTTATTTGATAAAAAAAAAAAAGATGTTACTAACTGCTGTTGAAAACTGGATTCACTCGACCGTCGATGGTATACGTAATGTTTTCGTGTCTTGAAATCAATCCCGAGGAAGAATGAGTATATAAATTAGTATCATCATTTTCATCATCATTATTATTGTTAGCAACCACTTTCTTTGCCTTTAATTTGCAGTAGTGATCACGTCATGTGACGATATTTACAACAAGACAAGGTAGGATAATTTATATATGGCAAACAAGGTTCAATACGATTAAGAGTAGAAATATGAAAAAATGTAGAAGAACAGTTCGTTTTTATCTCTTAAAAATCTATCAAAAGATGCCATTAATAGTAAAAGCGGCTTCTTTTCAACCAGTACTTAAGTCTCTGATGCGCCCTCTGATTTTCTTGTTTGTATGAAAGTAGCTAGTCGAGAGACAACAAAATTCCCCATTATTTTCCTGTCATGCAAATCTTATAAAAATATCAAACAATAAACAAGAATGGCAAAACGTTGAGCTTTGATTCGTTTTGATTATATAGATTTGATGAGTATTTGCAAGTGAGTATAAGTAAGAGAGGGAATCTCCAATACTCGCGCTTGTGCAATGATAACGTCTAATAAATCTGTTTTTAGTAACCGGAAGCAATTGAGCTGAAGTTGTCACGCGCTCGCGCACTTTGCTTCAGCTACTCTGGTTACTAAAAATAGATTTTTTTACAACACCGCCAATTTTCTCGCAATCTGATTGGCTAATTTTCATATGCAATATTTTAACAGACGCGCGGCCGGTTTTCGAAGCGGGCTTTGCAGAGATTTGTGAATTCAGGTTGTGTACACATCTGTTCCAAAAATCAAGAAAATGAGGATTTTAAAATCATTTCATCACTGGGAAAAGTTAATCGGTGAGTCAAACTTCCTTCTGTGGTGCCATTTGTCAAAATTTGAGCTTTCTCTCGAGTCGAACTAAGCTAATTTGTGATCGACTTTGTGACAAGTTCTACCGATCTTTTAGAACTAGAACTGAGAAATTGTCTTGAATTAAATACATAATCTTCTAGTTCGTGATTAAAATTTCTTATTCAGGATATTTACACAACGTTCTTAAGTAGAAACAAACAGTTTAGAGTAGATTATGTATTTTTATAGAGTTACATCTCCGAGTGCACGCGTACATGTCATGTTCTTTCTGTTGTATGACGTCACCTTTTCCGTTACATATGCACGTGCAACTCATCTGCACGTGCACTATTTATTTTCGTAACTTAATTTCCATTACATATATCAGTATAAGAAGGCTGTTATCATAACAGTAGTCTTAGCGCCTCAACCCCAATTTGAGCGCTAGTCCAGAGAGAAATATGTGAAGCGCTAGTGCTTCCACTTCAAACTCTTTTCGTGTGAACGCCTTACATCTTGTGTACACCTGCATGTCGATAATGGGATCCTGTTCTGCGCAACATATGCTCTGAACGGCTATCGCAAATGCTTACCTACACGGCCAAGGCTAGGTTTGGAGGGCTGGCTAACTAGTAATAATAATAATAACTTTATTTACGTGTCAAATACATCTAGCAGAGGGGAAAAACCCACCGCTAATAGGGGACACCTACAACTAATAGGATGTTAAAAATCTAAAAATCTAAAAACTTGAATGACAATATCTGTAATAATAATTAATGGTGACTATTTACAAGTTAAAAAACTAACAGAAGAAACAATGCAGTTAAAGTTAAAATACATTCTAAAATAATTATGTGTTGCATAAATGGCAGCCACTACAACCGCCTAGTAAATTACTTAGGTCACGCTTCCGTATACATGCTTTAAATTCATTAAGTTTGACGGAGCATCTCTCCTTACTGGATAGTTTGCTCCATAGTTTTCTGAGTTTTGGGCCTAAATATCTAATTGTGTGTTTGCCGTATGTTACTGTATTAAAACTAGGTAAGGAGAAATCCGATTGCCTTAAGTTATACGAGCTGTTGTTAGCCTTAAATAAGCTACATATTGACTTAGGGCATAAGTTATACCTAACTTTTACATTAAAATGCATAATTACATCTTGTAGCCGTTTATTCAGTAATGTCAAGAGACCATCACATAGGTGATGGTCTCTTGGTAATGTGGGTAAGTTCGCTTTTTCTAACAATAACTGGTAACTGGACTGTTTGTCCCTAAAACAGCTCTTAATCCTCTTTCCTGTAATCTTTCCAACTTTCGAGTATCACTGGCTCTACAGAAATGCCATACCAGATGACAGTAGGTGCGTACTTATCCACGCAATCCACTAGTACTGTGCCTACAACAGAAGAGAGAATGTTGCATAAGATTAAGGCAATAAATTCTGCTTAAAAAAAATCTTTGGGAGCAGCTTCGCTAGCTAAGCTTCCCGGCGTATCAAGGCAGAGGCTTAGCAGGGTTCGCTACGATGAAGGCTGTTATCATAAAAGCAGTCTTACCGCCTCAACCCCAATTTGAGCGCTAGTCCAGAGAGAAATATACTCCCTTTGTCCATACGGTCTCGGTAACGTGTTTTATGAGCTAGCTTTGAAAACGCATTGATGTCAAGCGTTAACTAGTGCGGCTTCCACTTCAAACCCTTTTCGTATTAACGCCTTACATATATATATGTATGCGCGTATTTGATCTCTTCGTATTTGATTATTGGGAGCTCTGCCCTTAGGCGGAATTAAACTGGAATTACACAAGTTAAAACTTTCCTTTGCCGATATTTCGACTTTATTCATCAGGTATATATGATTAATAATAATAATATTAATAATACACTTTATACTACGAGGGTAAATACACATAACAGCCCAAGGCTAATCAACTTGTGACCCTTCTAAATTTACAATTGTATATTGATTAGACATTATCATGATCGTACACTGCAGGCTACAATATTCCCTCTCTTACATGTGCGCTCCTGGTATTTGATAAGGATTTTCAGAAGCTAGGTTTATACGTTTTTAGAATGTTATAAATAACATATGTATGTTTGATATCAGCCTTAGACAAGACATGGAGTACACGTTTGAGATCGCCTCTCAGCAAACCGATGTTTACTGTCACATGTCCAACATTAACGGGTGTGGAGATGGGGGATGGACGCTGGCTATGAAAGTAGACGGCTCAAAGGTAAATCATCTATTTCCAATCACACATATTTCCATAAATTTCCTCAATCTTTGCGAATGTCTCAAGTTTTTGTTTTCATCTAATCTGACGAGTTTGTGGTTCATTAGAAGGCGATTCTGATTGGTTTTAGTGCTCTTTAAGGGTTCATTGACATATTTAAATCGGCCGTTGCTAAGGAAAGTTTGCAGCCTCGTAAAACCCGGAAAATTAAAGAGTGGGCAATGATTATTGTCATGGTGACTCCTAGGGCAAAGTCATGATAACGTCATCAAATTCAGAACATTTCTAAACTCTCCAAGGATATTTAATCTACTAGTAATTTATGAATATTTTACGAATTAATGCGCATAAAACCGAGCATGCGTTTGGATTACGACAAAAAATAAAGATTTGACAACACTTTTCAGTGCAATTTTAAGCTTTTTTGGCGAATGAAAAGCCATAGCTTTGGCATTTATTGTCGGTTTCCAAAATCCATGCTCGGTTTTGTGGAGAACGTGGTCAACAACATTTTAACGGGAAAAAGTTTGGTGTTTAGTGAAAGCGCGCTAAATGTTTAGGATTTTTAGAAACTGGAAGTGAAGAAATTAACGCATGCGCAAAAGTGCCTGTTTTGTGGTCGTAAAATAGTCGCAGAACTGTTGCAGTAAAGTCTACAATAATTGGTCGAACAGGATGTGCATTTTCTCCTATTTCGTCCAACAATGGCCAGTTTTGGTACTTGGCTGAATACTCCAGTCTGCAATGAGCTAGCTCGATTGTCTGTAATGAGCTTCGGACTGTGTGGAGCGCGTGGAGCACATGCCAGGAACCCATTTCACAGTAAACCGAAGAGCCAATAGAAATCAAATTAAAATTAGACCGAGGGTAAAGTCATGATAACGTCATCAAAATCAGAAAATTTCTAAACTCTCCAAGGATTTTTATTCTACTACCAAAAACGCGCGGGCTCTGGGAACGAGATTGGACCAAGATTGGACAACTTTCACTTGAAGTTAAATCTCGTGGCGTTCACAACTGACCTGTATTTTAGTTCGGTTGCACTGAGGTTCAATCACAGCTTTACCAGGAACCCGAAAGCATTATCTGGAGACAAAAGTGTACATGTTTCTGGAAGATTTGAGCTTTTCTGGAAGATTTGAGCTGAAAACACGACGGTCGAAAATCACTTAACTTCTTGAGTGGCCGTACTTTTCTTCGTGTTTTTAGAAGCCATGTTCTTGCTGGAAGCAGCCATTTCAGCTTCTGTATCTTTGACAACTTTATTTTAGATACTATTTACTAGATGTTCTTTTAATCTATCAACAGTGCCGAAAGAGCTCGGCTACATCGAAGAGTCTAATACAAGTTTGCTTTCCCATTCATCGGCGATTTCCTGACTGATTTCATCACTGTGTCCGTGAAATAGTCGTGAAATGTTGGCGGCGCCGTACGCTTGCCGTTACTTTTCTACTTGGTACAAAATATTAATTATTTACCTTTCTCAAGGTTCAAGTACAGTTAGGCGCCTTTTGAGTCCTGAACGATTCCTTCAAAATTATCGGATTGAGATCCTTGTCAAGTATTATTTTTTCACACGATAAACCAAGCTTTTCATTTTCCAGCTTGTTCCGACTTTTGTTCCGACTTTTGAACACTTTACTTCATTCATTCATGAAAAAAAATCATGTAAACCACGAATAGAACTTGTGTAAGTATTAAAACTATCGGGTGGCCGGTGAACAGGCATAAAACGGAAGTCAAAATTGCATCTGCTCCTGATACCATAGCAACGGTGTTGCATAGCAACGAAATATGTCAGTGGCCCTTAAAGTGCACCTGAGGGCCCCTCATTTTTTATCAGGTGGGCCGGGTGGGGGCACCAGAAAAAAGTGAGCGTTTGAGGCGGGGGGAGGTGAAATTGCAGGGGGGAGGACTCTGAAAAAAATCTCAAGTCTAGTCCTTTAATGTTCGCCTCAAAATCCAGGAATACCATTCATTTGACGGATTTATGATGTTGTTTTATGCACTTTATTAGCTAAATGGCCAATGAGAACTGGACTTTACTTGACGATAACGAACTAACTTTTGATGAACATTTTGGAGGGGAACTTTACTACTGCATGGCTACTGGTAAACGCTGTAGATGAACTTGACGATGGATACATTTCTAAATTTATAGACCAGAACAGAAACGAAAACAAATGAAAAAAATGAAAAAATGAAAAAAAGACGAGAACTGACTTGAACATTTTTTATACGGTGGACAAAAACTATAAACGAGACAATAACTATTGACAATATTCCACCGACCGAGCTCAACAACCTACTTGCACACTTTGTTTTGAAAATACGTAAACAAAACGGCGACAAATTTGGACCAGACACACTTACCGGTTGTTTCCACAGTTTTGACCGTTTTCTACGAGAACAGGGTAAACAGTACAGTATACTGACTGACAAGCAGTTCTT
Organism: Actinernus sp. WN-2022; assembly: GCA_030867875.1. NCBI lineage: Eukaryota > Metazoa > Cnidaria > Anthozoa > Actiniaria > Actinernidae > Actinernus > Actinernus sp. WN-2022. Next base: position 59,552,136 of record JAOWCC010000936.1, read on the forward strand.
AAAGGCCATGCAGGGAAGATTTCAATTGGTCAGCAAGCGAAAACTTGGAAGCGAAGAGGCAATGTTTTTGCAGCAAACCCGAAGAAGCACTTCAAGCGAGTTCTCCCTTTTGAGAGCAGTGACCACAGGCAGCCCAGACTCGACATATATTTCCCGTCTGTTGGGTTACCTGTGGTATGTTTCATAAGCGATCTCGGAAGAGTTTACATAGAAATTGCTACTTGTGAATTCTCTTTTCCAATTCCTACGAAATAAATCTTCAATAATAAAAGATTGATACTTAAAGAAGTTGTTTGAGTGGTTTTGGGGCGATTTGGGGACTTCTAAAGCAGTTTATTAGGATTCGAAATTTTGACCGTTGGCTGCGTGTCTACCTCATGGACACAAATATACACAAGGTATGCAGCTTCGAGGCGCTTTTCATCGATGTGACCTCACTCGCTGCCGAAATTTGACAAGAAATTCAAATCGATTTCGCCTCTCCTTTCGGCACACAAATCCAGACATGTGTAAGCACTTCTCATCCACGTTTCAGGCCAAACGACGTGAAAACGGCATGGAAAATAAATTCCGAATTCAAAATATATCTATCGGTCACGATCTGCAGATTGATCGGTCCACAAATCAGCGGTAGACATCGCATGCGGTGCTTTCAAGATGCGTGGGCATGGCAACTGAAAACCCAACTTTGAAACTACACCTCCCCACTAAGGAGAATTGTCATGCACTTCAAGCAGAACGGAAGTAAAATTCCCATAATCGACGACGCGTTTTGTAGGCTTTTCCCGCGAAAATTCGAAATTTCGTTTCAAAAATGTTTCAATTATTTTATTTCTGAAAGGAAACTAGAAACTATGGTAGAAGAACGAATAATTAATACTGGAAGATTGAAACAAGCCTAGTGAAAGTTGTTTTTGTTTTCAAGTCTGATCTTTTCTTATAGAATACCACGGTAAAATTCTTGAGTTGAATTTGTTGAGTTTTGACCTGAAGCCGTTCGGCGGAGCGGCGGCCTACAACACGGCCGTTTTCACGTCGTTTGGCCTGAAACGTGGATGAGAAGTGCTTACACATCTCTGGATTTGTGTGCCGAAAGCAGAGGCGAAATCGATTTGAATTTCTTGTCGAATTTCGGCGGCGAGTGAGGCCACATCGACGAAAAGCGCCTCAAAGCTGTATATTTGTGTCCATGAGGTAGACACGCGGCCAATTGTCAAAATTTCGAATCCTAATAAACTGCTTTAGAAGTCCCCAAATCGCCCCAAAACCACTCAAACTTCATTAAGTATCAATCTTTTATTAAATGAAGATTTATTTCGTAGGAATCGGAAAAGAGAATTCACAAGGAGCAATTATATAAACTCTTCCGAGATCGCTTATGAAACATACCACAGGTAACCCAACAGACGGGAAATATATGTCGAGTCTGGGCTGCCTGTGCAGTGACGAAGAGCTCTAGCTGGACGTGTTTTGAAGTCCATCTCTCTGGTGTGCTTATTTTGTTGTCTTCTTTCATCATTGGAACTTGCAGAAAATTATTTTCTTTGATTTTTATGAGAAAACTTGCAGAACGTTTAGAGACATTCCATGCCGCTGCGGCGCTTCCTTTATATGATCTGACACTAGAAACTGGTTTATCAAGTTCCCTGCAATTGTCACACTTCTTTCATTTTATCCAATCACATTTAATCATGTAATTGGCTTCCGCGCATGATTCGTCATCGTTGATTTCCTTTCAGATTCTATTTTCCTGGCTAGCACTGGCTCTCCGATAAAAATACTTTTAAATGGAACAGAAATCCATGAATTAAGAAAGCTGTCGAATAACAAATCCCTTATTAGATGTTTTTCCAGGTATTACGTGCTGATATTCTACTCATTGCTCGCATTTTTCTTCGTCCCTGCAGGGCTCGGAAAAATACATCCGCAACTCGTAAAATATCAGCCCGTAATACCTTGAAAAACATCTAATAAGTGGTATTTATAAATATTATTGTAGTAAAACCCGTATTTAAATTAAACCAGTAACAAGGAATAAATATTTTAGTCAGTATGTAACATAAATTAAAGTAAACCTTCACAGTTTTATTTTCAGTTACGTAATCAGTTTCAGCTTCGTCATAATAATAAGGCACCCTTTCTACATACTTTGGCTTCAACAAATGTTATGTAGATATCCGATGTATCAGTTTTGTTTGGTAACAATTTTTAACGGAGGTTGTGTTCTTAGAAGGCTGGCACGCTTGCGTATTACGTTGGAATATATCACTCCGATATAATGAAAACCGCTTTCATTAGCTGATATTACAGTCTGTGGCGTCTACGAATAGCAGTGTCAGCGGTGTTGACCCGAACGCCTCACTTCGATGTAATGAAGCATATCTAAAATAGTCGTGCTTAATTAAAGGCGCTATGTCACGGTGCTGCGCATGTGTGACAAACTGATAATTTGTGAATTACGTTCTAGCCCGGATCGGTGAGATATCCATTTTGAATTCGACTTCCATCTGTGTTCTTTTTGAACTCATTCTAGCCTCCTTTTGTCATTTATGGAAATGCAGGTTTCCTTAAATAAGTTTTATGTATTTGTTTATTCAAAATACGTCGTTTGCGCAATGCAATACAACTAAAAAAAAGCATAAAGTGCTGCTTCACGGCGGGGAAGACTGCCACTGAGTACTCCGAATACAGCGACCGAAAAACGCAAGAAATGGGAAGCTTAATTTGGCGTTCCATCCAGAACGTCCAGAAGCGAAGAGGGTTTGGATGTCCAGTAGAATTCACGAAGCACATGGCAACTTTCAAGTCATAATGATATGGCATTAATGTTTTTAACAGCGATACGATACCAACTTCGCTGCCTATCTTCTCGCTCTTGAGCTGCAGCGAGCCGCAAAACATATGTCGATGAAAAACAACTTCTTGTCTTGCATATATGTTATATATAATGAAATCAAGGCAACCGATATTTTATTAAACGTTAGGGACTGAGCAAAAACTATTATTTTAGGAGGAGGGGGGAGGTCGAGAATGTAATGAAAAAGTCTAAAAATATATAACCCTCCCCGGACAATGAGTGTGAAATATTTTGACTCTTCGCCTTTTTGCTCTTTTTCCCCTATAACCAACCCATTTTCAATTGCCCATTTATTTATTACCCTCCCCCTTTGTCAACTCACTCCACGTGCACCCCCTACCAATTTCTGACCAGTCAACTCTCCAAACAAACATACATGTGTACAGCCCGAGTTCAGGCTGCATGCAGCCTCTTGTTATTATAATAATTATTATTATTAATAATACTTGCATCTTAATTTTTTTTAAATCTCAATCGTAGGAAACCTTTCGGTATAAATATTCTCTCTGGTCAAACAAGAAAACATTCAACTCGTCTGGATGTAAAACCGGTTTTGACAAGTACGAGACCAAACTGCCAAGTTACTGGGGTGTGTCATTCAAGAAACTGTGCGTTGGTCTCAAAGTTGGAGAGACGTTACGATTTACCGCCATACCTTACCAGGCTACGTCACTATATGACGTCATAGCTAACGGCAAAGGGAGGAAGTTCGAAATCGGCAAGGAAGCATGGAAATCACTTATCGCTGGCTCGTCATTACAGAAAACCTGCAGTGTCGAAGGTTTTAACGCTCTTGGGAAAATTAGAATCGGTATTGCTGCTGATAATTTAAAGAGCTGTCGCACACCAGAAAGCTATATTGGCATTGGTGCAAATGGTAACAGAGGAGTTACCGCTGGAAACAGCTGTCAATCAAGATGTAGTAACGGAATTAAACATATTGCAGCATTTGGCTATGTACTTGTTAAGTAACGATACCAGAGCCAAAACGCTGGGACATTTATTATATGGACGTTAACGTTTTACTTAAGCGGCTCGTGATTTTTCAAGTTTTTCTTTGTTCTTCGATCCCAACATCCCGCGTTTTTGTAACGGAGAATATAGACATGGGAAACGAATTTTATTGCTTTTATAAAATAATGAGCCGGAAAACCACGAGAAATAAATCTTACGCAAGCACGATCAGAAGATCAAATTCTCCAAAAAAGAATCAGAAATCGCGGCCGACTCTGTGATTGCACAGGGCGGGAAATTTCCCAAGGCCAAGGCAGAACTGAGAGAAACGAATGTACTTCTCTGTGTGGCCCTATTTTGAAAATATCTCATTACTACGTACTCCGAAAAGAATAAATCAGAATTCAAGACATATTTGCAAGAAATTGAAGCCAATTAAGGCATAAGATATTAACTTGAAATGGGTGTTTTTGTCGCAGAATGTGTACGAGGAAAACACGATTCTTGGCGCGGAACGAAAATACCATTGGGAGCAGCTTTTAGTAAATTTGAACTCTCATTTCCGCCTAAATCAATGGAAAAATATAACTGTTGTGACCTTTCTTCCAATGAGATGAGGCTTAAAAGTGTAAGGTAAAACAGAGAAGGTCGCTGTTGACATTGTGTTGCATTGTAGTCCACGTTTGTTCTGAGAAAACTCAACAAGTTGCACAATTTTACCACTGTCTGTGTAACACGTGTGAGTTTGCAAATTCGGATTTTCTTTTCATGTCATTGTTCATAAAATGTTACAGGGGAAAGCTAAAAATCCTATCAAAGACAAAGCAGGCAGAATGATTGGCCTTATATTATTTCGTGACTTGACTGTTGGACTCACGGAGATCGACCGTTACTTATCGTTACTTACGTTTTTTCCCTCTCTACTAATCTAACTCGATCCCTCACTCTATTCGTCTGTCACTCTCAGGATAATTGTTTCAAAAATATACTTATTACCTAGCCGTTTATGTTTTTGAAGTAGGTTTGTTTCCTTTATAAATCCGCGAAATAAAACTATTATAATATCGGCCGGGATGGTAACCTTTATTCAGTCCCTTCTTACACGCACTACAATACAAGATGGCGGATCATTTCGACTTTGTCACACCCAAACGAGGCTACTCAAACACGTGCCAATTATACAATAATATATACTAATGTGTGCAGCACCCCCTTTCCTTAAGATGCTGCTACTGTCCTACAACAATCTACTACTCCTGGAAAATAAAGTTTAATCAAATACAAACATGTGTCCAACAATATTGTCTCTTACGCCCAGTTCATTTTCCTTGGAAATCCTCTGATTCAACGTAAGTTACATAGTCTTTTTAAAAAGTGCTTATAGGCCCTAGCCAGTTATCTTTGATATCGATTGTACATGAAGTGGATAGTCTAACGGTAGAATATTTCTTGATTTGGGTGTTGCGTCTACGAGATATAAAGGTTTATATTTCCAATATGCTAATTATGTGATGTCATCACCGACATTTGCTGAATTTCTTTGTGCTTGTGAATTAAGCTATTCTCTAACTTAGAATATTTTTTGGTAAAATGACTTTGATAAGCTTCAAATTTTAAAATAGGTAATTTGTCTCTACCAGCATGCGGTGATGACATCACATCATTAGCATATTGGAAATCTAAACCTTTATATCTCGAAGACGTAACACCCAAATCAAGAAATATTCTACCGTTGGACTATCCACGTCATGTACAATCGATATCAAAGATAACTGGCTAGGGCTTATATGCACTTAATTTAAGGTAAGCGGGTTATCTCCTCAGTCGTGTATGTCTGCAAACCGACTGATCAGCAGGTTGCGTTTGCAGCGAATGTGATGCTCGGCAACCGGCGCTACCTATGGAGTTTGTGTCACTGCGCTAACTGCCTGCAGACGGTGTAACTTGATCTTTAGCTGTCACAATGTTCTCACCGACAGCGTCAAGTGTCTCTCAATTATTGATGCTGTATTCCTGGGAAGCCTGCGCGGCGAAACCATTCACTACAATAGGGACTTCAGGAGAAGGTTTCAAGTCAGGTTGTCCCTACAATCTCGTGACTTCTTGTCCCCCATGTTTGGTGCGAATGTGATCTACATGTCTGCTCTACACCCGGCCATCACTAATCGTAATGGTGTAAGAAACTGGCCCTGTCACACCTGTATCACGCCTGCTACCCATTTCACATATCTGGTACTTACGCTTCACAACATGAGCGTCATATGTGTCCTTCATTTGTGACTGCTCCTATACCCTTACCTACTGATGAAAAGACCCATCAGTAAGTCTAAGCGGTATCTCAGCTTACGAACCATCAGCAGTTCTGCTGGTGATTTCCTGGTAGTTGTGTGTGGTGTTATCCTATAATTGAACAACACACGCTGAAACTTTGTCTCGATTGTATCAACTGACATCTTCGTCAAGCTTTCCTACACTACCTTTACAGCTCTCTCTACTAACCCGTTCGATGAAGGGTGGTATGAAGCGGAGGTTCGGTCAATGATACCGCTCTGCCTCATAAATTCTTCAACCTCCTCACTTGTGAAGTTGGAACCTGGCCACCCATGATCCATGGCAATCCATGGCATGGCATGAACAGCAACATGCTTGTCGTGATGTGAGCCTCGACCACTTAGAATGCGCGCCAACAACGATTAGTAGCATCCTGTTCATGAATGGTCCAGTATAGTCAATGTGGATTCTTCTCCATGGATGGTCAAGCCAGTCCCATTGATGCAACGGAGCTGCTACTGGTGACTTCCGGTTTTCCTGGCATGTCTCACACGTCTGGACCAAGCCCTCAAGGTCTTTATCAAGCGACGGCCACCAGACGTAACTGCGGGCCAAACATTTCATCCGATTGATGCCAGTCTCATGAAACTCAGCGAGTACTACCCGTGCACCCCACAACACACATCTGTCCTGCACACTCAGCTCGCTCTTCTTAATCTTATAGGGTGTTTGGATTATCGCAGTTCTGCGGCCACCCCCTCAGCAGGTACTCCTTAACATGGGCTAGCACGGGGTCCCTAAGTGTCCACACACTGATCTGAGCAGCTGTAATTGGTGATCCCTCCTACTCCTGTAAGAGAAATACGTCTCATCTGCTTTCGCCGTCGTTGTAACTGGTAGTGGTAGTCGACTGAGCGCGTCTGCGTTTCTATAACTAGGACCTGATCTGTAAACGATATCATATATTCATAACCGTGAAGCATTACAGCCCACCTCTGTACCTGTGGTGATGCTGTCGTAGGCACTTGTTTCTTCTCACTGAAAATAGATACTAGATATTTCAGTATGGGCAGGAATGATTGTGAAATGACGTCCATGTAACAAATTGAAGTTAGTTTTTTATGTTTCTGTCCTAATATTGACAATGATTTTCGTCATAACATGGCCAAAATACCTGTGGATCCACGATGCGTCTTCGCCGAGTGGATCCGCAGCTATTTTGGCCATGTTATGACGAAAATCATTGTCAATATTAGGACAGATACATAAAAAACTAACTTTGTTTTTTAAAACTTTCAATTTGTTTTTTACAACAACAACAAACTAAATAGGCAACAACAAAATACTTTTAGCTTCAAACGAGTGTATACAAACTGCCTTCGAGTCGAAAAGTCCAACACGTAAACACGTATTTATGCTTTCCCCGAACTCTATAAAAATACCCAAGCTACTCTAAACTGTTTGTTTCTACTTAAGAACGTTATGTAAATATCCTGAATAAGAGATTTTAATCACGAACTAGAAGATTATGTATTTAATTCAAGACCATTTCTCAGCTGTAGTTTAAAAGATCAGGCGAACTTGTAACAAAGTCAATCACAAATTCGCCGAAAATACATTCTTTCGACTCGAGAGAAAGCTCACATTTTGACAAATGGCAACACACAAGGAAGTTTGACTCACCGATTAACTTTTCCCAGCTGTGATGAAATGCTTTTAAAATCCTCATTTTCTTGATTTTTGGAACAGATGTTTACACAACCTGAATTCACAAATGTTTGCAAAGTCCGCTTCGAAAGCCGACCGCGCGTCTGTTAAAATATTGCATATGAAAATTAGCCAATCAGATTGCGATAAAATTGGCGGTTGTTGTAAAAAAAGATATTTATGGTTCCTCCTCAAACCAAACATTACATTTGGACCTTCCTTGTCTAGCTGAGAGTAGTTTTGCTCAGCTGCATTGAATGTTTTGGAGGCAAACCCAATGGGTTTGGGGTTTGTCAGTGTCAATGCCATAGGACAACAAAGCTCCTACCCCGTAAGGCGATACATCACACTGCAGTATTAGCTCTCGCTCTGGGTCGTAGTGGACTATCACATCAGCTGACATAATAAACCTCTTTGATTCCTCAAGGCTGGCCTGCTGCCCTGCACCCCGCTTCCAGGCAGTCTCTTTCTTTAGCAACCTGTGAACAGGTGTTAGTACTGAGGAGAGATTGGGAAGAAATCAATTATATATAGTTGAGTAAACCTAAATACGATTTCAGTTGCGTTATATTCTGTGGTGCCCTGGTCTCCTGAAGGGCCTGTACTTTGTCTTACACTTGGTGTATTCCTTTGGTATAAACTCGGTGACCTAAATACACCACCTCGTCTGCCTACTTTAGCCTCAATCCTGACTCCGCAAGTCTGGTGAGGACCTGGTCTAGTGTAGCCTGATTATCAGACGGTACGAGGTCCTCCCCCTCCCCGTCTGATGGACTTCATAGACTTTCATGTCCCTGACGTCATCAACCTTTGTTTTTACAATAAGCCAATAGGAACACGCGTAAGAATTGAAGCGTAAAGTGTAGAACAGTCGTGCAGTAGCGGCTTTTACTAGTTGGATCTATCAGCTTTCATGCACTGGAAAAAACATTCTACAGCTTCAAACTTCTCTCGATTTCTCAGAATGGTATCCTGTTTGATCTGCTGTGGTTCTTTGGAGAGCAGGAACTTTTTAAACGGAAGTTTGCGTGCAGTATTTGCAGGACAGGACAGAAAATATCACATACAAGAAATATCAGACTCGATTCACTGCCGTAAAGTTTGTTACTGTAAACTTAGAACTTTTACGCTTTTACTTTTATTTTTAAAAGTTTTGAAGCTTGATATGTATGCCGATTAGTCACACAAGACCCTAAAGTTGTCCTAGTGTAGGTTTTCTGGTATCAGAGATTGTTTTAACCGGACTTTTTGTGCAAAGTTTAGATGCCCGCCGTACATGAACTTACGGAAGTGTGTTCATAATTCTGAAAACAAAAATATTCTCCTAAGTGCCATGAAACTTTTTCCATAACATTACTCAGTATGTGTGTTCACTCCTGCAGAAAAATCATAATATTCCATGAAAGATTTGGTCTTCTAAAAGCCAAAAACCTAGGAGAATGTTTGAGATCTATTAAATGCATGAGATCTATAAGCGGAGGAAGATTAGTAATTTACCAAAGTCCGTAGAACTACGTAGATTCACAAACACATCGTTTCGATAAATGAACGATTCCAATGCTTTCTTCTGCTCTGGATATAGCTTCGAAATCCTGAAAACTTTACAACTTCGGTCGACACTGATCAAGTTCTTCTTCAACGCCATTCAGAAAAATATGCGAGCACATTCCCTAAATTCCAGACTTTGCCAAAAGTGTAAAGTTCGCTCTGATTGGTTGACATTATGATGTCAGGAACACGAAAGTCTATGAAGTCCATCAGACGGGGAGGGGGAGGAAGTGAGCGGACGACCTCGTATCGTCTGATAATCAGGCTAGGTCTAGTGCCGCTAAGTGTTCGGCATCGGTTGTACCGGTGAGTAGGATATCATCCATGTAAATGGCCACTCTGGGAATACCCCGACTCTTCATCTAGCACTAGGTGCTGGTAGGCGTGGCTCAAATCTAGTTTAGTAAACTTCTACTCCCCCCCCCCCCCAAAAAAAAACAAGCTGAGCTGAAATATAACTTCTAGGGTGGGTAAGGGATATTGTTCCAAATGTGAGACCGGGTTTACGGTGACTTTGTAGTCTCCACATATTCTTATGGACCTATGCGGTTTCAGTACACGTACCATGGGGACAGCCCATTCCGAGAACTCTACGGGCTTCAGTATTTTATCGCCCAATGTACCGATCAAATCAAAACATCAACATGCTTCCCCCCACCCCTCCCCCGCGCATTTGAACTTTTGGAGTTTGTGTTCAAATTCCCCTCCCCAGGCCAAAATAATATATTGTTCAAATGCCCCATCAAATGGTCATATTAGACAATCAAATGCCCCTACCCCCAGGACATAGTAATTAGTCGTCAAATAGTAACAATAGTAAAATATTTACCATCAACATGCCAGCAGAAATTGGGACCACAACTTGTGTATCTCCGCCTTGTCAGCCTTCTGCTCCTCCTTTGACGTGTTGCCGGCTTCAGGATTAAGCTCACGAAGAATGGCAGCAACTTGTTGTCTTGAAACATGTATGTGGTGATTTAGTCTAAGGGAATGCCACACTGCTCTGTATCCCCTTAGTTCCCCAGGTCCTGAAATTTCATGTTGAATGATTTCTCTGAGTTTTTCCTCATCTGTGAATTGTCCCCTTCTCCTAAGACCATAGTCACGAAGCCGTCGCTTTAGCGTGGCTAAACTAACAGAAATTCCGTGTTGATGGTTTAAAAAATCAGTTATTATTCGGTTTTCGTAACCAATTAAGATGAAAGTAAAGTTCAACGAAGGAATGTGGCATATCTTCTCGTTACAAGGGAAAACAACTATATTACCTTTGAAGGCATGAAAGGCATTGAAGGCTTTCTTCACTTTTTTTCGCTCTTTTAAATCAATGATATTTTTTGCTATACTAAGAATTGTATGAAATGCCTTGGGACTTGGCGGGGTTGTTGTTGATGGCGCGTGTCTGATAAAATTATCATAAAATTTATAAAAACAATTACCTGTACTGTACTGTCTAGACAGGGTATTTAATACATTTTTGATATTAGGTCGGGTGATAATGCACTAGTCAAAGTAAACCCCCATATCCACTTCACTTTTGGAGGTGTAGTGAGGTTGACACATGCCAAATGGAACCATTCAATAGCACAGTCCTCATTATCACATAATCATTCCTCTGGCATTCCACAAGTGCAATAAAGCACAGTCTCATCGTAACTGTAGTTGTCTGGCTTCCCTGTCGTCTGTCTGCCTATAAACATGAACCAGACCTCCTCGGCCACGATCAAATCCCCACGTTTTGCCCCACATAGCAGGCCCCACCTCAGCTAGCGAGGGGTCGAATACCTGTTATTTCCCCACCCCCTCGGGCACTCTACCTCGATAAATGTGATCCTTAGCCCCACATTTCCCCCACCATGTCCCGGGTTGGGTGGAGGGGGGGGGGGGGGGGGGGGGGGGGGAGGTTACTTTGACTAGTGCATAATGGCTCACTCTCCGCTTAAAGCTGCCTGTAATAAACTTATATGCGATTTGAAAAAAAAATCACGCCACGCGCCTCGCCCGCTCGCAGACGTAAAAGTCGATACACACGAAGGGACAAGTCACGTGTGCTGATATCCTGTTCCCCGCGGACACCGGATATCCTACAGCTGAGAAACTAACGACCTCGTACACAAAGAAAGACGTATTTCTTTACAGTTTTAAGGTAATAGACCAGTTCGCGGTTAATTCCGACATTTCGAAAGGGGTGTAAACATGGCGCGAAATACAGTGTTTGTATGGGAATCCGATGCCAAATAAAATCTGTAATATCGAATTTCTGAAATATTCTTCAGATACAAACTTAAGATACCAGGTAAAAGATTAACTGATCGAAATTTGGGGGATGTAGCTGTGCTGGGACGCGTGCAATCGTGTTTTTAGTTTTCCATACATTTGTCTGTAAAAACGAGTCAAAGTCTGCGGGAATATTTGCGCAAAAATCAATCTTCCAGGAAGGAAAACATGTTTCTGAAGCATATCAAAGACATTTTTTTGTTTCGATGAGTCAAGATTTGCTTCCGCAACAATGTTTCCACGTTGGCTATGGAGGAAACAATGTTTACTAGGCTCCAGTGACACACAGTATATGTGTTTCTTAGCAACACAAACCCAGACCCAACCGGCAAGACAATTTGACACAGTGCGCATTCGTTAGTTTTTTTCTGCAACAACGTTTCCTCGTTTATCCACCCGTGCAGCAAAACATTTTTATGCTTCCTGCTCGTTCAATTAGCCACCCAGGAAACATTAAGAGAAACAGAGAAGCGTAGTGTTCGCGCCTCCGCCTTTTCGATCCCTCGTGCCTCGGATGATCACGTAAAATGGCGGTCTCGTCTCACGTAATCTCGTTCTCATAGCCCGCGATCTTTTGGCGCTGGTCAAAAGATGGCGGGCTCTGGGAACGAGATTACAGCAGCTGTGTATCACAGGACGCTAAGGAACCACTTTGGACGTTAAACAAATATCTGGAAGTGACCATCCTCAGTGCTTGTTGGTCGGCTGCATTAATGGGGAGATAACTAACATGCTTGTAAACTGTGTGGCTTACCGTGTGTATCTATAAACAGCAGTCTGAACAAGCGCCCCGCACATACATGTATATGTAAATCCAGCGTAATTCAACTTCGTGCTGGCGAGTCTGGATAAAGTCTGTCACGATCCACACAATATGTTTCATCGTTCACCCAAATGTTTTCTGAACCCTTTTCTAAGATAGTTTGTAGCAATAGCAACATACGTCAGACATTTCTGAACTTCGCTTTCCAGGATGGCACTGCGCTCCAGTTCGGCACCGACACAGCTGACTAAGCTACACAATACAATGCAAATACGTAGAGAGCTAGGAAAAGAGGTGTAGTTGAAAGTATGTTCTTCAATCCTTTTTTTTAACTTTTCCCAAATATTGGGTCAATGTCAATCTTTGTATTTTTGTTAAATTTTCTAAAAAAAATTGGGATGGGCTTATGTAGGTCGTGTGAATATACAGGATATATGCATGGGATGTTAGAAACCATTTATAATTCATTGTTGTGACCTTGTATATGAATGTATGCAAACATTTGATCCCATAACAGTTATATATATCAGGTGCATCATGGGTAATTTTAACCTATAATCAGCTTGAAAAAAAAAACGTTTTGCAAACAAAATTATGTAGATGCATTAAGTAGTGCATTATGATTATTTTCAGTTCTGTTTCATGAGATTCATAAATATTTCAATATAAATTACCCACACTGGTATATATGTTGGGCCCACATGGAATGTACACATCTGTGTTCGGGCTACCTGTGGTGCACAACAGCAGACTGGGTTCTAGTCCTAAACAAAATGGCGGCTGCTACAAAGCCATTCCTGTATTTCGGGTAAATGTTCTTTCGGTTTAAAATCGACAAGAAGATAATTATCGTACGTTGTGGCTTCGAAACCATGACAGAGCTGGAGAGGAGAGCACAAATAAGGATAGAATCAGGTATGCGTTTATCGCTGATTCATCCTTCGTATTACTAATTTTTCTGACAAATAAACGTAGGTGCGATATCTGCAGAATATCGAATATCGGATATTTATCAGATATTTATCATTCGTCTAATGTCACCTTAATATCATCTAGTATCTGATATTTTTCATGAAATATTTTGGAAAGAAATATCCGATATTTATAGTGGAAGTGAAGAATATCGATATGTAAGATATACTATCAGATATTTATATTTTAGATCTAAGTAAGGGTTAGAGACTGCTTGTGAGTTCTTTATCGACAAATACAGGCACGCGCTGACTGTACGATGAACGAAAAATAATGAATACTGCATGAGGCCGAAGGCCGAATGCAGTATGAAGAAATTTTGAGTTCATCGTACAGTCAGCAAGTGACTGTAATTTGCCGATAAAGCACAAACATAAAGTCTCTAACCCTTTTAATATTCAAACTGAGTGCACTGTCAGCCGTGAATTTCAATTTAAATCAGTTGTCAATAACAATTTCATAAAGAAGTCAAATATTTCGCATGAATTAAATCGTTTTACGGTAAATATCTCCACAAAGAAAAGTCATTTCAATAGACAATGAATAAAAACAGAAGTAGATAACTGTGCAAAGAATAATTTACTTTGGCGTTCGGTCAGTTTAGTTGACGCCTTGCGAGTACATGTTTGTACATTTAACTCGAAAACGTTTCTCTTGGAGCCATGTATTAAAATATCGAGTATTTAGCCGGCTTAACTCCTAGATAGTCTACTTTCTTTAATAGTTTCTTTCATTCGAAAATAACTAACCTGCAGATTCCAGTGAATTGAAATCTTGAAACCGGCCTCCATGTGCTCGGCTCTGATGCAAACATTTTCCAAATAAAAATATCCTAGGTTTTTGAACCTTCCACTGAATTGTCGCTTCATTGTCTCCTCTTATTGACAGAGTAAGGTCTCGCCGGAAATAAAATCCATTTCTTCAGTTTGGACTGCTAGAGTGTTGAAGAAACTTTTGTTTACTCAGACACATGTTGACTAGTTAGTTGTTGTACTTCCAGCGCTTGCAAATCAGCCATTTCTAACGAACGATTATGCAAATGTTTGCCTGAAAACATAATGTGAGGCGAATAGTATGATTGTACATTTAACTCGAAAACGTTTCTCTTGGAGCCATGTATTCAAATATCAATTATTTAGCCGGCTTAACTCCTAGATAGTCTGCTTTCTTTAATAGTTTCTTTCATTCGAAAATAACTAACCTGCAGATTCCAGTGGGGCAGTGAATTGAAATCTTGACTCGAAACCGGCCTCCGGCCATGTGCTCGGCTCCGATGCAAACATTTTCCAAATCAAATATCCTGTGTTTTCGAACCATCCACTGAATTCTCGCTTAATTTTCTCCTCTTATTGACAGAGTAAGGTCTCGGAAATACAATCCATTTCTTAAGTTAGACTACTAGAGTGTTGTAGAAACCTTTGTTTACTCGGACACATGTTGACTTGTAAAGTTGTACTTCCAGCACTCGCAAATCAGCCATTTCCAACGAGATTATGCAAATGTTCGCCTCAAAATATATATCTTCTGTCACACAGGCAACAGAGTTCAATCCTGCCGTTACCTTTCTAGTAATTGTCTGCATTTTCACTGTTTAATATGCGATGAGGTTTTCCAAGCCGTCCAAACACGTAACTAAGCGAAGGACTAGATCTCCCTTTCCCTATAGGTAAGAGAGGGTCTGGGTCGAGTGCTGTGGTCACCAATAATGCACGCTCATTAGCCAATCACATGCTTGGATTTTGTACAATGCACGAAATTTGAACATTAATATCATATTAATACCCTGTAGTATCTCATACTTTTCATAAAATATCTTAGAAAGAGATACCTTTATCTAAAAGATGTCTAATTAGAAAACAGTCGATAATATCGAATATCAACCTCCTTCACAGAGAAGAGAGACCTTTATCTAATAGATATGTTGTAGTTCAAATATATACATTGGTTTAAATATGTTTAAACCAGTTAATGTTTTTGGAAAACTTAGTTTTTTTCTCCAAGATAGCGAAAAGAGAACTCACTAAGGTTAGGTTTATTTAAATTGTGGGTTTGGATTACAAATGTAGTTCACAGGACCATTGAAGAAGCATTATTTCAAAAAGATTAAACTGGTTCATAAACTTCAACTAGTTTTTTTTTCAAGATAGCGAAAAGGGAACTCACTAAGGTTAGGTTTATTTAAATTGTGGGTTTGGATTACAAATGTAGTTCACAGGACCATTGAATAAGCATTATTTTTCGACTAGACTGCAGAATACCCTACCACGTAATCTACCTTACAGGTCGACAGTCAACGTACGTGTTCACGCGTTGTCACGGTGGAACATGTACATGAATCGAGTTGGTGTGAGGGTCAACGCGTCAACGAATAAAATACTCTGTCTCGCTGAATATCTTTGTAATACAATCAACCGCAGTCTACTCGTTGGCGCGATGACTCGTTGACATGAATAAAGTGTACTCTATATATTACTACCTTCGTTCTACAATCAAGATGCTTGTAAAGTCTCCTGCAAAGTCATGCTTGCTTGACCCTGTTCCTGCACACATTATGAAGCAAGATCTTGATTTTCTCGGTTCCTCAAGTTACTAAAATCATCAATGTATCATTGTCTGAAGGCGTGTTCCCTTAGCTTCGTCTCTAAAAACTGGCATCATACACCCATCCCTGAAACCGTCCGATCACAAATATAACCTTTCTGTCTAATTTACTAGAACGGGTTGCCTCTACACAGACGATGAACTATCTCTTGGGGAATGATCTGCTTGCTAAATTCCAGTCAGCATAGACTATTTCACAGTACGGAGACATCAATGTCCTACATATATATGTGTAAGATAATTAGGCGGCTTCTTTTGATCTAATTTGGTTCGGCACATGGCTGGAGCGACATCTGAAACTCGTTCTTATATCTAGAACTGCACTTGAAATGTCTGATGACCAAATATAATTCCCATCATCCATAGCCAAGGTCAAATATGGCATGCTTCGAAAAATTATTGCATTCGACACGATTGACCATGCTCTCCTTCTGGAGAGACTTCAGCATCGTTATGGGATCAGAGGCACAGTGCTAGCATGGTTCCGGTCATACCTCACTAACAGAGTACAATCAGTCATTGTCGGGAATACCGTCTCCACCAGCAAGACAATACAGTATGGCGTACTAGATGTTCTGTACTGTGGCCGCTTTTGTTCTCCCTGTATTTCGCACCGTTGAAGGATTTGATTGGAAGAATTTGCAAGTATATGTGTCAAGGAGACTGTTAGAAGTTGGTGCACGCTTTTATTACTTCCCGTCTGGACTGTTGCAACAGTATTCTGTTTGGGCTACCTGACTCTGAAATAGCTAAGCTACAGCGCTTACAGAACACTGCCGCTCGGCTAGTCGCTAAAACAAAGAAATCTGAACATATCACCCCTGTACTCCGTCAACTCCACTGGCTTCCAATTAGATCTATAATTAGTTATAAGGTTCTATTAATCACGTATCAAGCTCTCCATAGTCTGGCCCCGGATTATATTTCTGATCTGCTACAGAGATATACGCCAGCCCTTACTTTAAGATCATCTAGTTATAACTTGTTGTCCATACCAAAGTCAAATACTGTGTCTTATGGTGATAGAGCGTTCTCGATCTGCGCTCCAAGACTTTGGAACTCTCTTCCGTCTAACATCAGGAGTGCCGACACTGTTAATGTATTTAAATCTAAGTTAAATACTTTTCTTTTTAAATAGCTTGCTCGATATTACTAGAACACGTGTAAGTAGATAGTTTTTATTATTTTTAGTTTATTACCATCACTGCATGATATTGTAAGAGCATTGAGTGCTGTATAATGCTCCTAAAACGTATGTATGTATGTATTATTATTATTATTATTATTATCAACCGCAGTCTACTTGTTGACACGATGACGCGTTGACATGAATAAAGTGTACTCTATATATTATATACTACCTTCGTTCTACAATCAACCGCAGTCTACTCGTTGAAACGATGACGCGTTGCAAATTACGTTGACTAGACATTCAGCTCTCTACATTGACTGTCAGGTATTCCACCCAAGCTTGCTGCAGTCGTCCCGAGCACCTGTTGTTAACGGTTAGGGTGTTTTTAAATGTAGGGGCAGGGTTTGGATTAGTTCACAGGACAATTGAAGAAGTATTAGTTTTCTGTGTTGTTCAGTGATCTAGCTAGCCCTAAAAGCAGGTATCATTTACTTACTATAACTCTAAAAATCATAAATTATAGTAGGCACCCGTTGATGACGGTTAGGGTGTTTTGAAACTGATAGGGGTAGGGTTTGGATTAGTTCACAGGACCATTGAAGAAGCATTATTTTTCTGCATTCAGTGATCTAGCCCTAAAAAGCCTAAATTTACTATAACTCTAAAAATCCTAAATTATTGAGCACTTGGGTTTATATTGAGGTTAGTTTTTTTTATGTTGGGTTAGGGCTTATATAGATTGTGTTAGGAATGAGTTTGCTTGGAGTGGAGTGTTAACTGGCTTTCATAAATCTGCTTGTTAGTGGCCCTAATGTTCGGCATGGAAACGGCAAAGTGAAACAGAAATGTTGATAACTTTTTGAGTTATTTCTGTGTAGTTCTCGAATATTTATCAGTCCACATTTGCGTCTTTTCACATCCACTGTGGGCGATTCTTTGATGAAGGAACAAGAGAATAGTAGGGTGCTATATTATCTCTTCCTTGCTCTGTGGGTTTTTTCTCCGGTTTACCTCCCTCCACAAAAACCAACATGCTAAATTCCAATTCGTTCTGTGAATTAGCTGGTTCCTGACTTGGATCGATCAGCCCTTATGGTTGTTTCATGTGCTGTTAGAAATTCAGAGTTTTTTTAAGCCACTTCTTTGTTGTCTGGAGTTAGAAGTTTGTTATTTGCACACTTCCATTTTCTTCTAGTCAGTGTTTTATTCCAATTGGAAAGCAGTCTAACGGATACTACGAGGAGTTACTTCAAGATCCTCGGCACTTTAAGATACTGTTTACCTATTTCGTAGAAGTTTTCTTCTAGATAAAATGTTGAGGTGGATGGTGGAGAAAGTGGAGGGGAGGGGTGAGGAGTCAAAAAAACATTTTGTAGGGGAGGGGTGGGTGGAATTGTTTTATTTTAAATCCCCCCAACAAAATTAAATTAAATTAAATCCCCCCAACAAAATTAAATTAAATTAAATTAAATTAAATTAAATTAAATTAAATTAAATTAAATCCCCCCAACAAAATTAAATTAAATTAAATTAAATTAAATTAAATTAAATTAAATTAAATTAAATTAAATTAAATTAAATTAAATTAAATTAAATTAAATTAAATTAAATTAAATTAAATTAAATTAAATTAAATTAAATTAAATTAAATTAAATTAAATTAAATTAAATTAAATTAAATTAAATTAAATTAAATTAAATTAAATTAAATTAAATTAAATTAAATTAAATTAAATTAAATTAAATTAAATTAAATTAAATTAAATTAAATTAAATTAAATTAAATTAAATTAAATTAAATTAAATTAAATTAAATTAAATTAAATTAAATTAAATTAAATTAAATTAAATTAAATTAAATTAAATTAAATTAAATTAAATTAAATTAAATTAAATTAAATTAAATTAAATTAAATTAAATTAAATTAAATTAAATTAAATTAAATTAAATTAAATTAAATTAAATTAAATTAAATTAAATTAAATTAAATTAAATTAAATTAAATTAAATTAAATTAAATTAAATTAAATTAAATTAAATTAAATTAAATTAAATTAAATTAAATTAAATTAAATTAAATTAAATTAAATTAAATTAAATTAAATTAAATTAAATTAAATTAAATTAAATTAAATTAAATTAAATTAAATTAAATTAAATTAAATTAAATTAAATTAAATTAAATTAAATTAAATTAAATTAAATTAAATTAAATTAAATATCAGCCTCCTTCACAGAGGAGAGATACCTTTATCTAATATATATCTATTACATGTCTAATTAGAAAATTGTCGATAATATCGGATAATATCGAATATCAACCTCCTTCACAGAGGAGAGAGACCTTTATCTAGTAGATATCTATTAGATGTCTAATTAGAAAATAGTCGATAATATCCGATACTATCGAATATCAACGTCCTTCACAGAGGAGAGAGACCTTTATCTAATAGATATCTATTAGATGTCTAATTAGAAAATAGTCGATAATATCCGATAATATCGAATATCAACCTCCTTCAACAGAGGAGAGAGACCTTTATCTAATAGATATCTATTAGATGTCTAATTAGAAAATAGTCGATAATATCGGATAATATCGAATATCAACCTCCTTCACAGAGGAGAGAGACCTTTATCTAATAGATATCTAATTAGAGAATATCCGATAATATCCGATACTATCGAATATCGACGTCCTTCAGAGGAGAGGGAGACCTTTATCTAATAGATATCTATTAGATGTCTAATTAGTAAATAGTCGATAATATCGGATAATATCGAATATCAACCTCCTTCACAGAGGAGAGAGACCTTTATCTAATAGATATCTAATTAGAGAATATCCGATAATATCCGATACTATCGAATATCGACGTCCTTCAGAGGAGAGGGAGACTTTTATCTAATAGATATCTATTAGATGTCTAATTAGAAAATAACCGATAATATCGCTTGATAATATCCGATAATATCCGATATTATCAATATCTAATATCCGATACTATCAATACTATAACATCGGATATTCGATAGTGTGCAGATATCGCGCCTACCTCCTTTTTAGTCCCCAGTTGTATTTCCAAATGACTGATCTACAAAATAATAACTCTCTCATCTTCTACAATTTCGCCGCATCGATAGTATTCGAATGTCATTTTACCCTAAAATTTGACGTTTTGAAAAATAATTTTGGAACTCACTTGTACATGAAAGCCTTAACTCTTTGTCGTCCGATCGTGTGTGAGCTCAATTGGTGAAATCCTGAGTGCTAACTCAACCCTCCCCCCTCAGTTCAAGTTTAGCTAGCCCGGGCTAGTTAAATACTGCTGACTTTTTAAGCCGAGGGCTCAAACTTTTCCCACAATGCCATTTTGGAGAATTCTGTTCACTCGTTGACGGTAGGTATGGCTGCTTCGGTAGGGTTTCTAATGAAATGTGCTCTAATTTTGGAGAAATATGCCACTGTCAGAGAGATTGAAGACATCATTAAGTCTGAGGATGGCTGAAAAGTACTTGGTTTGCTTCTAGTAGGCTTTGTGAGGGGATTTCACAGGGTTTTTCCGTTGTGTTTGTGCTTTGAGACACAGGAAATCCTTGGAATCCTGCAGTTGGCAGTCTTTTACCCCTGCTCAACCGGCTTGAGTCCAAATCACCGCCCTTGGTTGTAGGGGTAAAAGACTTATAAAAAAACCGTACCGGAGTCCCAGAGGGGGGAGCCCGTGTGATTTTTTGTCCATTACCCAGCATGCAATTGGAGGTGGGAGCAGGAAAATGTGGTCGAGTGAAATGCAGTGCAAACATCGGCGTGGTTCACCGTCGCTTGGTGTGTTTTGTGAAAACAAACCTGCTGGTTGGAAAGATTAAACAAGGTACTGTAACGACTGAGTGGTTATTTTGTGTTTGCTCTTGATTTCAAGTGCGAATGGGAATGTTTTTTTGAGCCGTTTTTTAGCTCCTTAAAATTCGTGAAAATCGAAGAAACAAAACAATCGCCAAAACAAATGAGCTTTTCTCCATAGTGAAAGAGTCGAGTGATCCCTGTTATAGCTCGGACTTTGAAGCCATACATCCCTTCGCATAATATCGCAACATCGTCTTTCCAGCATGTCTAGATGTGATGCAATAATTTTTCTAGTAACGGACTTATACGTCTCCTATTTACAGGCTCGGACGGTAAAGAGTTAAGGCCCGTTCAAACGGAATAGATGCTACATGTTGGCACAACATGGATCCGTTTGAACACCCTGTTGGACGATGTTGGATGATGTTGGACAATGTTGCATGAAGTTTGAAACTAGTCAAACTTTTCATCCAACATCGTCCAACATTTCTTTTGTTGTCGTGATCGATGAAGCATGTCCCAACATGTTGGATCCGTTTGAACGGCTTTCCCAACAATGTTGGACTCGCGCACGCGCACTTCATTCGTCATTCGCGCTGTATCCATGGAGATTTGATTTTGTTTACTAACAGACGATTAGGCGATCGTTTCAATTTGCACCATGATGGCGGAGAGTGAAGTACTTTCAGAAGATTTTGAGCAGGAAAACAGGAGCAAAACTCCTAAAAATGTAAAACGGAAGGCTGTAAACACAGGGAAAGAAAATGCAAGACGAGAAAGTGGTCAGACGCCGAAGTTGACAAACTGCTAGATCTGTTAGAAGAGAGAGTTTGCCTTTGGGACGTATCACATCAGGAACAAGAGAGAAAGGGCCTACGAAGAGATGGAAGAAAAACTAGATATAACTATCTCAGACATAAAAGCCAAAGTAACATGCTTACGAGCTCAACTCGGCCGAGAAATCGCGAAGACGAAGGCGAACGTAAACAGCACCGGAATCCAAATATCACAGAACTATCCAACATGTTGGATTGATGTTGGATCCGTTTGAACACCCCCGTCCAACATCGTGCAACATCGTGCAACAATGTTGGATCCAACATGTTGGACGATGTTGCATCCGTTTGAACATGCCTTTACTCCTTGAATATTGTTTTGCCCTTATATCATAATTAAATTGCAATTGGTCGTGTTTATGCTGTAGAACCGTTTTGTGTATATAGCTTATAAAGTTTGTTCAAAAATTTCCTGTAAACATGACTAAAAAAACAAAGTGGAAATACCCCTCAAACCGAGGCAGTTCGTACTGACCCCCATATCTCTTACAGTTTTTGGAATTTGTCCAAAATATTCTACCAAGTCTAATGCCAGGCCAATAGTAATGTATGTGCAAAATATGAACAAAATCTGAGATGTACCACGTAGACTCATTTTTTCAGGGTGCATGGTTTTCACATGGATGCCCTCTTAAAGAATAGAGCATGCAACTTTTAAATTGAAAAGCCTAAGCTACCAAAATTTCATGGAGACGTAAGAGAATACGCCATATTCCGGGCCAATTTCAAGCATGCAGTTGAATCTAATTATAGTAAGTGTGACACCATCACCTTTCTGCGCACGTCTGAAAGATAGGCCGCTCGAGTTAATAAAGGGAATCGGAACGGATTACGACGCTGCGTGGAATTACTTCGACGCTATCTGATGGAGACCCGCGATTTGTCTCGGATAATATCATGCAGGACATATCCAAATTTAAAGCGTTACAGCCTGGTGAAGACGCGAGATTTTGTGACCTAGTTCATTTGGTGAATCGGAGTTACTGTACGCTGAAAGAAGTGGGAAGCGCAAACGACATGGACAACAGCCATATGCTGTCAGTCATCGAGAGATAAGAATACATCAGTCAACGTAGCTGCTGTAGCAAGTACACCAGATATGATGCTTCCAGTCATTTCGGCGAACATTTCTGGTCAAGATGGTCTATATGAACGCGCAAATGTGCTTTTAGACTCCGGGGCGCAGATAAGCTTGATTCGCCAGGACGCTGCTGACAGTTTAGGGCTAAAGGGAAAGCCTACCTCGATTACCTTTACCAAAGTCGGCGGCGAAGAGGAAAATATCAGGGTATAACCAAGGTATACAAAGTCCCGGTCACCTCACTGGACACAAACAAGATATATTCAGTCAAGGCTATCGCTATTCCACGTATCAGCGATGAGATCTCAGACGTTCCAACCGCACGCATTACAGCACTACTTGACATGCCCAACGAAAAGATTCGTCGTGGAAAGGGACCGATCGACCTCCTGATCGGCATTGATCATGCGCAGATGTACACCGGCCTGACGAAACAAGTCGATCATTTAATTGCACCGCAGGGATGGGTAGTGTTTGGGTCAAGTCCTGAGGGAACAGCGCTGGGAGAAATGCCCGCACCGGTACTGCATGTAAAATATGCCACGCCCATAGTTCTGACGCAATTTTGGAAGACCGAAGTCATGGGGGTAGAGGTCAAGCCATGAATTTGTGACGCCGATAAATTGAGTCAAGTCGAAAGAGAAGAAGCAGAGAGCATCACCAAATCATGCAAGAAAGTTGGAGATCAATGGCTTGAAATCTGGCTTTAAAAAAAACGGAACCAAATACCGGGCATGGAAACGAGGCTAAACCGTTTTCCTTTTTTTTAAAGCCAGTTTCGAATCGAAATATTTTCCCAAATCAGCTAACTATAATTTTCTCATTCTCAAGAATACAAATTGATGGTGGGTGGTTTATCACATCGAAACGATGTGGTCTCGAGACCTCATTTATGGGGACTACGTCCACTGACTACCGTAATAGCTTGAATTCGGGAAAAAATCGTCCAACAAATATATAAAGGTAATCACATTTTACAATGTGCTAGGTCTGAACTGGTTATTTTAATAATTGGTCCGAATTTTGTCATTCCTTTACAACAATAAATGTTGTAATACAACACTTTTTCATACAGACAAACCAATTCACATGCTTTAAGCCTTGACTCAAAGGAATCGAAATTGAATAAACAAACAAAATAAGGCGCCGAGAACTCGGGAAGAAGAAAATTCTGAAAATGAAAATGTAGGTTTCATTAAAAAAAATGTAGGTTTCATTCAAAAGTTTCGATTTTTAAAGTGTTTGCTATCAAATTACATTTCCCACACCACAGTCCCAGTTAGACAAAGTAAAGTTGCCTGGCTGCTAATTCGAGCTAGTTGAATGTGAGAGCTCCACGCATATGGAAGATTGTGTTAACAGATTACAATGATAACATAAAAAAAAAATGGAAGAACCCTACTCTTTCCTTCAGTGAATGTATTATTTGTCAAAAAAAGGATATTCTGTTTTGCGCAACACGGCAAGGCTTGCATTCATTGAAGGAATCATCTGAGGAGTGAAGAAAATTAAGAGACACCTCTAACACAGAAATAATCAATAGGATATTGAATGCAACTGAGATGAACAACGCAGAGGAATTACATTGGCAAAAGAGCTGCTATGCAAAGTATACTGATAAGTAGATTAAGAAATCGCTCGATTCTTCAAATAAGCTTATGCCGCCAGGAGTGACTGCAAACTCAGCACTTCGCAGCAGAATTCACTCGACCGACTGGAAACTATGCATGTTTTGTCATGATGGGGAAACGCCTAAAAAGGAAACTGTGCTCAGTAACAACTTTCAACATGAGTCAACAGATACTTGAGGGACCAAACTGTGACCACGACCTTTCCTTGCGTGTGGCAGGTGTAAATGACCAAATCGCGTCTGAGGGCAAATATCATCCAAATTGCTATAAGAAATTCCTGAGAAATGTATCTCGGTCAAGAAATTTAGCAAAAGATGAAAGCGGAGCAGTGCTGTTGTGGCTTATCGATGAATTTAAAAAGTCTTCAGAACAAGGTCATATTTTGGAACTTAAGGAGGTGTGGCTCCGCTACTGCTCCCTAGCTGCTGAGCAAAACATTGACATCCCTCCCTCATGTAGAAGTCGTATGACCGCATTCAAAGAATACATCGCACTGCATGTTGCAGACGTTTATGATTTTGTTCTGCTTCGTGACCAAGCAGTTGCTGAGCGGCAAACAGTGTTAGTGCCTATTAAATTCTGTCATATTCCTGTCTCACAAGTTTGAAT
Organism: Actinernus sp. WN-2022; assembly: GCA_030867875.1. Lineage (NCBI taxonomy): Eukaryota > Metazoa > Cnidaria > Anthozoa > Actiniaria > Actinernidae > Actinernus > Actinernus sp. WN-2022. Next base: position 59,577,217 of record JAOWCC010000936.1, read on the forward strand.
CAACAAACTAAGTCAGGGCCTGTAATCTCCGTCTACCAACCTGATTAAAGGGATGATTTTCTCTCGATGGTACATGTGGTATTGAAGCTTCACTGTGATATATTAGGGTAGCCTACGCACCAGGGCCTGAACGTCTGCAAGGAAGATACTATCATATGTGTCCCAGAGACTTTGTATATGTTCATAAGGTTTATGCGTGGTGGACAGTCTCTCCTTGAGAATGGGCTGAGTGATTGTTATGACGATGACAAGGAAGACGACAGTGACGTCATTGATGATGATGACGACGATGATGATCTAGACAGCGCTGATGTTGTTGACGACGAAGAAAAACAGCCGAATCCACGACAAAATGCTCGCGTGAGAAAACAAGAACATTTTGTGGAAACTAGAGTGCTTAGCATCGCACAGGATCTGGTGTACAGTGTGAGTGGAGGGCGGAGATGGACACCCAAACACGTTGGTCTTGGCAGTAGTCTTCATCAGGCGACGCGAGCGAAGAAATTGGTAGTAATGTTTCATAATGCCTGTCATACAATTAGCTACTGGGATGTTCGTCGAGTCGATACTGCCCTCGCCAAGCACACACTTTAAACAATGAACGCAGACAGTGATCCCTGTAAATCTAGCTGAAGGACGATTGATTCATTTTACCGCTGACAACATATATATCGACGAGGGAACACTTGACGGGCAAAACGCATTTCACGCAACACAGTATGCAGCCTGGCAAAGCGATCCAGAATCAGTTGGCCTCCTCCAGAACAATACTCCGACTAAGAGTGCAACCCTCAAAGTCCCAGATGAGATGAATGCTATCTTACCTGCGTATATCAGAGAAGGTACCGATGAACCGCAGTTCAAGGTAGATGTTAAAGAGGAATGGTTCAAACAACCAATCAAAGATTGTCCATCGGCTTTAAAGGCAGAGGCAACAGACATGACATTTGTCCTTAAACGGCAAAATGAGGATCCGAAGTGTGGCTGGACAAGCTTCAATGAAGAACATTCTGAGACAGACCCTGAAGTATGTACAGCTGGCTACATGCCAATCATATTGCCTCCAGCGCATGATGTTGACACTTTAAATACAGTCGTACAATGAATCGTACAAGTTGCCGAATCGTTTAAAGCGGTTTTCAGTTGAGTGTAGTAAAACCAAACGCAAATTACCTACAGCCAGCCAATCATAGGAGCGAGTAATCACAAGTAACTCATGAATGGCTTCCCTGTGAGCCAAAGACAAACCGAAGCAAAACCAAAACCAATTTGCGTTTGGTTTTACTTTGGAATCTGATTGGTTGGTTTACTTTCTCAGCCAATAGGAGAGCTTAGTAAACGCAAAACCAAAACACTTCCGACACTCAATTGAAATCCGCTCTAATCAGAAGCACGTTGTGCTGACAGTTGATCAGGCTCTTTTCCCGCAACTCATGGAACTGAATTGGTGGTACCATAGTATAAGGACACTCTCATTCCACGACTTGGAGGTCTTCACACATCAATGAATTTCTTGTCGTCTCATGTCAAGACACAGATGTGTTTCTCCTTTTAGTGTCGCACTTCAACAAAATGAGCTGCAAGCAGTTGTGGATGAGAGCTGGGACATCTAAGAAGCCTAAATATCTGCCCATTCATATGATTCATGAACGTCTAAAGGAAACAATTCCTGAAGTGGAAACCATTCTCTCCTTTCATGCCATAACAGGCTGTGATACAGTCTCATACTTTGCTGACCATAGCAAGAAAGTCGTCATGGAAGACGTTCACAGACCACCACATCTGCTGAGAAACTTAGGAAATGGTGACCTGAATGATCCGACAGGTAAATCCGCTGAGAAGTTCATTTGCTGACGTAGAGAGCCATGTAACTGACGTAGAGAGCCGCAACGGAGCACGCACAGCGTTGTTTTCTAGATGCCGGTCACCAGAAGCTCTTCCGCCGACGAGTGATGCAGCGCGATGGCATATTAGAAGGGCGCACTTCCAAGCAATGACATGGAAACAAGCGTATGTTACACACCCTACCCCCCTAATTCCAGAGACTATGGGTTGGACAAACCTGAATGGCAACCTGGTACCCAAGCTGATGTTGCTTGCTCCTGTACCCGAAAGCTGTGATGAGATGGTTAACTGTGACTGCAAATTGGGATGCAAATCAAAGAAGTGTAGCTGCCGGAATGTAGGACTGCCATGCACAGGAGCATGCAAATGCAGAAGTACTACAGATAGCCGCTGCCAAAATGATGCTAATGGTGTCGTGATCGGAAACCAAGGACAGTGAATGGTACAGTAGAGTAAAATGGTTTAGCATCTTTTAGTATCTTTTTAGTAAAGGTTTGTTCAAACAGCTGATGTGAAATTCGGTGTCTCTGCTCCTGTAGGGTGAGGGCAGATATGAAATATCAAGAATGTTTTTTTCTGCCGTGGTGCGTTTCAGATGCTGACATCAGGATATGCCGCATATGTCCGCGATCTGTGGGAGCCAGATACCATCAAGAATTTTATTCGATGACTTCCTACTCGGCTAATACAACACGTATCCAGATGGTCAGCCAAACTCCAGATGTTCCAAACTCCAGTCATGTGACCAAAACGTACCATGGATTATACGATAACTTCTAATTCATTCACTTGCTGTATTTTCATACAGTACACGAACATAATTATAGTTTTCAACTCTTTTTCCTGGTTTCGAGAACTTGTGTCCACCTCCCTCCACGTAATCAGAAGGATATAACCTCTAGCCTCGTTTTCAAGAGTCACGTGACCAGTAAATCACGTGATCAGCATGTAGTAAACACAAAATCCTCTAAAAACATACTGCATCTGTCAACCGCTGATTTGAGTGAAATTCCAACCGTTTTAGAGTGTTCTGTAACGAGATACAACATATAGCCTCGTTTTCATGTCTTAATTGCGTATGCTAATATAAATGGTTCATTTGAAGGTCAAAATGGCCGAACCCAGCTTGGTAAACAAAATATTCGTGTTCAGTGCATAATTTTCATCTAGAAAAGTGTGTTTACCAACTTTTCCTCGAATTTGCCGACAGAAATCCACTTTTGCCAAAGTTGTCCCAGTCTAATAAGACTTGAAGAATTGTAAAACTCGTTGGATGCAGCGATTTTCGAGTGAGTTAAACGCGTAAACGTGGCCTATGTCAGACGTGATACAATGCCTCGTTTCCTCTCTCCTAACTCTTTTAAGTGTCGTTGTCTGAGAAAACCAGGCAGGGGCCGCGGATCGGGGTCGGCCGATTCGCTTCAAATTGTCACCATTTATAGTCTATCCTGAAAGATTAAGAATCGTCGTATTTTAAGATTTATCGGTTAAATTGTTTCGAATATTGACCACCCCCCTGGTTTTGCATCAAGTCCGGCCGAAAATCGTATGAAATATCGCTTATATTTAGGGTTCAGAAAAACACACTTCGGGTCTTTTTTAACTGTTGATACATTCATTCTATATCATTTGCTATCTAAACTAATGTTTTACAGGTGAAAATTTCAAATTCGCGGAAAATTACTTTTTCCCGTGAGCGATCGAATTTCACTGGCAAGCGGGTTGTGATCTTCGACCGAATTTGAGTCATATCTAAGAAGCTATTTCTCCAAAGTGCCCCATTTTATTTTCATTTTTTTCACGGATTATGAAAGGTCATCGTCTCTATTTTGATAATCAGAAAAGTTTTATTTGGCTTTTTGTAATGTCTTTCTTTGAGTGGCCATCAAAGGCAACAGTGTATCGGCCTTTTCACTGTGAACCTGATTTGCATAAGTATCCATCTTCTTTGCAAGTACTTCATTCAAGTTAGCTCAGTTGTGGAAAAGTATTCACTAGAAATAAAATGGATAATAATAAGGCTTCACAATATGAATATTTACCATTTACTTATCTGAAATTTGTGAAAAAACTGAAGCAAACGTGACATTTACTCCATTAAATCGCGAACAGCTAATCTAGTCTATCTAGTGTTCTGTACAGTCAAAACAACTAGTACTGGGAGAAGGACTAACTTGATTGGATTATGTTATAATAGTCGTGATGATAGCTTGAAAGCTTGATCGATTTTCTTACGGGAAAGTAATGATTGCAGCAGGCATCAGACAGCTTATGCAAATTACTTTGTTTACTAAAATAGCCCAGCAAGAGCAGTCACGCAACACAAATGTATCTTTCAATGTTATGACTTACTTATCTTTGCTAAAACTGATCTTACAACTAAATAAAAAGTTTATTTGAGTATAAGCATATAAGCTAACTAAAACAGTAATAGAAAAATGACGTAATTTCACATTTTACTGACTAATTTGAATTGGAGAGACAAAATATCAGTGATTGTGATGAAAACCGCTACTCTGTACTCAGTAACAAACCTATTGTTATAAGTGATTTTCAAAATCACAATATAAGGGTGATAAGCACTTTTAAAAATGTTCAATTAATGTTCAGTGCAATTCGTCATTCCTGAAAGCACCTGCATAGTTTCACATACGCTTCTGAAGGTTCGGTGAACGCCATTTTCCTTGTTCGTCTTCCAGTCACCTCTAGCTGCAGTTCTTGACAAATGTGTCGAAGTTCCACTATCTTCAAGGAGTTCAGTTTACCAGCGTGGACAAGGTGGCAAAGATTTATGGAACCAACTTTGATGGGGTGATCGGGTGTGCCCATGTCAGCCAAAACTTGATCTCGCAGCGAAGACATGGCTATTTCTGTATTGATTGCATCAATATCTTCTTCGTGAATCTGTTCATCAACAGCCATGATTTGCCTTTGTCGTTGACCTGCAGAGAGTCTCGAGAAGACATTGGTGATTTGTTGCGCAGTTCGCCATTCATCTCTTACACCGGCGTCAAATTTATCTGTTATGAATAGTTTGACTTTCTCTGTCATTCTAGAGACTTTCTTGACTGTCTTCAAGGCCCATCCTTCTGAACAATATTCATAAGCAGATGCCGTGCTTGGTTGTTCTTGGTCTCTTGGTACCGACTGTAGGCGACTTCCAGCTGATGTTATTCCAGTTACCCTCTCAGCCCACTTTCTTCTTACACTGTCGTAAAGAGATTCAGACTCCAGCTCCATTCTGTGTTTACCTGTATCCATGTGTGCCTCCACCTCACCCGCTGTCTTAAATGTTAGCACACATCCATTTTCTTTACACGAGAAAATATCTGACGCTGGCCTCACACTTTCTCCAACAGTTCCTCTCTCTTTGACTGGTACTCCAAAAGGCTGGGTGATCTTGAGATTAGTGCTTTCTTGAACGCGAATGAGAATGTCATCGTATTTGAAGAGTCTCCCTGTTCCAACATTGTATGCTTTCCATGCGCGGATGCCAGTTTCTTCGAAGGAGAAATTGTTAAGGAGGCTTATTCCTGGGATCGTGTTATCTTTGACAATGTCTCTGTTGGTACAGACTTCAACTAGAGCTACTCTGCATCCTCTAACTCCCCCATGGGACTCTAGTGCTAGCTTCATGTCTTCGGCGGTAATGACATCATGTTTCTCATTGACCCATCGTTTGATGTGAGCCTTCATTGTTGCTGTTTTGCGATCACAAATATCCTTACCTGCCTGTGGATCGGAAAAGTCGTAGCGAAGGACTTTGACGCCAGTTCTTTGGCCTATGTTAGGGAGACTGAGTAGCAAAGGACCATTTTTGTAGCACCCTGCATTGTCTGAGCGCAGAAAGGCTCTTTCCATGCGAGGGTACTCTTGTTTGATGGCTTGCAGAAGATGTTCCAGGACTGATGCCACCGCAAAGCTGTTTTGGACGCACGTGTTGAACATATGGGCGAAACAATCAACTTCAAATTGTTCATCTTTTTTGGTGATGACTGCACTGATGTGCCAGCTGCGTCCTCTTTTCCCAAAGAACTCACTCATCTGTTCGCGATAGTGTTGCGGGAGGAACTTCATCGCCCAATCAATCACGATCAAGCAAGTTTTGTCATCTAGCTTGGCAAGTGCATCTTGTTTTGCCTCCTCTTGGTTGATCGAGCGTAGCAAATAGGCTTTCCACGCATGTGTGGCTTGCGTACATTCTGTGTATTGAAACATGACTCTGGCTTTCTGGTCTTCCGTCATATTCACGCTGTTGATCGCTGTCAACATTTCCTGTAGAGCAGTTTTAAGTAAATTGCATCTCTCACACTTTGTCGTGTGGTCGTGGTCGCACGGGATGGAATAATCTGCAAATCGAAATCAATCGATACAATTGGTTAATTGATATCGACAAGAGACCATTATGTAATGTCTCTTGATATCGATTGATATCGGCCAATCGATAATCAATCGATACTCACAAAAAGACTGAAAGACAAAAAGATTGTCATCATCGATTGATATCAGTGTAAAGTTTTCAAGTAAATGTGTTTAGATATTTTAAAATCATCGAAATTGATACCAATCGATGATAATTAGGGGCAATCGATAGCAATCGACAAGGTCACATTTTTTTGTTTCATCGATTAGCGATATAGATCGATTGATTGGCATCGATTGATATCGATTTTCATCCGTTGGATACTCCGGGAAATAAGGGTTCTTTGTTAAGATAGAGACAATACAACATACCTGAGCCAATTGGAACAACGGTGTTGTGTATACGATAAATTTCAGAAGAAATGTTAGAGTTAACGCGACGAGGTGAAGGAATTTTCCTCCTTTGACCGGTATGAGTCGGATAAGTGCATGTCTTGATCTTCCTGCCTGGCCAGCGGATGGAAAACGTACTCCGATGTGTTGGGCAGACAGTCGTTTGTTCCATTATCTCACGAACACCATCAAAGCGTCCAGCTCTATTGAGTATTAAATCTTGTTCACTTGGCATATCATGTTCTCCAGGTTTCTTCCCTATACCAAGGGAACTCAAGTGTGCATGCATGTCTTGAGAACACGCTGTTAGAGGGACAACATCTGAACCAACGCCAACATTACTACAAAGAGAATTTCCTGACCAAAACGAACACTTTAAGCCTACATCCATATCTAGTATCGACTGAAGTGATGGTCATCTGATAATTTCGCAACTGATTACGCAAGTAAATCTGACATATGATACCCCCGGTAGTAATACATGTCATTGTTATTATCGACTACTAAACTCCCAAAAACCAAACGATAGGTAAAAAAATATCAAGGATTGGCTATCCCACAGAAAATAAAACTTTGTATTTAGTTGTAAGATCAGTTTTAGCAAAGATAAGTAAGTCATAACATTGAAAGATACATTTGTGTTGCGTGACTGCTCTTGCTGGGCTATTTTAGTAAACAAAGTAATTTGCATAAGCTGTCTGATGCCTGCTGTAATCATTACTTTCCCGTAAGAAAATCGATCAAGCTTTCAAGCTATCATCACGACTATTATAACATAATCCAATCAAGTTAGTCCTTCTCCCAGTACTAGTTGTTTTGACTGTACAGAACACTAGATAGACTAGATTAGCTGTTCGTGATTTTCGCGGGAAATATGTCAATATTTTGATGGCGTAAATGTCACGTTCGCTTCAGTTTTTTCACAAATTTCAGATAAGTAAATGGTAAATATTCATATTTCGAAGCCTTATTATTATCCATGTCATTTCTAGTGAATACTTTTCCACAACTGAGCTAACTTGAATGAAGTGGCTTGCAAAGAAAATGGATAATTATGCAGATTATGCAAATCAGGTTCACAGTGAAAAGGCCGATACACTGTTGCCTTTGATGGCCACTCAAAGAAAGACATTAAAAAAAGCCAAATAAAACTTTTCTGTTAATCAAAATAGTGAAGATGACCTTTCATAATCCGTGAAAAAAATTGAATATAAAATGGGGCACTTTGGAGAAATAGCTTCTTAGATATGACTCAAATTCGGTCGAAGATCACAACCCGCTTGACAGTGAAATTCGATCGCTCACGGGAAAAAGTAATTTTCCGCGAATTTGACATTTTCACCTGTGAAACATTAGTTTAGATAGCAAATGATATAGAATGAATGTATCAACAGTTAAAAAAGACCGGAAGTGTTTTTTTCTGAACCCTAAATATAAGCGATATTTCATACGATTTTCGGCCGGACTAGATGCAAAACCAGGGGGGGTGGTCAATATTCGAAACAATTTAACCGATAAATCTTAAAATACGACGATTCTTAATCTTTCAGGATAGACTATAAATGGTGACAATTTGAAGCGAATCGGCCGACCCCGATCCGCGGCCCCTGCCTGGTTTTCTCAGACAACGACACTTAATATGCAGTCGTCTGTCTTTTCTTCTGCGATAAAGGCAGCACTAATTTTCTTTGAAGTAAGAATGGCTACTAGTGATCTTGCATAGGCAAAGTTAAATGAGAAATGACTGAACATTACGCCTTTTACGGGATTCGCGATCTTCGAGCTTGCCAAGTACAAGTGATGGTTTCCCAAGTGACAGAGTGACTTTCCAGAGTCTGTGCGTTTACTGACAACATAGACCACCTTGAAGTTTTCGACGCCATTTTGAAAGGTATGCAAGAATTTCTGGCGCGGTTAATACTCAGTCCCTACACAAGCCTCTGTAATTCGGACACGCTTCGTCAAAGCGCTCTGAAGAAAATTGTAAAAATAGTAAACATTATTGCGTTCGACGAAGGAGAACGCATCCTAATCTTGAGTTGGTCTCCCTGTGGTCACGTTGTTCACGGGGAAACTGTACTGTCGAGATCACGAATCTTGTCAACTTTTGCCTCGTTTTCATGCACGCAAATTTCGTAAGCGTTGGATTCCTTGTGTCACGTGATGTGTTGGCGTGAATTTGCAAGCGAAGCAGTTTCTCGACTATTCACGTGCGACGGGAGATTGTGAGATAACTCGATTCCTTTCCGCGGTAAGTATTTTGCCACTCAAACACAATGTTACTTAAGAAAATCGTAGGAACATTTCATCAAAGCATGAGTAAACTATTCAAAGTCAATTTGAATATGTAAATTACGCCTTGGGAATTAATTAATGAGAGTATAAAAGGAAGAACAATGCTCTCTATATAGGTGTTGTTTGCAAGAAACCAGAAGACGAACAGGTAGTTCTGCGTCTCGTCCAGCATCAACTCCGGCTAGCTTGCGGGTTCCCGAAGAAGTATGAGGGGGAAAAAACAACTGAAGCCTATGATAGTCACGGTTCTTCAACAGTTCTTTTGAACTAAGGCTCTCTAATGATACGGCCAAGGCAGACCAGCCGCAATTTTGAATGACTGCTACGCATGAGGTAGTGTAATGGTTTGACATGTGCTCGTTCCTTTACGGGAGCGTTGTGAGAACTCCTATTAGTTTGTATTCGGATATAGTTATTTTGTCTATTATGCTCGGTGGTTTATGCTGTTCACCTCGCAATTTGGTTGTTGTGCCGACTTTTCCCTTTTCGGTTGTAGTTTAAATTAAGATTCTTTGCGATTGCTACGTTGTTTTCAATATTGCGGTACCGATGGCGGACGTATCTGGGAAACGTTTCCCTGCTCTCAAACTGCATATCTGCTGCTAGAACAACCATTATTATCGTAAGATAGTTTCTGTAACGACTTTTGTAGCTTAGTTTTAGCTAGTAGAATTATACATGTTTATTTATTATTTTATTATAGCTCAATGTGACTTATGCGCGCCGACATCAGAATGCGTGTTTGGTTAGGTTATAATTATCTTTTGACTTTTGTGTATCTAAAATAATGCCTGTGTGGCTGAAAGAATGCCTCTGCGGATAGAAGAATGCCTATGTGGCCAAAAAAGAATTGTGCAGAGGCGGTTAGAAAAATGCCTGTGAGGCAATAATTCTGCCAACGGGGCAGTCAGTGATAATTATGCGTGTGAGGCGAAAGAAATCTGCAAGTGGGGAAGTCGGTTAAAATAAGTCTGTGAGGCGAAAGGAATATGTCAGCGGGACAGTCAGTAAATATGCTTGTATGGCTAAAGAAATTACGCCTGTGAGGCGAAAGGAATCTGCCTGTGGGGCAGTCATTGTATATGCGTGTGTGGCTAAAGAATATACATTTGTGAGGCGAAAGGAATCTGCCTGTAGGGCAGTCATTGTATATGCCTGTGTGGCTAAAGAATATATATACGCCTGTGAGGCGAAAGGAATCTGCCTGAGGGGCAGTCATTGTATATTGTATATGCCTGTGTGGCTAAAGAATGCCTGTTTGGCTTAGAGAATATTATGCCTATGTAGCTAAGAGAATACCGGTGTAGCTAAAATATAATGCATATATATGTGGGTATAGAGAAATGCGTGGCTTGTTCAAGCGAATTATGCTTGCCGATCCGGCTATGGTTATTAGGAAAATGATCTCAGATCAGGGCAACTAGCATGGGCTACCTCCCAAACTGAGCTGCCTGTGGACGTTCCGTTTTCGGGCGTTGGAAGTTGCTTTCTCCTGATCGGGGACTCCATCCTTGCTGTTTTTCGGTACATTAATCATGTTTTCCTTGTGGTTTACTTTGTAATTAATTAGCACTGCCTTTTTCCGGAATTGCTACATGTTTATTTTCATCTCAGTTAACGTGGATGGGGTTCCCGTTCAGGAGAGAGTGAAGATAAGGTTTAGGAAGGGAAGGATTCAACGTGCCCAGTATAAAGAACAGTGAGAAAGAAATGTACGTAACTACGGGTATAGCACCTTGACTAGAGTAATCTAACAATTAACTGTTCTAATTACCAATGGTGATATATAGATAGCACTTGGACAAAGGGTTTGGGGAAGGTCGGAGTTGCACCCCATACCTCATTAATGACAATGTACTAGGCGGAATAATACACTGTGTACTATGTTTAGAGCACTTAGGAAAGCCGTTCTCCGGCCGAATCAAGTCAACTCACTCGATGTGCTGAACACAAACAATCTGACCCAACGTGGTCACAAACTATAATGTATTGGATCGTTATTGTTGTGTTATTTGAAGCCTTCTATCAGCAAGAAAAATGATTTGAGATACTCGTTATCTACACTTAACTCAGTACTTGATTTGTGTAGCTTGGGGTCAATTCCATAAATCGTTTACACCTGTATTTTACAAATATATCTATTATTTTCAGGTGTTATATTTTACAATAGCTACACTTGTATTATTGTTCAGAGCATATTGTTAGAAGTATCGTTTAGAACGTTGTGTTGATGTAACTGTATTTGCCATTTTTACTGTTGTTGTATTGCATTTTGAAACTGTGTCCATGTAGTACAATAGAACATTGTATGGGTAAATGTTACTCTCTTTTCATTTGCAGTAACAAATAACTCACATTTGCAAATTTGCATTTTGAAATATTACAGAAGTAATTTATTTACATATAATAACTACTTGGTAGGCCTATTTTTTCTTTAGGCCACAAAATATGCAAAACAGGTTCTCAGTCAGCTCACACAGATGATTCTAACAACAAATCAAACGCACTTCAATAATCTTTGATTACCTCTAGTATGTAGGAATAAAGCTTTATGTGGTTTGACTTTTCGCCCGAAACATTTATCAGTATATATATTTTTGAGTGAATTAAATAAATACTGAATAAACAGAATAATTGTACCTTACCCCGAAATATGCATCAAAATTCCCGCCATGACATGTGCATTCTTTCGTTCGCAATACCGCTGATCAGGCTGAACCCACACTCACATTATATCGCACAATTTCGATTTATATGTCGCACATTTGCGATTTATATATCGCACTTTTTGGATTTATATATCGCACTTTTGACATTTATATATCGCACATTTGCGATTTACATATTGCACATTTGCGATTTATAAATGACAAAGTTACGTTGCTTGCGCCGATTTATAACTCGAAAAGCTCGTTGCCTTTCGATTTATAAATCGCAAAGTTACTACACTTGCGATTTATAAATGACATAGAATGACATAGCTCACTATCTGTGATATATAAATTGCAAAGCAACTTAAATTGTGATTTACTAAATAGCACAAAATAAAGTACACAAACAGCTAAAACATTTTTTACACTTGGCGTCCCATAGCCAATCACTAATCAAATGTTTGATGTTTTCGTGTACCTTGTATTTCAATAGTTTGCTAAATCGCGTGATTAGTGACGCCGTCGAGCGCGGTTGGTTTCAATGACTTCCGTTTATTAGTAACTGATACGTATTTCGGGCGTAAAGTACGATTATCTTTCACGCCCGAAATTTTCCGTTTATTAGTAACTGATACGTATTTCGGGCGTAAAGTACAATTGTCTTTCACGCCCGAAAATTTCCGTTTATTAGTATTAATTCACTCAACAACATACTGATAAATGTTTCGGGCGTAAGGTCAATTACAATTTTCTTCAGAGCGCTTTGATGAAGCGTGTCCGAGGTTTGTATGGGGACTGAGTAACCGCGCCAGGAATTCATGCATGCCTTTCAAAATGGCGTCGAAAACTTCGAGGTGGAGGTGGTCTATGTTCTTCACCCAAAACTAACTCTGTTACCGTGCTTCCGTGTGTGAATCCTTGAATTATTCGAAACCAACTTTTCCAGAGCAAATTTAAACGCATTTTGGAACAGCAATCCAAAGCCTTTGGCCCGGCTTTGAAATGTTTATAAATCAGTAAATTATGCAAATACATTCAGCGACAGGATTTCGGTGGCAAGTTTGTGATTGGCTAAAACCAACAATGCCTCAGCTCGCGCGCCCAGTCGTGAGTGGGGAGAGATCGCGGGCTCACCGAAACCCTCACGGCCCTGTCAAAGTTTGAGCTGCGTGGAATTAAAATTGAGGAAGATTCGGCCATTTAACAGAACAGCCCGATTACTGCTTTAAAGAATCAATCCCGACACCAGATGAAATGCGGAACACATATATGTACATCATTCAATTTGTAGGTAGAAATACATGTAAGGTTTCAAACCTAAGATAGTAGAAATTGTACGCGGATAAAATTTAAACAATGTTTAATATGCGATTCGCTACTGAATAGGGAAGTCAACCGACCGTCAAACAGCAAGCACCGAGTTATATAAACACACGCCAGGGGTGTGCCACGGAGATATCGAAACCATGACCCTATTTAAGGGTGAACAATCGTAAAATGGGTACCCTTTCCAAGGCTTGAAACTAAAATATGAGACCCTATTTAAGGGACAAGTGAATACTCAGAATTTATTGAACATATTGTTTTAAAATAGCTCCATTTATGAGCTAGAGGACTAGGCTTCCCCGGGGGAAGGGGGCGCTTATATGATAAACAGGAGCCATGTGCAGCCATGGGGCCGGGATCCAGACAAAAAGTAGCTCCAAACCGACCCGGCCGGATTTCCGAGGAGGATACTATCTATAATCCGGAATTCCACATATTTTTACGAAAACCCCGGTATCCGAACTGTACCGACACACGTTCATTACGTCATAAATAAGAGTGTCCCTTCCTGATCTCCGGGGGCTAGGCTTTGACAATCCCCGCTCAATACAAAGATTCCTTGAAACTGATCCAGGCAGAATTTATTGACGGGAATATGAAACCAGTGCACCGAACACAATGCCATCAGCACAGCACTCAATCCGTTCACGCAGCTAGAAACGGAAACAAATTGAAACGTCAGTTGGATAACAGAAGATAAACAGGAAAACGTGCAGCACTCGACATAAAAGGACAGCGTAGGTGCACCGAGTCACTCCGGCTATAGCAACTCTATGAAGACATCGCATGCTTGAATAACGACAGCGAAATCTTCACCATGAAAGCCAAATTGCTGTTCTACTTCAGTGTCGGAGGTTTGATAAACGCAATTTTAGGTAAGAGTACGAAACCTATTTTTGTAAGGAACCTACTGTAAATCTAATTATCATAATTACCAGTTAAAGCATTGGTTCTGGATTCTGCGACCTTCGCTTTGGTTTAAAGTAGACCGATGGCTGCAATGGCAGTGTTAAGTTTTAGCCTTAAGTGAAACTAGTTGTTTAGAGTTCGAATATCATGATATATAGTTTTGGTAATATGCTTTGGCTTCCGTGAATATTTAGCTGTGTCCATGATCAGTATACAGACGTATACAGATGTATCAGATGTATACGTAGTACTGGCATATCTTACTTCAGTTGTGGTGAGTTATATGTACAGTGACATATTGGTTGTAATAGAACTGAAATACCTATTATTCACATTTGATAACGACTGCCAAAATAACGTCAGCTAAACCTGATAGCAAGATGAATATGTAACCAAATGCCTCATACAAAAACATTGAATTAATGGCCTTTGACATCATTATAACTGTCTCTGAGTGGCAGCTAAACTCAGTTTAACTTCAGGCAATCACTAGATCACTCTCACCTCGCTAATAACAGGAATTCGATTCAAGACGTAATACGTGGATTTGTCAAATTTAGAAGATGGGACGAGTTCCAAGCCGTTTGGCTGAGTTATTGTCGTCATTAATTGCGAAATCAGTAACTGCTGTTCATTGCTGTTTAAAACATTGTCATGTAACTGTGTTGGTTAAATTGCAAACATAGACAAAGCAGCCCAGGCTTTGTGGCAGTGTCTATAAGTATAGGTTATAATTTTTTTTAAATTATAAGTTTGTATGTATTTTCATTTGCCCATCTTTTGTTCACGTTCACGGTTAATCGAGTTGTATAAGCTCCTAGGTGACACGTGGTTAAATAAAGTATTGTATTGTATGGTATTGTATAAAAAGGTTATATAAGAGATTCGCAGTAATTTAGAATTCATTTTGAATTTAAGAACATACATATCTAGTTGCTTCCACGCTGTTTCTTCTTCATTTGGAGCCGTTTTAGTTTTTTTTACGGCATGTTTATATCTCCCTAAACGGTATGTTTATTCATACATTCAAAAGAAATTCCAAATTTAATACTGCGAATATATAGACAATACTACAAACCCGAAGCCTGAGTGGGCTGCCTGTGGTTTGACATGAGAAATAATCGATGATACTTGTGCAAAACCTCTATTTTTTCTAGAATATAGGTATGGCTTTAGCTTTGACCGCACTTGTGCATGAAATTTATTAATTAACGGTTTAAATGTGAAGACACTCAACAGATATACCGCCGCGGAAGTAACAAATTGTTTCCATATAGTTATTCAAAAGCATCCTATATAAAGTACTTTCAAAAACGTATTAATAATTCATGAGGGAGAAACAAAAGTAATGAATGTATAATGAGTGTTTTTAAATCTGATTTAGATACGGACCTCAATAACATAAACTTTTGCTTCGATTTTCTCAAAATAACTGAATTGCATGACTCTAAACATCAACGTTTTTGAAGCCGTTCCAAAAACTCGCAGCACGTGTTTTATCAGATGGCTACGCCTCGTGCTTGCGGTAAATCTGATAAAACACTGCAGACATCGAAATCGTTTAAAATTCCGTTTTCCACCAAATCCAACCACAACGGACATATTTGAGATGTATCAGATGTATTACATCATTCAAGAAATACTGAGGGTGTTTGATTGACCGTATTCCTGAATAAGAATACAAAGAATGACCACTATAAATCACTTATATCGGGATGTTTAGCCACTGGAATAAATGCATCCTGAATATCATGTGTTTGGAAGCGTTTGTAGCTTACAGTGCAAAATATACCTGAACCAGTGATTTCCAGAGACTATTCCATCTATTGTTATTCTAGAGTACGGCCAGTCGAACTCATCCTTAGTGTATCCTGAATATCATATGTCAGCAAGTGTTTGTAGCTTACAGTGCAAAATGTGACTGAACCAGTGATTTCCAGAGACTATTCCATCTATTGTTATTCTAGAGTACGGTCAATAGAACACGCCCTTAGTGTATCCTGAATATCATATGTCAGCAAGTGTTTGTAGCTTACAGTGCAAAATGTGACTGAACCAGTGATTTCCAGAGACTATTCCATCTATTGTTATTCTAGAGTACGGTCAATAGAACACGCCCTTAGTGTATCCTGAATATCATATGTCAGCAAGTGTTTGTAGCTTACAGTGCAAAATGTGACTGAACCAGTGATTTCCATAATATCAAGACAAGGCGTGTATCGTATCTCTAATGTTCCCTTGTAATTGTGTCAGTACCCCGTATACCTCTCATCGGATCTTTAATGGAGGGATATAATATTAAGACAAGGCGTGTATCGTTTCTCTAATGTTCCCTTGTAACTGTGTCAGTACCCCGTATACCTCTCATCGGAACTTTAATGGAGGGATATAATATCAAGACAAGGCGTGTATCGTATCTCTAATGTTCCCTTGTAATTGTGTCAGTACCCCGTCTACCTCTCATCGGATCTTTAATGGAGGGATATAATATTAAGACAAGGCATGTATCGTATCTCTAATGTTCCCTTGTAACTGTGTCAGTACCCCGTATACCTCTCATCGGATCTTTAATGGAGGGATATAATATTAAGACAAGGCGTGTATCGTATCTCTAATGTTCCCTTGTAATTGTGTCAGTACCCCGTCTACCTCTCATCGGATCTTTAATGGAGGGATATAATATTAAGACAAGGCGTGTATCGTTTCTCTAATGTTCCCTTGTAACTGTGTCAGTACCCCGTCTACCTCTCATCGGAACTTTAATGGAGGGATATAATATCAAGACAAGGCGTGTATCGTATCTCTAATGTTCCCTTGTAATTGTGTCAGTACCCCGTCTACCTCTCATCGGATCTTTAATGGAGGGATATAATATTAAGACAAGGCGTGTATCGTATCTCTAATGTTCCCTTGTAATTGTGTCAGTACCCCGTCTACCTCTCATCGGAACTTTAATGGAGGGATATAATATTAAGACAAGGCGTGTATCGTATCTATAATGTTCCCTTGTAACTGTGTCAGTACCCCGTCTACCTCTCATCGGATCTTTAATGGAGGGATATAATATTAAGACAAGGCGTGTATCGTATCTCTAATGTTCCCTTGTAATTGTGTCAGTACCCCGTCCACCTCTCATCGGAACTTTAATGGAGGGATATAATATCAAGACAAGGCGTGTATCGTATCTCTAATGTTCCCTTGTAATTGTGTCAGTACCCCGTATACCTCTCATCGGAGCTTTAATGGAGGGATATACATACACCTAGCTATAAAAAAAAACCGTTGATACCATTGAACAACAAACATTGAGCAAGAGTGTTCGGAAAAAACGTAAAGCAGTTCCAAGAATAATACACATGAGCAGTGAAATATTTCGTTTTCATTTCTTTCGTTTTATCTAATAGATTATAAGATTTTGTTTCACGGGTTTATTGCAATCGGCCATTTCAATCACTCTATGAAACAAAACTGCAAGGGCAAGAAATCGACGATAGGTACTAATGAATTCTGCTTATTATGTATCGGGCGCTCGCATGACCGAAGCGCGCAGTATTAAATACCCAGGACGGACCATGAAATGCTTTGCGCGCTTTGATGCCGAGCACCATCTTTTATGCGAGTCGAAAAATGCACAATTTATTTCATTTGATCGATCGGCACCAAGAGAATCAAAACAAAAACAGAGGCGGTCCAAGCATAATGGTGCGTCCTCGATGTTTTAGGTTGGAAAAGTATTGTTTGTTCATTGTTCCATCAACGTTCGATCCATTGTTCCATCGGATCAACGTTTTCTTAAATTGGCGTAGATGGCATGCAACTAATTTCACAAACTTTATCAAATATAAAAATTAAGAAACAAGACAATATAAGAAATCAACGAAGCGCAATACGTAGTGCAATTGACCGATTTAGCTTGTACATTTGTTGTCCCAATTCAGATCATGTGACAGCTCTCTAGAGGATTCACTGCTTTGTTTTCCTATAAAGAAATTGACACATTTCCTCTTGGGATACAGAAAAACAAGAAAATGTTACTCAAAGGAAAGGTCAGGTGACCAAAATTGGGACAACAAATGAACAAGCTAAATCGGTCAATTGTTTCCATTGTGTTACAAACTTTCTTAAGTAATGGTCCAGATAAGAACTGTAGTATCTACGGCAAGGAATGTTAAAAGGTGTTATTTTCTATTATTCTTTCTCGTAATTTCATTGGTTGATACTTATAAATTCAATAGAAACCCATCGAAATAATGCATTTTCATTCGATATTATTTTGTGGTTTGAATTTATTTTTGATCAAATTAACTATGTTTTAATTTCGAAGAATATCGTGTGTGGGGAAAGTTCTCAAAATTGCGATTGAAAAATCCTTTGTTTTATCTGTATCCGATAGGCTGGATGGTAGCTTCTCTGCGTTTTCATAGAAAAAGAGCCAATTGCATAAAAAATACGTTATTTTCGAGACGTAGTTTGGAATGTAGATACCTCCTAAAGCACTTAAGGCAAATTCAAGCAAAATCGTATGTGGGGGAGGCTCATTGCCGCAGAACAATGGATTCTACTACAGTTCTTATCTGGACCATTACTTAATTTTATGTCAACATTCCCGAACTAAGGCGCATGTGCAATACATCTACACGTTTTAAAAGGCGTTTTTTTGTAAGCAAGCGGATATGGTAAGAAGAGGAAGTCTCATTTATTATTCCTCTTTCATTTTATAACCTTTGTTACAGCTTTCCAGTAATCAAAGTAATGATCCGGCCTTTATCCGGTGTGTATCTGATCCCCTGTTCAAAGAATTTCAACTTCTTAAATGCACAGACCTTATAGTATTCCATAACGCACTTTTCATGTATCAATTTCATCATAATTTGTTACCTGTTGTGTTTGATAATTTTTTCCAAACTGTAGCGTCAAAACATCAATACAACACCAGACTTGCATCAAGATCAACTTACTATATAAATAGAGTTCGGACAAACTATGGGAAATTTAACTTCCGCTATA
Organism: Actinernus sp. WN-2022; assembly: GCA_030867875.1. NCBI lineage: Eukaryota > Metazoa > Cnidaria > Anthozoa > Actiniaria > Actinernidae > Actinernus > Actinernus sp. WN-2022. Next base: position 59,596,005 of record JAOWCC010000936.1, read on the forward strand.
AAGGGGCAATTATTTGGAATCTTATCAGTAACAACTTCAGTAGTTACATCTGTCACTATTACATAATACAACTATTATCTGAAAATATCTGGTACCCTATTTATTAATTTTATTTATCTATTTTACTTACTTTAAACCCATTTGTTTTCTACATTAATTAAGTGTTCTATATTGCTGTAATCTGTATCGTAGTGTATATATATATTTTTTTAGTTTTCATCTTTAAAACCCTACAAAAACATTGTTACTTAACTTGAAATGTTACTCAGCTCGTTTAACTTTAGTTATTCTGAGTAACTATTACCATAATTTAGTGAGATCTATGTATTTATGTAAATTAAGTATTTATAACCTTTTTGGTAATAAAGATGATGTTGAGTATATTGTCTTCCTTTAAGTCTTGCACGGAATGACGATGTTATTCATGTGACCGGAAATTGTTAATACAACAGGAAAGAGGAAGTTTCGATAGCAGATGTTTAATTGTTAGACACATTTTATTTAGATCCTGAAAGTATGTAAAATGATTAAAACCTAGCCTCTAATTAGATAAATAAAACATTCAAATATTAAGTTAGTGGACCGGATATCTAGAGTGTGGCCCAGCCCAAGTGGCACAATTTATACTGGAGACAATGTATCCGTCTAGATGGATTGCGGAAGTCAATCACAGGCTAGGTGTGCTAAGGACATAGTCCTTCAGAGACGAATACAATCGTCCGAGATGTGCAATTCGTCTCAATATAAATTCTCTTTTTAGGCGAGTAATGGTACACAACCGTATGCGCTTGATCAGTGTGGCAACTCGTCTTGTGATTCGTCAATCGTAGACGGATATTTTGTTCCTAGTATAAATTAGTCTTATAATTTCTTCACCGACTGAAAAATCCGTCTGTAAGTTTGGCGCAAAACAAGAGTAAAGTTTCCCTTATCCCGCGCAAACTTAAATCGCGGGCGGAAGACTTCAAATGACAAAGTTTAGTCACACACAAACATTTATACACACGCTCTTCGATTATTCATTTCCAGAATGGAATAGTTCAAGCAAGTGAAAGGACGAAGATATGACTCGTCAATACAAATCGTTCCGGCGTACCCTAACTCTGTAGCAGTTAGTAAATTTATCTCCTTTTCTCCCCAGTTTCATAATTATAAACGTAAGTGAATTAACAACGAAAACTCCTCATTTACCAATCGTTTTATAATCTTCATGTTCTACAGCGGCTACACCACCTCCCTGTGACTCCCCTCTTGGGCTACAATCGGGTGAATTATCAGACAAGAATATGACAGCCTCGGCCTCTTCGGACAATAGTCGCGTACCCCACCATGGACGACTGAATGGGTTCTCTGCATGGTGCAGCACAGGCGACATAGCGTCGTCATGGTTACGAATATCTTTTGGCGGGAAATATCGAGTGACGGGAATGATGATCCAGGGAAGTAAAGCCGATTTTATATGGGTTACAACATACCGCGTGGAGTACAAGTTACAAGGAGGGATGTGGACAAAATATCCAAAGGTATTGGAAAGTGTTACCGTTTATCTAGCCTGCGGAAACAGCCGTCTCTATTCGAGGACCAAAATCGAGCCCCCCATTTATCTAGATCTATTGTTCTCGGTATAAAAATAAATACGAAAAAAATTAATAATAATGATATTTTAGGGTGTTTAGGCCTGCTAATCTCAGGTTTAGGGTTTTCCTACCATTACTACCGATAGGATAATCCTTTATTGTCCATCCATCATTTGCCTATAATGTGTTCTATCTTGACGGGGAGGTATCATTCTCAACCCCAGACCCTTCTCTTATTTCTTACTGCGCATGCGTAAGGATTTCGTCGAGCATGCGCAGTAAGAAATAAGAGAAGGGTCTGGGGTCGAGAATGAGGAGGTATAGGCCATTTTGACGATGTTGCGCACGCATCAGTAGAACAATAGACGCGAGCTGCTAAGACTCGTTCTGGTTCACCAGCCATTTTGTTATTTAAAACAGATAGCCATTGTTCTAGCTGCGCGTGCAACATCGTCAAAATGGCCTATTGGTCGCGAGGTGTTGTGTGTGGGCATGAACGCATACGAAGGGCTAGACTTCAAAAGACTGCATCGGAAACGTTTCTCTTTATTTCCGTATGAAAGTGCAGCTCTCTACATTTCTTAATTTTCGTTTGTTGTCTTTCTACATCAGCTTTTTCTGAAGTACATAGTCCATATCTCTGAATGTTTCCTTTTCTTATTAATAATAAAAGTGGTACTAGTTGTTTTTCTGGATGAACTTCATCCCTCCGCCATCTTGGCTTTGGTGCGAATAGAACGACGATCTATTTTTAGTTAGTGAATCCTCTTAAAGCTTAGTATGGTTATTTATCCGATTTCCGGTCACTGGCTAGTGTTTTATTTGGCCATAGTAAATCTTTTCTTACACAACTTATTCTACTCAGGAAGGACGTATAAAGTGGTCATTGATACTAAATTTATAAAATCCTTTTTGTACAACATTCACAATTACACCGTACCTGCAATCCGAGCAGTTAAAACAAATACAGCTAGTCAGACGTTCTTAGGATAATTGAAGGCATAGACTGACTAATAATAACCAACACAAATTCCTCCCTATCCGGATCCTTAACCCCTCACGTCGGACGATGTGGTCAGTTTTGGATGAGATAAATGTTTGCCCGGCAGGGTTTCAGGCATTAGCCGGAACCGATCGATATTAACAGACCTTATTCATAAATGCGTAGGAATGCGTATTTCTATTTTGATATTTTCCCCACATGTACAGAAAACATTATCATTACCACGCGAAAGAGCATATCAACAGTAATAGCTCTTGTGAAATTTGGTTGCTGTTAAGTTGAAATTAGAGATATTTGTATGAGAAAAACAACGGAGGCCTTTCTAGCCTCGCTTTCGTGTTTTCGTCTGCTTTTGAAATGAATACAAGAGCCCATCTGGGCTTTCACTCGGGCCACATGAGATTGAAGATGTAATACACTTTCATTTGAAATCCTCTTAGTAATAACCAAAGGGAAGAATTATTAGCTGAATTTAGCAGTCTTTAGTGGCCGTTAGCGCGGTGACTTTCATTCTCTGCTCCCCTAGTATATATGTAATTTAATAGTTTAGTTTTTCTCGTATGTTGACCTTTTAATTTAAACACTACTTATTCGTTTAACACACTGCATTTGAGCAGGCATATATTCATTGTTTGGAACCCGAGAATTAACCGTACTACCGTACTTCATGGTCCCTTTCTTTAGTAGTGGGTTGTCGGTCAGGTGATTGTAAACTCTCGTCATTTAGCACAGAAAATGCATTCTGATGAATAGGGATCGGGTTGTCATGTAAGAAAGATGGCTCTTGAACACACTGATAAGCTTCAGTAGGTTCTCTACTTTCATCTGTAATCTGGGAAACTCAATCTTTGCCCATGCCTTGGCACATAACTATTCCTGTTGTTAAGTAGACGTGGATGATTATAATTAAAATCCTTCGACAGCTTGTACCGTTTCCACTAGGTCAATATCCTCGCTGGAACGAAATAACTTGATCTCAATACTCTCTGATCCAACTTACGGTAAATTTAAATCTCTGACAGTTTTTAAGAGACTCGTAATATTGGTCTTTAAGTGCCTTCACCCAAAATAAGATGTTCTCCTCGGATGTTTTAAATGCAGCACAGCGAGCCGATGGCTTATAGATTCCAATATCTATTTCTTCGAATTTTAGCTTTCCGGATCCTGGCCCCAGTTCACTGGCTTCAGGTCGTCGTACGGTGTCGTATATAAAATCACTGGCCATCTGGGTAAAAAACGCAATAGCGCCAGTTGAAATATCCTCAGCCTGTTGGAAGGCTTTCGCACGAGTGAAGTTAAATAAAACATTAAACTGGCTTACATTTGAGAGATGAGACTCCAAAGTAGAGAGAAAGTTCCTCGCGGGTCTTCCGCCATCTTTCTTTACTGTATTAAATTATGTAAATAAATTAACCTGGCGATTGTTGCGTGACCAGCACAGTGCAATCTGATTGGTGTGAATTTGACCTTTAACGCATGCGCAGAAATTTTGCGACACCCAACAAAAAAAAAAAAAAAAAAAAAAAACGACTTGCATTTTAAGACTCGGTGCTGCCACAGGCAGCCCGAGTAATAAGTCAACAGCAATTCTCCACATTGCTCTAAAACTGAACAGAATTACTAGTTTTTATGTGATCGTTCCTGTGGTAGTATTAGGGCGCGTTTGTTTGGGATATTCCGGAATAAGAATATTCTGGTTATTCTGCCTCCAGCAGCAGGAATACATTGCCCTGTGTACTCTCTCTCTCTCCACTAACTTTCAGCAAGGAGCGAAGCGACGAGAAAGGAAATACCCTCTGGTGGCGTCGGTTGAGAATCTCACTTCCATGTTCGGATCAGGTACAGGATTTGTACCTTGTTGCCGATTGGGTCTCTATTTCACGTGACATGATTCAACTAATCGTGACGTTGCTGATAGATCACGTGAAATAGAAAACCAATCGGCAAGAAGGTACAAATCTTGTACTTGATCCGAACATGATCCGAACATGATCCGAACATGATCCGAACATGAAATGAGATTTCCAACGTATCGGCGCCACCAGAAGTTATTTCCTTTCTCGTAGCTTCGCTCCTCGCTGGTACAGGTTAAGAATTCACAGAAGTTTTCCACAATAAGAATACAGTAGCTCGCAAACGAACGCTGACACGTATTATTCTGGCTATTCTTATTCCAGAATATTTCCAAACGAACGCGCCCCGTTAGTTTCCCTCCACAGATTAATCTTTCAAATTATGCAAATTAGGAGGCGGCCATTATATATGAATGACGTGTATAGAGGATAAGGTGGAATTTGCCAGGATAATAATGGTAATAGATCTGAGTGGAGTGCAATTTGGTATGAAATCATACCAATTTGCACGACCGCGTAGTAAGTATGATTTGAGACCAACACGAAGTACTGGTTCCAATAAATAATATCCAGTTGGAAATCTAAGCTCATCCATTCCAACTACATTTTGTACTAAAATTCCAGAGGAAAACGTCGCAGCACAACATAATGATACCACTTGTTTTTAATATATTTTTTGCCTTTGAAATCAGACTTCTCTAATCCTTTGACTTGATTGATTTGGTATGTGAGGTTCCTACATTTTGATTGGTTCAGCAAAATAATGGCACACCAATGATACGATTTGATCTGTAATCGCATCATTTTCAACCAGACAGATGGCAGGAAGCTCCAGTGATTTCAAAATGATAGAATAGGGAACTTTCACCAAGAGATCACGTGACCATTTCCGCCATATTGGAGGGCAAACAAACCTGGTTGCCATGGGATACGGTAGCGTTTGTGGAGACAGGAGCGGTTCGAAAGTCCTTCATATCTCGCTTTGTTTACCAACTAGAACCGACTGACAGTTATTATAAAGTAGTAATAGAAATAGCAAGATTATATATGTACGCGAGAAGCTAAAAAAACCGAATACTTTTCTAGAGCAAAACATTGTATTACGTTTAGTTGATGAAGAACTGCACAATTAATTCAACAATCATAATCTTCATAGGAATTGATAGGAAATTCGAACACAGATTACCCGGCTGGAAAAATGAGCCAATTCACACCGGCGCTTATTGCGCATGACGTAAGAGTACATCCGCTGACCGTGAATGGAGTTACAGCAGGTAGCGAGAGTATCGACTCTGCCTGTCTACGCATGGAGCTCTATGGATGTAGAGAGTTTGGTAGGTGACTTTGGCTATTATTGTTTATGTTACTGCGCACGTGCAATGACAATTAACGCAAGATATTGTCATTTTTTTACAGTGCCTTATTCAAACGGTTAAAAACTGTAGACCCATGATAATAAAACGACCTGAATACTTTCCTGTTTAAAGTAAAATAGTTATTGAAAAATCGTGGTGTTCGGCCACCGATACACTTTCTAACTAATTTGTAGATGCGTTTCTCTCGTCTGACTTCAAGGGTGTCATTTACAAGGCGGCCTAACGCTAAATCGCTGCTGGTCGCTGTCATTATAATACAAGAGGCTCGCCTTTGTTTTGTTTTTCTGTTAAGTTAGAGTTTACTACTATTGGTACCAACTATTCTGTGATTGTCATTTAAAAGAAGGTCTTATAACGCAATCCAATATCTCCTGATGATGTAACTGTACAGCTTCATAGAAACAGTAGATCAATAAACGGTCACATGCATGACGCGATAGGGCCTTCTAAAGTGGAGAAATAAAAGTTTGTTTATATTTTATTGATTGAGCGAAAGTTAGCCGAATTTGAAAGACATTTGGTTTTGAAATAGGGTTTCTGAAAACGCATGTTTTAGTTATTATTAAGTTAAGATGAGCATTTAATAGAAAACATATTGCACTCATCTTTTTGCGTGGTCGTACCCAAGCATGTTGGGCTGGGTCGGGTGGAACTTCTCGAAACGAGTGACAGTATTGGCCTACCCAACAATAGAAAACACCCTAACCTTTAGAAAGTGCAGTACAAAAACAATAGAAGTATAGTATTATGGGTGCAATCAGAATAGAGGTCTCGAGAGGTTCCGTGCTACTCTGTTGGCCTGGACGATTTCAGTCAGGTTTTGTTGGAGTTGCAATCGTAGCTCTTATGGCAATATACATTCTAATAAATGAAAAAAAGTGTCGAAGACTGGGCATGAAATCTACTGTACACGACACCTCTATCGCTCCAAACAATCGTCAATGGATAGACCAGGTAAATCATAATTAGCAATATGGATACCGTTAAGTGTTATACATGTAGATCTGTTTTTGTTTTTATCTTTTTTCTCTCATAAATCTCAGATTCCTGTATAGATCCCGGCAACATTACCAATGGTTGGCGAAATGGTAAAAGCTTCAGGCATGGAGATCACTTGAATTTCTTCTGTAGACCCGGGTATCGTACAAAGGGGTTTTCACGTAGCACCTGTGTGAATGGGAAATGGACTACGGAGAAACCTACTTGCGAAAGTAAGTATTACTAGAAATGATATGCTTAATTTAACGCTACCCAAAACAATTTTTTTGGGTGAAAGACGACAAAATACTGACAAATGAGAATTTCAATGGTGTCATTCTGGTTTTACTGATAAAGCATGTCTGTGCCATAACGTTTTACAACCACTCAAAACCAATAATAGCAAATGACTTTGCCTTTTCGATGAAGAGCATGATATTATGATCAATCGCTTTTTACGTTGATAATACATCTGTTCTTGATGTGAAATACCTTCAACCTATGATTAACACTTTCCAATTTTCAGTTCTTTGTCAAAGCCCTGGAATTATAAATAATAGGAATCACACAATACACGTGTCTACCAGTGGCCAGGTCGTGGTGTTCACGTGTTCTCCAGGGTTTGACCGTTTTGGGCCTTCGAGCGCCAGGTGTGTGAAGGGAAAATGGAATCAACCCATACCACTATGTCGAGGTAAATTTGATTCTTATTTGCTTATTGCAATTTCCTATATTTTTAAATATGAGAATATGGTATGACCAATGTGGTCGAGTGGTTAAGTAACAATTCTACTTTCTTTATTCTTTTCTCTTTACTTTTCACTTCCTCGTGTAATTTTGTAAGAGTGTTGTTGTTGTCATCTGCAAATTGCTTTCTCCACTTTAGTATTTTCTGTTTTTCATACTGACAACTCATCAACCATTAAATGATACATTTCTAAAATCAAGTTCACTAAAACTGCAGTACATTTCTTTTGTGTGCATTTCATCCAACGGAAGAGTCCAAAACACAATAACCAAGAAACGTTCAATTTTAAACTGTTTCCTACATTGAAAGTTCGTCGTATTAAATGTTATGAGTGTTTCCACTAGATGCAATTAAAATCTGTTTACAAAATGAGAAAATATATATTCTTCTTCAAGTTTATATATATTTTAATGTCTAAGCCAATGAGGTGGAAGATTGAAACAATACCACAATAATAAATAATAATCGGGCCATATTTATATAGCGCCATATCACCACAGTCTCATGGCGCTTTACATATTTCTGACATATCCCGTAAGTGATTTTTTTCGGACTGCTTACGACGCTAATAGCTGCCACGCAGTTTACAATGTTGAGTGTGTGGTTAGTGCAATGGCCAGGCTGCTGTACCAGGTGACAATCCCCTTCTCTTTTTCGAGTAGTACAGCAGGTTCTTTCACGTCCCCTTCAAATACTGATTAGAAGTAGAAGGAGACAAGGCCAACGGATTAAAAAAACTCTGAATTTCTAACGAGACCTGAAACAACCATGGGGGCTGATCAACGCCAGGTCCCGGCAATCCACAGATCGAATTGGAATTTAGCGTGTTGGTACATACATACATCAACTTTATTAACGTGTCATAAATTCTAGCGCCAAGGCACTAATAGTGGACACAACTTAAAAGAAAAACTATAAGATATATATATACATATATACATATTCTAAAATTCCCACCCATTGAACGTTTTTGGCTTATGAACGTCCTTGCCCAAGGACGCGGCCGGGATTCGAACCCCTGAACCCCCGACCTCCCACACTCTAGACCCTGCTCTACCAAATGAGCTAATCAGCACGGTACATTCCATGCATTACATATACCTCTTGCGCGGACCATTACTTAAAGCGTTCGCCGCTCACCTCTATGACCAGAGTTCGATTGCGGCCCGAACTAGCCGGCGTCATATATGAGTTACTGGTATATTTCCCTTACTAGCGCTTTGAAGATTTTTTTGGTTTCTCCGGTTTTCCTCCCTCACCATAACCAACCTAAATTCCAATAGACCGATTTAGCTTATATATTTGTTGCCCCAATTCAGATCATGTGACAGCTCTCCAGAGGATTCAGTGCTTTGTTTTCCAATTAGAGGAATTTGTACATTTTCTCTTGGGATACAGAAAAACAAGAAACATTACTCAAGGGAAAAGTCAGGTTACGTGAATTGGGACAACAAATGTACAAGCTAAATCGGTCTATTGTAATAGATCCCTTGATCACGGCATGCACGCGTACGTTTTAAATTAACTACTTGAAACTCGGCTAAGTACTATGTGGGTAAATTGTATGATTTACAGAAACAGTTGCTTTTGTAAGCCTGTCATTGATATCTTGTTACTTAATTAACTTCAGCCCTAAAAATTATAAAAACACCTTTTATTAAAGAAACCTAAATCATCATTCCTTATCAAAACAAGGCCACTTGTCCCTACTCATCGCTTGCCGGGCAAATATTTACTCATTGATAAGAACTAGTATACTGAAACACAAAATAATGTATCTCAGATCTAGATATTAAAGATAATGAACCAACGCTGTGAAATGTTTGCATGAAAGGGCCTCGCTCGGGTACCATTTCTCTGTCAGCTATCTTCCTGGTCATTGAGAGTTGGGATATGATATATATATATATATATATATATGAACGAGATAAAGAAAATTATTAATGTCGTCCACTGGTGGTTGAAGTACTAATGCGGATTTTGTAGGTTTATTCTTGCCAACAAAGTATAAGCACCAACGAAGGCGTCTTTTCCACCAAAATCTGAGTTTTAGTAAGGAAACGCTTATTATTCATGTGTCTCAATTCACAGCCCGTTGTCGCCATCCAGGATTGCCTAGTCACGGTATCATAGAAAGCCTTAATCTCCGCCATGGAGGACATGCACGTTATAGATGTGATCTTGAGTTCTCGTTGGTTGGATCTGCTGGCATCACATGCACTGATGGGATATGGAATTCAGTGCCACCAATGTGTAAAGGTGACACTGAGTTATGCTATGTAACATCCGCTTTCTTTAATTTGAAACTGAATGGCAACAACAAAACTCTTGTATAACGGTACCCAGTGAGTAGAGCGAATTGGTTGTTATACAATAATCAGTCCGAAACGCGCGCTCTGATTGGTCAAGAGCCGTGTGTTATTAGAGGACACACACTTGGATGGCGTCATGAGCGCGCGCAACCAATTTTTCAACTCGTTGTGATTGATGATTTATTTTCATAGTTTTTAGTTTGCGATTATTATATAAAACACATAGATTCCATTTTGCCGGGTGTCTGTTCTCTTATAGATGCACGCCGGATGACACCAAAATGTGAAGAGAACATCAGTTAAGCCCCTCGACTGTGTCTCGTGGCGCACTTTTTTGTTCTCGTCACGTTGTGACGTCATCTGTGCACCATAAAAGGACAGACGTACGGCAGAATGGAATCTATTTGTTTTATATAGGAAAACAGGAGTTCATTTTGAAAGTAGCTGATATCATCGGAGAATATTCCAGTCCTATTATTTTAAGAAATGAAATCTACTGATATGAAGAACCTTGGATGCCCACATTTCAGGCGGAAAAAACGTACACCATTAAAAAAAGCGTATATATTCTATTTGACAGAGTGAACTATTATTTTCATAAAGAAATTTCAGGCCAGTTCATTTCATAACTTTTTTCAACCACTACACATTTCGTAAACAACATTTTTTTTTGTCTAGTTACGTTTAAGGATTAAAATATAGAATGACTTTATATGAAATCCCCCTTTAGCCTCGACTTGGGGCTTTTGTTTTCTAGCAGTGGTACTTAATTCAAAAGTTGCCTAATGAAAAACAACTCAATTTCAGGAGGATGTCGTGACCCCGGTAAGCCAGTAAATGGCGGTAGACGAGGACATAACTTCAACAATGGTCGATCTGTGGCATTTAACTGTGCACCAGGCTTTACTTTGGTTGGTGTAAAACGTATAACGTGTAATGCTGGAGAGTGGTCAGGGAAAGTCCCCAAGTGTAGAGGTAAACACATATCTTTATCCACTCGTACCTTCAGTAAAATAGTCTCAGATTCTTTCCAGTATTTATTGATCGAAGCATCCTCTGCTAAGGTGATAATTTCTTTTGCAATTTTTACATAAAATGGGAGAATTCTTCTCCTCTTTTTCAGAAGATTAAACATTCTTATGAACAAAGAAAACAATTATTTGATTTCCAGGAGTACTCCAGAGACAATTAGGGATGTTTTTGATGAGGGATGAAAAACATCCAGACCGCATATTGTTGGCGGTGGCTACATCTATATTTATTTTAAAAATATGTAAAAAAATGTGTAAAATGTCAGGTGTTACTCTATTAGTTTTTTCATAAAGTGTGGATAGTTCCTCTTCACGATGACAATAATTCCCAAAATCAATTAATTGAATAATTATTTTAAGAATTATTCATAATTCAGACTCAAAAAACTGACTTTAGTTAAAATTGATTTAGACAAGAAAATATAAATATGAAGGTACATTAATAGGTATGCGTGATCATGTGTGATCATGTCATGCGTTTTTGATCACCACCACTGAAGCCTCACTTTTCTGTTGAGATGAAACTTTGTGCCAGAGTGAGACTTGGTGAAGCGTAACATCATCATATAAGACCTATTATGTTGTTTCAAAAGGTTCTTGCCAGAATCCAGGTATTCCACGATTCGGTATGAGAAGTGGGGATAACTTTAAACACGGTGGACGAGTCTATTTCTTCTGTCGTGATGGTTACATGCTCTCAGGGAAAGGAAAGGCCTTCTGTCGAGATGGCCTGTGGAGTGCACAAACACCCAAATGTGAAGGTAAGTGAACTCCAGTGAAACAAAGACATTTTAAAAGTCTGCCGGAAAGTGTTGGTTAGTTACTCGTTCCGAGGTGACTAAGCGATTTTGATACCCGAGGGCGCAGCTTATGCCATTAATTAGTGTGTACTGCATGCAGGTCCCGAATGTCTTGTCCGCTTATAAAGTGCAGATAGGGAAATGTGAAATCTTGTATATTATATATGGCATACTTGGATTGTGATTTTTCAGTGCACTTATCTTTCTTATATCTGATTCCAGCCATGTGTCCTGATCCTGGAGCACCTCAGAATGGTGCAAGAATTGGCAACAACTTTCAGAATTCACGAACGGTGACATTCGTCTGTAATGCCACAGGATTTGATTTGGTTGGCTCTAGGATGATACGATGCCAGAACGGCACGTGGAGCTCCGCAACGCCGACTTGCAAAGGTAAGTGATCATCAGTGCATCGAAGTGGATCAGTTTTAAAACGGCCGTCTCAGAGCTAGCCTCCATTTTTGATGCCCTCAGTAGAAAATGGCCGCCAAGCCAGAATTCAGTTCTATTGTTTAAGCTCCTCTGCTCCAGTGAGAATGATTTGAAGAAATTGATACGGTAATCAACAGATCCTGAGTACCTTAATTTGTTTAATTCAGAATTGAATTACAGGAAAGGAAACTGATAGGTTGTGACGTGTGCTAAGGACCACACCGCGGCAGAACGTTACGCGCATGCGTATTTGCTATTTCTTGTCGGCGCGCGGCCGCCCCCAGTTTCCCGCGAAAACTGAAATGAAACAACAGGCACATACCCGTGATTTTAAAATTTCTGCTTAAAAGCATCCATTTGTGAACTGTTTTGTCAAAAAATAAGAAAAATAAGCCTAAGACTTTAACAGGTTGAAGTTTTCTTAATTCGTAAGTCACTGTGAGTTTACTAAGTTATAAAATTATTTACTAAAAAAGTTGAAACCCTCGGTAATTTGTATTTGATAGTGGAGACTTCGTTCTTTTGGCCAGCGGAGCATACCGTTTTGCCGCGGTGTGGCTAAGGACACTGGTTGAGACGATCCGTTAAAGTGCACATGAAGCGAAATATGCTTTTGCATACTTCTAGTATTTAGATTCAGATTTCAGATTTCTTTTATTTCACACTAATTATTGACTAAGATTACACTGAATAGTATTATGTTAAAAGGGGTAGTAACTAATTAAGGGAGAAAAAGCTTCATAAGTAAAGTAAATTGTGCGTATACTGGTCAAAGTAGCAAAGGCTTTCGAGTTGACCACTACCTATTGAGAGATTAAATGGCAGGATAAGCTCACCTTAATTAAGAACAGAATAGAAAGAGATAGAAAATATATAAATACATATAGAAAATATATAAATACATATCTACAGGAAAATACAGAACTGATAAAAATTTAGAAGATAACAGATATTGAGAGTACTAATATTTTATAATAAGGGATATGATAGTGTAATACTAATATATTCGATCTGATTGTTTCATACAATATGATAGTATGTAGCTGATATTGAGATTTAATTCGGTCCAGTTACTTCAGTAATAAGTATTGTTTGTAATTGTTATTTAAACTTGATTAGGTCTGGTTGTTTGATAAATATTGCGCGTAACTGATAATTAATTGAGTCATAATTAATTAGATCTGACTTAATACCTTAGGTCTGATTGCTTAGTAAATATTGCTTGTAATTAATCTTTAAACTATGAAGTGGTAATTTAGCAATTTAAAGACATTTTTCCAAAGTTTAAAAAGTCTGGAGAAAAAATTGATGATGTTTACAAGCCGTGAAATTCACCCTACTTTAATTTGGTCCCCAAATGGTCTTCAAATCGCGCGGCCAAAATGAAGTCACATTGCTTGCATCTCAAACAAAACAAGATGTCGGAAATAATGAAATCGATTCGAAGAACAAACAAACCTTTGCAACCAACGTGACGTCACTAGATAAACTCGATAAACTCGACTCCAGTCTCCGGACCATGTTTCGATGAAAAGTAAGCCGATCACAACTAAATTATTGTTTGGATAATTTTAAAGTTTACATACATGAAATTTCATGCAGTAAAACTGGGATAGGAGACGATAGGATTACATAGTTACCTGTAGTTGAAAATATAATCAGTGTAGATTCCTCCGTCGTATTTGTTGGCGTTAAACGGTCAGCGGTCGTTATGCCAAGATGGCGTGACCCAATAGGCCTTATGCGTGATGATGTCACGCTTTTGTGATCATCACCAAGCCTCACTTTTGCGTTGAGAGGAAATGTTGTTCCAAAGTGAGTCCTGGTGGTGATCACTCGAGCGTGACATCATGCATCATGGATACGGCCTATTGTTTGCCATAATATACTTATTGTAAGCTACCCACCTAGATTAGCTTAGCTTACTTATTTACTTGCTTAAACAATGCAGCTATCAGATACCTGCATATGTATGCTTATGCGCCGTCTTTTATGGTTCTCAGCACGCTGTCCAGATCCTGGAGTTCCTGTGAACGGAATAAAAATAAGTGCAGACCTACGACACGGAGGACAAGCAGTTTACAAGTGTGTATCGGGATACAAGCCGACTGGTTCATCCGTGCTGACGTGCAGAGACGGAAAATGGGACGATTTCTTACCAATGTGTGTGGAGGAGGATGATGGTAATGGTAGTGGTAATGGAGGTACAGTGCATGCGCATACTCAGTAATTCTAATATAGTTTAACAAGCTTTATTGACGATCAATAAACAGTAACTGCACGAAACTGCAAACGATTGCAACATATATAAGGCTGCTAAAAGTGCGTATAGGGATGAACTTCGATCATCCGTAATCAAATGATGTAACCATGACGTGCAGCTGATCTAAGAAAGTTGGCAGCTTTACAAAACACGTACAAACAAGTTAACCCAAAGCTGCCACAGGCATTAAGATAATGCTTAGTGGAAGTGGAAGTCCCTGCCATGTAATCAACGCTGATAAAGTGTACAGTCTGGCGCATAGTTTTAACAGCCATGAATGGCGTTTGGACTTTTGGAAACGAATTATTATGAACGTCTTAGTCCGACTCTAGTATGTGGCGTAGAAAATGTTGTGTCACCGTATTTGAAGCAGGCATTTCATAATAAATCTCCGGTTATCTTCAGTATAATTTCAGTACGACACATTTATAACATCAAATTGCGTGATTCTAGTGGACCATATATTCTCGTTGCCGCTTATATTTAATGTCAAAAATCAAAGTTCGTGAATAAGCAATCATTATATAGTTAAGATTCCAGTTCAAATTTCTCACTACTTAAAGTTATTTTTCACAGCCTCGTGTATTGATCCGGGAATTCCAGTTAACGGAGGTCGTCATGGCAGCACTTTTCGAGATGGACAGAAACTTACATTCTTCTGTCAGCGTGGTTACGCTTTATTTGGACCCTTACACATCACGTGCTCAGATGGCACGTGGTCAGGAGGAGTACCCGTATGTAGAGGTAACTATTACTGGCGCCCTAAGATGGGAAGAGGGTTTCAAAATGTGCGCGTACAGTAGGACATTTGCACTTAATGGCGTCATTTTACTACAACTACCAGAATCCTGGTTCTTTTCTCATTCAGATTTTTGAACTCTTTTGAGTATACCAAGATAATCGTCTAAATTAGAGGAACAAAAGAATCGTCGAAAGGAGTTCTGGTAGCTATAGTATGTGACGTCATCATACAAATATCCAATCATTTTAAGTTGTCTTGGTTACTGCTTAAGGGTGACGTCAAAAACGCTTGTTTCTCAGTTTGTCATCGCAATCCGTAGTCCATTACACATTATCCGATAAAGTTGGCTTAAACGAAATTAATTGGATTTGTTTAGGATTGTAAACAGTAGCATGGTTTTTAAAAGATTCCTCGGGAATAACATCTTTTTCTTGTTTTTATTTTTACTGCTACCAGACTCTTGTAAAGATCCAGGCATTCCAAGAAATGGTGGTCGCCATAATGACAACTTTGCTGAAGGACAACGAGTAGCATTTTACTGTTCACTTGGCTACGTGCTGGATGGGAGGACAGAAATCATGTGTGTTAGTGGAAAGTGGTCGGGAAATACCCCAGTGTGCAGAGGTATACTACTTTTTGCAACATATTCTGGAACACAAAGGTTTCTTCAGTCTTTCTTCACGTGCAAAAATAAGTATTAAATAAAGTACATAAGTACAATAGAAACTAATTTCCACGTTCACAACGTACACTCACATTCATGTAGAAATCGGCAAGCGACACTGAAACGCGGGAAAATAGTTACTGATTGAGTGGTCGACACTTCTGCCGTTCGCGCTAAGAAAGAAACTCGATGCTTTATTATAATGCTTTATCGTGTCTAATGGTTGTCACGGACAAACCACATTCACAGACCGAAATGCATTGTGGTTATTCAATGAGAAAATAATTGTTAAGGGAACTACGGACTTTTAGAGAAACACGATGCAAACCATTCCAAAAAACTGAGCAAATGTCACACCCTGTTGAAAAATTATAAACAATTACCCAAAAAATTAAATCGATTATAAGCGGTCGAAGATTCAAGATGTAGTAAAACTCCAACTAGTTTCCGCAGTCAAACTTATAAATATATTGCGACGGAGAACTATTAAGGTTAACGAATTTCATGGTCATTTGAAGGTGCATAAAATTCGTTTAAAGCAACATAGCTTTTGAAGACCATGTTATTCTACGTTATCGTGCAAAGTATCATGCGGGTACGTTATATTCTCATATGCGATCAATTCAAAAATGTGAAATTCTCTGATGTGAATGTAAATTCTCCCAGCTTATGTTACCATAGCAGCACCTAACAAACTCATGCACACAATTTACCAGTGATCATTTTGGTATATAGGTTGTCCATGTACAGCCCTTATTTTCGTATATTTCGTATAATTCAGTATACAACAACTTTTAATCTGTACCCTGAAGGTATACGGTGACGGTCATTATTTATAGGGTGGTAGGGGGTGGGTGAGTTTTAGCTGTAATCTTTGAAATTGACTAACCCCTCCTCACAGCGTAAATTATTCAAAATAACCCCTCCTTCAGGTGTCTGAAAAACATTGTAACCTCTCCTCTTTTAGTAACCCCTCCTTCTATTGCTCTATATCATTATGACGTCAAATCAAAACAATCTATTGTTTAAACGCTAAGGATCACGGTCGTGGGAGGGGGAGAAAACAGCAACAACACAAAGGAAATCGCTATCAAATGCATTTTGTAGAACGTAGAATAGCGGTAACAGCCACCGAATACGGTAAATATTGTGGGATAAACATTGATACAGCTGATATCTGGAAATAGGCCGAGCTACAAATATCACGTAAAATCGCCTAAATATGTTTCCGGAAACTCCCGATATTTTTTCTAAATATCTCGCTTTTCCCCTTAAATATCTTGAAAAAATTCTTAATATCCCAAATATTTTCTTATCATTTTTCTATAAATATCACAATAACGACTTCATCAAATCAAAAACATCATTTATTGGCAAGACGGGAATGCGTCACAGTCTATACAAAGTGACTACTAGTACATGTGAACGCGTTCAGTACATCGCTACTGACGATACAGCAGCATTTTCTACCCTGCTTGACAATCAATGGTATGACATTCATCTCTATGACTCTATGCTATACTCTTTTAAACATAAACAACAATATAAACTCTATTCAATTCAAGCCAAATAGCGTCTCTGCTCTGGCTAGCTCAGGTACTTGATGTCCTTTGTTTCGACTCCCCCGATATAATCAGTTAACGATTGTTTACTCGATTGTTTACTGTGCTTTCTCTACTCGGTTCAGCTGTAGGAACCGCTTCAGGTTCAGCAGGAACCGAAACCTCCGAACTTTCAGCATCTGCCATTTTGTTCAGGGTTGGAAGTAGTACGTAGTACTACTTACTAAGACTCATGGGATATACTATTCATGAGGAAAACCGCTGAACAGGACCACTGCTGACAAAGTAGATTCCATCTCAAGTTTCAAAGAAAAAAACATGCGTGAACTTACAAAACCATAGCAAAAATCCCAAATTTAATCATGTTTTTCTAAATATCTCGTAATTTTCTAAATATCCCAGGAGCTTCTAAATATCTCAAAAAATATCCGGATGTTTGTAGCTAGGCCTATCTGGAAACCAGACAATTCGAAGTTAAATTTTCCTCAGCAGAGCAGATTTAGTTAAAAATTATATTGTTCATGTCGATTATGTCCCCCTCATGAACAAGCCGTGACGTCATAATGATATAGGGCAATTGGTTATCAAAAAATACCAAACCCCTCCTTCAGCAACCCTTAAAATCTCGTAACCCCTCCTCAAAATCACCCACCCCCACCACCCTATAAATTATGACCGCTACCTTTGTCCACGAATATAGTTCTGCTTTGTGAGGTGCTTGTCGGCCAAATTTGATTGTGCCTAAATAGTAAATTGTAAAATATTTCTTGATTTGAGTGTTGCGTCTACGAATTATAGACACTGGTATGGTCAACTAAAAGTCTATTAAGGTATGCTATGAATTATAAAGGTTTCTATTTCCAATATGCTAATGATGTGATGTCACAGGAGGCCTCGTTTATTATACAAAAACGTGCTGGCGAAGATAAATAACTTTTTCTACGCATCCATGTTATATTTGAGCTTATATCAGTGATTTTACCAAATATTTTGTATAAATCAGAAATAGGTTCATTTCCAAGGAGAAATAAATGACCCTTTGTTGGCCTCCTATTACATCACACATAAGCAATTGGAAATAGAAACCTCTATAATTCATAGACGCAACACTCAAAGCAATAAATAGTTTACTACTCACCTATTTACTTGATGTCGATTTTAATGGCACAAAATTGGCTGTAATATATAGGCACTTTAACGCTAACTGCAAGTAAAATAAACACGTACATGTATAACCGTTTTGTTCTTCAGCAAGAGGGTGTAGGAGTCCTCCTGTACCACAGAACGCACGGGTTTATGGACGACGAAAGCCCTACTATAAAAACAGCGAGAGGATCTTCTATTTCTGTCTGCCAGGACACTACAGTGCTGGAAGACGTGATCAGCAATGCATTGGAAATACTTGGTCCAAAGCTAGTATTAGATGCATCCGTAAGTTGGTGTTGAGCTTTGGTTCTTTTATTAAAGGAACCTTCACTGGAAAACAGTGTTTGCTCTCATATGTTATGTGTTTGTCTGCTGTAAATTGTAATTTCCCACGCGCCGCCATCTTGGAGATTATGATGTTAGATGTGACGTCATATCATCCAAAATGGCGGCACTCGGAAAATTCAAATGAGTTTTATGGACAGGAAAATTGTTCCATAACTGACATCTAGTGTACGATTTATTGGAATCAAACACAGCATTTAGGTATCCATAACAAACATTGTTTTTCAGTGGAGGTTCTCAAGGGGGATAATATGACCGACTGAACATGCGTGCTATTGCAAACGTTCACGTCATAGATTGAAAAGAACATGAATCATCGATTGAAAAAAAATGCGCAACAAATGCAGCACAATTCAATCGTACACGTTTTGAAATACCTATTCTAGCCAGCCATGGTACTGCAATTCTAATTGAGTGACGATTTGAACAACAAAGCCAAACATTAATGAAGTCTGTCCTGAAAAAAACAAATTGGTAGGTAGTTTACAAAGGTTAGTTTCTGATTTTTATCTTGACTCATTCCCAGTCGTGCGCGTTTTACTGATCGTTCAGCTGTACGTTTAAGAATCACAGGAAAAGACTGGACCTCAAAATGGTAATCCGTATTTCGCCAAGTACAAAATTACCAGAATATTTCCATACTGTAGATTAACTAATTAGTTATGCGAATTACATTTGACAGTCAGGGGCTGTGGGGATCCTGGAACACCAAGAAACGGCTTCAAGATTGGTCTGGTGTACACGGCTAGAAGTAAAGTGTATTACACATGTTGGCCTGGACACAAGATGATCGGAAACCCTCAACGAACCTGTCAGAATAATGGCACGTGGACCAGTAAACTACCACGATGCATTCGTAAGTGAGACAAACCACTTATTAAAAAATAAAAACTGTTACTGAGAGGCGCCAAAACGAAATCCTCGCTGCTAAACAGTCTCTTGTCATGCGCGCTAAGAGAAAGACACAGTCGGAAAGTAGAAACTAATTAATTAATTATTTGATATTTACTCCAGGGCCCGGTTGTTCGAAGCAAGGATATGCGCTACCCGGGGTCAAATCGCTAACCCGAGGGTAAACTGTACAGATTACAATTACAGATTTAGCGCTATCCTAGGGATAAAGTTACCCTTGCTTAGAACAACCGGACGCTGTTGTCACGCTGTATCTATTTAGGGACTGGTCATAAATTAGCAGGGGAAATCAAAGTCTAAAAATCTATAACCCTCCCTCGACAATAAGCATGAAATATTATGCCCTCTCCCTTCGTTTGCTCATTGAACAAGGGAGATTATAGGGGGAAGGGCCTATTTTTTTATAACCATCCATTTTTGGGGGTTCAAAAAATTATGACCCTCCCCCTTTCTCCACCCCCACCCTCCCCCTGTTCATTTATGACCAGTCCCTTAAAGAGGTAAACTTCATTCGAGTCACCTCGATCTTCCACCTTGGAAACGGTAGGTGTTAACGAGGGAGTTCGTAAACGTATATAATTACAATTAAACAAAGGCGAGTTGACTGTTTGAGATATTAGTTTATTCTTAATAGTATTCTTTACTTAATTTCTGTTTATATTTATTTAAATAATTTGTATTAAAGTGTTTAATAAAGAAATCTGAATCTATTTAACAACTGTAACTTAGCAGAATCCATTTCGAATTGTTCTTTGTAATATTTTTAACTAATCTAAGAACACCAAGACATGACAGTAATATGAAGTAGATAAACAAAAAGGTCCAAAAACACTTCTGATAATTGTAATATGACTCCAGCATGCAAAGAACCTCGTGGACATCTTGTAGTGTTCCACTTGTAAGTCTATACGATGGGAAACTCTGAGTAGCAACATAATTTGCTAATTTGAAACATTTTCCAACACAGACCGAGAAAAAGCCATTCAAAACCGACACTTTTTCTCGGTCGACGTCATCTCATTAATGCATTACTCTCCATGGCACCTTTCTATCACAATAATATTGATTTTTAGATAATATACACAGTTTATGAGCTGTTAGTAAAGGAAAAAGTCATATTAGTGAAAATTGTAAGTTTTTATTCAAATTGTTGCTACTCAGAGTAGCAACGAATGTTAGTGTATGATCGGCCATTATATATTGTATTATCCTTCCTCTAATAGAGCTTCAAGTGCGTTGAGGTGGACTATGTACTATAGTAGTAAATAATGATTATGATAGTATATGTTATAATATGCGTTTTGTTATTTATTCAAATTACCAAATAGCAAAACTTCAAAGAGTTCAAAATGCTGCCGCTAGAATCATATGTAAGGTTTCCCGTTTTGCACATATTACTCCGGTTCTCATTAGCTTACACTGGCTTCCAGTCAAAACTAGAATAATCTTTAAGATACTTACTATCACTTTCAAAGCTATCCATGGTATGTGCCCTTCGTATATTTCTCAATTAATTAAAGTCAGAGGGCGCTCTTTTTATAACACTAGATCTAATAATGAGCTACGGCTGATCGTACCATCCTTTACATCACTGTCTACTATTGGCGATAGGTCATTTACATCAGCCGCACCTTTTCTATGGAATAAATTACCTGCTAGTATTAGGCAAATCAAATCCTATGACTATTTCAAGAAGCAGCTCAAGACTTACTTATTCAGAGAAGTCTTTAGCCTTTAGCTACTATTTACAACTAGTTTTATTATGGTTATTATCGACTAAATTTTATCATTACTCATAGTAATAGCATTTTATTGGACTGTTATTCTTAATGAATTGGTTAGTTAATTATTAGTTTGTTAGTTTATTTTAAAAGTAGAGACTTTGTAAAAGCGCATCTGAACATTTTCCATATGCTAATTTGCGCTATATAAGTGCATTATTATTATTATTATTATTATTCAATCAATGAAAAAAAACGGACTTTATTTGAGGGTACCTCACTACTTCCTCGTAGCCAGTCCCTTGAGGTTAAAGGCATATATGTTATTCACCATCAGCTGTCCAGTGCAGATCGCTCCCTACACCGCTCCATGGTGTGAAAGAGGTTCTACGGACAACATACCTCGGGAAGACGCTGTTTAGGTGTGTTAGACGTGGCTACCAACTCGTAGGATCAAAGATGAGAGAGTGCCAGGCAAATGGAATATGGAGTGGTTTCCAACCTGTTTGCAGTAGTAAGTAGAAGGCTGCAAACATAAAAGTTACTTAGGCAATATTACAGTTCCTTTACGCCCATTCTCGACCCCGTCCAGTTTCGTCGAGCATGCGCAGTAATAAATGAGGAGTGTCAGGTCAGAACATGCTCGTGCATCCAGCGGTGTTACGTCATGTCCCGGATGTCAACGATCTCTATCCTTGTGGGTATGGTTAGCATCGGAGACTTGATGAAACACCACTGTACCTCAAGCATGGGGTCAAGAATGATTTCATCCACAGCCATGTAGTATTATTTTGTAACGAGTCAAAAAAGGAAACGTGAAGGGGACAACAATCTATTTATAGTTGAGCCCGAAACACGAGCGGACCACCATATACAGCTAGAGCGATCGATCGAAACAATTCGGCTATATTTTCGCCCGTCCGACCCTCCTCTAATGCTTTTATAGTTGATAAAAACAACTTCTTACTTGTATAGCCCACTGAGAGGCCGCTTCGGAAATTAAGATTTCGTGTCCTCGGCCTTTTTGTTCTTCACTGCCGCTAAAAAGCAAAAATGCAAGAAAAGCGTTTCTGAGGCTTCTAAAATTCAAAATTTAGCTGGCGTGACGCCCTTGTGGCCGTCTGGCTCTCTTTCTCGCTAATATTTCATAACAGCGCCGCGCCTGCTATATGAATGTTGATCAGAGACACAGAGACCACGTCGTTTGAAATAGTTCCTGTACTTCTAGTTACTTCTAAGCTTTTTTTCTGATGTAACTTAATATTTGTCAAGCCGTTTCCACATCTAAATCTTTTGCTTGTATATATTGTAAATCAAAGAGTCTGACATAATTCTTCAGTGTTACTAAAGTCAAATGGCCGGATCGATATGGAACTTCAATTGTTACAGTGAAACGTCATCTGGTACAAGCAAGTCGTCAGAGTCCGAGACCAGATGTAGTTCTATTTCTTTAGAAAAAAAACAATGAGGAAAGAAGTGCTATATGAAATGATTTCCGTGGTAAAAAAAAGACAACAATGTCTCGGTCGTGGACTTGAACCCACCACCTTGGGAACTTGGTTGGCTTAGCTATCGTAACACAACTGAAACGGTTTTTATTCGGTGAAAATATGCTACAAATAGTAGATGTGTCTTAGTGTAGTGCAGCACCTTCAAAGGATGTCACTACAGTCCAAATATTTATATTCTCATCTCGGCGCCATTTTTATTTATCAAAAGTCGCATTTGCTCCACCTGCCCCTGTCATAGGATCGGGTGGAACTTCTCGAAACGAGCGACAGTATTGGCCTACCCAACAATAGAAAACACCCTAACCTTTAGAAAGTGTAGTACAAAAGCAATAGAATTATGGGTGCAATCAGAATACAGGTCTCGAGAGGTTCCGTGCTACTCCTGTCATAACGATGTTTATCTGATGTCAAAATGTAAGGGAAGCGCCCCACACGAGACCTGCATCTTAACTTTCCCAAGTGAAATCTGGTCCAGGTAAACTAAGTTCACAACATGTTGTTTTTCTTTTCAGAGGTTACCTGTTCAGATCCCGGTACACCAGCATTTGGCTCAAGGATTTCACAGGGACGATTCGCCTACAAGAACAACATACACTTCGCTTGTAACCCGGGATACGTGTTACAAGGGCACATCCGTATCGTGTGTTTGGATGACGGGACATGGAGTGGAGATATTCCTAAATGCATTGGTAAATACCCCCCGCTTGTACAGCATTGAATTATCTTAATCGTAAGCTCTGACGGCGAAGGCGGGTAAAGTGCGAGTTTCACCGTCGGCCTCAAGTTTATCAGAATATTTAAGAGAGTCACGAGTTACCGACGTTAAATACGGTTGCTTTACTTTACTTACCTCCATCGATTGTCAATCTTTCTAAACCTGGGATCACAAGCTCATTCATTGGTTATCAAAGTCATATATCACTGAGAACGTGACCGTTTCCTGCAGAAGGCCTGGTCTATTATCGCCCAAAAGAGATTCATCTAAAGAAAACCTCAACCAGACGTTATTTGTAACTGAACAATCTGCCTAAAACTTCCTGGCATTTGTTAAAATCCTAGCACCAAGTAGTGTCAAGAATAAAGGATTTTTTTTAAACCAAGTTTTATGATTTAAGAAATTCTGAATGCATGGGTATGAACGTGAATCGCCGCGGACTAGCTACACTGAATTTCTAACGGGACCTGAAACAACCATAAGAGGCTGATCAAAGCCATGACCAGGCTAATTCACAGATCAAATTGGAATTTAGCGTGTTGGTTTTTGTGGAAGGAGGAAAACCGGAGAAAAACCCTCGGAGCAAGGGCGAGATACCAACAAACTCAATTCACATATGGCGCCGCGTCCGGGACTCGAACCTGGGCCACAGAGGTGAGAGGCGAAGCGCTTAACCACTGCGCCACCCCGTCTCCTCACGACAAAAAATTGAAGACGCAATATTTCATACAGGTGTAGGATCGAAGTAAACGTTTGCAATATATGGACTTAAATGTCGTCAGTAAAATTTATTTTTGACTCACAGATGCTGCACAGCTACATTGACTAGTCTAGCTGTCGAAAATTAGTAGACATTCCATTTCATGGATTTGGGTGTCCAAAGTAAACCAGCATTGCCGCGCTCGTTCATAGTATTTGCATTACGCGCTATGCCGTGCCGAGGGGTGCAGAATGATAGGCCGCACTTGTACACTCGTTCGAAATTCACACAACCATATAAGCGCAAGCAACACGCGTTGCCGTATTTATCATTCGAGGTATTTGTTCTGCGAGATAGGAACAAACGCCGCTAATGATCAACGCGTAACTGCGGCTGCTACGGCTGTTACTAAAACGGTGCATGAACGGGGTACGGGGGTCTGGGCATTACAAATTGGTGGAAAACACAATAATTAGTGTCAAGGGTTAAGTTAGGGTTGGGGTTTAGGCATTATTGTGTCCCAAACCCAACCTAACCCAAGACAGTGATTGTGTTTTCTACTAATCTGTAGTTTCCTGACAACCATTCGTATGTTGCTTGTGCTCATGTCACATGTGTGTAATTTCTCAAAGGAACACAACGATGTCCACTCAACTGGAAAAAATACCGGGGCAGCTGCTATTTCTTCAAACACCACACACTTAGGAAACAAATCTGGAAAAGGCTTAGGAAACGATGCAACAAGCAGAACGCACGCCTCCTGCATCTCCATGACAAACAGGAATGGAACTTCGTCAAGCGTCACCTGCGGTCGTCAGTATCACGGTATGCCATTGGTCTACAGAAGTCTATGTCGGGTAGCTGGCGGTGGTCTAGTGGAGGGGCAGTAGGGTTTGCTAAGTGGAAGCTGGGAGAAAGCGGCGCTAATGTGAACTGTGGGGCAATGCAAGGATCTGATGGGATGTACACGAAAATGCGATGCGGTGCTCGACTGAGTGCTTACATATGCAAGAAGAATGCATAGACGGCATGTCTCTACTGACATTAAATGGGCTGTATCACGGCGAGAAGCCTTCATACTTGTTCCGCCCGGACAATTATTTTCAGCGATGTTCATATGCGGGTTGGTTAAAATCAAAGTAAAAATACAAAAATGACTAAGTGTGTAGACATAGTCGGCTTCAGATAAAGTATTGGATATATACTTTCATTCAAGTTCTCTGGAGAACTTTACTAATCGTAGTCGTCTTCATAAATACTACAAAATAAGTACATTTTTGGCCAGCTTCAATTTAAATGTGTAATACTTTGAGAAACCTTCAAGATGGCCATAATTTTTCTAATAGAAACCTTGCAGTCGGTGTGGACCTAGTGACGTCACGCATGTGATTACCATATCTTCAACAGCATAAAAGTTCGGAAAAAAAATATGTTCGCGCTTTCTATTGTTCTTTAATTGCACAAAATGACTAAGAGAAACCTAGAATTTAATAAAATGAAATAAAAATGTGATCGATTTTTTCATTTCATTGGCACTTTAAAGAGAAGAGAGGATTTCTACTAGGTTCGCAAGGGATTGTGGTCAGTGTACACAGCCGCCATCTTTTTCAGTCTTTTAATTGGCTGACAGTGCAATCTAACGTACCCTTCTCGAGCGCCAGCAAAAGGGTATATACTTCATGGTAGTGTTTCGTCCCATATAGTCTCCTGCATAATCATTTTCTCTACTGTTTTACAGTATTATGCAGGGAGACTATATGGAACGAAACACTACCATGAAGTATATACCAGGGCACGTCCTTTACCTTGGAATAACAGTATTGAAATTTCCAGAATAAGAATACACAGAATGATCACTACAAATCGCTTATATCGCAATACTTTAGCGACTGGAATGCTAATTGTATCCTGAATATCACGGCACTAAGCGTTTGTAGCTTGCAGTGCAAAATGTGCCCGAACCAGTGATTTCCATAGACTAGTCCATCTATTCTTATTCTCGAATACTTCAATCAAAAGCTCCTCTAACCTCGAGCTCTAAATACCCATTTGTTCTTGTGTACGGTTCGGGAATGAGTTCGCTCGATTGTACCTCCTCGGCTCTCGTCAAGTTTTTTTTCAGTAATTGGTAATGGTTGCACCACGTCGTTATCGTTTGCCGCATGCTTCATTAAAAGGGTTGAACATGTTGAACAGTTGTAAAAGCGCAAACTAACGCATGATAAATGGTTCAAATGTCCTTGCAGTAGGTGTAATTATACAGTTAACACACCCCAGTCCTCCTATATAATGTTAAAACATAGGAGACCGGACAAATCACTGCTGGATCTTTGAATGCTCAGTTCAAAATGTGCGAAAATACGACTGGCTACGCTTGATATTAATTACAATGTATATAAAAGTTTCTCTAGACAAATTATTTTATTTAAAAAAATGTATATCACTTAACGCCTACATTCTATAGACAGCTATATAAAAAAAACACGTCCGTCAATTTCACTTAAGCCTGGGCCAGCAGATTTTTATCCTGAAAGCGTCAAGTAAAGCCCTGTCATATGTTCTTGCTTGCTTGATTCAAAATGCACGAATATTATTATTACCGTTTTCGTTGAAGTTAGCCTGAAAAATCCGCCGCTCATCTCAGGCCATCGTTGAAGTGCGACCCTAATCTCGTACCCAGATCTCCCATTCTACTCACGGTCACAGGGAAGGGAAAACATGGCGTGGGATCTGGGTACGAGATTAGTGCGACCCTGGTGCAGACCTCAGTGTAGCGCGTACCGTCCAGAATTAAGTCAGTCTAGGCTACACGCGTTTGAATGCTTTGTTGGAGACAAGAATCCGCGTTTGATTAACGGTCAGCTAAATTGCATTTTACAGACGAGAATTGAAACTTCCAGGGTCGCACTTCAACGAAAACGGTAATTCTTTTATTATATCGTTTATACGAATAAAGGTGGTTCACACTTGTGACATCAGCATAAACAACAGACATGTATACATTAAAAATAAAGCAATTGATGTTTATGGAATTTCTTATTCCAGTGACCTTGATACTCATAATATAATTCGGCCAGCAATAATTTCTACAGACCAAGAGTCAGATCTAATTATGGAAAATTTGCTTCATTTTAAATATCTACTAGCCACTAAAATCTCGGAAGCTATCTCTATTAATGTGCCACTACGATCAAATTTTGACATACAGTCGAAGCTCTCGTTAGCGACCAGCGACCACCTCGGGAATCGACAATTTTGGTCGTTAACGGAGCTGGTCGCTTACGAGAATGCGCTCTCGTAGGCGACCACGCATGCGAACAATAGATGTTGGTCGCTTACGAGAACTTTTTACATTAAAGAAAATCGTTAACTGTAGTGACCACTAAAGGTATATTATTTTATCGTTTTTATTTATTTGTACAGTAGCTCAAATAAGCGAATAATTCGACTGTACAATGTACGTTCAAACTGTGTTCAACTAATTGTAGTGTATTCTCATGTCAAAAGGATTACTCTTGCTAGTAAATGCCGCGGAATGTAAGTTTTATCAGGTGTTGACTGATGTTTTGAAGACGCATTTCAGATTGGTCGCTTACGAAAGCTTAAAAACAAAGGAAAATCATGTTTGGTGATCTCCAAAATTGGTCGCTAACGGAGCTGGTCGCTTCTGAGACTTGGTCGCTTACGAGAGCTTTTCATTACAGAGTTTGAGTGACAACTCAAACGGGAATTCAAAATCTTGGTCGTTATCGGAGCTGGTCGCTTACGAGAGCGGTCGCTCATAGAGCTTCGACTGTATCAATGTTTTTGCATATTCATAAAGTAGAGTTGATATATTATTACCAGTTCAAATTGTTTTTCGATACGACAGGAGGAGGTCTTATTTTTTGAGCTCCGAATATTGAATCTAAACGTCTGCCATTACTGGGGCCCGTTACCTTTGTTCAGCTTTAAACAAAGGTTTATTCCATACACTTAACGCTCGCCTGCAGAACACAACGCCTGAAGGCATATTACTAGTAAAACGTCTTAACGTACATAAGAAGAAAGTTATATTATCTTTGCGAGGTTGGCTACATTTTTATGAACACTATTTCGCGCCACGAGGTTGTCGTGTTAAGTGTATGACATCACATCCGCTGTATACTGAGAACGGCTTCCAGTAATGGCGGACAAGATTTTACCGGTAAACTCTCCTAATATTTTGTGGTTTAACATGCCCATATGGGATTTTTTTTTTAATTTCGGATATTCCTAATACTAATTGACCTATTGACACTGAAAAAGTGGCAAATCGAAATGGTAAAATTTCGTCGTAGTGGCACTTTAAGACTCTTCCTTTTTGTACTTTCTAGACTAGACTTATTAATGATCAGGAATAATCTTTCTCTTATAAATCAAAGGCGTGCAATATATGCTCATTAAATTAATTTAGCTATTCCAATAATTTTAATAAGTTTTTCTTTTCTAGCCTGCGTACAGCATCCCCTACTCGAGGGAGATCCAACAAGGGGAGAAACGGAAACGATGAAATCGCCGTTCTCCCTCAAGTAGGGGATGCTGTACGCAGGCTATGTAACTCAGTAATCATAAGTCTAAATACTGTTTTTGTTCTGTTAGATTTCGTAGAAATCAGGCTTTATTGTTTATTGTTCTTAGAGCGATTTTCAGTTGAGTGTAGTAAAACCAAACGCAAATTACCCACAACCAGCCAATCATAGGAGCGAGTAATCACAAGTAACTCATAAATGGCTTCCCTGTGAGCCAATGACAAACCAAAGCAAAACCAATTGACGTTTGGTTTTACTTTGGATTCTGATTGGTTGGTTTACTTTCTTTGCTTAGTAAACGCAAAACCAAAACACTTCCGACACTCAATTGAAATCCGCTCTAAGTTTAACCTAATCTACTTGCTGCCCAACAATTTAATTTACGGCAGTCATCTCGAAAGTTTGGGCTCCTTTGGCTGCCGTACACATATTACTTAGTGAACTTTTATTCTTCTTGTAAACTATTCTAACTATTCCTTAATTTGTTTCTATTTCTAAATCTTCGTTAAACAGTGTAAAACAAAACTGAATTGAAATTACTTGATGTCGAAATCGACTTTAATGATAAAAAAATGGGTTCATAATGCACTTTAACAAGGACTACTTTTTAATAGTTTATCAACTAAACAAACGGGTCTTCACATGTCTAAATTGTTGTCTCTGTATCCATTTTTGACGCTTTTTTAATAACACTTTCTCGGCAACACCATCTCACCACTGAACAGGGGAGTCGTCGAGCGCAAACTAATCTTCACGCTGTTGTCCTCGAAAAGGGCATTTACACTATGACGTCACATACTACAACTACCAGAACTCCTTGCGCGCATCCTTTTCGACCTCTAATTTAGACCATTGTCTTGGTATTCTCAAAGGAGTTTAAAAATCTGAATAAGAAAGACGCCATAATGACGCCATAATGCAAATGTCCTATTCTTCAGGGCTAAATCAGTTTGATTTCTAAAAATGACACATGCACCAATAACGTTCTGGTCTCTATTTTAGATACGGTATTAACATATTAACTAGACGGGCCTGTGTTGGAATTACTCAATCGATGTCGAGATTCTCAAAGCTCTTGAATTTAGTGAGAATTCGAATGAAAAATAGTACTGGTGTTGCACAGTGACGTGTGGTCAAGTTCCAAATTCTCCCTTAGAAAACAAAGAACGTAGAAGAGAATTTAGCATGTGATCAATAGCAAGTACAGCATAAGTGACTTGTGATCAAGCTCTAAATTCTCCCTTCGAAAACGAACATAGGAACATTTAGAAGGTGTACAGTAGCAAGAACATCATACGTGACGTGACGAAGTTCGAAATTCTCCCTTACAAAACAAAACATAGGAGAATTTAGAACGTGATCAGTAGTCACGCTGTCACTTCACGGTTCTCCCTTCATGTAACCAAATTGTATTGTGTTCTATTGTGTTGTGTATTTCGTTCTATTGTTTTGTATTGTGTTAATTCTATTGTATTTTGATAGCAATTCATGTGTTGCCTACATGAAGGGACCACAAACCCGCAATCACTGAGGGTGTATCACGTCTCATGATTCGGTTGCACTGTGAGGATAGACGTTTTTAAGTCATATTTTCACAAAGAATTCAATCCAGTAAAGATAGTAAGAGATGGCCACCCAGCAGCTGGTTCCCACGACGTTCATCAGCAGCTCGTCAGCGTGTGTGTGGTACTTGTCAAGGGTCCAGCTGAAGGGGAAGTGCTCTCCAAGCAACTCATGGCCGCAGTACACCAAGATGGAATTCATGCCTAAGTTATATAGAAGGGAAATTAATCCACGTTCGTCAAAAAATGTCATAACGGTGCCTATAATAACTTGATGTGTATACGTTCATCCTGTATTCCCCTGACCAGATCTGGTGGACTCGCGATTATATATAATGTATGTCCTGACAGTTAATTTTAGTGTTTTTCATATGAACCAACGAACCTCGCGAACATGTGCACGTGGATGGTTAAAATCAAAGGAAATATGTATAAATGGCTAATAAACTGTGTATAGACAGTCTTCAAGGAAAATATTGTGTATCACTTTAATCAAGCATTGAGGGAGGGGACTCTTTGTAGCCAATAAACAGCCACCAATCGAACACTGACTTCACACAACATCATGACATAACCCTTTTAGTTAATGCAAGCTGTTGCGCTGTCCGTTTGTTCGTCCGTCCACTCGTCCATTTATCTATGAATCTATCAATGCATCAACCCATCTAACTTACCGGGGTAAATGAAAGGTGCTCCATTCCAAATCTCCAACACTTCTTCTGTGACGTAACAGAATGCCAGGAGGATAAATGCCAAGGAACCAGTGGCGAAGATAAACGACACAGACCTGGGCAACAGGAAATAAACGGAAACTGGTCAACTTATTTACATCATACATAGTTTTAATTAGAAAACAAGAAACAGTAGCATTAATGAGAGACAGATGTTCACAACAGCAAGCACATAAATAGGTCAGCGGTTTTCGTCTGAGTGTCGTCTTTTATTTATCTATCACGTACCACTTGTAACTTTCAGAGTGAAAAAATGCTGTTGTTGTTGTCGTAAAACCAAAAACAAAGTAATTACAGTGTCAATTACAGGAGAAAGTAAAAATGCAATGAACCAATCAGGAACTGAAGTAATTCGTATTTATGTATTTATGGTTATTTCAGGTGTCCTGTACCTATCTCATAGCTGTATATAATCATCATTGTATGTAATGTTATCAAGTTTAGCACGGGTTGCGCATGGCTACGGAGTTAGATCGTTAGTTAGACAATGGTGAATCAGAACACGCTTAGTCAATATTCAAATAATTGCATATACGTACCACAGATTCTTGTTCATTGGTACAATTCCTTCGTTTTTAGTCCCACTACTCAAACCAATCGCGAGACAGCCCTGTCAGGTACAGCATTAAATACATTACTTAAATCACATTGTACAGGTTAACACAAGTGCTGTTAACATTGACTCAGTCAAGAGGATAGACCTAACCACACCTATCCTCACCCCGAGACCCTAAAGTTCAGTCTAAACGTATTGACAACATTTACTGTTACGTGACATCCACATACAGCTGTTTCAAAGAACGTCACCAGGATTTTTCTGATTTTCTGTCAAATAATAATGTAGATTTTTTTGCCGATTATAAGGAAAATACTCACTATACACTAAGTGATACGAAACGATGTTAACTTTCGATGAAACAGCAAGCTAGAGTAGAAACATTAGCTAATATCTAACATAATAGTTAAAAACTTGAAAACGTTAGCCTAACTTTTTCAAGATTTTCATAATCGTAACCATTTCCATCCTCGCCATCCGTTGTCCGATTAGCTTCTCTGTACCTTAACATTACTTAGGAAAATTAACGCTTTCAATAAATCTACACCATTATTTATTGATTTTTTTAGTCTGAATGTAATTTTCAGCGTTTCAAAGTGATGCTAAAGATAGTTGACATAGGCCCTTTAATTAGGCTTTTTATCCAACGACGTTTTTTGAAATAGCCGTAAACTATAACACTGACATGCATGCCATCTTGTTCATTGCACCACAAGTAACTCAGTTCGAATCGTACAACGTATACAAAGTTCACAACAGGAATTTGAAATATACCACTAACCAGTATTACAGCCCAGATAAGCCACCGAATTACCCTAGGCTTGTGATGTGTGTAAGTGAACAGCGTTTGACCCGCCTGTAAAGACAACAACAAGGACGATTATTGTGAATCAGCATTCGGTACACGATAGCTTTCACAGCATACACACTGGTAACACCTAACTAGCTTCTGTTAAACATAGAGTTGAGGCCTACGTCAGCGAGGAAGTTAAACACTGGCCCTTATCAAGAAACAGTTGATACGGGTACCATGAATAGGCCATACATCAAAATCATCCCCTCTGACAGGATTCCTAATTTTTGTGGTCATATTTGTAATCAGGCCCTTGTATAAAAATCACGCAAATTTCACCTCTGATTTTTGTTGTCAATTTCTTGAAACTGACATTTATTGTTATGAATGAAATGTAGCGCTCCTCGTCAAGAATACAATACAATCTTCAACCTGTTATTAGGAACACCATTGTAGGAATAATTTAACATGAATGTCGTCCGGGCCCTTTTTGCCTGACGCGGCCCACATTGTAAAGTTAACACAGTCAGTTTCAGTGTATATTACAATGCAAAACTTTCACCACACTGCAAAGAGCAAAACCTGGAAAGCATACTCTGCTAATCGGAGTAGTTACTTTTGTATTTCGTCACGAGATAGTTTACAGTTTTGGGGTTGACAGTTCCCGTTTACAGTATGGTCTCCAGTTACCTGTACTCCCAGAAAGACCAGGAAAATAGACGTGATAGTCCCAAGAGCACCCTCAGGATCGTGATGAATCGTTGTCCTGTACAAATCCTGTGTATTACAGTTACAGATTAGTTTGTGATATACTCTGGTTCTACTGCCTCTCTACGCCAAAGTTAGCTAGCGAGAAGCAAAGCAACGAGAAGGCGAGAGAACTAAAAAAAGTATTTGAATCAATATCCAACGTCCATACACATAATTTAAGAAACAGTTCAAACAATCTATGTGTAAGCTTCAGCTATCGTGGAGCTGTCATTTGGTATAGCCTATCGAGTGAAATCAAAACTCAGCCGTAAATTTATTATTTTAAAGCTGCTTTAAAGTTGTAACTATATACTAAATCTGCTTTATTATAATTATATTTATATGAAGTTTTTATTAATTGTAATTGCATTTAATTAGCAATTAATGTAGTTATTAGTTTGTGTCATTCACAATTGTAATATATTCATCTTACATGTAGCATCGATGTTTTAAATTTCTATTGTATAGATATTATTGTATAGGTATTATACACGGCTCTCTGGAAGAGCATTGATTGTAAATGATGGGATAACGTGTTTAAATAAAGCTGCTGATGATGGCGATGAACTCAGGGTGGCGCCGGTTGAGAATCATCACGTGACTCCACCAATCGTACATGGCGCTGAGATATCTAACAATAGAGAACCAATTGGCGACAAGGTAAAAATCTTGTACCTGATCCGTGACATGGAATTGTGATTCTCAACCGGCGCCACCAGAGGATCTCTCGCCTTCTCGTTGCTTCGTCCCTCGCTAGCTACAAATTTGGCGTAGAGTTAGTAGAACCTCTGATACCCAGGGTAAGTACGTGACAGTATACGGTATTGAATTGAAATTTGTAATAAAAACAAAACAAAACATTTAGCTACAAGAAGCAACGCTATTATAATTATGGTGAGATTCTCGTGGCATGGTAGCATGAATTAGATTATTATATATTGCTCTATATCTTCTATATATTTCCTCGACACTTACAAGTACATGTACATGTAGCTTTGAGAATGCTGGATTTGTAATAGTAATTGCATGGTTTGTCGAGGTATTTGGCATAAATACCGCGAGATTTCAAAAGTCCGTGTAATTCTTAGGTGAGTGAAATTACAAGGAATTTTGAAATCTCGCGAGTGGTAGATCGAAAAAGCATAACAATAAAGAAGATCTGAAAGAATAGAACTTACTATTTTTTGTTCCATTTTCTTGTATCTTTTACGTCCTTCATCAAGTTAAGGAGTGTTTCTATTCTTGTGTGATCCAGCCGAGCTGGGGATTTTCTGGTCAAAGTTTGGCTTGTTCGAAAACCCAAAAACTATATTGTGCAACAGTTATCTCAGCAATATGATTCTATACTTTTGTAAATTGCCGGTTCTAGATATTAATTTGCTTGTTTTCAGCTTGCTTTACCAAGATATTCCTTCGCACTTTCGGTTGAGGGACCATCGACATATGTTTTGCGCCGAACTTAACGTGCACTGAAAGTTAAGGTCGGACCCTCTCCCCTCCCCTCTTAAACACGTTCTGGTATAAAAAGGGGAGTCCAGGGATTTGTCACCCTTCAGTTGTCAATCGGCATTCGTGGAGTGAACATCTCCGTGATGCTCCGCTTGAGTGCTCCTTACTGATTGCTTATCGCGCGAAATTCAAATGAACAAAAAAAAATACTTCAGAGTAAGGGTTACAGAGTTCGTAATCAGTCATAAAATACCATTGGCAGTCATTAATGAACAACTATCTTCTCTCCAGTCTACGTGTACTAAACGGCTACACGTAGGCTATCTTCCATATGGTTATTTAGCCGTTAAAACTCTAGCATTTCAAAGGAGAGGCTGATATGCTCACTTGCTTTCTTCACTGCTCAGCAATTTGAATTTTAAATTTCGAGCTCGCCATGCGTGAAAAAGAGGAGGGGATAAACTATTTATACCGGAACTTCGTGTTTAACGTCCACAAAGTTTTAGTCGTTAAGTTACGATACTATAAAAAGTATCGAGACCTCAGTGGAAATAACACCGAGTACAGTCGATAAGAAGCTTTAATTTAGGACATGCATCGATCGATTGTTTTCTCGTTACCTAGCTGGGCTATGGAAACATCTGCATGTTTGGTGGTTCCGTAATTTATGTCGAAAGTCCAAACAGAAACTATGACCGCCATGTTGGCTCGTACCAGGATGTGCTATGTCTTAAGATGATACAGTGCCAAGCGTTTGGAATCCGCAGCAAGGACGGATAGGAAATTCATCCAATTTGTGCACTATCGCTTGCACTCTCCATGGCGCTTCGCTCGCGTTTCGTTCTGAGTGCGCTGAATTTGCCAGTGAACTAAAGCTCAATGCATGCACCGTCTTTATGTAGGATGATAAACACACCTGCAGGTTGTAACAGTATTTTGTTTCTGCTGTGCAGTCTTGCTCACCTGAAATGTCCCACCTTGGTACACGTGATCTTTAAACAGCCATTTATCAATAGAACTGGCTGCACCTCCTGTACAGTTCTGGGCTTCGGGATAATCTAGTCCTATTCCACCAGGTCCGGTGTAGCCACTGAAACAAATAACAGGGAGAAGATACGTTTATTTTAAGGAGTTATGTTCTATTCTTACGGAACTGTCACACTCTATTTACCGTCACATACTACAGAAAAAACAAACGTCTTTCAAAATAGTTATGAAAGAGAACCTATAACTAATATGTGACTGTCATCTAGTTAAACATTTGTTCTTTATGTTTTCATTTTTTAATGTTGTTTTAGTATTTTTTTTTTATTATTTTCTCTCCGCGCGTTACCCACAAGGTGCTGCGGACTATTCATATATAGACATCAAACCTAAAGTATCAAAGTATCAAACCTAAAGTACGAGTATCAATAGCACTACAAATATATCACCCTTGATTAGAAGAGAAACACCTTGTGAATGTCCCTATATACATTCGAAACAATTTTGGTCTGGAATAAAGTTGCTTGAAATTTCTAGATATCTAAAGACCTGCTTTTCATTCACTTGAATCTGTGCCATGCCGAATTACATTAACACATTCTCAGATGTTGTCCAAAAAACCTGACAAGAGCACAATGATGAACCGAGTAGATATTTTTGCCATTGGCAATGGACTTATCAGTAAAATTTGAAGATGTTAAGTTTGCTTCCAACTGCCGCACAAATGCAAGTTATTCGTGATATTAAGTTGAAACGAATCTATGTAAATCTTGTAATTTTAAAACTAATCTTAACAGTCTTGTGATTTAATTGTATTGGGGGGGTGGGGGTGGGGGTGGGGTGAGGCGGGCTACTTAGGGCTAGTTCAGTCACACTAGCAACGAAAATGCAAAGGCAAGCGACGTCGACGGTGAGAATCAGGACCGTAATTAGAGCGGATTTCGATTAAGTGTCGAAAGCAATCGCGGATTGCTTAGGTTTTGCGTTTGCTCAGTTTTCCTATTGGCTGTGGAAATGTTTTGTGATTATCAGCCAATCAAGTGCTAAAGTAAAACCAAACGTGTTCTGGTCCATCACGCCATCCATGATTGCGTTTACTTTTCCCCGTGATTGGTTCAAGTAAAACCAATCCAATTACTTCAGTTCGTGATTGGCTCATTGTGTTTTTACTTGTTCGTGATTGGCTCATTTTGTTTTTACTTGCTCCTGTGATTGGTTGTGTCATTACTTTGGTTTTGGTTTTACGACACTAAATCGAAAACCGCTCTAATAACGCATTTGCGTCGCAAGTGTGAACGAGGCCTTAATGGTCTACCATGTAAACAGCAGCCGAACGTACCGTGGACAACCGTCAATTTCAATGGCGTAAGTGACGACTAGGTAGATGACTAAGAGCGCCAGCATAAACAGCCACTGGGCCCACAGGACCACCACATCGCGAATGGGGTCCCACCATACACCCCTCGGCTGTAAAAAAAAAAACAGAATTAGTTGTCACCGCAATGTTTGCTTACCGTACATGAAATGGGCCTTTTGCAGGAATGCGATCACGTGGTTGTACTGGAAAAACAATCTGAATTCATATAATTAAAGGCACCTGTACGAGATCGGTATAGTGTTACTAACAAAACTCTGTGGGCTATTGATAATGTGTATTGTTAAAGTTTCGCGTTATGTACCTTCTCGCTGGTATTGATGAATGTTTAACTTCAGAATGAGGCTAACGCTGTATAAATGCGTCTGTAGTCATCGCATTCAGCGGTAATTTTAGAATACGAAACTGGACTATTCAAGAATCGAGCCCTGGGCATAGTAACCCTAACCATGCGAGCAGAGCCTTATTCAACTCCACGAAAAGCGAAAAGAAAGGAAGGCTCTGATGTATTCGTGTTGTTTTCGTCCAAGCGTCGGAACTTGACAAGCCTGTTAAAACCAGGTTACCAGCACGCGACTACATTTTGTTTTTGAGCACACTGCAACAATGGCGGACGAAGATGATATGACTGAGTGAGTCTGGGCACGAGAAACTGGCGCATGCTCAATACGAAAACAATAAGAATACTGCACAACCTTTTCTTCTCGCCTTTCGTGGGGAGTTAAAGGACCTGCTCACAGGGTATGGGCACAGCAGCGAGAGGAGAAGTTCCTCCGGAATGTTTCAACACACGTTGAAATGTAGATACAACTTTCTGAATGAAAACAGTTTTGATGTTAAGACAGTCAGGTTTCTCTATCGTACAATTTCTATAATCGCATAATCGCATAATTTAACAATATAGCACTAAGGAGCTTCGAGTAACTCTAGATCTTTTTATACGTGCACGTGGTTTCCGAGATCGAATTGGAATTTAGGTTGGTTGTTGTGGAGGGAGGAAAACCGAGAACCCGGAGAAAAACCCTCAGAGAAAGAGAGAGATACCAACCAACTCAACTCACATATGACGCCAAGTCTGCGAATAGAACCTGGGCCACAGAGGTGAGGCGAACGCTGTAACCGCTCAGTCACCCTTGCGTCCCTCGCTCTGCCAGTTACACACTCGTTACCTGTGTGTCTTCAGTGCTGCCGGAACCAGACAGCAGTTGAACTAAAGCTACCATGAAATAACAAGCAGCAAATCTCTGCAGCACGCCTGGTATCCTGTAGTGCTGGAGATCACCAACTGAAATAGAAAAACAGTACGCAGTTTCTTCACCACATTAATTTCATTTTTGTTTCAGTTTTCTTGAAGGGTGGAGATAATAGTCCAATTCGCAGTTCTTGAAAGGTAACTTACCCTTGCATGGAGGCTGGAGTTGACCCTGCACTGATACAAACCCTCTTTCTATGAATATGGATAGTTTTTGATTATCATGCTAACTAGATACAGGCCTCTAACTAAGCTGTCTCAACTCCAGCCTCA
The DNA here is from genome assembly GCA_030867875.1 of Actinernus sp. WN-2022. Taxonomy (NCBI): domain Eukaryota; kingdom Metazoa; phylum Cnidaria; class Anthozoa; order Actiniaria; family Actinernidae; genus Actinernus; species Actinernus sp. WN-2022. The sequence goes on from JAOWCC010000936.1 coordinate 59,634,671, forward strand.
ATGTTACCAAAGGCTTGGTTACCTTTCAAAATGGCGATCAATAACCACGAATTGGACTATTTGTGCATACAATATTTGTGCAATACTTACTTAATAATGCAACTACATGTATTTTGTACTAAGTCATCGAATGCTTTCGTTCTTTTGGTTTTAACGTTTTTGAAGAGTGGAGACTATCATACATACATACATACATACATAAACTTTATTTCAACTCGAATTTGTAGAGTAGCAAATACATGCTAATATCTTCGAGAAAACTACTGTTACTAATACTAACGTTATATTACTAATACTAAAAATATATTTACAATATTTACAACCTAGAAATTATTAACAAATAGGCATTACTGTAAAATTAGATTAGATTATATTTACGGATTTCTCTCTTAAAATCAGTGATAGTTGTTAAAGATCGAAGATTATCAGGTAGGGAGTTCCAGAATTTTGCAGTCGAATATTTGAAAGAGTGCAGGCCATAAGTTGTTGTTTGAGGTTTAGGTAGGTTCAAAATATCAGTGCCTCTTAAGGAATATATTACAGATCTTAGAGTAAACATATCTTTTAGGTAGCCTGGATAGATTCCTATTCCAGAATAGATCCCAAACGAACGCTTATACATATTATTCGTGCATGCAATTCTTATTCCAGAATAGAGCTCAAACGAACGCTTATACACGTACTATTCCATCTATTCTTATTCCAGAATAGAGCCCAAACGAACACGCCCTATAAAGGTACGTACATATGCTACACTGCACGCAACATTACTGGCAATATTGTTGCAGGAGTTTTCACACGGTGCACGGCAGGAGCTACATTGTAATTTTGCAGCTGTGGAAAGTGAATGTTGCACACAATCTTGCAGTATGTCTATACATGTACCTCAAGTATTTTGTACTAATTTTTCCAATACTTAATTTGTTGTTTTTGGATGTGTTTTTTTTACAAATATATATAGTCACTAACTCGTTTCAAAACTTATAGGCTGCACTCGTATTACTAAATATGCTCTCATTTCACTTCTTGTTACTGTACTTTATAACCTGGTTAAACTGTATTGTCTTTAAAAACTTAACTTACAGTTGCTGGTAAATAATCCCAAGGCAAAGAGGACGATGGTTCTTCTAATAATCTTGATCAAAATCGTGCTGTTCTTGACCTGCCGTCGTCTAAGTACACGGAATGACAGAGAAATTGACACACCCATGATCCACATGAACCTGCCATCAAGACAAACAAACGGACTCTAACAATCTCACCGAGAAACACATATAAAACATCACCAGAGTTGGCGAAGATACCGATTTATTTTATTATACAATAAGCAGTGTGAAATGCACGCGTGGTTGGTCCAGTTGACGTCCAGGTCCCAGTTGCATAAAACACCCGTAACACGTAAGTGCGTACTTAAGTGTTCCCGTAAGTTAGGTGTGTCGCATAAACAGACTAAGTGACTACTTAAGATCTTCACCTAAGTATTGAATCTTAAGATTGTCTCAAGTGACCACTTAAGTGCTGTTTATATATGCAACAGAATTTACAGGCGTTGCATAAAACTCTCGTAACCTCTAATATCACTCGTAAAGTTACGGGACCTTCACAGGTCCCGTAAGTCTACACGTCACCAATATATGTTTTTCTTTTTGAAGTAATTTTAATACATTTCTGTACAGTTTTTGTCGTTTATGTTTTTTTTATTTCAGTGTACCCAAATGAATTGATCAATAACACGATTCGAAGTGTCAGAAAAATATACAGTGTTTAGTCCTATTTTTTGCTAAAAATGCGTATTTTGTAGAAGGAAATACCTCTTGACCTGCACATTGCTCTTGCCAGGGACGAACTGAAAGAAATTTCTGAATAACTGTTTTTCGTCAATTAAAGAACTTTCATCTGTGGTGAATTGACGCTTTGAAGTTTATTTCTAGTTCAAATGAAAATCCAAATACATGTATAATTAATTTGATATTTTGTTGTTCTGCTATACAACAAAGAGTGAACATGACTGGTCTTGTTTGTACCATACTAAACTGTTGTCGCAAAGCGTAGGCGTATTTCACTTGAAATAATGAACAAATTTACGCTTGTCCCGTAAGTTTACACGAAAATGGACCCGTAAGTTGTCCACTTACAACAACGATACGTGTGCTCATTGCAACACACTTAAAGTAGCCAGTAACCGTATCGTAACTGCTATACTTAAGTGTGCACTTAAGTGGAGGTTTTATGCAACCAGGCCCTGGCCCCGAAATTAACAGGAACTTTTTCCGCTAGCAAAAATCCAGAGGTACTGGTAAAATGACACATACTCGTATTCTATACGTTCACAGTATCACTTGATATAATGTAGTTTAATCTTGCATCGGGTAAGAATTAAGCTTATAAACTCTTGTAAATATCCCTGTTTATTCGAGGTTTTAAGACTCCAAGTCGTACATTGAAGATCGAATCGCAGAAATTTGCTAGTGAATTTTTTTTTCACTCGAAAATGAAAACATCTGCTAGCACTTTGCGAGTTTGCGAGCGTTAATTTCGAGTCGTGACGTCAAAAGATCACGCGCGTGTTTGTTCAATTTTGTTTGGAAATTTCTCTAGTTATGGATGCATGAACTGAACGCGAGTGCATTCAGAAACTTTTCAAGTCCTCAAAAGTGCATTATTATTTTTACAGGACATACGAGAATCATATTCTATGTGGTATATAATATAGAATTCAATCTACACGGATTCCTGCTCAAGTGTGCATTTATAAGAAAAACACGGATGCTGAGCTCGTCTCTTTAGCCAATGAAATCGTGTGTTGGTAGAATACTCCTGTAACAAATAGTCCTTGATCACGCGGCGGCCATCTTGAATAAAACCATTGTTCATGCTAGCCTCGTGTTGAAACGTGTTGAACCGAGGCTGGACGGTACCCACACCGCGGCAAAACGTTACGCGCATGCGTATTTGCTATTTCTTGTCGGCGCGCGGCCGCCCCCAGTTTCCCGCGAAAACTCAAATGAAACAACAGGCACATACCCGTAATTTTAAAATTTCTGCTTAAAAGTATCTATATGTGAACTGGTTTGTCAAAAAATAAGAAAACTTCTTAAAAGCTAAGCCTAAGACTTTAACAGGTTGAAGTTTTCTTAATTTTTAACTCACTGTGAGTTTACTAAGTTATAAAATTATTTACTAAAAAAGTTGAAACCCTCGGTAATTTGTATTTGATAGCAGCGCCTTCGTTCTTTTGGCCAGCGGAACATACCGTTTTGCCGCGGTGCAGACGGTACCTGATGGCGGCCGCGTGGTAAAGGTCTTTTAGAAAATTAAGAACTACAGTTTATTTTGAAGCTTACATAAATGTGTATATATGTTGTTTCATGTTTTTGTGTTGTCTGATCACATAAAACAAAACCAATTAATAATTATTCATGAGACAAAAACGTCCGTCATGCATGGATTCAAGTTTCAAGGTTGCAAAGCTGTTGATATCACCTACCATGGGAACACAAGATCTGCAACTGTCAATCCTGAAAAGAGAATTAGGAATGAATCAAATATCTCCACTAAAATAGTGAAATACTAAATAAAAGGCAATTCGATCGCATTAACTGCACATAAAAATCTATACTTTTATTTCAGTCTCATCATGAAAATACAGAGACAAGTGTAATCAGTTCTGTGGATTGCTCAATGTTACAAATGTATTTTATTGTATAATTTCTAAAGCAATGACATATAAACTCACGGACACACATATTATACATGTACTATCCTCCCTCACCACCTCCCTCCTCAAAAATCAACATAATTATGAGCTTGAATGTAGTGAGTAGAGAATATATGAGTGTAGTGTGAGCGTGTGTGGAGTGAACCGGTACGGAAGAGCCCCTCACGGGGAGTGCCTGGTTGTAAAACAGTATATATTTATGTATGGGAGAAGTTAGCCAACTACTTTAATAAAATTATTGTCTCAGTTATTGTTGGCTGTATAATAACAAACTGAGCTGCAGTTGTAAACTGATTAATAGGAACTTGAACGTATTACCCTACGGCTTCTCACCCCAACAACATCAAGAACAACATGAGTATAATACAAACAACACGATATTAGAAGACAAAAAAACAAAATGTTTTGGACGGGAAGGTTGCCAATACACCTTAGGAGTACTGTAGGCCAATGTAGTTGTTATTCCTTAAATAGGGAGATTATTTGTTTACATTTTTGCCTGGTTAACATAAATCATATTTGGAGCTGCGAACAAACTGAGTCAATGCACATATCGAAAGAGAAAGTAACACTTAGTAATTACTGAACATTTGAGATTAAAGTGTTGAATAGTTTTTGGGAAAACGGCTTTTCAAAAGTGAAAAATTTACAAAGAGTGTATAGTGCATAAATGTTGCACTTTTGAAAAGCCGTTTTCTCAAAAACTATTCAACATATTAATCTCAAATGTTCAGTAATTACTAAGTGTGACTTCTCTTTCGATTTATAGAGACGGATTGTTTGTAGCTTGAAGTATGACTTATGCTAATGAGGCAAAATGTAAACAATGACGTCAGCAACGATCGCCCTATATTTTTGTAGGAAGATTTGAAGTGGTCAAAACCTTGGAGGAAGTAGCCCAATGAGCCTCCGACAGGCTGGTGTCTATAAAGGTGACATGTATATATTACGTATTGTTTTACATGTAACTTACCATTCCATCTTGAATGGTGAAAGTAGTAGTATCCTCCGCCTCCAAAGTTAACAAATATCATAATTGTCAGTGAGATCCTGGGAGAAATACATAAGATCATTAAATATATTGGTATGATGCCATCATTGAAAACTTTTAGCTTCACTGAAAAGTGGTTGATTGGAAAAGTGATTAGATGATCCAAGAGGTGCATTTCTAAATGGTGAAGTATATGTACGTTAGATACCGTTGATAGCACCTCCACATGTACGATTGACTTTGTTCGCCTTATTGTGGAGCTACAACGTATATGGAACTTATTTCTTCGATACTGACTTGTAACAAGCTACATGTACATGTACCAAACAGCTTACATTATTATACCTTACGAATAACCCACCAATCAAATGTCTGTATTAGGGTCACGTGCCAACCCAATATTTTGCCAGTTTGCCCAAGCTGTTTATACTATTGTGTTTATTGATTGGATTATTTCTTCTGTATAATAAAACACTTATAGGTTTCATACTCGCCTGATAAGGAAAATATTTAAGTACTGACTTTTAATATTAGACTCGACCTTCTGCCGTCTCACCCAATATTGAAGACTCACCCAATATTGAAGACTCAACTATTTTCAAGTTTGCCACATTCGGCTCGGATGAATCCAATGGCCCTTTGCAGGAATGCAATCACGTGGTTGTACTGTACGGCAACAAAATCTTAATTCATATATTTAAAGCACTTGTACGAGATCTGGAGTGTTATTAGCAAAACCTGTTTGTAAATGCTAATTTCCACCTCCAATCGATTGTAGATCTTTCTAAAACAGCGTTCTTAAAGATAGCTTGCCATGAAGCACCATGGCAACGCCTTTCTCGTGGGGATTACGAGCTCAATTCATTCGTTAATGAAGTATTATATCAGCACCTGACTGTTTCCTGCAAATGTCCTGTAGGTGTACACTAGTACATATAGTGGTGATAGTAGTTTATGATTCAGTTATGACACGATGTGCCTTGTAACCGTCCTGCAATTGTCGTGCACAAACAGAAATCTGTACATTTGTATTAAAATGAGAATATTCTTTACCCTCGAACAGTATCCAGTGACTTGAGCCTCTTTGGTTTCTTGGATGGCTCTTCCTGAGAAAACAAGTGCACACCTATAGATTACGTGCACTGACGTCACAAAAATATTGCTTCAAGAAAAAACTGATATTAGTGAAATATTTTTAATGTTGTGTATAGAGCAGGTAAAAACATAGAAATAACCGAAATTTTGGAGTAATAGAGTACTTTGTAACCGAGCTGTCGGCCAAATAATATTCGAACAATTTAGTTAAATTAGTATGCGGCGGCCAATTGTTGGTGCACAACTTTGGTACACCAAGATGGCGGCCGAAAACGTACTCTACAAATAAAGCTGTTTTTCCCATCAATATGATTAGCGTTCACTTCAAAACACTTTAGGATATCACTTTTGAAGGTTAATCAAGTCTTAACATTTTAAATTGGCAGAAGTATATGGGATTTTCATCATCATAACATTTAGGAAACACGCTGAGCTGGGCTGTCAGAAAATTAAAAATGCTGTAACTCAAAAACGAATCACTGTATCGACGTGAAATTTTCGAATAATACTGAGAATACCGATATCTAAATTATATTAAAATAACAGCTTTATAGATCGTACAGTTTAGATTTTAGAATTCTGATGATGTCACCTGCCCACCGAGAATATTGATAAATTTTATTAGTGAACGTCGTCTAAGTAATGTAGATGTACGTAAATGCAGCTAAACACCTTCAATATTTGTGTGAGTGTGATGGTTTTGATATGATAAATGTCTTCCTCTTAAGAAAAGGGGTTCGATTAAAAGTTGTCTTACCCTGGACAAAAGCTAAGGAGGTAGGAGACCAGTCAAGTAGATTCCATTGCTACAGCTATTTCTAAAACGGTTGTCCTGGAGAAAGAGCAAACGACAAAAGCCATTCCCTGACCAAAATGGATTGTGTATATAACTGTATAAATGTGTGAAACAGATAAACTGCAGTGTAATTCGAAAATCCAAAACAAACGAATTTACCAGACTCTCAGCTACAACCACAAATCATCTCAGTCTGAGAATGTCGTTTGTCATTCGTTGTTTGCCATTCGTTGTTTGCCATTTGTTCGAGACAACCTTTTTTAAAATAGGTATATACAATGTAGAAGTGTAGAATGCCAAGGACTCTTTGTACTTGATACTGTATATGTCCATTCAATTCGATTATGTGCAAGAATAATAATAATAATTTATTAACTTATACCGCGCAAATTCAACATGCGTTTTCAAATGCGCCTTACAAACAAAGATATACACGTCAATAAATAAGTTATCAAATAACTAACTAACCCTAACACTATTAAAACACATGCTGCATCCATCGGAAAGCTTCTTTAAAAAGATGAGTCTTAAGGACTTTCTTAAAAATTACAATAGAGTCCGTACACCTAAGATATAATGGCAGCTTATTCCATAGGTTCGGAGCAGGAGCAACAAAAGCCAAGAATAAAGCCACCTTAGTGCAAATGCTTCCTCCAAGAAGAATTTGCAGCCTTTTGTTTTTACAAATGGCACTTAACAGCCTTCTTTAATTGGTCCACTCATACAAAATGTTATAAAAATTGCAGTACTGTCTGTATGTGATTGACCAATAAACTACACACTATACGTAATGTATGGGCAAAAAAATACATATAACAAGTACATGTACAATGATATTCCACATGTAATCCTAGTGTTCCAATTTCAGTTTCACTGCATTTAGCATCAATTTGTTTTCTACAAGAAAACTTTAGATATACATGTACATGTATACTTAATTTTATATGTTATCCCAGAGAACTTTCTAGTTGGTTGCAGTCACCTTTTTCTGTGTTTCTCCTGGTGGTGATACTGAGCGAACCATGTGGTTAGGAGAACCAAGATCCTAATGATTATAAGATTATAAGCAGCAGCAGGAAATTAGTATGAACTAAATGTTCCCCAATTTGTGTATACTAGTGAACAAGCTTTGAAACAAATTTGACTTTAAATGTATTTGTCTGAGTTTGATTGTGTTAATTGCAAACTATGGATATTTTAAAGAGAAACTGCAGTATGTCTGTGTAGTATATTATCTAGTCATGAACATGTACAAGTAATCTGTGTTCAATTACAGACAGCTTGACTGTCCCAATCATTGTCACCATTGTTTTCAGTTGTACATGTATAATATACATTTACATAACAGATACTTATTAACACGCTCTCTGATTGGTCAAAAAACCATGTGTTTGTGAGAGTACAGATGCACAGTATGAACAAACCAACCAGAGCATGTGTTACTTGGAAATCTCCATGAAATGACGTCATGTCCCATGTTATCTATAATAATTGAAAATCAAAATAGCGGAAGTGACATATTTGCAGCTGGACGGCTTTGGCGATTTATTTTGAAGCTGAAATTGAAAGAGAACTAAAACAACATTTCCGAAATTAAAAGGATAACCTGGAGGTCAAGACAATTTTTGCTGCAAATCTAAGCTAAAGGATAAGGCATTCAAGGAACAGTGGATATAAATGGATGTTTTTTTGTCTTCGGCCTTCGGGTAGCCTGATTTTCAGACAGTACAAGGTCGTCCACTGACACGTCCACTGACACCTCCTCAGGCTAGCCTTCGGGTGGGTTACAAGGCACATATGATTTTGCGATCTCCAGGACTCTTAATTGCATCAAACTGAATGGAACAATCTAGTTATTGGGAACTTGCTTCCAGTGAAATGAGGTTTTGTGTCCAAGGTAAGAGAGCAGGTCGTCACTTGCTTTAACCAAGCAGCCTGTGCGCATCACATATCGCGGATCCATCAGGCGTCATCAGGAGGAATGCTTCAGGACGAGAAATCGGCAAAGATATACTGTTTTTATAAGGAGTGTGACCTAATTTATTGCGTTCGACGAAGGAGAACGCCATCCTAATCTGGTGTCCGTTGGGTTCCCTGGGTCTCACAGGCAAGAGAAATCGAGAATTTTGTTGTGGTCGCGTATCTTTCCCCCGCCATTTTGAATGAATTAACCTCGTTCTGGCGCGTGAAAATGCGCACGCGGTCGTTTGGAGTCGTTTCGTTTGCCACTCGGTAAGTAATATAATAGTTCAATCAAATGCAATGTTGTCTAAAAAGTACGTACATGTAGGTACGATTTATCAAAGCCTGAGAAAAGTGTGTACTGCTTCTGGGCCATTTCCAAAACCCCATTCTCGAGCTACAACAAGCATACACAGTCCGTGTTAGTACAGCCCAAAATGTTTTCCTTTATCTCAGCAATTTGATGAGCTGCATCCCTTTTTATACAAGTTGTGTAACTTATTAGTGAAAACATTCAAAACTTTACACCCACAATAGAGTCAGTCTGTTAATATCAACAGTGTAGTCCAGAACACTGAAGCAATCTTTCAGTCTCCGAAGGTTATGTTTGTTTTACTACAGGTAGCCAAAAACATTATGTCGGACGCACTTTAATAATCTAGGATTACTTCTAGTATAACCTGTATTTCGTCAGAGAAATTCTTTATGTCTGCCATCACTTTCCTGTATCGAACGTGTAGAGTTGTCTATTTGAGTTTTATTGAAGAGTTTCTGTCGATCGTAAAGAAAAGTGCGGACAATGTTTTCAGACTTAATAGAGAGTCCTGTTCTTGTTCGTTTCAAATCAAGTTGATGTTATGCGTAATCTCTTACCTGTTATGGGAAATTTTATTTAACATTTACTGGGATAAAAATCTGGAATTCAATTCCAGAATCAATCAGAAAACTCCCAACTTCTTTCAAAAAAGAAATTAAACAATCCTGTTTACTTGACTATACCTACAAAATGTAAACTTGGCAGACATAAATTAGTTATATTTTTCCCCCCCCTATATTTATATCTATCAATAAGAATTAAGCTTCTTTTCTCCTTTTCTATATTCTCTTAAATAGTAACTATTTATCTACTTTGTCCATATCTGCACTCAGTGACTATATAATTTATCTACTTAACATTGTATACTTTTTCTCTCAAAATTTAATCTACTGGGGAGTTGGCTAAGGAAACGTAGTTACTCCGATTCTCCTGCACTCATCACAGATCAGCGAAGTGCAAAAATTTTGACCCCACTCCTCAACTATATCAATATATCGGGTGCATTATGGGTAGGAGTAACTTCATTAAAATGCAACTACAGCCAAATATCCGCGCGCGTTTGCAAATCATCACAGCGAAGACTTGTGTAGTTGATTTAAATTTCAAGAATTTATCTAGAATACAACACTTACTCGGAACAGGCAGGAAAGTTTAAAGTAAAGTAAATGCACTCTCTATTTTCTGTTTGGACAATATTTTTTCTGATTTTATATTATAAATTAATGTTTACGTTAGCAGAACGTAACGCGGACGGAACTATCATGCCGAATTTCATCTGCGAAGCAAGAATTCAGCACTATTTTTGAAACTGTTTCGCGGAAAATTGAAGAGATTAAAAAAGCTTAAAGGTTTACACAATTTCATAAATTTATTGACAACAAATTCATAAAACATTTACTTATTTTGATTAACGGATATAAATTAACGTATCCCATATCCCGATTCTAAAAAATTCTAATAAACTCTGAGTTATTCCTCTTGAAATTCTCTTATCCAGTTTTATTCAAGGTTCGGAGGGATCCTGTTTTTATGGTATAATTTTTTAGTAAAATCTTTTATGAAAGGTCGTTCAATAATTCTTGGATTCGCATCGCTGAATGTTCTTATTATTGTTGCACAGTTTTCTTTCATTCTTAAAATGTATTTTGTATGCTATTTAAATCTCATAATTGTGACAAAACTGCTTATTTAGCTTCGTCATTAAACCAAAAACGTTAGCAGCTATGTTCCATTTAACAACATCACTTTATTGTGAATCCTAGTTTCCTAATTTCGTAGATAACGAGTCCGGGACAAACTTTTGAATATTTAATTTTCGAAGTTTCATTTTGTAATTATATTGCAGCTCCAAACAACATCAGTTTTTTATCAAATTGTGAATTTCGTCTCATCGGGATCAGCTAAAAATAAACATTACACAACAGTTAAAGAAAACGATTCGATGTTCAAACTGTAAGAGGTTTCCTTACGTTACACTATAAAGTGTTTATTTTGCTTTGTCGATACGTTTTCCAACTATAAGCCAGGCTCTTGTGCAGTCTGTGCATCAGGTCAGCTCCGGTCATTACATATGAATCCTTTCATTCTGCTCTTTGAAACGTTTTATCAGTCTAATAACACTGATCAGTCAGATCAGTTCAGTTCAGTTTTCACAGAAGTAGAAGGCAGAGAACGGAATAACTGCGCTGATATCGAGCTGAATTTTGGTCATCGCTCTCAGTTTAGGTTTAGAATCACTGACAACAAATGTAGAATGTCAAAGTTTCAAACGAATTGATATTGGCCCTGAACCCACAGATCAGGTGTAATCATGTCTCCTCTTCATGGGTTATCTCGATATTTTAGGTCATCAGAAGATATCCTAACAGCTTCACAAATAGCTCTGAATTCACGCTTCGGAACCTGAAACTTCGGCATGATCATTTCCCGTTCTCTTTCCGCCGACCAGTGATATGTTCTCAGTTTTGCAAATATTCGATCGATCTAACAGTAAATATATAGAGTGCATTTAAATACTCAGGTTTATTTAAGCTGTCCTGCCTGTCCCGAGTAAAAATGTTGTATCCTAGATGAAATCTTGAACTATAAATCAACTGCATAAGTCTTCGCTGTGACGATTTGCAAACGCGCGCGGATATCGGCTGTAGTTGCATTTTAATGACTTTACTCCTACCCATAATGCACCCGATATAGTTATATAGTTGAGGTGTGGGGGGTCAAAGTTTTTGCACTTCGCTGTATCTACTATCTAATAATGTTATTGTTGTCAAATGTAGCCATTGGAAAATATCTGTAAATATTGTAGAACAGTTACAGCAGCATATGTAAGTAGTATAGGGCGCATGGAATTAAGCCCCTTTTTTGCGGCGCTATGCTAATTTTTGCGGCTCTATGTTAATTTTTGGTGAGCTCTCATTAATTCAATGACGTCACGGTTCTATTGTCTTAGACTCATGAATAAAGTGCGGTGGTTTCTCATTGTCTATTGTCTTAGACTCATGAATAAAGTGGTGAGCTCATGAATAAAGTGGTGCGCTCATGAATAAAGTGGTGAGCTATGTTAATTTTTAAGGCGCGCTCATAAATATATATTGTTCCTTTGGATGAGGTCATCGATCTATTCGGGCATGTTTGGGCAAAGCCTATTGTTTGGAGGCATGTTTGGGCAAAGCCTATGCCCTGAAACCATTCGAAGTTGAATGAAAAGAGTAATAAATATCTCGCAATATCTAAACCCCTTTGTAGCGTAAATAGTAAGAACAAACTACTCGTGATAGGCTCTAAACTGTCTTTATTATTTTCCTTTACAGTTAATAACTCATAAGATAATTGTATACAAAATCCACTGTGACTCATAAGAGAAATTTTGCTATTGTCCTTAGGGATTAACGATAACTGAAGAGCCTATTGTTTGGAGGAAAACTGTTGTGATGCAAATTCTTCTCGAAAAACTGAACTAAATTACCATACGAATATAAACAAACCAGATAATTAAACAAAGTTTATTCAATCTCAAAAACACCAATTTTAAAAACAGTTCATTTTCCTTATCCTCGCGGAGTTGATAACTTTCTTATTTCTCAGTTCTTGGGTTGATATAATGTACCGTGTTACAAGATTACGCTGATTTATGTTTCATTGATTTTTTTCTCAGTTCTTGGGTTTTCTTGTTGACAAATGCTACAGACAGTTGTGTTTTTACCGAGGAGAGGAAAATTAATGACCAAGGTAGTCTAGTCTAAAAACTATACTTCAACTAGAAATCGACTTAATAAAACTTATTTCTAAAAGGTACAAATGTATTATTCATCGCGGAATCACTCTGTTCCGGAATAGGTTGTTTTTGGAATTGTTTATTCAACAAGAATTTTCGGTGGTGAATTGCAGCCTCGGTCGCTTCTTGCCATCCATAATCTTCCGTGTTCATCAAGTTTTGTTTTGTTTCCAAGATTTTTTGGAAATCAGGATCTTTTCTTAAGCTGTGAATCCATTTCATATCTTCGAACAACACTTCTCTTAGGTCTTTTCTATAGGTAGGAACCAAAGCGTTACTGGCTTTGATTTCAGCAACTTCATGACTATCCCCATCGTGTTCATACTTTTGAACCAACGCTTCCCATTCTTCCTGGTGCCGTTCTTTAGCTTCGTTACGAATTCTTTCCCAAACATCCTCTTCTCCGTCATAACTATCATCTGTGGAGTCCGTGCTCTCCTGAGAATCAGAGCTTTGATAAGAATCTTCAGTCATTTCATCATCTGAGTTGGAACGATTAGCAGCCATCGTTTATATCTTTACTCTTCAAGGATCGGGAGTATAATGTCAGACCCTTAAAAGTTTCCAACTTTATAGAAAACGAATTGGCGTGGTCACTACGTTTAACAAATGTCGATTAGCTGATTTAGCTAAGGTCTCTCAGTTAGATCAACATTGTAAGTAGGATTCCTAACCAACATATTTTCCATTATCAACAACTGGATTTACATTCCTCGACAAAAACTTTCTTTTTTGAAGTTTCGCTTCTTGTAAATAGGGTTTACGTTCTTGAGTTGATAACCTATGGACTTGTGCCAAGTGGTTGGATAATTTAACAAGATACTTTGATCCACAATTCGGTACAGGGCAGTTTTTCAAAGTCTGATTTTCCATGTTCACTCGTTGAAAGTTAGTATCAAATAGCACACATCTACTTGATCGTCCCTTTTATCTCCTTTCGTCCCTTTTGTCTCCTTTTGTCCCGCTTTTTTTTCATTTTGAAATAAAAAAAGAAGCATAAAAAAGAAAAAAAGCGGGACAAGAGGCGACAAACGGGATGAAAGGGATAAACGGAGATACCTACATCTGAATGTGGACATGTCTCTTGTCAATAGGCCCTTTCGTCCCGTGTGTCTCCTTTTGTCCCGCTTTTTTCTTCGTTTTATGCTTCCTTTTTTATTTCAAAACAAAAAAAAGCGGGACAAAAGGAGACACACGGGACGAAAGGGCCTATTGACGATCAAGTAGATGTGTGCTATTTGATACTAACTTTCAACGAGTGAACATGGAAAATCAGACTTTGAAAAACTGCCCTGTACCGAATTGTGGATCAAAGTATCTTGTTAAATTATCCAACCACTTGGCACAAGTCCATAGGTTATCAACTCAAGAACGTAAACCCTATTTACAAGAAGCGAAACTTCAAAAAAGAAAGTTTTTGTCGAGGAATGTAAATCCAGTTGTTGATAATGGAAAATATGTTGGTTAGGAATCCTACTTACAATGTTGATCTAACTGAGAGACCTTAGCTAAATCAGCTAATCGACATTTGTTAAACGTAGTGACCACGCCAATTCGTTTTCTATAAAGTTGGAAACTTTTAAGGGTCTGACATTATACTCCCGATCCTTGAAGAGTAAAGATATAAACGATGGCTGCTAATCGTTCCAACTCAGATGATGAAATGACTGAAGATTCTTATCAAAGCTCTGATTCTCAGGAGAGCACGGACTCCACAGATGATAGTTATGACGGAGAAGAGGATGTTTGGGAAAGAATTCGTAACGAAGCTAAAGAACGGCACCAGGAAGAATGGGAAGCGTTGGTTCAAAAGTATGAACACGATGGGGATAGTCATGAAGTTGCTGAAATCAAAGCCAGTAACGCTTTGGTTCCTACCTATAGAAAAGACCTAAGAGAAGTGTTGTTCGAAGATATGAAATGGATTCACAGCTTAAGAAAAGATCCTGATTTCCAAAAAATCTTGGAAACAAAACAAAACTTGATGAACACGGAAGATTATGGATGGCAAGAAGCGACCGAGGCTGCAATTCACCACCGAAAATTCTTGTTGAATAAACAATTCCAAAAACAACCTATTCCGGAACAGAGTGATTCCGCGATGAATAATACATTTGTACCTTTTAGAAATAAGTTTTATTAAGTCGATTTCTAGTTGAAGTATAGTTTTTAGACTAGACTACCTTGGTCATTAATTTTCCTCTCCTCGGTAAAAACACAACTGTCTGTAGCATTTGTCAACAAGAAAACCCAAGAACTGAGAAAAAAATCAATGAAACATAAATCAGCGTAATCTTGTAACACGGTACATTATATCAACCCAAGAACTGAGAAATAAGAAAGTTATCAACTCCGCGAGGATAAGGAAAATGAACTGTTTTTAAAATTGGTGTTTTTGAGATTGAATAAACTTTGTTTAATTATCTGGTTTGTTTATATTCGTATGGTAATTTAGTTCAGTTTTTCGAGAAGAATTTGCATCACAACAGTTTTCCTCCAAACAATAGGCTCTTCAGTTATCGTTAATCCCTAAGGACAATAGCAAAATTTCTCTTATGAGTCACAGTGGATTTTGTATACAATTATCTTATGAGTTATTAACTGTAAAGGAAAATAATAAAGACAGTTTAGAGCCTATCACGAGTAGTTTGTTCTTACTATTTACGCTACAAAGGGGTTTAGATATTGCGAGATATTTATTACTCTTTTCATTCAACTTCGAATGGTTTCAGGGCATAGGCTTTGCCCAAACATGCCTCCAAACAATAGGCTTTGCCCAAACATGCCTGAATAGATCGATGACCTCATCCAAAGGAACAATAGATATTTATGAGCGCGCCTTAAAAATTAACATAGCTCACCACTTTATTCATGAGCGCACCACTTTATTCATGAGCTCACCACTTTATTCATGAGTCTAAGACAATAGATAATGAGAAACCACCGCACTTTATTCATGAGTCTAAGACAATAGAACCGTGACGTCATTGAATTAATGAGAGCTCACCAAAAATTAACATAGCGCCGCAAAAATTAGCATAGCGCCGCAAAAAAGGGGCTTAATTCCATGCGCCCTATACTACTTATGTATGTTATATAGTTACTTATATTTTGTCGTAAACACATATATTGTAAAATGATTATTTATTTAGCCGTGCAAATAAACAGATATTAATATTAGTTGAGATATTAAGGTAAGACTTCTGAATGTATTCAACAGTTTATTGACTTTTTGTCAGGGAGAGGCGTTTTACATCAGTGTCACATGTAATATGCAATGGCACAATTCACTGACATTAAAATATCGAATCTGGTGTAATGTTTTTATTTGCAGTTTGAGTTAACTTATTTTAAACACACATGGAAACACCTAGCAGTAAATTAAAACGACTTGATCCAATAAACAAGTATTCATTCAGTCTTCCTTTTCGAGTTAAGTTTTTGTCCGTGAACTTAAGGTGGCTCGCCTGGATTTTCCAGGGCGCACCATTCCCAATTTGAACGGCTGCTGCTCCACTGTCAGAGCACGGTCGAGCTAGCCACTTCACCCATTTACTAGAAATAGAATAAACTTTCCAAAAATGTAGGTTTGTTTGACATCGGTGTTACCATAGCAACACAGCGTTGACGTCATGTGTTTTACATACCAACAATTTTCTTGAAATCTAGACCTAAACTTTTAAAAGGACCTAGTGTCCCTTGTAGTCTAAATGTAGGCCTTCAAGACTGCAAAGTTTAAAAAAATTGTATGAGAGCGTTTTCGAAAAAAAATGGGTTGAATATTTTCATTCAAAAAATAAACAATTCGCTTTACTCCCTGTTTAGTCGTCGAGAACTGTGTGTTCCGGACCGATTCAAACGCTGTTTTTAGCACATTTCATACCTGTGACATAGGACTACTTGCCATGAAAATTTCATTCCATTTGCTTTATTCGATTCCGGTTTATGGAATAATAAGTAATGTAATAAATATGCTCATTTTACTCAGAATAGTAATGTATTTGCTAAGGAAGCTGTAATTCGAAAACTAGTCGATACAATTTTTTTTAAATCTTTTCACCTAAAATTCAACATGTACTACCCTTGCCCTGTAAATTTCAAGAGCATTGAATCATTTTAAGGGCGCGAAATAAAAACAAAAACACAGGGAACTTTTACATTCATCCACGCAAGCTTCATTGCTGTATCATTTTGTTTATAGCTTGTGTCTTTCCGAAATTTCTCTTTTGTCTAGATTCTACATACTTGTGTGCTTTTGAACTAACAAGTTTACCATGCACGCTTGCTACACTTTTAAAATTGGTGTTTTTGAGATTGAATAAACTTTGTTTAATTATCTGGTTTGTTTATATTCGTATGGTAATTTAGTTCAGTTTTTCGAGAAGAATTTGCATCACAACAGTTTTCCTCCAAACAATAGGCTCTTCAGTTATCGTTAATCCCTAAGGACAATAGCAAAATTTCTCTTATGAGTCACAGTGGATTTTGTATACAATTATCTTATGAGTTATTAACTGTAAAGGAAAATAATAAAGACAGTTTAGAGCCTATCACGAGTAGTTTGTTCTTACTATTTACGCTACAAAGGGGTTTAGATATTGCGAGATATTTATTACTCTTTTCATTCAACTTCGAATGGTTTCAGGGCATAGGCTTTGCCCAAACATGCCTCCAAACAATAGGCTTTGCCCAAACATGCCTGAATAGATCGATGACCTCATCCAAAGGAACAATAGATATTTATGAGCGCGCCTTAAAAATTAACATAGCTCACCACTTTATTCATGAGCGCACCACTTTATTCATGAGCTCACCACTTTATTCATGAGTCTAAGACAATAGATAATGAGAAACCACCGCACTTTATTCATGAGTCTAAGACAATAGAACCGTGACGTCATTGAATTAATGAGAGCTCACCAAAAATTAACATAGCGCCGCAAAAATTAGCATAGCGCCGCAAAAAAGGGGCTTAATTCCATGCGCCCTATACTACTTATGTATGTTATATAGTTACTTATATTTTGTCGTAAACACATATATTGTAAAATGATTATTTATTTAGCCGTGCAAATAAACAGATATTAATATTAGTTGAGATATTAAGGTAAGACTTCTGAATGTATTCAACAGTTTATTGACTTTTTGTCAGGGAGAGGCGTTTTACATCAGTGTCACATGTAATATGCAATGGCACAATTCACTGACATTAAAATATCGAATCTGGTGTAATGTTTTTATTTGCAGTTTGAGTTAACTTATTTTAAACACACATGGAAACACCTAGCAGTAAATTAAAACGACTTGATCCAATAAACAAGTATTCATTCAGTCTTCCTTTTCGAGTTAAGTTTTTGTCCGTGAACTTAAGGTGGCTCGCCTGGATTTTCCAGGGCGCACCATTCCCAATTTGAACGGCTGCTGCTCCACTGTCAGAGCACGGTCGAGCTAGCCACTTCACCCATTTACTAGAAATAGAATAAACTTTCCAAAAATGTAGGTTTGTTTGACATCGGTGTTACCATAGCAACACAGCGTTGACGTCATGTGTTTTACATACCAACAATTTTCTTGAAATCTAGACCTAAACTTTTAAAAGGACCTAGTGTCCCTTGTAGTCTAAATGTAGGCCTTCAAGACTGCAAAGTTTAAAAAAATTGTATGAGAGCGTTTTCGAAAAAAAATGGGTTGAATATTTTCATTCAAAAAATAAACAATTCGCTTTACTCCCTGTTTAGTCGTCGAGAACTGTGTGTTCCGGACCGATTCAAACGCTGTTTTTAGCACATTTCATACCTGTGACATAGGACTACTTGCCATGAAAATTTCATTCCATTTGCTTTATTCGATTCCGGTTTATGGAATAATAAGTAATGTAATAAATATGCTCATTTTACTCAGAATAGTAATGTATTTGCTAAGGAAGCTGTAATTCGAAAACTAGTCGATACAATTTTTTTTAAATCTTTTCACCTAAAATTCAACATGTACTACCCTTGCCCTGTAAATTTCAAGAGCATTGAATCATTTTAAGGGCGCGAAATAAAAACAAAAACACAGGGAACTTTTACATTCATCCACGCAAGCTTCATTGCTGTATCATTTTGTTTATAGCTTGTGTCTTTCCGAAATTTCTCTTTTGTCTAGATTCTACATACTTGTGTGCTTTTGAACTAACAAGTTTACCATGCACGCTTGCTACACTTCGCTAATGCCGGAACGCTCGTGCAAATTCTGTTTTTAGTACAATAGTCACGCTGCCAGTTGTAACGCTGTTATAATATAACTTATAATATTTATTTACAAAAGGTTTTATAATATCACTAATACAAAATCTCGTTTTTAATTTAGATTTAGAAAATGTGGTCTATACGTCACGGGCACTTTTTCCCGATCTGGTTACTAAAAACACACTTATTCAACATTATCATCCCGCACTGCCAAGCTTCATGGTTTAACTAATTTGCATGTCATTGTCCTAAGAACAGAATTTGCACGAGCGTTCCGGCAGTAGCGAAGTGTAGCTTGCTCAAGCGTGCATGGTAAACTTGTTAGTTCAAAAGCACACAAGTATGTAGAATCTAGACAAAAGAGAAATTTCGGAAAGACACAAGCTATAAACAAAATGATACAGCAATGAAGCTTGCGTGGATGAATCTAAAAGTTCCCTAAGTTTTTGTTTTTATTTCGCGCCCTTAAAATGATTCAATGCTCTTGAAATTTACAGGACAAGGGTAGTACATGTTGAATTTCAGGTGAATGGATTAAAAAAAAAATCTATCGACTAGTTTTCGAATTACAGCTTCCTTAGCAAATACGTTACTATTTTGAGTAAAATGAGCATATTTATTACATTACTTATTATTCCATAAACCGAAATCGAATAAAGCAAATGGAATGAAATTTTCATGGGAAGTAGTCCTATGCCACAGGTATGAAATATGCTAAATACAGCGTTTGAATCGGTCCGGCTAACACAGTTCTCGACGACTAAACAGGAAGTAAGGCGAACTGTTTATTTTTTGAATGAAAATATTCAACCCATTTTTTTTCGAAAACGCTCTCATACAATTTTTTTAAACTTTGCAGTCTTGAAGGCCTACATTTAGACTACAAGGGACACTAGGTCGTTTTAAAAGTTTAGGTCTAGATTTCGAGAAAATTGCTGATATGTAAAACACATGACGTCAACGCTGTGTTGCTATGGTAACACCGATGTGAAACAAACCTACATTTTTGGAAAGTTTATTCTATTTCTAGTAAATGGGTGAAGTGGCTAGCCCGACCGTGCTCTGACAGTGGAGTAGCAGCCGTTCAAAGTGGATATGGTGCGTCCCTGGAAAATCCAGGCGAGCCACCTTAAGAGCCATTTCTGAAAAAAATCCCAGCTTGAACAATTCACCATCTACGAGTGCAATGTCAGCTAAAGTAGTAAAAACTAAAATGAAGCTTAAATAAAGGCCACGATTTGAAAAACAAAATCAAAACCGAAATAGAGATAAGGATTTTCTGTAAAACATGCATTAATTCAGTGGCAGTCAAAATGTTTTTCTATTTATAAATTTATGCACAACAACATTTTGACTTTACAGTGTTAGAAATTCATCTCGAAGCCAGCTACCCTGCGAGCAGCTCTCTCCGTGGAAGGAGATTAGAAAACCAAAGAAAATAAGGCTCTGCTCGCAGGGTAGAAGCCAGCATGCATTCGAGACAAAAACATTACTACGCTCAATTCAATTATTTGATACTATTTTCGTTGATTGTCCTTTCGAATATTACTTGAAAACTTCACAGATCCTAGGTTTTGGTGGCTCCTGAAATGGAAATGCATGAGTATTTAGTGAGGTGGACGTTTGAATTTTCACATGTTTCGCGCAATATTTTGTTAACAATATCTTAATTTCGCCCGTTGTTGCCAACAAAATGGCCACAATCTAAGGCCCCAGAAAAGGCACAAAAGATGGAGAACTTTTGAGAACTTTTAAGAAAATGATTATTGAATAGCTTAAACCGTTAGGATATGCCAAGAAAAAATACAAATAAACTACTCGTATTAAAATTTTACAACAGGCAGTTAATTGTTGAAGGGTTCAAAAACCAACAATGAATATGAGACGAGCCATGACCTCGCTTCCACAATAACACGCTTTTTTAGTATGATATTTATATTGAATATTACCCAATAAACAGCCAGCAGCATTAATAATGATTTGAAAATAATTTAAAAGGTTATATTACCGTATAGAATGGTCACGGAGTGATCTGTTCTGCTATAAACAAATACATCACGGATTTCCGGTCTAGCACCGCCATATTGGAAATACTAGGCGTGCAAATAGGTCTGGGATACTATTGAATCCTCCTCTGCCTATAGCCTAACCCAGAGCTCTAAAAAAAAAAAATCCGCGCTATTTTGACGAATTTCTCCACTCAAACTGTGCTCTGTTAAAACAATGCTTTCTACTCCCGTTATTATCAGCTACATGTATACATTATCGTTAGCTCACATGGCTTTACCGATTTTCCTAGACTACTTAGTAACTCGATTCTCGGATTCCCGGATGCTCACATATCTCGGATACTCGTATCTCGCATTCTTGTATACTTCGATCGCATTCTCGGATTCTCGTATCTCGGATTCTCGTATCTCGGATTCTCGTATCTCGGATTCTCGTATCTCGGATTCTCGTATCTCGGATTCTCGTATCTCGGATTCTCGTATCTCGGATTCTCGTATCTCGGATTCTCGTATCTCGGATTCTCGTATCTCGGATTCTCGTATCTCGGATTCTCGTATCTCGGATTCTGGTTTCTCACATTCTCGTACATTGTATCTCGGATTCTCGTATCTCGGATTCTCGTATCTTGAAATCTCGGATTCTCGTATCTCGGATTCTCGTATCTCGGCTTCTCGTATCTCGGCTTCTCGTATTCTCGTATCTCGCATTCCCGTTAATCTCGCATTCTCGATTTCTCATGATGGCCCTTATATGCCAGCGTGTGTACATGCACATGCAAATGAATTATTGTAAACTGAAATTATTATTGAAATGTTGACAAACTTACAGCATTAATCAAGCTTTCATGGTCACTGAACAGTCCCCACCTTGCACCGAGATGGTATTTCCTAAAGAAAAGTTCACACATACTTATACAGCTACATGTACACTGTTCATTATATAATACAATGGGCACTGTTCATGTAAAATACACTTGATACATACATTACATTTTTGTATATATATATGTATATGTACAGTGATAACATTATTATATATTATTGTATAACCAAACAATATGTGCATGTACATGTATGCATCCCTTGCTATAAATATATTTGTCATGTAAACAGTACACTGTATGTATCTAGTATACAATGTACACTGTCTTGCTATGGATTAATTTTGTTAAGGCATTTATATTGGCATGTTTATCAGGTGTTTTGAATAGCAATTACATGTCATTTGTTAATACCAGTCCTAGTCTGCTAGTACGGCTGCTATATACTGCTGCTGCTGCTACTACTACTGCTGCTAGTGTTGCTACTAGTGCTGCTGTTGCTGCTGCTGTTGCTGCTGCTGTTGCTACTACTGCTGCTACTGCTGCTGCTACTAGTCACTACTGCTAGTGCTACTGCTGCTAGTGCTAGTACTACTACTGCTGCAACTACTGCTGCTGCTATTGCATGCTGCTACTATGGCTACTACTACTGCTGCCACTTCTGCTAGTGCTACTACTACTGCTGCTGCTACTAGTCTGCTAGTGCTACTACTGCTAGTGCTACTGCTGATAGTGCTACTGTTATTGCTGCTGCAGCTACTACTACTACTGCTGCTACAAGTCTGTGGCTAGTACTGCTACTGCTGCTGCTGCTACTAGTCACTACTGCTAGTGCTACTGCTGCTAGTGCTGCTAGTGCTACTACTACTACTGATGCAACTATTGCATGCTGCTAGTATAGCTACTACTACTGCTGCTACTATAACTGCTGCCACTTCTGCTAGTGCTACTACTACTGCTGCTGCTACTAGTCTGCTAGTGCTACTACTGCTAGTGCTACTGCTGATAGTGCTACTGTTATTGCTGCTGCAGTTACTACTACTGCTGGCTACAAGTCTGCGGCAAGTACTGCTACTGCTGCTGCTGTTACTACTGCTGCTAGTCTGTCACTATTATGGCTGCTATACTGCTACTACAATACTCCACTACTACTACTGCTGCTGAGTGTTGGTCCATCCAGGGTTTTGATTACCCATGACATCGTGCAGGACAGACTGGCACTTTACCACTGAACTAACCAATCAATGGACATTTTTTATTATTATAATAGCCTCATGCCTGCAGTAACAATTGGTGTTAGATGGTATAGATGGTAAAAATAACTGGTTACCAGCTCTCAATGACCCTGAAGGTATATATGCATACATGTACAGTTGTACTCAGTTTACTTTAGAGGATATATATTTAAATTCACTAGTGCCAAAATAAATTAAACCACATCATCAATTGTTAAATAATGATTAGCTTTCATAATAATTATAATAGTGTTATTGGGGCCAACATGTTGAAATAAGGCTGTATACAATACTAATTATACAATGTATATATAATACTGTTCTTTCACCCTCCACCAATCAAACTTTAATAAACACAAAATCTATTACATACAATGTACATGTACCAGTGGTTTCAATAACTTTCAAAGTGTGTATTACGCGTAAGAGGCATTAAAGATAGCAGTAGCCAACTTCTATTAACATACCTAATGTACCTACGTGTGCCTTATGTGTACCACTGTACAATGATTAAATATACAGGGGCAGATCCAGGAAATACAGAAAGAGGGGGCTGTAAAAGTGTGGCATATTAAGCCGAACCTTGCACTGTGAAAGTGCAATTAGCTAGGGGAGTGTGGGGGCATGCCAATTATGAAGGGGGGGGGGGGGGGGGGCTGCTGCCCCCTAGGCCCCTCCTAAATCCACCCCTGATACATTTGTACTTTCAAATGTGCTGTTACATATTATTTTGAGAATTAAATGTTAAAAGGTGTACACCGTACCTGCAAACTTCACTGATGAGGACCCAGATAATAGCTACTGCAGCAAGAACACCAAGTAGCACAAAGACAGCTGAAAATCAAAATTTATTCAGTTTATTAAGTCCTGGTCAAGTGATTCCAACAGCAGTTTATTAAACATTGGTACATGTACAATATTTGTTGAAACAGATCGTGAAACTCTCACACTCTCTCTGACATACTTTCAATATATTTCAACACCCTTCACCCTTTTCAGGCTGGCCATTTCAAATGGTTTCAAGTCGATTGGCTTCAACAAATGTGGTACCAATATCGAAACCCTACATGTATGTTGGGCTTCATTGCCTATTTGATTTAAAGGTTTTACAGTATATACTTCATGGTAGTGTTTCGTTCCATATAGTCTCCCTGCATAATACTGTAAAACAGTATATTGGTTCCAACGAAACACTACCATGAAGTATATACCGGTTTTACAAACTTCAGAATGTTTGTCACTTGACTGAGCATGTCGTGTTCTTTTGCTCTTGTTGCACAATTACTTTAGTGTATAACTTCATCTGTATAATATATAATGATACTGACATTAAAAAAGCATATTTATATAATGCTCCAGAATAAATAATGGCAACAACAATACATTTACATTACACCTGGGTTCCGACTCTACAAAACCTAATACATGTAATTAATACTCATTATTTTAATATTTTAACTGGTAACAAATTCAACAACGTTTGCATTACTTACGCTCATTAGTATCAATGGGGTCTTTCTTGCTTGTAACTGCACATGGAGGACTTTTTAAATGATGGGCTACCATTAAATACTGACCATTCTCACCATATAAGTTACTCAGTCTGCAATTAATATGTAATAAATCTACATTATTAATTAAGTAATCATCAATGCAGCCTTACAAACATACTACAGCACTATATATAATATCCTCCAATAATGTATAAAAATTAGCCATGTTTTTACGTATACTGTTTAATAAACGAGCAGCAGTGTTTTATCAGGTTTAAAACTCGAGGTCGCAGCCAGAGAGTTTTAGACCTGATAAAACATGTGCTGCGATTTTTTTAAACGGCTTAAAAAACGTCTAGATTTATAGAGTCATGTATCAGAAGAGAGCATAGCAGTATAATGTACATGCAGAAAGCTGCTTGAAGTCAGGATCCAGGTAATTGAAAAGTATAGCAGCACTTAATAAGCCAGAGTGCACTTGCCGGAATTACTGCAAGGGTAAAAAAAATAAGGTACAGTGATGAGGTTATGCATGCTGGCTATGGTGCAGTGGCCAGAAGCTCTATGAGTAGTAGAGGAAATGAAATATGTACATGTACATGTAGGTGCATTAGGATTTAGAACGATGCTGAAGAGTAGTAAAAGTTTCCTACATTTAATCAGGTCGGTGATTGGAATCCACTGAAGCTGGGAGAACAGATGAACAGAGGACTGAGAAAAGTTGGCATCCATGCAAGAGTATGCAGGCAGCGCATTTTTGAAGGTGAAGAAGCCGCAGCATGAGGAGGTGGGAGCAGTTGCTCCATGCGGCAGAAGAGTAGATGAAATGGTTATATATGGATGCATGAATTATAGAAGCACAATGCACAATCATAGGTGAGGAAAGGCTTGACGCAATGGAGCACAGACAGTCTTAATAACTGCTGACAATGGTGCAGATGTTGTTGATGTGGTGTTCCCATGAACACATTCATCGAGTAGTGTCATTCAAATCTACATACCTACATGTACATGTACAGCTACTTTGAACTCACTATCGAGTGCAACCATACTTTGAACTTACTATCGAGTATGTTCAAATGTACATGCCTACATCTACTTGTAACTCACTGTCGAGTGCATAGTTACTTCAATCTTACTATCGAGTGCATTCAAATACATCATGTACTTTTAACTTACTATCGAGTGGGTACAGTACTTTAATAATTACTAATGAGTGCATGTGAATGTAAATGCGTATATGTACTTGGAACTCAATATCAAGTGCGTACTTCAAACTTTACTATCGAGTACATTACGTTCAAATGTACATACCTGCATGTACTTGAAACTCACTATTGAGGGCGTACTTCAAACTTACTTTTGAGTGCATACTTGGAACTTACTATAGAGTGTGTACTTCAATCTTTATACTATCGAGTACGTACTTCAACCTTACTATCGAGTGCATACTTTGAACTTACTATCGAGTGCATACTTCGATCTTACTTTCGAGTGCGTACTTCGATCTTACTATCGAGTACGCTCAAATGTACATGCATTCATGTACTTCGAGCTCATGATCGTGTATATTTGAATGCACTTGGAACTTAATATCAAGTGCAAACTTCGAACTCACTATCGAGTGCATTCGAACCCACTTGGAACTCACTTAAGGTTATCGTATACCTTCAGGGTACTGTTCCGGATAAAATTAAGTAGCGTCTCGAATATTCGTCGTATTTAGATAAATTATACCTCATTTTAAAGCTTATAAAATTGGCTACAACGATATAACTAAGGTTTGTAATTTTGATAAAAGTGCGATTTTTAAATAAACTTCTTTTCCGAACAAGCGAGTTGGTTTCCAAGAGCTCCAACTCCACAGCAATTTAATGAATTTAAGAACGGTTTGCTTTTCTGGACTCCCATAATCCTTGTTTACGAAACTGTGTCGGCGATTTTGGAAATTCGAAGCCGTTCTGAAGATATTTTGGTCTTCGTGAAACTGCTAACGCACAATCCAAGTATACATGTAGTTGCGAGAATCGCTCTCAGCGCCTCTCTTTTGAAAATTAAAAAAATCGCCGACACGGGTTTTTTAGCTGATATAATTGCGAACAATCTGTGAAAATTTGAAGAATTTTGCACAAATTCGCGTCGAGTTGGAGCTTCAAACTATGTTTAGAACGAAAATAGAAAGTCAAGAAAACGTTCTGAAAAGTTTTAGCCGGCCGGCGAGACTGATTCTGGTGCCCCGCCTCTTTCACAGCAATCAAATATGGGGCGCCGTTTTGGACACTATTACGAACAGTATAAATAGATCCGTAACTTCAAATATTCATGGCAAACTTTTTATTGCGTGTAGTTAGATTACGTTTTTAATGCCAAATGTAAAAAACATGCTAAACTTTTTGTTTACTCTTAATTTTCTTGTATAACCATGGCAAACTTAAAACAAACGTGCTATACTAAACTATGACACATTCGGAACACAATAAATATACGTGGTCTTTCTCAAATATACATGCTAAACTTTTTATTCCGTATGGTATGATGCACCGCGCGCTTCACATGCAAACATACTAGTACCTAGGTCTCGTGCGGCTATCTCGCCTCGTGATCTTTCTTGTTGTGGCTGCTTTAAGATCAAAGTGGCTGATCGTCCAGAGAATTTCAGAGAAGCACTAAGCAACATCGCCCACCAAGCCAGATTGCTGCTGGGCATGTGTATTTGAGAAAGACCACGTATATTTGTATTGTGTTCCGAATGTGTCATAGTTTAGTATAGCACGTTTGTTTTAAGTTTGCCATGGTTATACAAGAAAATTAATTATACAACAAAAAGTTTTGCATGTTTCTTTACGTTTGGCATTACAAACGTAATCTAACTACACGCAATAAAAAGTTTGCCATGAATATTTGAAGTTACGGATCTATTTATACTGTTCGTAATAATGTCCAAAACGGCGCCCCATAATCAAACACCTTCTATAAAAAGCAGCCAATGATGTTCAACCAGTGACTGGGAAAACTGGCTTCCCACCAGCGGCATGAAAGCAACACAATCAAAGGTCTTTGCGCTCAGTTTAGCCTGATTTTCAGACGGTACGAGGTCGTCCGCTCACTTCCTTCCCCTCCCCGTCTGATGGACTTCATAAACGTTCATGTTCCTGACGTCATAATTTCAACCAATCAGAGCGAACTTTACACTTTTGTCAAAGTCTGGAATTCAAGGAATGTGCTCGCATATTTTTCTAAATGGCGTTGGGAAGAACTTGAGCAGTGTGTCGACCGAAGTTGTAAAGTTTTCAGGATTTCGAAGCTATATCCAGAGCAGAAGAAAGCATTGGAATCGTTCATTCATTGAAACGATGTGTTTGTGAATCTACGTACGGGCTTTGGTAAATCACTAATCTTCCTCCGCTTATATAAATCTCATGCATTAGATCTGAAACATTCTGCTATGTTTTTGGCTTTTAGAAGACCAAATGTTTCATGGAATATTATGATTTTTCTGCAGAAGTGAACACACATACTGAGTATGTTATTGAAAAGGTTTCATGGCACTTGGGTGAATATGTTTGTTTTCAGAATTATGAACACACTTCCGTAAGTTCATGTACGGCAATGGCATCTAAACTTTGCACAAAAAGTCCGGTTAAAACAATCTCTGGTACCAAAAAACACTACACTAGGAAAACTTCAGGGTCTTGTGTGACTAATCGGCATGTACATTGTACATATCAAGCCTCAAAACGTTTTAAAAATAAAAGTAAAAGCGTAAAAGTTCTAAGATCACAGTAATAAACTTTACGGCATGGAATCGAGTCTGATATTTCTTGTATGGATTCTCATACACTGTCGTGCAAATACTGCACGCAAACTTCCGTTTAAAAAGTTCCTGCTCTCCAAAGAACCACAGCAGCTCAAACAGGATACCATTCTGAGGTTTGAAGCTGTAGAATGTTTTTTTTCCAGTGTATGAAGGCTGATAGATCCAACTGTAAAAGTTCTACACTTCACGCTTCAATTCTTACGCGTGTTTGTATTGGCTTATTGTAAAAACAAAGGTTGATGGCGTCAGGAACATGAAAGTCTATGAAGTCCATCAGACGGTAGCCTGATTTTTCAGACGGTCAGCGGTCTTCCGCTTCACTTCACCCCAGGAAGTGAGCGGACGACCTTGACAGTCTGATAATCAGGCTAATCAGACGGCGGAGGGGGAGGAAGTGAGCGGACGACCTCGTACCGTCTGAAAATCAGGCTACGCTCAGTTGAGTTAGTTTCGCGTTTTCAATCACTCTTCATTATGGGCAAAACCAAGAATAAACCGGTCAAACGCCAGAATAAGGCAATTGCAACGGCAAAGGATAAACCAAGCTAAAGACAAGAAGAAGGCAAAACCAAAGCACAATGAAAGCAGACCAAACGGACGCGGAAGACGAAAGAAAAGCACGAGGGCAGATAAATTACCCTAAGAATCAGCTCGTGAATATATGCTCCGGAAAATGTCAGAGATTGGGCATGTTGTTGTAGAAATACTTAAGAGGAATCAAGTGGCCTATAAATGTACAACAAAATAGTTTAGCCACTGGTAATAAGAATATATAATTTCGAACATTTCTTTGATTTGTTCCTCTTTCTTGAACTCCAAGGACCAGATATTTTGAAGAAGACATCTACGGATAATTTTAGCGAATACGCTTCAAATTTACGATGACATATTTATGTGAGAAATGATTCGATACAACGCTAACGCGAACTCCGAACTGAACAGTAAACAACTACTCCCGCGCTTACATGTAGCTACGGTTGAATGCTCATGACGATTGATGTGGTGTATGAGCTGTCAATCAAAATACATGTATGTAACGCAATCTTCGGTAAAATGTTTCTTTTTTATATTTCTCCGTCTAGATAGAAGAAAATTCAACCATTTTCTTTCTGTTGGATACTTAACACTCTAAACTTTGTTTTTACGTGAAATTTTTTTTTTTGGGGAAAATTCGGCTCTGAAGCTAAATTACGATAACCTTAATCGAGTGTGTTCAAATGTACTGCATACAGTCATGTACTAACTTGAATGCACTTGATAGTGAGTTCCACAATTGCATACTTCGTGCACAGCACAAAATCCAAGCAGGTGATTGGCTAATGACAGTGCTTGATAACAGCATGTTGTGTGATCAGATCTTAGATTTTTACTTCATTAATACGTACCATACACTAATACTGGACAGTGCATAAAAAATAGTAAGAAAATTAATACAAAATACAGGAGTGAAAATAGTGCACGTATAAATATTTAACGATTAGACCCGCAGCCCAAATGGGCTACGAGTCAATAGCCCATGAGGTGCAGCCGAATGGGCTACTTAACTTGTAGCCCATGAGGTCGAGAGGTCTAATTGTTTTAGTATAAACTAACTAGTCGGACAGTAGAAATAATAGAAAGAAACAAATTGAAGTTGATTTTTTTTTATTTCGTGAAAATGTGTGCGGTTTTTCTCTACCATGGGCTATCACAAATAGACCTATAGTAGCGTAGCCAATCAGAATGCAGGATTTGTAATAGTCCACTAGTTGGTTTATACTAATATCAGTTGTGTGCCTTAGGTGCAGAGGAGGCCTCATTGACTTACTCGCAGGGCCGATAATTATTAGCACTTGAAAAATAGTGCTAATGATCAGGAGCATTTACTACGTGGACAGCAGGTAGTCTACACACAAATTGTGCAGACTAGAAGGAATTAGCTAGAGGCAAGGACATTACAGGCAGGTTGGTAGTATATGTAATACACATTGTACATGTTGTTACATTGTATGTCTCGGGTTTAGGACAATAATGGAAGGGAAGTCAATCCCCACCAGACCACTACAAATTTTGTAAAACTGTACAGTGTCCTGCTGGCCAAGCCTTGATCGTTTCTCAAGAGTGTCCCAGCCCAGTGAACTTACAAAATAATGTACAAGATCAAAAGAACTAGTACATGTATATAGCGGTCATATAGCTATTGCAAACAAATCTTGGTGCAGTCTCTTGAGTTTGTTCTAGCTTAGATACATCACAGTGAGTGTGAAGGTTCCAGGCCTCTGAGGCATTCGAGTCTGGGACTACATGTAACTTTGGAGTTCATAGGAATATTACAAAGGTTAGAGAATTTACGTTTGACTGTTTTATTGACAAATATAATTAAGACACTAATGCTCACTGTACATAACACATACAATTAATGCATTCTGCTTTCAGCCTCATGCAGTATTATAATTATTGTTTGTTTGTTGTACAGTCAGAACGTGCCTGTGCATTTATTTGACAATAAAACATGCAGGCCAGTCTCTAACCCTTAAATATCCAATTAAATATACTAACTTGCATAGATCATCTCCTCCATCCAAAGGCTTTATGACGATGGTAAAGTTGAAGCTGGTATCCAACAGCACATAAACAGAGCCTGAGACTGCTTCTCTCAGCAGCTGATAATCACACTGAAACCAATAATACATCAGTCAGAAAAACTTTGTAAATCATCAGTTCTTCATGAATGTTCTCCTCCCATACATTAAATTAAAGTACACCTATTGGATTCATCCGAGCCCAATATGGCAAACTATTTAAGTTGAGACATCAATATTGGGTGAGACCAATTAAAGGTTGATTATTAAAGTCTAATATTATACATGCAAATTGAAGTCAATACTTAAATACTTTCCATGTTGGTTGAGAATGAATTCTATAAGTGTTTTAGTTTGTATGTACACCAAACAAAATTAATTATTTTTTAATGGCCCACTTCCACGGAAAAAGGATCTGTGCAGGGTCAACTCCACCCACCATACTGTAAAAAAGGTAAATTGTGATTTCTATACGTGAAATGGCAGCACAAACAGTTACATTCACTACTTGCTGTCAAGGGCAGCTATAGTCAGTCTTGTTTTAATGTCTCCTCCTTTCTGTCACCGTAAGCCACCATTGTGACATTGTCAACTAAACTTTCTAGTTATCTGCCACTTTCATCTTGAAAAAAAAAAGCACTGACATCCCCAAAAAGGCAGTTGAAAATGTACAATGTAATTGTAGCATTCCCTCCAGTTTACTTTTGAATTCTTATTGAAACATGGATATAATGTCAAAACTCATCAGTGTGTGTGTTAGAGAGGTATAACATCATTTAAATCATATAGCATTTGACCACTCAGAACAAATAATAGTTAGTACATGTACTGTACATGTATCAAATAATCCAATATTATATGTATTGTACAGTCAGTACATATTTTATAGCAATAATATGTTGTAGTTCAAATTTTATCTCAGTAAAAAAAATTGAACTAGAGAATTTTGTTAATTAAAACTACAAATAAATGTAGGGAAAATATTTTTGAACTACTAGGGAATTTTTGGGATATTTGAGTATCATTGGTGCTTCATATTGATCACTTCTGCGGCACATCTAGTGGTTATTAGCCATGCAGCCCTTAAACCAACAGATCCAATGGTTGCTGGTAATTAGAATATACCTGTAGGATATTACATGGCTGCACATGCGCCGAGATGTGGCCATGTAATGTTCTAGGTGTTTCATACACATGTATACAATAACCATGTATAATAATTTTCGATGAAATACAGTTTTCATCTCTTACTAAAATGGCTAGATTATTTAAAAATCCAGTCATTAATGTTCAACAGTGACAATAATCTTCATGTGTGAAGATATCATTTATTTCTTATACATGTATATCTTCATATCACTTTTTAGAAAGAAATATACACTGGTATTTCATCGATAATTACATATTAATTAACTATAGTTGATTGTATGGGTACAATGTACATATTGCATGTAGTACTGTAAGGAGATAGGGAGAGGGGTAGCTAGGCAGGGTTTTATTAATTTTAAATTACAGTGGATACATCAGAGAAATTTAAAAGTTGCTGTATTCATGAATTATTACTAGAAGATGGCAAAATATAGTAGGTAACCTGCAGTAGCTGGTTCTATTGAAGTCCCTGGGTATAGGAGAAGGAAGTGATAATTAAGGGGAGAGATAGGAAAACAGAGGGGGAGGGGTATTTTTAGTACACAAACATTCCCTAGTTCAAAAAAATCCTCCCTCCCTAGTTAAAAAAAAAGCAGTGTAACAGACAGTTAAATAAATTACGTGTTTACATGCACTTAGTAATTTACCTTATAGCAGTTGCTTGATATACCATATACATTAAAAGATTGTGTACCATCATAGGTGATATTAACAAAAGCTGTGTCCATTGACAAGTGTCCATCCCATTTGCCATGTGGCTGGATATAGGAACCTCTGCTGCCCCTCAGGCTTTGGGCTGAGACATTATTGGCATCTCCTAAAAATTAGCATAATAAGAACTGTTCAAAGTACTAATCTGGTATATCATGATTATATGATTGTTTACATGCATATATAATGTTTACATGTATATACAAATGTATGTATTTATAGGGATGACCGATCATTTTGCCAAAATGTCTCATTTTCAACATGACAGGATGCTGGTAATTAAGTGCATTTGAGGTTTTCGTAGTCTGGGTTAGCAGCAGTTCTACACAGGCATGTGTTTCCAAAAAAAAAGTGGAATTACTGTCCCAATACTGACCAACTAAATTATTGTGCTATTGCAATCATAATCTAACCCTAGCTACTGACAATTGGCAGATATAGCAAAATATTCCCACAAAATCCCTCATGTACTCTGACATTGAACAAATCCACTACATATAATCATGCAAGTACATTTTTACATAATATGCACATACAATGTATAGTGCAAAACAAACAGCACTCTGATTTGTTAATTATTTTAAGCTTAATGTACATGTATGCATTATTGTATGCAACTAATGCACATATTGTTAAGTGTGTGTACATATATGTACATGCAATTGTTCACAGATGACAACATATTTTTCATGACCTTATTTTCTGTCCTCCTAAGACTAAGTTATACACTATAAAACAAACAAATGTCATTTTGCTGTACGTGGGCCTAATATTTTATACAAAAACTGATATTTTATACAAAAACAAGACTGTATTTGTGGCATACTTCTAATTGGGTCTCATCACTTTGACGTGTTGGTGTTTTGTCATCTGTGCATCCATAAGAAGACGTACAGAACTCAAGTACAATGTACATGCAGCATCACACAAATCAATTTTTTTAGATGTCAGCAAGATGAAACCGGCATGATCAAGTCTGTATTAATATATTATATTCATTGCAATTTCTCAGTAATTTTTAAAAAAATATTGTATTCAAACATTAAAAGTATATGAAAACTGAAAGTATAGTAAACTAAACTGAGTCCGAAAAGTAAAACTTGAGAACGTTCTGTATATATTATTATAATACGATAGTATGCGTGCTCTGATTGGCTAAGAAGCCATGTTTTATCAGAGTATATAACATGGTTAGCCGTGTTATATAGTTTTCAACTGGCGGTTTCCTTTCATCGTGCGCATAAATCTATATTATAAAACAGATAAAGAAGCATTAAATCCATGTTTTATACTATCATAAGACACTCTGGTCATTTGAGAACACTCTAGAAATGTTGAAAGCATGCGCCTTTGGCTTGTGCTTTAACATTTCTCTCATGTTCTCAAATGCCCATCGTGTTTTATGATAGTATAAAACATGGCTAAGGCTTCTTTATATGTTAATTATAGATATATAATATAATCAGCACAGGGATCCTTAACTATCATGATCAGTCATTGTAATTTTTATATTTCAACGTTTGAAAGTATCACTCTTTTTCGAGGGCTGCAGTCTTCCATAAATATATGTTAAGAATAATACGGTGAATAAATAGTAAGCTATGTATGGACCGGCTTTAAGGCTCCAATATAGCTCCAAAGCTGATGAGATTCATGATTTTCACGTGATCTGAAGACTGAACAGACTGAAGAAAACATTCTGAAATATTAATATGCGCAATTTCGACTAGCTGGAAATTAGTGTTAGGAACAGCCACCGCAGGAGTTCACTGAAGGGTTAATTTATATGCATCTTACCTGAAATAAGAGTAAGAATTGCTGCAAGCAAAACTATAGCGGCCGACACCACCATCATCGGCAGGCTGTTCACAATTTCCATGAAACCGCGTCGACAGGGACTGGGACGAGCTGTCTCGGCGAAACCATTTGCATGCTGGGAGAAAAGCCAAAAGGAGGCGAATGGGGGAGAAAAAGGGGAAGGGGCCTGAGCCGAGAACCCCTGTGGCATTGGGGGCACTTTATGCAAATACCTGGGCCCGGTTGTTCAAAGGGTAGATACCTTTAGAATAATGTGAACGGGGCCCAGACGCCCAGTTGTTATATCTCATGAATACGTCACCTATAGCAGACATCATCAAACGGCATAATCTACACTATCACCTAAAGTATATGCTGATGACACACAATTGTATGTCTCCTTTTAAGGCTGACTGCTCTGTCGATCTTGAGCAAGCTAAGTTGTCGGCTGAACGCTGCGTTGGCGACATTGACTACTGGATGAGCACAAACTTCCTTAAATTGAATCAAGACAAAACTGAACTCATAGTTATCAGCTCTAGATATCGTCCTAGGCCAGATCTTGAGCACATAATAGTTGGTAATGAGCGCATTGCACCTCGGATCTCTACGCGCAATCTAGGAGTAATTATGGATCATTCTCTCAGCATGGAGGAACACGTAAAAAGATTTGTAAGGCATCGTACTATCATCTCAGAAATATTGCGAAGATTCGCAAATATCTAAATCAAGGCACTGCTGAAATTCTAATTCATGCTTTTATTGGTTCTAAACTTGACCATTGTAATTCTCTTTTATATGATATCCCTAAGTACTCAATAAGTAAAGTACAGTCTGTCCAGAATGCGGCAGCTCGTATCGTAACGCTTACTAAGAAATACGACCATATTTCTCCTGTAATGATCCAGCTACATTGGCTACCCGTAGAGTTTCGTATTATTTTTAAGCTATTGTTATTAGTGTACTGATGGCGCCCTCCTATGTTACCGAACTATTGAGTTATCGCAAATATTCACGATCGCTGCGTTCCAGCAATAAAGAACTTTTGAGTATCCCGACAAGCAAACTTAAATCATATGGTGATAGATCATTTTCTGTAGCTGCACCAAGACTGTGGAACGACTTACCACTGGAACTTAGGAAGTCGTCATCAATTTTACTTTTTAAAAAGAACCTCAAGACATACCTATTCAAAGCGGCATATAATCTATAGTTTGTATATATGTGTGTATATTTATATTATTTTATCATATAATTTTTTTTTTTAGCTTTTTTATAATTTTTTAGAATTTAATTCCGCGTATTATGTAATTTTTATATAGTTGTAATTGTAATTGTATAGCCATAATGTATTTTTTAACTTACTCTTGTAAAGCGCTTAGGACAATTAATGGCTTCAGCGCTATATAAATAGTTATTATTATTATTATTCTAAGAAATCTTAACCGGATTACACGCATGAGTATAAAGAATGAGATGTAAAGTGGTAAGCTGTAGTGCTAAGTGTGCACGCCCTACGAGGGAAAGATAAAAAAATATCTGACCCAAGTAGGACTCGAACCCAACGACCTCCAGGTTACATGTCTGGCGCTCTACCAACTGAGCTATCAAGTCAGATGAGAGCAATCGTGGGTATTGGTGCGATTTATGGGGTCACGGCGATTATATATGTATATGTAGTTATGATATGAAATCATGTTTGCCGCGTAGCACTAGTAAGTGTAAAGAATGAGATGTAAAGTGGTAAGCTGTAGTGCTAACGCCCTACGAGGGAAAGAGAAAAAAATATCTGACCCATGAGTAACTGCGTGAGGGAAAAGGTAGTTTTCCACAGGGAAAGGTGTTCTGGAATCCCAGAAACCTCCCCCTGTCTACTTCCCTGAATATATCTTATCAATGCAGTATATAGTAGGAACAATAAAGGACACTAGATAAGTTCCCCAATCAATGTATTAGTTTCTCCTGATAACACGTACAGCGCGGCAGGGGCGTACGGCTACCCTCTATGCATATACATACGCAAAAATTCAATTTAGACTACCCCTTCACACGATGATGCGATTGTGACTGAAATACTTACTGGCTAATACAAAAATACCTAAGATGCGTGACATGTTACTATGTATTTGTTGGCAAATATCTCCTGTTGTTCGAAGCAAAGATAAGCTCTACCCCGGGGTTAAATCACTAACCCGAGGGTAAACTGTACAGAATAGAAATACAGATTTAGCGCTATCCAAGGGATAAAGTTACCCTTGCTTTGAACAACCGGACCTAGGAGAATGCTAAAAATAGCATTTCCGAGACTCTAGTTTAAAATTTCATAATTTTTCAGGGGGGGGGGGGGGGGGGGGGGGGGGGGACATGCCGGCCCAGACCCCTCTAGCGCCTCGTGCCTTCATGCGCCACTCGTTCTGGCCTAGCTGCGCATACAGCTATTACAGAGTGGTATGGCATCGGGGACAGAATCATCGTACGGAAATAGATGGTGGCCGTACATGTGACTGCTCCGTAGACTGAAGATCGCGAGAAAGTGTACCACATGTACGATCCCTTGGGAACCTAACAGCACAAAACTAATAATAATAATTCTACATTTATATAGCGCCTTAATCCTAAACATCCAAAGGCGCTTTACATAGCTGGAAACAGGCAAGTTAATTTACAAGCACTATAAAAATCTTACGATCTCAGCAATAACTAAACTTAGCTTTGAAGACTCCGACTGAGGGGCATAGCTTAATAGTAAATGGCAACAAATTCCACAGTTTTGGCGCAATAACAAAAGCCCTTTAATTTCTCCATAGCTCTTTAAATTGACTGTAGGAACCTTCAGAAGGACCTTATTGGCAGACCTAAGATTACGAGGAGGAGTACAGTACTCTACCATATTACGAATTTAGATAGGAGCCAGATTATTTAGAGCTTTATATGTAAGAAGTAATACCTTATAAGTTATTCGTTTTTTCTACGGGTAGCCA
Source organism: Actinernus sp. WN-2022 (assembly GCA_030867875.1). Classification (NCBI taxonomy): domain Eukaryota; kingdom Metazoa; phylum Cnidaria; class Anthozoa; order Actiniaria; family Actinernidae; genus Actinernus; species Actinernus sp. WN-2022. The sequence continues at coordinate 59,672,128 of JAOWCC010000936.1, forward strand.
GTGGAGACGCTGAAGAACAGGTGAAATATGGCCATTATGATCATCGCATCGCTATATAACTTAGGCTCATCATTCCATATCGGAACCTTGTGTGCTATAAAGAAAACCTTGCAACTGGTGTATAATCTCCACAAGGTGAATACCGCACATCTAACCCTGCGGGAAACATGTCTTTTTGTAAATTCTCACATGCAGATAATTGGTGATAGAGTTTTCCCTTAGATTTTAGTAAAACCTTAGTTCTAATTGGCCAGCATGCGCATGCAAAAACGACTGGACTCACTCCTTTCCTCTACGAAGTGGTCGAAAAGGAACTGGCCTAGGCTGGGATGTGTATAGTTTGTTGTTCGTGAGAGACGTTAGAAAGGAATTGACGTGCAGTTCCGACAACCGCAAAATTAACTGCACCCCTCTTAGTTACTATTGCTACGTCCCACAAGCCGTAAACTTTAACCCGAGAAAATTAAAAATCAAGTTCGCAACAGTCCGAATGATTTATCGATTTCCTACCTTTTGCTGAATTTCTTAAATCTTTGCGAAGAAATCAAGCCTTGTGTTTTCATCTCCTTCGGAAGAGCTTGTGGGACAAGATGGCGGCCGTTCCTGGGCAAACATTACTGCATTCTGATTGGTCTGAACTGTTTTTAATTGACAGGTTCGGAACTATGAATTGCCACCTCGAAGGTAACAACATCTTAATTGCATTCAAGAGGCATTAACTAAAACTGATCATGCATGTATATAAAGGCCATCACACGTTATGCTACACTATGTAATGATGTCATGTATATAAGGCCATCACACGTTATGCTACACTATGTAATGACGTCATGTATATAAGGCCATCACACGTTATGCTACACTATGTAATGACGTCATGTATATAAGGCTATCACACGTTATGCTACACTATGTAATGACGTCATGTATATAAGGCCATCACACGTTATGCTACACTATGTAATGACGTCATGTATATAAAGGCCATCACACGTTATGCTACACTATGTAATGACGTCATGTATATAAAGGCCATCACACGTTATGCTACACTATGTAATGACGTCATGTATATAAAGGCCATCACACGTTATGCTACACTATGTAATGACGTCATGTATATAAGGCTATCACACGTTGGTACACTATGTAATGACGTCATGTACATTGTATATAAAGGCCATCACACGTTATGCTACACTATGTAATGACGTTATGTATATAAAGGCCATCACACGTTATGCTACACTATGTAATGACGTCATGTATATAAAGGCCATCACACGTTATGCTACACTATGTAATGACGTCATGTATATAAAGGCCATCACACGTTATGCTACACTATGTAATGACGTCATGTATATAAAGGCCATCACACGTTATGCTACACTATGTAATGACGTCATGTATATAAAGGCCATCACACGTTATGCTACACTATGTAATGACGTCATGTATATAAGGCCATCACACGTTATGCTACACTATGTAATGACGTCATGTATATAAAGGCCATCACACGTTATGCTACACTATGTAATGACGTCATGTATATAAGGCCATCACACGTTATGCTACACTATGTAATGACGTCATGTATATAAGGCCATCACACGTTATGCTACACTATGTAATGACGTCATGTACATAAAGGCCATCACACGTTATGCTACACTATGTAATGACGTCATGTATATATAGGCCATCATACGTTATGCTACACTACGTAATGACGTCATGTATATAAAGGCCATCACACGTTATGCTACACTATGTAATGACGTCATATATATAAAGGCCATCACACGTTATGCTACACTTTAAGGTCAAATAGTTTTCGGCACCTCACGAGACTCAGTGTTATACATGTAATATCAAATATTAATTGTTTTAGTCTTATACAAATACATTATATTGGATTCATCCGAGCCCAGTTTAGCAAAATATTTAAGTGGAGACTTCAATACCAGGAGAGACCGACGGTCAAGCCTAATGTTAAAGTCGGATCGAGACCAATATTTTCCATATTGGGCGAGGATGAATGCTATCAGTGTTTTATTATACCGACGAACAAATAATCCCCCAATCAATAAACAAAATGAATGAATGAAGTAACCCCTCGTCGTGCGAACTGTCCAATATGTAGCTGTCCTACATTGTAAAATATTGGGCTGGCACGTGACCCTAGTACCCACATCTCATTGGAGGATTTATTTGTAACGTATAATAATAGCACATATTGCCGTTCTATTGCCGTTCTATGCCGGTTCTATGTTTATTGCGCGCAGGCCTCGATCTATATATTAAGACCTTCATTTCTCTGTGTTACGCTTTTATGAAGAGAAAATTAGTTTTTTTTCAAGTTCGAAAAGTAACCGATTCTCCGCTGATAAATCTAACTTTTTTGCGGCTCAATTCAGTGCATTTCCCCATATCGTATGTCACACATACCAAGAAAAAACAATCACACATCCAGCACAAATAAAACACAATGGTCTACAATTAGGAGCCGTTAGTCCAGCTTTTTAAGTAGTAGTTAAAATATGAGCGGGAGATCTGTATGGGCATTTACAATGGCGAGCCGCTTCGGCGAGCCATTGTAAAGCCCATACAGATCGGACGCGAATATTTTATCTTACTTGTGAAATGAATAGATAACTAAAAGCCATTGATATGCACAATATAAAATTTTAACCTTTGATTTCTCCCACCCTGCTATCGATGTGGGATGAATTAGTTTCTCACAAAAACATATCCCACATCGAAGAGACAATGTGTATGCAATAAGAGAGCAGAGCGTGCAGAAAAACAGGTCCCACATGGAATAGATGGTGTGTACATAATAAGAGAGCAGATGCACTTTGTCATTTCACCCGTCCCGGGATAGAGGAAGTCAGTGATCGGTCGTGAGACTTCCCTCACTAGCTTAGCTAGTATTCTGTACCTGATACAGAATACTACTAGAGCTATAACGGACCATGGGGTCTGTATCGCGGACCATGGGGTCTGTATCACGGACCTAAGTGTCTGTATCGCGGACCATGGGGTCTTTATATCGATACAGAACCTGATGTTTTATTAATCAGGTTTCTACGTGGGTATACAGAGGCGATCATGTGGTGTCATTCAGCACATGGGATTGGCTAGTACCCTTATGAATTATTAATGAATTTTACAATGCCAGTTACAGCATGACAAAACTAATTTATTCCCCGGCCCCATTCTCGTTCTCAGTGCCTCCTCAACTAACTGACGTCATGTATATAAAGTCCCTGGGAAGGAGAATGTCCCCGGCCCGTATCTGATGTCATAATTACAAGACTTGCGCACTCTGTACATAGTGGAGGCTGTGATGAAGGTTTCAGATTTTCTTTTCTCTGATGCGGAACACAGAGAAATAAAATAGCAGAACTTATTTCTCTCGTGAATACATCTTTGTATAGTTGTTGGGTTGATTTAGGGGTCAGTTTTCTTTTAATGGTTTTAAAACTGAGATAAACACGGATCTCCTTAACATCAGCAAAGTAGTCACAACAATTATATCACACAGGACTTTGCGTACTCAGTGATAGTGTATTAGAGGCTCAAACTGGCATTCCCTAAAAAATATATAGATGTAGACTTAAAGTTGTATTAATCTCACTACCTATAACTAAACAGAACTTAAGCTGTTTAAATGGGCACTGTCTAAATCTATTGCTGTGTCTGTCTCCTCAGTTAATTATGGAACAATTTTCCTCTGCATAAATCCCGGGCGCCGCCATCAAGGATCTCATGACGTCACAAACAATAGCTCTTTTGTGGTGTAACAATAGGGGAAACGTATGCATGACGTCATAAGATCCAAGATGGATCTTATGACGTCACAAACAGAGGATCTCATGACGGATCTCATGACGTCTCAAACAATAGCTCTTTTGTGGTGTAACAATAGAGGAAACGATGCATGACGTCATAAGATCCAAGATGAATCTCATGACGTCACAAACATAGGATCTCATGACGGATCTCATGACGTCACAAACAATAGCTCTTTTGTGGTGTAACAATAGGGGAAACCGTATGCATGACGTCATAAGATCCAATATGGCGACGTTTATTCTAGAAACTTGATTTCGATTACAGTGAACCGATTTACAGCTGTTTTAAATTTCTCTTAAAAACAGTATTTTTATCCTCTCGAATCTTTACCATCCTTCATCGAAATTGTCACACATTTTCTCCAGTTACCTTGGAAAGTATACTCTGCTAATCTACGTAGTTATGTTTATCTATCGTCACGAGAACGTATATTATTTGGAGGTTAATAGTGTCCCTTTAAATCTTCCTCAGTGCTTAAACTAAACCTTGAGGAATAAGTTCTTGGTGAAGAGGTAGTAAGAGATCAACATCCACGTGGCTGTACCAATCAAATTCATGGACAGCTTTTCGGCATGTGTGCCGTATTTTCCCATCTTCCAACTGAATGGAAATCTGCTGTACAGAAGGCCGTGGCCGACGTAGACAAGTATGGAGTTCATTCCTGTAAAAATACAATAATTAGTGTTACGAAAGAAAGTGAAGTCAATGAAGTCAAAGGATGACAAGCATGCGTAAAATGGTCGCATGTGATTGGCTCGAAGACTGATGGTTCAATAGTTGTCCTTGAAAGGTAAGCCTCGCATGGAGGAAGGGGTTGACCCTGCACTGATACAAACCCTCTTTCTATGAATATGGATATATTTTGATTATCATGTTAACTAGATACAAGGCTCTAACTAAACTGTCTCAACTCCAGCCTTAAAATGGCGGTCAAGAACTACTAATTGGACTATTATTGTTTTTATTACCAGGATAAAAGAACGGAGCGCCATTCCAACAGTCCAGGGTATCGGTCAGGATGTAACAAATAACGAGCAGGAAGAAGGACGTGGCGCCGGTGATGAATATGAACGACAATGACCTGAACAGAGAACAGATGCGAGTTAGGTAACGGCCATATCTCAACAGCTAACCGCCTACTATGCCCTTGTTCTTTGAGGTCCAACATCATACATACGAAGGTCGTGAAACGAAGCAATCTCGTTCCCAGTGCCCGCGTTCCTTTAGGTCAGCAGCAAGTGTTTGGTCACCTCTGGTCGAAGAACGCGCGGGCTCTGGAAACGAGATTGGAAACAATTGGAAAAGTCAGGAAAATTGGAAATCTGTAATATCACTGGTTGCTATGATTACTGAAAATAACAATTTAGTTTACATAGTGAAAAAAGAGGCCGAGCTACGTCACGGTTGCATATAGAGCATATTTCGTATGAGTGTGACAAACTACGGCATGTTCGTAACCGTACTGTAGCCGTGCTGTAGATGTGCTGTGCCGTCAGTTCTGTGATTTGATTGGATCAGCAGACAAAAACAATGGGAAACCATTTCAACGTCACGGCATGCCGTACGGCAACCGTGCTGTAGTCAGTGCTGTAGTTTGTCCCACTCCGCATACTCGTATGAGTGTGACAAACTACGGCATGTCCATAACCATGCTGTGACCCACACGGCGGCAAAACGTCACGCGCAAGCGCCTTAGATGAGCCCAGCACGCATGCGTCCGCCCAGTTTCCCGCCGAAACTAAAAGAAAACAGAAACAATCACCCATGTTTCTATTTTTAAGCGCGTATGCGTATTTACGTGAAATGTTTCGCGAAAAATAAGAAAACTACTTAAAAGAAAAGCCTAAGACTTTAAATTGGTTGAAGTTTTCTTAATTTGTAATTCACTGTGAGTTTACTAAGTTATAAAATTATTTACTAAAAAAGTTAAAGCCCTGGGAAATTTGTATTTGATAGCAGAGCCTTCGTTCTTTCGGCCAGCCGAGCATACCGTTTTGCCGCGGTGTGGCTGTGACCATGTTGTACCGGCCGTACCTCTGAAATTTGATTGGATTAGCAGGACAAAACCAATAGGGAAACTATTTCAATGTCACGGCATGCCGTAAAGTAACCGTGCTGAAGTCAGTGTTGTAGTTTGGCCCACTCATACGAAATCTGTTCTATGTTGGACGGTTCGATTGGTTGCTGTTATTTGGCTGCAAGCAAGCTGTTAAATCCTCTCCATTCTTGATCGCAAGAGTATGCTATATTTCCCTTGACTAGGAATACACACAGTTTTTTAGTCGTGTTTGCGTGTTATTTGCTTTGAATTTCACCAACCCACACGTGCGCGGCTTCGTCAACCGATCATGGTTGTCTTACCACAAGTTCTTATTAATTGGAACAGCTCCTTCGTTCTTTGTTCCTCCGCACAGACCAATACCGATCAAGCCCTGTATGTGTAGTAGGATAAACGAGCTAATCAGCTTTCAAAGGAAGGTAAAATTGCGGAACTAAAATGGTGAAAGGACTTCGGGTTTAAGTGGTTTGTTTGTGGCAAAATATGTTGCTTACAGTGTAGGTAAATGAACGGAATGCAACTGATAATATAATATATTACATACACGGTAAATAATGTTGTTGAAACTGATAAACATGCATATTAAGTGACTGGAGTGAATGAGCGAGTGCGTAAGAGCTAGTGATTGAGTACGTGGGCACTCACGCTCCTTCACCCATTCACGCTGAACGAGTGTGCGTGGGTGAACGAGTGTGCGTGAACAAGGGTGTGTGGGTGAACAAGGGTGTGTGGGTGAACGAGTGTGAGTGGGTGAACGAGTGTGAGTGGGTGAATGAGTGAGTGTGAATGAGTACGTGTGACTGAGAGAGTAAGAGCGACTGAGAAAGAGTGAGTGAATGCATGAATAAACCAAACGTGTTTTAGGGACGACTCGAAACCACAAGAGACTTACATTAGTAGGTAAATCCTAATATTTGAGAAACTGATTGTAATACGTACCAGGATCACTCCCCATACGAGCCAGCGGATGATTCTTGGCTTGTGGTTGGGGTAGGTATGCAGTATGCGACCGGCCTAAAACAAAAAAATACAAACACGAACTAAAATGATGAATCTCCCACGCTTCTTGATATGTTACTCTTTGATCGCTTGAAAATTATACACATTAAACGGGTATTTTACTAATTGTCGCATAATATTTGAAAAAAGCGCCAAAAACTAGCACACAGACTAATTTGAATTCCATTTCAAAAGCAACACAAATATCGTGAAATATATGCTAAAATCGATTTTAGTTCGGCACAAAACTCAGTTTTTAGCCTGCTAGTTTTTGTCGCCCAATACGTGGTTTTGTAAAATATGTCCTCTTAACTTGAATACAGTAGTTAAACACGCTGCAACATTGCACGTAACATTGCCGGCAATGTTGCAGAAGTAGGATCGAGTTCTACTTCGGCAACATTACGCGCAACAAATTGCACCGTGGACTTGCTGGCAATATTGCGCGGAATGTTGTAGCGTGTGTCCGTAGCTTAAGGTAATTCAGTTTTGAATTTCAAGAACTTTTTAGTGGGCGACGGGCAAAAAATGGGACGGAGGGGGAGGGGGAGAAGATCAGTTCTAACAATCTTAACTGGATTACACGCATGAGTGACTGCGTTACAAAGCTCAATGAAGCTACAAATAACACGGGCAAAGGTTTTACAACTAAAAGACTGAGTGAGCAAGATGGAATAAATACCTTCATGTGTCTGCAATACCTCCCGGCGTAGTTATGCAGTCTAACGAAATCGAACGGAATTTCAATCGAACGCAATCGAACTCAATCCATCGACAAGGCTCATAACGAGCCAGAGATCATCAGAAATCCAAATCAGCGTGAGGTCTGGTTGCTATGAAGTGACGTCACAGTTTAGAAATCGAATAACATTTTGCTTAGCTGATATGCATTGTTTTCTTTATGATTTAGTCTGCCATTCAGGTCCGTGTTCACAGCCAGGATGAATGTTGAAGCTGTGCGCAGAGTATTTTGCGTCAAACTGACCGTCGTTATTAGTATTTCTATAGCTTGGACAATTCATCAACAGGAGTACAGATAAATCTTGGGAACAAATATATATGAGAAACCGAAGGATTTTGCGAAAGACTATAATCGATGAGAAAAATGGTGGGTTTCGCAGTAATCGACTCTATATGGATTACACAACGGCTAAGCCAGTATTGCTTCTCCGCATCAGCTGACGCTAATAGGAGTAAACAATTTGGATTTATGCCTTGGATTGAACGTTAGTGACTTTGCGAAGGTGGTAGTGCTAAAAAGTGGCGTAAATCTACATGGTAGGAAATTCCCGCCAAACCAAGTCTTATGATTGCTTACACAGAACCAGCTAACTGCAAGGTTTTAATAGAAGCAGCCACGAGGAAACATTGATCCTGCGAGACGAAATAAACAAGCTCAAGCTACAGATTACAACTCAAGAACACTTCGGTACTCCTAACTCAGGGTTCAAGCGACGAACATAATAGACCGGAGTTGGACATGCAGCCTACTAAAAATGGCGCCAAAGCTAAATAAGACAGAGAAACGTGTCAGTGGGAACCGAAACACCATTTAAAAAAAAAAAAAACTATTACTGAGTTATTATGCTTATATTTACACGAGAAAGGAGAGAATCCATTAAGACTTATTTCAAGCTATAGTTCTATATCCCCAGTTGGTTCATCCAGCGGGAAGTCCTGGCAGCTTAGTCTGCCTGAGCGCTTCAGGGATATAGAACTCATTTTTTTCTAGCGACTCCGGCAAGTTTACCAAAATAAGATTGATTTCAAATTTGTTCTATATCCCCAGTTGGTTCATCCAGCGGGAAGTCCTGGCAGCTTAGTCTGCCTGAGCGCTTCAGGGATATAGAACTCATTTTTTTCTAGCGACTCCGGCACGTTTACCAAAATAAGATTGATTTCAAATTTGTTCAGTCTATATCCCCAGTTGGTTCATCCAGCGGGAAGTCCTGGCAGCTTAGT